>OX369255.1:3600000-4200000 GCA_947284805.1 Coleophora flavipennella
GTGTACTTATCACAAGAAATACCTATGTATATTAATTCTCCAACGCGACGTTGTAAACAATAGTAAGAGTCTAAGAGAAATCTTGAAGTAATCCGGGAACATTACAGACATTACAATATTACAACATGACAGCGTCAAAAGTTATTTATGTTATGGTACAAGGGTGGTAAAAAGGTAAATAACAAACGAGTGACTTTTAAGGCTGAGCCACAGACTTTAGATATATGGTTTGTGGGCTGAGCCGTAGTTTAATTCCTATTTTATATTTATAACTGTAACAAGTAATTTTTTGCAAAACTGCTAAGCCATTTTTAGCAGTTTTGCAAAATATAACTTATTGCTAATATTTCATTATCATCATCATATCAGCCGCAGGACGTCCACTGCTGGACATAGGCCTCCCCCAAGGATTTCCACGACGACCGGCTCTGCGCTGCCCGCATCCAGCGGCTTACCGCGACCTTCACCAGGTCATCTTTCCACCGAGTGGGAGGCCTGCCTACACTACTCGAGAACTTTACTGCCCCAACGGCCATCTGTTCTACGAGCAATGTGCCCCGCCCACTGCCACTTAAGTTTAGCAATTCTGAGAGCTATGTCGGTTACTTTGGTTCTCCTGCTGATCTCCTCGTTTCTGATTCGATCACGCAAAGAAACTCCGAGCATAGCAAATATTTACAGTTTTAAAATAACAATGAATCGGTAGCTGTTGCCCCCCTGTATGTGCAAAATACTCAATGATTTCGTTTAAAGTCCTTAAGAATGAGTTTATGAATTATTTCTATTGGCAGTGCCAGTGTGCTAATGGAACCGCCTTAAAATCTCGTAATCAGTTTTTTTATAATTATCACTTAACCATCTATTTGCTCCTTCATCCCTCGAAAAAAAAAACGCCTCAGTGTTAATTTAAATTGACGATTTTGAAATGAATTTAGTAGCCAGTTATTTTTGATTTACTTTTTAAATTGTTAAGTCGAAAGACCTCCAATTGGTTTTTAAATTTGTATGCCTTATAAAAAGAATAAAAATGCCAACTAGTAAGCCCTTGGCATCACGTCACCTGATGGAAATGATGCTGAGAGTAGAAGCGGGCTTACCAAAATTTCCCAACGCACTGGGGAACTGGGGAACTGGCTATCTATATAACGTCTCATGTCTTGCTATTTTGAACCTTTTTTGGGTTCTGTAATCAGAAAGGAACTCTTATAGTTTGGCCATTTCTGTCTGTCTGTCCGCGGCTTAGTTCAAAAACTATTAGTACTAGAAAGCTATAATTTGGCATGGGTATACATATTAATCACGCCGACCAAGTGTTACAATACAATATTAAAAAAAATATTTTTAGGGTTATTCCCCTACATGTAAAGAGGATTTTTGTGGATTTTTTTTCGATGACGTACACTATCGTGTGGGATATCGTTGAATATGTGTTTTTTGCTAAAACCATTTTTCGATTTAGGGATCCGTTTGCGACATTATTATATCAGCTCATATACGTCCCCACCGAGGGGCTCGAGCCTACCCTGAATTAGGGCGATTAGGCCTTAGTCGACCACGCGGGCCCAGGGCGGGTTGGTTGACTTCACACACAACCTTCGAGTTTCTTCGCAGGCGTGTGCAGGTTTCCTCACGATGTTTTCCTTCACCGTTAAAGCAATTGGTAAGTATATGTACGTAAGTGTTTTTTGAAAAACTCATTGGTACATTGGCCGTCCAGATTTGAACCCGGTACCTCTGGTTAGATGGACCGAGTCGTTACCGGTTGAGCCACCGACGCTCTTTTGTGACATATTAAGCTTCAAAGTGATAATTTTCGTTTGAGTCAAGTGTTCTCCCCCTTCCAGCTAAACCACTATTTCAGGACATCTGAAAAAGGACACGTTATCAATATAAAAAATAAACTATCACGGCTAAGTAGGATTTCTTAATTTAGGAATAATAGGGGTGACGACAGCATCAGAAATAAATTATGGACTCGTGATCACTAAATTGCCCTCCTACTTAAACTTCGGAAAACCTTACTCGTTTTGTTTTCCATCAAGTCCTCGATTTTAATTCAACAAAATCACAAATAAGTACATAAATTACTCTACAAAAGTATGACGTCACGCCTAGGTATTTCAAACATTTTTAGACCAAAATGTCGTTTTTGACAGATGATTAAAAGTAAATCAGATGACTAGCATTCGTCATCCCTATTGTCCACTAACTTAAGAAGTGCAGTTAGTTTAGTAAAAATTTTATAGATTTTCCATACAAAATGTTGTATTACCAACTGCGAATATAATTTTGTTTTTTAAAATAAACATTTATTTTTTGAAAAAACTACGAAACCCAACCACACCCCGGACACTCCATACAAACGCGCGAGAAATGATATACATAATTATAACTGACGTATCTATAGGCAAGAATGCAGGTAGGGTTGAATCACACCGGCGGTATTGGTCACGAAATGTTTGTTAGTTATTTACTGCATCCACGCTGCAAGATATATATACTGTGCTGCAAGCAACAATCAACAGTTATCTTACATGATTAATTAACTTACATGGATAACATTGTTCATTTGTTCTTCAAACACAGGAGCTTTTGTCCGTGAAACAATCTCATTTAGCAACCTACAATAATAGTCAATCTCAATCTATAATTCCGAGATCACATTTTATAATATCACACCACTAGATATTTCTATACAACTCATACTTTCACACCATCTAATCAAATTATTACAAACAATCATCACGAACAAAATATCTCACGAGCCACAATAACAAACTGACATCTGACATATGAAAAACATAAAGAAACTACATTTCTAAAAAAAAAAGATACAGCTAGTATGAAGATTCATAGGAACTGATTGTTCTTAGATTTGGTCGTATAATATTGGTGGTCAGCCAATCATGATACGAGGCATGCTGAGACGCCGCGGCCGCCTATTGGCGTCGAGCGGTGAGCGGCGCGCAAAGTAAATATAAGTGACGTTAATCGCGCATGCGTAGTTCGTCCTTTACGTTCGGTAACTAGTTGCTTTATATTCCGGTGTACGAAATCACAGCGGCGCGCAAAGTGAATATAAGTGACGTTTATCGCGCTTGCGTAGCTCGTCCTTTACGTTTGGTACCCAATCTACATCCAATCTGAGTGACGGGGGGGTGAGGTCGAATTCAGAGAGCGGCAGGGAGTGTCCATACTGTACGTTAGTACTAATATATATACTGTGACCCAACTTTGCACGAGACTGACTTGTGCTTGGCCGGATTAAAAAAAAAAGATTTTAAGAAACTCATTTGAATATATTTTTAATCACTGTTCATTTTATTTTTATTTTTTAAAGTTTGTAAACTGATGACGGCACAGGAAAAAAAACAGCATTAGAGATACTTTAGATTTTTCATGCTTTATAAAAAATTAACATTGTCAATTGTTTTTGACAGATGATAACAAAGAGTAACTCAAATAAATGCCTTCAGAGCAAAATAACTACTTAGTAGTCAACTACCCTATCCTTACTTCATTCGTTTTCAGGTGGGCTACCTTATTTGGAAGAGGACCTTAACTTCTGGACAGTGTTCATAATGATCATGTCACTGACATCGTTCACGCTAGTCACTGTGACGTTCATGTCGAACATACTGTGCTGCGCTGTGCTCGGCGCGTACGCCGTTGTGTTCTCTGTGGACCACTATTTAGGGTCCAATTTGAAGTACATCATCAACAACACCGTGAGACGGGCTGTGGTGCACGACTTCAAATATGCTGTGATGTCACCGCCTTTCCAGTGGAGAGGTAAATAGTACATTGTGATACAAGGGTCGTAAATCGTCACATCAACTCATATACGTCCCCACCGAGGGGCTCGAGCCTACCCTGAATTAGGGCGATTTGACCTTAGTCACAATAGAAGAATTCTATAGAACGCTAAAGATGATTTTGTAGTAGTATCACCGAACGAGCCATAACACTTAAAACACACTACAAACAGGTTGATGCCATTGTGTATTTTTATAAAGTAACCTCCCCCAAAAACAAAAAAAAAACCTATAAAATCATTAAATTAAAATAAACTTTAAATTATATAACATGATAAGGTTGAGTTTATTAAAATCGACAGAATGAAAATGGTCAAGTGATGCCATGATAATGTGAAATTTCTGCACAGTAGAATCATTTACGAATTACAGCAACATGTCTCGTTGTACAAGAAGCTGACGCGTCTGCCACGCCTCCTCGGCATTCTATCGGAGCGGCAAACTTTTTTCTTATCTGTGGCCTTAGTCGACCACACGGGCCCAGTGCGGGTTGGTCGACTTCACACACAGCCTTCGAGTTTCTTCTCAGGCGTGTGCAGGTTTCCTCACGATGCTTTCCTTCACTGTAAGCGTCGTAAGACCGAGAAGAAGAAAATTGACGCTTTGGAGATGTGGTGCTAGAGACGGATGCTAGAAGTATCGTGGACAGAGGTTCCGTACAAATGCTTCCATATTAAAAACACTCGGCATCAGACAGCGCCTATTTTGACCTTCTTCGGCCATAATGACTCCATAGAGCGTCTCGTAGTGCAAGGAAAAGTTGAAGGCACCAGGCCACGTGGTAGATCACCAATGAGATGGACAGACCAGATCAAGGCCGTAACTGAGTGCTCAGTTCACAAATGCACCCGGAAAGCTGCAGTCCGCGAAGAATGGCGCAGTATTACCAAGATCTTCACTCATCGTGATTCACAATGATGACCACGACCACTCTGACAAGAGTGTACCGTATATGAAAAAGAGCTTCGTATAAACATATGAAATCGAAATTCGAAAACACATTTGTACGTGGCAGGATTCGAACCCAGACCTATCGCGTAGGAGGTAGTGGCCCTAGCCGTTACGCCGCCGACGCTCTCGTAAATAGGTGATTGCAAAAAGGTGGCATTTGTTTGTCGCAACTTTTTACGCCCGTGCATCATTCGATGGTTTTTCAACACAGTTGCGAGAAAACAATTAATTTAACTAAAGATTATTTAAAAAAATCGTCGAGAGCGTCGGTGGCGTAACGGCTAGGGCCGCCGCGCCGCCTCCTCCTGTCCGAGAAGTCCGGTTCGAATCCTGCCACGTACCAATGTGATTTCAAATTTAGATTTCATATGTACGTTTATCCGACGCTCTTACGGTGAAGGGAAACAACGTGAGGATACCTGCACACGCCCGCGGAGAAACTCGCAGGTTGTGTGTGAAGTAGACCAACCCGCACTGGGCCCGCGTGCTCGACTAAGGCCCGACCGCCCTCATTCACGGTAGGCTCGAGCCCCTCGGTGGGGACGTATATGAGCTGATATGATGATAACTGATATGTTGATGATCACCGCCTACGTGGCGTAATGGTTAGTCCATTCGCTTCACACCAGGAGGTCGCGGGTTCGATTCCCGGTGGGGTCAATTTGTAAGACTTGGTTTGTTTGGTGGTAGGGCATTTTCTAAGCCCGCCTGGCTAGCTATCACCATCCTATCTAAGTCTAGCCGCCAAACATCAATGTTAACAATATTGATGTGTTCCGGCATGAAGGAAAGATAGCCAGTTCTCCATCGCGTTGGGGAATCTTGGGAAGCCCGCTTCCATCTTCGGCATCATCGTCACTTACAATCAGGTGAGATGATGCCAGGGGCTTGCCAATTATGAATAAAAATAAATAAATATGAAAACGAAGACAGTGAAAGTTAGGACTAGACGAAAAGGAGATTCTTTAGAATTATTGTTTGTGTTTTGCACCGGCTTTGGTGACGTGACAGCAGGCGGCGTGTGCGCATCGGCTGTGGGTAATATCACCAATTACAAGCATAATATGTTTGTGACAGACTTTACTAGCGATACCAAACTGAAGTTGATGTCATGCGGCACACTCTTTGATTGATGCTTTGCTCAAGTGCTAAGTGGAAGTAACATTGCCTGCTTTGACTAGCGTTTTGAACTCCACCACAAAGTGACTTTCTACTTAGTACTTGACTATTCAAAGTGTATAAGAACTTTATGACATACTAGCTTTTGCCCGCGTGGACATAGTTTTTATGACTGTCTTTAAGGGTGATTAGTGAATTATGTCGTTTCCCACCTACTCAGCCATCTCTGCAAAAAATCACAACAATCGAGTTTTTTTTTAGTTCCCTCAGGAACTGCATCAGATTATGCTATTTCCTCGGGATAAAAAGTAGCATATGTCCTTCCCCGTGACACAGGCTACTTGCATGCCAAATTTCATAAAGATTGGTCAAGGCGTTGAAGCGTGAAAAGGCAATAAACAGACAAACAAACAAACACTTTTCACATTTATAATATTAGTAAGGATTAGATCTCTCACACATATTCTACCATTGCCTTCTTCTAGATGCACTAGTCACTCTCCTATGGGTGATGCTGGCCGTGAGTGGGTTGCTGGTGCAGCACTCCAACAACTTGGGGCGTCCTCCCTTCCCCCCTCCGCCACGGAGCATCAGCCCGGTCATGCCTGGCTACACACCGCGCCGAATCGCACCCCAACAGAGAAGGTTAGTTCGCTGTGTAATATTGTATTGTTTTGCTAGCTAACCAGTAACCACTGGCCTCCAATAAAAGTACGCTTAAATGTGTATTCTATACGAAATGACACTTTTAAAGTGAAACATTTATTATATCGCCTCAAATTTTTTTCGTCTGTGTGTCGCGTGACGGTCGGTATGATCGTTTCGTCCTCTGTGCCGTAGCTCCAAGACGAGAGCAGCCATGATCGTTTCGTGCTCTGTAATGCCCGTGTGTGGAGTATAGCCTACCTAATCTCCTCAAGTTTGGGAAGAGATTGATTCAAGGTTCAAGGTATTTATTCATAATTGAAAACGCTAAACACGTTAAAAAACCGACTTCCATCGCAATAACTTAGTACATTTTTGCATTATTATTTATGGTTTTTGTTAATTTTCTAATAAAGTACACCGATTTTGATAAAATTTATATGGGACCACATGGGAAGCAATAGCTTTCAAATAAAAAAAGTCATAAAAATCGGTCCACCCATTCAAAAGTTCTGAGGTAACACACATAAA
Source organism: Coleophora flavipennella (assembly GCA_947284805.1). Taxonomy (NCBI): domain Eukaryota; kingdom Metazoa; phylum Arthropoda; class Insecta; order Lepidoptera; family Coleophoridae; genus Coleophora; species Coleophora flavipennella. Next base: position 3,607,062 of record OX369255.1, read on the forward strand.
AAAAAACATACAGTCGAATTGAAAACGTCCTCCTTTTTGGAAGTCGATTGAAAATAGGTGCAAATTAAACTCTTTCTGATAGTCATAAAATAATGATACTCATAATTTCATTTGTGAAAAATGATTAATTAATGATGTCAAAATTCAATCCTTGAAATAAACCAGATTATGTCATTAGAACATGAAAACAATATGACAGATAAGTTATACATAAAAATCATTGAATGACATTGATACCTTTGACAAGAGTAGGCCAGTTCACACGGCAGCAAGAGGATTGTAAAGCTGCGACTTTTTATACAAACGGCGATAACGATTTTCACCTCGTAAATGTTAACCGATTTGGACCAATTTTTCATAGGTTGTCAGTCACAACAGCAGCTAGGCTTAAACGTTTTTTTTCGATTAAGTATTAACTTATTAAAGTTTAATTTAATTGTCGTTCACGTGTTTTCATACAAAACTAATTACGGCCATTTTTAAAAAATTATAATCAGTAATTTAAAAAACGAAACGTTCAAGCCTAGCTTTTGTTCTGACTGTCAACCTGTCAAAATTTGGTCCAAATCGGTTAACATTTGAGAGGTAAAAATCTTTATCGCCGTTTGTATGAAAAGTCGAATTTTCGCCGTGGGTTCACAGTCCTCTTAACAAATTGTCACATCAGCTCATATATGTCCCCACCGAGGGGCTCGAGCCTACCCTGAATTAGGGCGATCAGGCCTTAGTCGACCACGCGGGCCCAGTGCGGGTTGGTCGACTTCACACACAACCTGCGAGTTTCTTCGCAGGCGTGTGCAGGTTTCCTCACGATGTTTTCCTTCACTCTTACAGCAATCGGTAAATATATGTACGTAAGTTTTTGAAAAACTCATTGGTACATTGGCCGTCCAGATTTGAACCCGGTACCTCTGGTTAGAAGAATCGAGTCGTGACCGGTTGAGCCACCGACGCTTAGCAAATTGTACTTAGTAAACTTAACTGTTCTTTTTAATTAATTACAGATACGATGGCACTAAAACAGAGTATGTAAGTGGGTCGGAACCTTCTGTGGCGTCTATTCCAGTTGTCTACGACGAAAGAACACATCTCCTGGCTTGAATAAGTACTTCACAAATAAGCTCTCTGAAAACGAACTACGGTATGATTATTTTTTTAAAGTCATGTTATATAAGTGAAGTGAATATTTATAAGTGAAGTGAATATTTATAAGTGAAGCATTATTATCATTATTGCTCAAGTTTTCAAGTTTTCTTTAAGTTTTATTTACAGAAAAATTGAGTTTAGTTAGGATTTACCGAATTATCTTTGTGCCCATTTTACTTCAAAATATTTACAATATCAGATTCAGATTACATATACCTGATTCAGGGTAGGCTCGAGCCCCTCGGTGGGGACGTATATGAGCTGATATAATAATAATAATAATTTACAATATCGTTTCTAGATTACATAACAAACTCAAGGTTGTGAATGAAATAATTCAAACAGTCGATTTATCGAACGTGTACTGATATTTAATAAGACTGTTTAGTAGCAACTATTTAATTATGTATAAGTTATTGAATATACAAAAATCACTTTTTAATGAGTTCTTTTAATTCTACACTTTCTTATGCTTTCGTCTTCAGTCTAGTTATCTTGTTAAAAATAAGATTTTTTTTATTTTATTTTTTATTTATTGTTCAATAATAACGGTGTGCCCTAGGTGTGCCCCACAGTTCTTGACATTATACATTTTGGAATTACTAACTCGTCGACATAAATGATTTAATTACTAACAATTTAATCAAATCATACATGTTAATTCCAAAGATTAAGTATTCAAAACAGTCAGACACAGATGTCCATCGAGTATTCGAGTATTATCAAATGATTGCCCTGGCGGGGAGTAGGGGCACACACAGACAGACAAAATCTAAACCAATTATAAGCGTTGATAATCTGTGCCATTGTTGTTTGCGTCTGCCGACAGAGGGAGACACGGGCTTGCGTGTTTTTGATAGAATTCCATTATAGTGCTATACAGAGTGGGCAGAAAAGTAATTGTAGTTATTTAATAGTTATCAAAATTGAGATTAAATATTAAGTTTTGATGATAAGAGTAATTGTATCTTTGGAAGGAAGTTTTAGCGAATTGAAAGAACTAAAGAAAAAAAATACTTACACAGAAATTACGCACATTCGCCTGAAAACATCAAATAAACAATGTGTTATATGCAGGATGACTTTTATTTAGTTCTTGATAACAAAAGATATGCTTATGCTTATACTCGTGGTTACAAACAACTTTCCCAAAGAAACTATGTCAAATCAGAAAAAAAATCTGTCTTCGATACATAATAAATAAGTTATCAAATCGGCAAAAATGTATAGAGAACCAAACATTTTTTTTTCATATTCAACACATAGTTTCTTTGGAAAAGTTGTTCTTAATCACGAGTACATTCATATCCTTTGCTATCAAGAACTAATTAAAAGTCACCCCATATAACACAATGCTGAAAAATTTTATAGCCACTATTTCATTAACACTTTTACATTACATTAACTTTCTTTATAGTAACTGATAAATATTCCAAAGTATTTTACTTAACCACCCTGTAAAGCTCAACTCGCACAATGCCTACAATACAACATGTTTAATCCCATCCTATTGTAGTCCAACCCTCCCTGCGCGTTGACGGGAGGGTAGCCACCTCAGTGTGGGTAGCTTTACCCCGCTTTCCCCATATAAAACAGCATTATAAAGAGCCAACACACAAAATTAATATGTACCGCCCAACTACACTTAACGGCATAATTTCCTTCGTCGGGAAAATATTTAGAATGTATTTTTGGGGTGGCAACATTGAGCAATAAGGTTGCATATCGGCAGCTCGGCCCGCCATCTGCCGTCGCCGATTTGGAACTAATAATAATATTTTATGCACCTCTTTATTAGGCTATTGTTGTAATATTAGACACACTCGAGTGTTCTCATTCATCATTTTAAACGATCATAACTTTATTTAGGGTGGTCGAGTGATGCTGTTGACTCTAGTTTGCGTAATGCGTTCTGCTAAAATACCACTTGTCATCATCGCCTAGGGATATTTTAAGATTTTTCCTTAAAAGTGTATTCACAAAGTTCCCATACAAACTTCTTGAAAATGGATGAGCCGATTCTAATCAAACTTTATACACGTAAGCAAGTCACGAAATTCTAGTTTGTGGATAGAATAAATTAAAAAAAATATGTGTTGTCACTAATTAAGTAATAGTGATTTAAGGTTTTTATAGGAATTTTAAAATTTGCTAATACTTTTTAAATTAAAGTATTTCGAAAATGTAATGTATCCACAAATTATAACTTCGTCATTTGCTTATGTGTATAAAGTTTCAGTACAATCGGCCCATCCGTTTTCAACAAGTAATATATTTAAGTTTGTATGGGGAACGATTTAGTGAATACGCTCTTAAAACCGTGTTTTTTGGAAAGCTACTAAAATACTTAGGACATGTATAGGGTCGAAACGTACATGTATAGGGTCGAAACGTACATGTATAGGGTCGAAACGTACAAGATCCGGCTTGAAAGTTCCAGTGCTATATTTACCCTCTTAGTTCTAATAAATGGTTATTAATTATTATACAAATGCGTAAACAAGAAATTTTAAAAAAAATATTTTTATGGAAGTGTGGTACAGATGGTACGAAATTAGTAGAACCCAATTTTCATTTTTTATACCCATGAAAGTTTCTAACCTTGACGTGTCCTAAGTATTTTATATAGCTTTTTCTACAGAAAATCTCAAATATCTCGAAGCATAGATGAGCACTGTATTTTTGTGCACACTGTCGTTTTCTTGTACTTAAAAATATTTCAGGAAAATAGAAAATAAAAATGAAAATTCAATGATTAATGCGATATTTATTAATAAATTTCACTGTAATCTTCTCAATCTATATATGCACTTATAATTGAGTAATAATTTATTTTACACTTAACTCACACTAAATTACATTACATACATCTTACCGTATCACTTATAACCACATCTGTATTGCGTTTCATAAATGAAAATATAATATATTACTTAGATTTAAATTTACATTCAAGTGGAATCACGCTGTATATTTATGCACAAGACACAATATTTGTTTAAAAAGTAAAGAAACTCGTAATTCCAACATTCGTCTATACAATTTTGTACATTTTATATGTTTCACTTTTACTATTTCATGAACTATTTCGTATTTCCAATGTCAGAAAGAAAATACTACAGTTAAATCACAGTATAATGTTGATCTTATTATATCAGAAAAACATATAAAACCAATAGAATTACAAAATGGTCTCCAAATGAATGGTATTTAGACATTGTGCAGACATTTGTTACTGTTCAAAAATAAAACCCATTAACAGAAGCGTTACTCACTATACAAATAATACAATAATGATCCGTGTTTTGGCTATTTGCAACAGGGGTGAAACAAATCGCCATAACGAAGCTCATTGACAAGTTTTTCCTGTGTTAGATGGCATTAATATTTCGCACCCCAACTGAATACATCAAAGAGAATGAAAAGGGTTGTTTTGCGCTCTCGTCGGTACACAAATATTACAAACGTTGGCACAAACAATTTACATTTTTATTTCGTCTCCTTTCTCACTTTGAATTCTCCCTAAGTTTACTGCTTCTACTCAACAATAGATGGCGCTTATCACCTATATTTACAAGTTCGTTTACTAGCATACTAAATTTTAAAACGACCATTCACAATGTAACATGACGTTGACATTTTTGAAAATAATCTACGATTTAGAAAACTTATGCGGTGGAAACGAAAATTTATAGAACATACTCTTGAGTTTAGATTGTCATGTTCATTGCTTATGTTCAAGGATATCTTAATGCTAGGTTTGAACATCATCAGTTGCTTACGTGTAGATTGTGTAGAAGTGTCACTAGTGACTGTTGTGAACACATAATAATTAATAATGCATTTTGCATTATTGTCAAACGTAACCACTGGATTATCAATTATGAGTTGTTAAGATGTTTAAAAAGTAAACTTTAAAAAACTTGTTCCCAAAATATCATCTAAACTCACTCTCTACGACACAGAACTATTTTGTTCTTGTTGCATGCCGCTTCCGTCTCCCGCCAAAACGTTGCTGGCGTCGTGTCCGGCGGTCATGTTGAGCGCGGCCATAGATATGTGGGAGTCGGCGTAGTTGTGCGCGATCTCGCCGCTAGATGGCGACTCCGGTATGGCGGTCGGGTTCTCGGGCATCGAGAGCAGTCGATGCGGGAACCCGAAAAGCTGAGATCACTGAAGCCGCCCCCAGTAGTTGGAAGCGAGGTCCGGCCCCTGCGACGGTATTTGCACCGGCACGCTCACGCCCGCCGATATTACACCTACGACACAAAGAAACGATGGGGTAAATAAAAGCTGTAATAAAAGGCTGTCGCAGCACAAGCTTGGTTCGCGCATTCCCTAAGGATTGTAGGGTATTTATTAAGACTACTAGTGTAGTGTCTCTGCAGGCTTCCTTAGCGCTGCATACAAATATAATTTGTTTCTTATTTGAATATTGATCAAAGTTCTTTAAATTTTGTAATTACGTTCTTGACACTAATATCTGTGTCGATGTCAGATTTCCGTAAAAAATGTCATATAAAAAAAGTAATACTAGTTTTTGGCAGCGGCTTCGCAAGCGTGAACATAGTTTCTATGACTGTCTGCGAGGGTGCGCAGTGCGTGAGCCGGAAGCGGCTCGCGAGCGTAGAAAAAAGTAGCCTATATGTTAATCCAGGTCCTAATCTGTCTACCTACCAAATTTCATCCAGATACGTTCAGTAGTTTTTGCGTGAAAGAGTAAAAAACATCCATACATCCATACATACAAACTTTCGGGTTTATAATATTAGTAAGGATTTTCGCTTAAATGACAAACAATAGACACAGAAGTTAGTTTCTAGGACATGTTTCATCATCATCATCATCATCTTATCAACCGAAGGAAGTCCGCAAAATAAAATGTTTACTCAATATGTAAAAAAAACAAATTACGTTCGTATGGAGAGCGTGCTATGAATGAATACGCTCCTCTTAAGCACCCTTTTCTGGTCCCTTTCTATATTTTCGGTCTCCGTTTGACCTCTACTTAACCACACTTTTCGGATTAGTGACTAACTGAACTTGGTAGAATTTCTACTGATTGGGTTCCCTACCAGTCTGTTTTGTTCCTATTGGGCACATTTCCAATTAATTTTCCAATTCCAACCCAGTGCTAGGTGCCTGACACATGCCGATAGACCGCCGTACAAGCTATTAACATCATGTGTCAGTATCGCCGGGCCATATGTGTATGTAATAGTACTCTGATTGCATTCCGCTTATAACACGCAATCGCGTTATGTGGCCACGGCATTCGAACATCGATTCCATAATTACGAAGCTAGGGCTATTTAATGACAGATTATATATCTGGCAGGCAAATTGTATGATTAGTCATTTTACATACGGTCGGGCGAATTGTATAATTCGTCCGTATGTAAACGGTCAGGCAAAATGTAAAATGCTGTACGCCGATTCAGGAAAATTGTAATAATTCGTCCCTATTTAAAAGGTCAGGCAAAATGTAAAATTTTTTACGCAGATTGTAAAATGCTGAGCCAGGCAAATTGTAAAAATTATTCCTTAGATAAACGGTCAATGCCGAGTCAGGCAAATTGTCAAAATGCCGATGTTAGGTTCGGTCAGGTTTGATTGATTTAACAGTTCAGGTTTGAAGCGAGGCTCCCCGCCCTCGCCATTATACAATTTGCCTGACATTTGCCCGACCGTATGTATAATGACGAATTATACAGTATGCTTGCGACATATACATGTCATACCTTCGGATCATAATCATTGATCGAAATAGGTAGATTATAAATGCCTAAAGTTCGCGAGAGGAGATAACATGGATTAGTTGAAACCAACAAATATATTGATTACATATTTATTCTGGATGGATTCGTGGGCTTTTAGAGATGTCTAGAAAACTATGAACAAAAAATTAAATATTTGATTCATCTCGTCGCTGCGCAAAAATAAAATTGAAAAAAAAAAGTAAATCAATGTATTTGGTGGTTTTAACAAGCCCATGTTATATTATTTTTCCGATCACTGATCATAATTTATATCTAACGTTTAGTCTTGTAAGGTGGATGCAAACACTTTATATTTTTTAATAAATTTGCTCGAATAATGGTATCTTACAATAAAGTTTAGGTATATTTAAAATGAAGCGTCGGTGGCTCAACCGGTAACGACTCGGTCCATCTAACCAGATGTACCGGGTTCAAATCTGGACGGCCAATGTACCAATGAGTTTTTCAAAAACTTACGTACATATCATTACCGATTGCTTTAACGGTGAAGGAAAACATCGTGAGGAAACCTGCACACATCTGCGAAGAAACTCGAAGGTTGTGTGTGAAGTCGACCAATCCGCACTGGGCCCGCGTGGTCGACTAAGGCCTAATCGCCCTGATTCAGGGTAGGCTCGAGCCCCTCGGTGGGGACGTATATGAGCTGATATAATAATATTTAAAATAAAAATAAAATAAAAATATTTACACACCACATCTCCTCTTCGTCTACTCCTACGCTTCATAATCAGTTTAATATAATTTTCGAAAAACCTACAAACTTTTAATATTGCATTTTCACGCGATATACATACGCATGCAAAATTTCCGCTCAATTTGAAACCGCGAAGTGGGTCGAATTTAACTTGCAGGATTCCACCCGAACAAATATACATACATTGCAAGTTAAATAAAAGAGCTTGTAATATGTTTTAATTAATCTTCAGTTAATTTAAACCGTTTTCTCACAACAGTATTGTAAAACGCCGTATGACATACGAGCGTAAAGGGCTTACTAACGTCGTGTCGTTTACAGTGACTCGTTAAATAATATTTACATCACAATGTACTCGACAAATACTAATATTTACAACAATATAATCGATTATATCATTAAATTATTCCTTAGATAAACGGTCAATGCCGAGTCAGGCAAATTGTCAAATTCGGTCAGGTTTGATTGATTTAACAGTTCAGGTTTGAAGCGAGGCTCCCCGCCCTCGCCATTATATAATTTGCCTGACATTTGCCCGACCGTATGTATAATGACGAATTATACAGTATGCCTGCGACATATACATGCCTTTGTTCAGCAGTGGACGATTTGTGGCTGATATGATGATGATGAAGATATCATCATCATTAAATCAGCCGAAAGACGTCCAATGCTGGACAAAGGCCTCCCACTAAGGATTTTTACGACGACCAGTCCTGCGCTGCCCGCATCCAGTAGCTTCCCGTGACTTGATCAGGTCGTCAGTCCACCAAGTAAGGGTCTTCCCACGCTACATCTTCCGGTGCGTGGTTGCCGCTCGAGAACTTTATTACCCCAACGATTTATCGATCTTTTTAACCGACTTCAAAAAAAGGAGGAGGTTTCTCAATTCGATATTTTTTATGTTTTTATGTGTGTTCGCTTATGAGCCGATTTTGATTATTCTTTTTTTGTTGGAAGGGAGATATCACAAGGGTGGTAACATGATAAGGAAACCAGGATCTGATGATGGCATCCCAGAGAAATCGAGGGGAACATTAGTTTCCTGTTTGAAGTCGGTTTTTTATTTTTATTTTACCTGTCCTTTATCAGTCATCTAGGCACATAGACTACCTTAAACCCAACGTATTGTGACCATTCTAAATATGAATGTGTGGGTATTATAGGTGGGTTATTTCCCCGATGTTACTCCCCCCTCCCCCAGCGTGCGCGTGTAACGGCACGATAACAGTTTTCCGTTCCGGGGCGCCGCGCTGGAGCAGAGGGGAGTGTACATTCATTACGCGTTATTATCGGCGCTAAACACCGACAGCGCGCGCGGCGCTCCGGCGAGACTCGTTTACTCAATGGTTTGTGTCTATGGCCACCCGCTTGTTTATGGTGGGCACGCAGTCATGGACGTTTTAATTGACGCTTCATTGTTCTGTTTGTGAGATATGCATTGATATTTTTCTTATCGTCTATGTTGTTTGATATTTTAAGTGCGTATTCACAAAATCGTTTTCCATACAAACTTTAAATTCATGAAAATGGGTGGGCCGATTTAGTGAAACTTTATACAGACTATCAATACAAACTTTATACTCACGAAAATCTAGTTTGTGGATAGATTACATTTAAAAAAATATGTGTTGTCAGTAATTAATAATAGTATGAAATCTTAAAATTAGCTAATCTTTTTTAAAATAAAGTATTTTGAGTATGTAATCCATACACAAACTAGAACTTTCTAACTTCCTTATGTGTATTAAGTTTCATTAGAATAGTTCCATCCATTTTCAATAGTAGTAATTTTAAGTTTGTATGGGAAACGATTTTGTGAATCGCTATTAAAATATTTGGCTATCATGGACTCTGGGAATATTTTCAAATAATCATATCAGCTCATATACGTCTCCACCGAGGGGCTCGAGCCTACCCTGAATTAGGGCCATCGGGCCTTAGCCGACCACGCGGGCCCAGTGCGGGTTAGTCGACTTCACACACAACCTGTGAGTTTCTTTGCAGGCGTGTGCAGCAGGTTTCCTCACGATGTTTTCCTTCACCGTAAGAGCGTCGGATAAACGTACACATGAAATCTAAATTCTAAATCACATTGGTACGTGGCAGGATTCGAACCACGACCTCCCGGACAGGTGGCGGCGGTCATAGCCGTTACGCCACCGACGCAATTTTCAATTACAAATCATAATCTCCTTAAAAGGGTCGTTCCTTTCCCTTTAATATGGTTGAGAGGAGCGATGGCTGGCTCTTGCGTTATACTCGTGACCGGGTGCTGTCCGTGTGAACTGGCCTACACTTGTCAACGGCATTCATGACATTCAATGATTTAATGTATAACTTCTCGTGTCATATTGTTTTCATGTTCTAATGACATTTTTTTTATATCAAGGACTGGATTTTGACGTTAATATCTAATCTGGGGGCACGGCAGTGCCCCCGCCAAGTCGAGAAAAAAAGCGGCACGGCCGTACCATCCTTTTCTCGAAGCAGTTCAGGCCATTTTCGACCCCCCCACAACTTAGTTGTAGATAAACCTAGAAGCCTGAATTTTCTGTACCCAAGCAGGCATCATATAAGCACGGTATATTCCAAATTTTATTCAATTTGAACCAGTACTTTAAGAATTATAACTAGTCAAAGTTTCCTAATTTGTCACTCACTGACTGACAGATCATCAAAATTCCAAGGCATTTCTAGCCGACATAGAAGATTCAAATTTAGAATACAATTAGTCTTTAGTGTATAAAGCAAGGAAAAACTCAAACATTTTGCAATTTCGGTCCAGTTTTCTAGTTACATAAACTACATAAATTACTTTGTAATCCCATATAAAATATATAGGATTACAAAGTTATTTATGCAGTCGCAGGACCGAACTCCTTGATTTACTAGTTTTTAAGGCGCAGTTCATGAATCAATGTAGTTTTCTACAAAAATAAGTGAAATCACACCAAAAACATCCTGTTAAAACTAGCCAAGTCTCGATTGAGCTGCTTGTTTTTCTATAAAAAGTAATGAAATCTCTAAGCAAAGCCAAGCCTAGTCTAGGGTTCTTTACTGCGATTTCTTTATTATTATGGTTAGATTTTATGTGACTTGGCCGTTGACTTGGATGTCTCAAGGAGTAAATATGCATAAAGAATGTTTAACGGCAGGTCACATAAAATCTAACCATAATAATAAAGAAATCGCAGTAAAGATCCCTAGACTAGGCTTGGCTTTGCTTAGAGATTTCATTACTTTTTATAGAAAAACAAGCAGCTCAATCGAGACTTGGCTAGTTTTTACAGGATGTTTTTGGTGGGATGATTGTTTATTTCTAGTCTACTTTTTTTTCGTCTTCTTTTTTTTGTTTATTTATAGATTTTTTACAAATGCAATTATGTAATCACTATTTTATGACTATCAGAAAGAGTGTAATTAGCACCTATTTTGAATAAATATCTTGAATTTTGAAAAAAAAAGAGTGGAAGTCCAAAAACGATAAGTAAAACGAATCCGCACTATTTGGTACGAAGCTGGAAATGCAGCCGTGGAAAGGGCACAGAAGACCAAATGGAACGAGAGCGTGCATTTTGAATTGTGAAAAACTCTTTTGTTCGCGGCAGGCAGTGCCAACTCGGCAGTCGAACAATGCGCGAAACGCCCCAAACAACAATAATTCATACCGCTTTCCGCCACCTACGGCTAAAAATGTCCGCCGCGTGATATATAATATGAAATGGAAAAGTTACGGCTTTTTAAAACAATGGCATCGCCAGCGCAGCTCCTCATGGTTGGCTCTTTCCTGAATAATAAATCTCCAATTTTTGTGTTTAGCTATTTTTTCAGCCTCCGCTGAATGAAACAAAATTAGTTCACTATTCATTTACAAGATGTACCCATTTAAAGCAGGATCTGTTTTATGTAACAAGGTAGGTAGGTAAGTTCTGGTCTCTATTTACTGGATACTTCGCCCCCGTGGATACTGAGAGTGAGTGGGGTTTTTTTTAAAAAGAATTTTTGAAATCGGAACACAACAATGTTATTAAATGTGTTTCGAATTCAAAAATTCTTCTTTCTAAGTTTCTATCTAAGTCTTGCCGCCAAACATCAGTGTTAACAGCATTGATGTGTTCCGGTTTAAAGATAAGATAGCCATTTCTCCATTGCGTTGGGGAATCTTGGTAAGGCCGCTTCCATCTTCGGCATCATCGTCACTTACCATCAGGTGAGATGATGCCAAGGGCTTACCAATTGCAAATAAAAAAATAAAAAAAAAGAAATTTTTGAAATCGGATGAGAAGTTTCGAAGATTACTGTTTTCATTCCTACCATTTACCTTTTCTTTGGTCTGTTCTTTTTTAATAATGTTTTTTCGTGTACTCAATTGGACCCTGACTCTCCCCCTCCTCAGTCGACGCCACAACTTCCTACATAGGTATACAAACAGACAAACTTTACTTATTATTAGTATAGACAAATAACAGGAAATTTAAAAAGCCTACACTTTCTGTTATTCGTCAACAAAAGCTTTCAATATTCAAAATCAATTTAAAAGCCATTTGTAAGGAACAGACAACGGCGAATCCAATCGGGGCATGAACTCCCATTTTCCCTCTATTTCTCGTTTTTTATTTTTTTGTTTCCCCCGTCATGTCGCGGTCTTGTGAGCCAGACGCCCCCCAGCTCTTGAGTCAGCGTTTTTTTACATTTTATTACGAAGTTGGTAAATATTTTCCAAGGCCTCTTATCTCGAATTCGACTGTTTTGTTGCGTTTTTTTATACCCTTTTCTCGGAATTTTACGGATCTAGTAACGGATTTATGAATTGTTAAAGCAACACAGAGATCTTCCTAACTTTTTCTGTCTATAATAACTAGGTACCTCTTTCTTCTTTTTTTCTTTTAGTGACGTGTCTCCTTAATCTACTTACATTTAGTAAAAATGTTATCAAAATGTTAAGCAGGTGTCTAGTTAGTTTATTAGTATACTTATTTATTTGTTTCTTTATGTTACTAATAGTACTTAAAGAAACTATGTAATTATGTGATTTATGTTACTTTATGTGAGCGTCGATGGCGTAACGGCTAGGGCCGCCGCCTCCTCTCCAGGAGGTCGTGGTTCGTATCCTGCCACGTACCAATGTAATTTCGAATTTAGATTTCATATGTACGTTTATCCGACGCTCTTACGGTGAAGGAAAACATCGTGAGGAAACCTGCACACGCCTGCGGAGAAACTCGCAGGTTGTGTGTAAAGTCGACCAACCCGCACTAGGACCGCGTGGTCGACTAAGGAATTAGAATTCAGGGTAGGCTCGATCCCTCGGTGGGGACGTTTAAGAGCTGATATGATGATGATGTTACTAATACCAGACGCACATTTTTTTTAAAAAACCTTGCAGCAGGCACACACATTTTATGCAATCAAAAAAATAATAATAGGGGATCGAACTGCATCAAAAATAAATTCTGAAATCTGATTTCCTAAATTGCTCTCCTCTTGCAAAAAACCTTACTTGTTTTGTTTTTCTATCACGTCTTTACCTTTTAATTGATCAAATTCACAAAATAAGTTCGTCAATGAAGCTTAAAATCTATGACGTCACTTGTGGGTATTTCAAACATTTTTAGAACAAAATTTCGTTTTTTTACAGGTCATAAAAAGTAACTCAAATGACTAGCAGTCCGATCCCCTATTGCACTGTGTCCTTGAAAATCAAGTGCCCCTGCTGCTAATTATATGGACCGCCTCAAACGGATCAAAGAGGTTATCCAACAGCTAGCAGGTCCATCATGATTTAAATTTTTTTTTTTACGTAATTGTCATCGGGAATACGGCTTTTATTCCAAATTTCAGATCAATCGGACCCACGGAAATCGTTCTTTCGCAAGATTTGAACTACACAAACATACATACAAACATTGCAACTTAAATAAAAAGTTTTTAAAAATAGAGAACCACTTTGTGGCTTTATTGTCACAAGTTATAAGTTATTATGATAAACACTTAGTGTTATTGATGTCCGATTGAATACAATTAAAAACGCTAATTATTTCTTATTTCAATTTATTGAAATTGTAATTTGTTATAGAAATATATATTTTTTAAAGGCATAATAAACATTCGGTCCGCAAAATAACTACTTGAGCGGCAAGATTTCATGATTGAGCGGCAGAAAAACATGTCTATAAGCAGCAACTCAACACTGTAGGAAGAGTGTGGTACGGGGAGTTCTAAATGGAAGCGGGAGCGAGCGAAGCGAGCTCGGACTTGCGGAGCACCCCGACTAGGATCCGTTAGGTTCGGAGACTGTGCGGGGAGGCGAGCTAAGCTCGCCTCCCCGCACAGTCGTAGTGTTAGGTTTAACATGAGAACACAGAAGTAGGAGCCCCGAAGGGGCTCCGTCGACCACTCAACACTGTAGGAAGAGTGTAGTACGGGGATGTTTAAAATAATTACAGCCATCCAGAATGACATAAATTGCTGATTGATTTTGAAATGTTTGCTGACCATGAGTTGCTGACCAATTAGCTATTTCTGCTGACCGATTAGCTATTTCTGCTGACCGATTATATTTTTCTGCTCACAGAAATAACAATACTATGCTAACCATTTAATTGATACCCATTTGTTATTTCGTGCTTGAAAACAACAATATTGTTTATTTCCTTGCAAGGCCGCAGGATGCTGGCAACACAGATTCCATTTTAATGGTATTTTTAATCTATACATAAGGTAGCACTCTTCATCAACGTAGACACCGTTTTGTAACATACAATGTGTTGTTTTTTTTCAAAATAAAATAGATCAGTTTTTACAAGACGATTAATTTTAAGTCCACTCCAGAGGAAAACAGGGTCAGTTAGGTTTGGATTAACTCACCAGTGCTAGCTTGCGCCTGCGGCTGCGAGTACGCGGCGTGCTGCTGGTGCGCGGCGGGCGCGCGCGAGTAGCCGCCGCCGCCGAGCACGTCCCCGAACATGTACGGGTACCCGCCATCGCGCTGCTGCAGGCACGACGACGACAGCCCTCCCGACATCGAGCTGTTGGAACCAAGCGCACTTTTCATCATCACGTCGAATCAGTGACCATATTTTTTGTTGGCAGGGGAAAATAGATTAGTTTTTATTTCTATCCGTAGTACCTTCTGAATATGTACGGAGTACCCGTATTCGCCTGCAGGCACGACAAAGACAGCCCCCCGACATCTAGTTTTGGAACCAATCCTATACAATGCATCAGCAGGAAATATCGAAATGCTGTCTTTGCCAAGGTTTAAAACAAGTGTTTACAATTTACTGATTGAAAAATGTTATTACAGTATCGATGAATTTATGAAAGAAATAGTGGACCGATTTTGAAAAAATTGACTCGACATAGTTAGCAGATTATTTTGATTAATTTAATTCTTTGACATTATCTATAATTAATTAACATATAATATTGCATGCTTTCTTAAGGCAGGTTATTGCGAACATAGTACAATTTATTTATGACTTAATGTAAACCAATAATCAGCAATAAAAACGGTAACTACGCCAAACGGTGAAGGCTTCGAGATAAAGTATGCACAGCGTGGCTGTACAATTATTATTTATAGCGTGGCATAGTGACACTACACTATAGGTATACGTACATTTTTTAGAAACTGCTTTCGAATAAACTTACATAATGTATTTCCGAAAACATACTTGGACACATTTTTTCAACCGAGTTAGAAACATCTCACCTTGACAACATCCCACCTGGTGGTAAGTGACGATGTTGCCGAAGATGAAAGCGGGCTTACCAAGATTCCCCAACGCAATGGGGAACTGGCTATCTTATCTTCATGCCGGAACACACCAATGATATCAACATTGATATTTGGCGGCAAGACTTAGATAAGATGGTGGTAGCTAGCCAGGCGGGCTTAGAAAATGCCCTACCACCAACCAAACTGAGTCTTACAATTGACCCCGCCGGGAATCGAACCCGCGACCTCCTGTGTAAAGCCAGTGAACTTTGCCTCTGAGCTACGGAGGCGGTTAAAAAAAAACAAAAAACGATTTCATAATGAAATTCATCCGACAGACCGAACTTAAAAGGGGAGTTTTCATCTCACTAAGTTAATTTGCTCCACGACAAAAGCCAAAGCCCGTAGTTCACTATTAAAAATCAATCCAAGTGGAAAGGCGGCCGACCTGCGGCGTTAAACTTCGGAACATCTCGGTGTCTCGGTGCATTGGCGGGAAAACGCAAGGAGCCGCGACCTTTACCGCTCGATTTCGCGCGCAATCTCTTTAGTGTTGCCGCTCGGTGATAGATGGCGCTAACGTACAAGTTAACGAATTTCAGACGGGAAAAATCCAAACGAAAATTCAAAGTTTCAGGGAATATTGCAAGTGTGTCGGGTAGAGTACCAAATCTTTTTCTTTATTTAGTAAAAAAGCGTCCTCCCACCCAGAGGTCCCGGGTTCAAATCCGGACGACCAATGTACCAATGAATTTTTCGAAATCTTTCGAATACGAGCGAACACAAACTTACAAATTGTACTTTATTTTATTATGTATAATATTTATATTTTTCTCATGTAAGTGACTGCTGTATTTATGGGAATAAATATCTTTAAACTCAAACTTATATTCACATACCGATTGCTATTCATCATTACAGCTCATATACGACCCCACCGAGGGGCTCGAGCCTACCCTGAATCAGGGCGATTACGCCTTAGTCGATCACGCGGGCCCAGTGCGGGTTGGTCGACTTCACACACAACCTTCGAGTTTCTTCGCAGGAGTGTGCAGGTTTCCTCACGATGTTTTCCTTCACCGTTAAAGTAATCGGTAATGATATGTACGTAAGTTTTTGAAAAACTCATTGGTACATTGGCCGTCCAGATTTGAACCCGGTACCTCTGGTTAGATGGACCGAGTCGTTACCGGCTGAGCCACCGACGCTTTTTTTTTATTGCTATTACGGTGAAGGAAAACATCGTGAGGAAACCTGCACATCTGATTCCAAATGTGTATGAAGGTCGCATTGCACACATCCGTAGGTGATAATCTAAAAATGCCCTACACGTGACCGCGGGTGATGCTAAGTGCAACACCAGGCAGCCACCGTTTATCCCTTGGAAAGCACGGTTAATTGTGCCACACGATAAGAATTGTGCAATACGAGAGAGAATACAGAGAAAGTATCTAATCTTAACCTTAAACTAATACACAAATAACTTAACAGTAACCTAAACTTTGCATTGGGGAATCTTGGTAAGCCCGCTTCCATCTTCGGCATCATCGTCACTTACCATCAGGTGAGATGTTGCCAAGGGCTTACCAATTGTGAAAAAAAACTTAAAGGATTAAAGTGTGTTTGTTGATACGTTGATTTGAACAAATCCAGAAAGGATCTCTTACCTATATGAATCGCTCATGGTGGCAATGGGCTGCGGTATAGGGCTGTACATGGAGTTGAAGCCCCCGTTGAGAGGCAGCCGGGGCGCCGCGGGGGGCGCGGGAGGGGACGCCGCGGGCGCCTCCCGCCGCTGGCTGCGGAGCTTCTCCTCGCGCCGCCATTTCGCGCGCCGATTCGAAAACCATACCTGTTGGTAAACATTAGTGGTCATTCAGATAGTCAAAAAAAAGAGTGTGTGGTTTTATGAAACCGCCTCCGTAGCTCAGAGGCAAAGTTAACTGGCTTTACACAGGAGGTCGCGGGTTCGATTCCCGGCGTGGTCAATTGTAAGACTC
This sequence comes from Coleophora flavipennella, assembly GCA_947284805.1. NCBI lineage: Eukaryota > Metazoa > Arthropoda > Insecta > Lepidoptera > Coleophoridae > Coleophora > Coleophora flavipennella. The sequence continues at coordinate 3,624,405 of OX369255.1, forward strand.
GGTTTGGTTGGTGGTAGGGCATTTTCTAAGCCCGCCTGGCTAGCTACCACCATCTTATCTGAGTCTTGCCGCCAAATATCAATGTTAATATCATTGGTGTGTTCCGGCATGAAGATAAGATAGCCAGTTCCCCATTGCGTTGGGGATTCTTGGTAAGCCCGCTTCCATCTTCGGCAACATCGTCACTTACCACCAGGTGAGATGTTGTCAAGGGTTTACCGATAAAGAATTAGAAAAAAAACGTAAATTTACAGAGCACGAAACGATCATGGCTGCTCTCGTCTTGGAGCTACGGTACAGAGGACGAAATGATCATGTAATTCATCAATAAAAAAAATATCAGTTAAAAAATAATTAGTTTTAGGGTAGGGTAGGGTAGGGTAGACTAGTGTAGTGTAGGTGTAGTGTAGTTAGGGTAGTGTAGTGTAGTGTAGGGTAGGGTAGTGTAGTGTAGAGTAGGGTAGGGTAGGGTAGTGTAGTGTAAGGTGAAACGACGTTCGCCAGGACAGCTAGTATGTTATAATTAGTGATCGGTACCTAACTATTGTGCAATTCGCGGCAAACTCTAGGGATGTCAATAAATCTACTTAGTCGATGTATAATATGTGCCGCCTTCTTATTAGTTCTGTATCTAAACTGAACTTTGTTTTATGTTTTCTACTTGACATCTGTGACATTGTCACTTTATTCATAATTTTTAAGTTATCCACATCAGATAAGAAAAAAAAGAAAATGGATTTATTAATAGAAACACGGTGTGGACGAAGCTTATTTATTGCAGTATATGTAATATTGTATTGCTGTTTCCCGCGGCTTTTCACGTTTCTAGGACAACGTTTCTATGACTTGTCGAGGGTGCGCAGAAGCGGCTCGCGAGCGTGGAAAAAAGTAGCCTATGTGTTAATCCAGGTCCTAATCTGTCTACCTACCAAATTTCAGCCAGATCCGTGTAGTAGTTTTTGAGTGAAAGAGTAACAAACATACATCCATACATTCTTACCAACTTTCGCGTTAATAATATTATTAACTAGGATAAAACTAGAGCGAAAATTATGCTATATACGCAATCATTTAACTTCAAAAAACTGGGTTTTAGTACACATTTAAATTTTGTAAAAAGGATAAACCCGGGCGTCGAGTAACAGATAGTAAATTATACCTATGTAAAAAAACCCGCTCAGTACCTACCAACCCTGAAAGTGTCGCGAATCGCACAATAGTTACCGATCTATAGTTATATTAGTTAATTCCTATGTAGGTGCTTATATACCTACGAACGTCAAGTTATTAACTCATCACAGTAATTACGTAGATACCCACCTACCTACTTATTAAAATTTCACGGCAAGAACCCGTTTATTAAGCGTTTTAATAACGTTAATAGCAGTTATGGCGTTGATAATATCTATCACCATAAGCGTCTAGGGGAGTGACGGGAGGGGCGACACGCAATTTGAGCACTAGTTAGTAAGCAGTTTTATTTGGTCTGAGGGTGGGTAGGGTAAAAGCCGGATAGTTGCCACACTTCTTGCAATCACACTATATCTCTCAGTCATCATATCAGCTCATACGTACCCACCGAGGGGCTCGAGCCTACCCTGAATTAGGGCGATCGGGCCTTAGTCGACCACGCGTGCCCAGTGCGGGTAGGTCAACCTTCGAGTTTCTTCGCAGGGGTGTGCAGGTTTCCTCATGATGTTTCCTTCACCGTTAAAGCAATCGGAGAGTATATGTACGTAAGTTTCGAAAAACTCATTGGTACATTGGCCGTCCGGATTTGAACCCGGCACCTCTGGTTGAAGGACCGAGTCTTTACTGGTTGAGCCACCGACGCTTTCTTTCTCTTTTCTCAGTACAAAAAGCAAAATACTTTATTTGTAAAACTGGCCGGTATTTTGGTTTTTCATGTACAAATTTATGAAAATTAAATAACATTATCTTTAATATTAGCGATTTTTGCGGGCCTCTAAATTTTGGGACATCTATCCCACATGGGGGATAGTTGCCTAATCCATGTAAATAACATTTAGGATAGACGCCCCGCCAAGAAACAGGACATCTACCCTGCAAAAACTTTAATCGCAGTTTGTTTTCCAATGCAATCGCACAGAGACATGAGACACGGTCAACTAAGTAGTAGTTGAAATCTTTCGATAGATTAAATAAAAACAGCATGCGATTCATCCGCGAAACTAGAGTAAATTTTACAATCGGGGCAACTGTACCCCTAGGGCAACTATCCTGGTATTACCCTATAGCTAAATATAGTCATGCCCGGTAACAATCTAACTTAATTATTTATCTTTTAGTTATTTGAATTCTGTTTGTACCCAACTTATACAGTATAACAAAAGTTAAGCAACATTAAGAAGATGTAACTGAACCGTGGGACGCGAAATTATGACATTGAACTGCGTGAAACGGAAGGCAGCATCGGAAGCAACCCTCACGTGCGCGTCACTTCCGCTACGACGCCGACTGTCATGGCGGCTGCAACATGGCGTCTAGCTTTCGCGCGCTTTCTAAAGGGTGGGTTCGAAACACGGAGGGAAATTCGGAAAATGTAGGTGACATGCGAGGCTGTGTTCCACCCGTAGGACTAACTCATTGCACGTCAGTGAAATTTTGATATCTTATTCAGAAGAAACTTGTTAAGTTTAGATACTCGTAGTGATTAGACGTAAATAAAATCTTCGAGAAACGATCAAAAATATTTGCCTTATCTAACGTACCTAGGTACTCGGTTAACCTATATAAAATATAAAATTCTCTCTTTTCATCATATCAGCCGAAAAACGTCCACTGCAGGACTAAGGCTTCCCCCAAGGATTTCCACGACGACCGGTCCTGCGCTGCCCGCATCCAGCGGTTTCCCGCGAATTTCACCAGGTCATCGGTCCACCGCGTGGGACGCCTCCCTACGCTACGATTTACGGTGGCGGTGGCCACTCGAGAAATTTACTGCCCTTTTTTCAACCGACTTCAAAAAGGAGTAGGTTCTCAATTCGATTGTCTGTTTTAAATATTTGTTACTCGATATCTTCGCAGATTGTGAACCGATTTTAATGATTCTTTTTTTATTCGATTATCGAATAATCGAATAAAAAAAGAATCATTAAAATTATCATTAAGATTATCGAACTTGACAGCATATCGAATTTCGATATGCTGTCAAGTTTGTCTCATATAAATTTTATCAAAATCGGTTCACTAATATTTGAGAAATAAACAAAAACCACGAAATGTAGCAAAATTGTATTTGGTTGTTGCGATTGAAGACGGTTTTTTAATGTTTTCAGATAGATTGCAATTAAAATGGTCGCCTGAGAGGCAATATCTGATGGAACAGGCAAAAATGTAGCCGTAAAAAACAATATTTGATAAAAGATGGGGACCCCTTAAAACTAGTAAGTATCTACTACGTTTTGTTACGTATTACATATTTTGGTGTGGTGTTACTGAAACCAATAAAAGTATTTCTTTCTTTCTTTCTTTCTACTTAAATTTATTTATTATAGTTCTTCTGACTACACTGCACAAAAAAATATTTTCTAGTAGGTATCAAAATTATTTAATTACTAGCTGTTGCCCACAGCTTCGAGTGAGCTGGTTTTTAGGTTTCCATAGTCAACTAGTATAGTTTCGCCATGTCTGTCTGTCTGCGGCTTAGCTCAGAGGCTATTAGTGCAAGAAATATCGGCTTCGACAAACACAATTTCTTCTGTTTAAAAGTGTACTTATTAGAATTTTAGATAATTATTTTGATTTTGGATTTAGATTTTGCGGAGCGCGAGTTTTGTTTGTCACATCAGCTCATATACGTCCCCACCGAGGGGCTCGAGCCTACCCTTAATTAGGGCGATCAGGCCATAGTCGACCACGCGGGCCCAATGCGGGTTGGTCGACTTCACACACAACCTTCGAGTTTCTTCGCAGGCGTGTGCAGGTTTTGTTTACTGAGTACTTATCCATCTTATCTATACGTACGTTATTTCGTTTAACTGTACTTTTGTAAATAATGTATAGAATTCTATCTGTATCTACTTGTGAATCCTCTTAGGTCTAACAAAGTTCCTTGTAAGACTTGGAAGATTCGGTTTGGTTGGTGGAAGGGCATTTTCTAAGCCCGCCTCCCTAGCTACCACCATCTTATCTAAGTCATGCCGCCAAACATCAGTGTTAACAACATTGATGTGTTCCGGCTTGAAAATAAGATAGCCCGTTCTCCATTGTGTTGGGGAATCTTGGTAAGCCCGCTTCCATCTTCGGCATCATCGTCACTTACCATCAGGTGAGATGATGCCAAGGGCTTACTAATTGTGAATTAAAAAAAAAGTTCCCTAAAAGTATTTTAACTGTGATTTCTAATCGTGAACCTTAATTCGTATAGAGCTACACGAGTACACGCACACATCTACAAGTAAACGGGCGTCCACTTAATTCAGCAGTGAAATATTACGACATATCTCGAAAGTTTTTCCTTTGCTCTCTGTCTATATAACATATTTTTTCCGTGACAGCGATGACGGGCCCTTTTCCCGCCTCCGCCGTCATTTCCCGTTGGCCTTTTATAAATTGAGCTCCTACCCTCATAGTTTGGACGAAATAATGTTAGAGAAGGGTTCTTGCCCAATGGAATTTGCTATAATTCTGTTATTCCGACGGCAACCGCTGCGGTAATTGGTTTTTGCCTCAATATGATTGCATGCTACAAAACAATGTTTGCTTGTACCGTTTCCACAGCTTGGTGGATCTTGTTGGCTAAGTACGTTGTACGTGGATCTAAGTACGTTGCAAAACATTTTTTTATTTGCTATTTTTCACCGCGTTTAAAAGTTGCTGTGGTTAATTAAGAAGTTTTCTCATTAGTGATTTGGAACTACGGTGTTTTCCAGCTTTTCTATAGAATTATCACAGTAAAAAAACTTATTCTAGAGTTACTTTAAGACTTTTATGCACTTAAGAGCCCGCTGGAGTTCATAAATTCCATACAAACGTATATTTAATTCATTTGTTAACCAAAGAACCGATTTTGAAATAATTTTATATCGTTAATCAGATGACGTATATCTGTGTCGGTATCGCATTACTTTTTTGAAAAACGGAACAGGAATCCATTTAATTCCAATAAACTTGTTTTCCGCCTTTTATCTTAAAAACAAGTTTTTGTTTAATAATGGATTCCTGGTTTGGTTATAAAAAAAAGTAATGCGGTACCGACACAGATATACGTCATCCGATTAACGATATAAAATTATTTCAAAATCGGTTCATTGGTTAACAAATTAATCAAATACTACGTTTATAGGGATTTATGAACTCCAGCAGGCTCAAAACCATGTTGTCTTTAGTCCTTGTGTGCAATAAAGGATTTATACATACATACTTTAAACGTTAAGTGGAAAACTTTTGGCTTTTGTGTATGTAGTTATTTAAATACGAATAATAACTAGATGTTTTCATTTGTAATGAAGTCCCTCTGATATTCATAATCATTCTAATTTCCACATACATTCTGTAATACAGCTCAATAAAGCTTAGAATACGCCGACACTTTTGTTTGTGTGTAAAATGTTGTAGGCGAGGCGGGTGGGTGCCAATTTTTCAAAACACTCCCTCTTCGAGCGGAAGCGGACCCCAGGCTTCCGTAGGCTCGGGGATCGATACCCCTCCCCCTCGAGTATGACTATGTTGTCAAAGGAATTTGGATAAAGTATGGTCCGTCTGTGAGCGTTTTAAAAATCTTTGATATTGGGATGTTAGGAAAAGTCAACAAGTAAATTGTGCTGGGTTTTCTGCAACTGGTTTTGATAAAGTTCAAACCATTTTTAACCGACTGCAATAAAAGGAGGAGGTTTCTCAATTCGACCGTATATTTTTATTTTATGTGTGTTCGCGGATAACTTCGTCGTTTATGAACCGATTTTGATAATTAATTTTTTAATGGAAAGGAGATATCCCAAGCGTCGTACCATGATAACGAAACTAGGATATAATGATGGCATCCAAGAGAAATCGAAGGGAACCTTCGAAAATCGTAGTTGCGACTAGTGCGTTTGAAGACGGTTTTTTTTGTTTAAAATTATATAATAACTATTGGTTAAGCGCGTGTTGGAACCGCGCATAATATAGGGTTCCGGAGCCATTACTTGAAACCTGACTGTATCAGGATACCCTAAATAAATTCAATAACGCCAGGGAAAAAATACAACTTTGACTAGCTACGAGTATATCTTGAGAACGTAACGCTTTAAAAATGTTGTAAGAGAGTACAACTGCATTAAAAAAAGACCAGTTTAATAAAATATCTCATACGAGCGTGCATACAAATAATTTTTGTGCCCTCTTTGAGCCCCCTATTTTTTACAGTGTGACACTTTTTTATTACTGTGCGTCTAATAGAGGAGGGGGTACTGAGGGTGGGGTTAAAAACAACTTTCAGTTGTATTGGAGAGGGTGTATTTTTGAATTCGTGTCCAAAATAGTTTTCGCTTGCTCATCTTGGCAAAGTATTTTAAGTCCCATAGTTCAAAAGTCACAGGGGATCAGAATAACGTCACTTCAGAACTTATTATTTCGTAAATGCTACTCAATCAAATAAAAATGACCAAGTGCGTGTCGGACCACGAGCAAAATAGGGATCCGTAGTCTTTTCAATAAACAACTCCTTATATTATGTTTCAACTAGCTGTTTCCAGCGGCTTCACCCGCTTGGACAACGTTTCTATGACTTATCGAGGGCGAGCGTCCAACAAAGTAGCCTATGTGTTAATCCAGATCCTAATCTGTCTACCTACCAAATTTCAGCCAGATCCGTTTAGTAGTTTTTGCGTGAAAGAGTAACAAACATACATCCATACATTCTTACAAAGTTTAGTTTTTTAATTTTTTTTTATGTAGTAGTTGTAAGTCTTCTAATTAAACAAAAAAATGTACATTTAAAAAACAAAGTTATTTAAGCAGTAAGTACCAGCAATTTGTATGGAAAATCTATGAACTTATAACAAATCCAACTGCACGTCTTATGTTGGTCGATTATTACTTCTAAACTAAGATAGTCTACTTGGTCGTGATAATTTTTCTTGTGTCCTACTATTTCTATACTTTTAAAATTTTCCGAAAATGCGATTTAGTTGGTAGGGGACTTGCCACTCTAACAAAAAGCACTACTTTGAAACTTTGTATTTAGTTAAACGAATAATTTATTGGAAAAATGGTCTTACAAACACTCAGTAATTTTAAAAGACCTACTCGTATTTAATGGGGTATCGTTACAATGGGGAAAGTGAACAAAAAGAAATTCACCCCTATTTTACATGTTTAAAAAATATTTCATTAAACAAATTTGCTTCTTTAAATTTATAGCAGGTCACAGATTTACATAACTATACCAAATTTCAGCTCTAGTATTTCTATGTTACGGCTGTAACATACCGAAGAAGAGACACACAGACATGATGAAACCATAAAGGGTTCCTAGTTTCACTACAGAACCCCAAAAAAGTATTTAAAGTAACCGTTATGAGACCTTTCAGCGATATTCCACTCGAAGGGAATTTTTTTTTCCATATCATTTTACATTCAAACCAATTTTTTTTTACTTCATTTTCGATTTTGGATCGTTAGTTTACAAAAGTTCTAATAGGGACAGAGAAAATTGATTGTGATAAGTGGACGGACATTACGAAATGAGATTAGATTTTTCGTCTGTGTGTTGCATGTCGCGTGACGGTCGCTTTCGTCTGACGGTATGATCGTTTCGTCCTCTGTAAAGTTTCACTTTTACCGTGGTTTCATAAAACCACACACTTTTTGTAAGACCTTGATTTATTTTAAATAATATCCATAATTTTCCCGAACACACGGCCACCCCACCGTTTCGGCACAGCCTTGAACCCGGGGGCAACACGTGGCGCCGCGGCCGGCGAATACAAAGCGGTGTTCAGCACACCCCTAGAGCCTCCGCTGCCGCTGCAGTGAACACGGCTTTGCGCGTCACTGTTAGGGTCTAATGTGGCCTGTGACGGGCGCTGACTGCGGAATGTTTCAGGAATCAGGGCTGACTGCTTTAAGCGAGTGTGCACGAATACGTGTTTGTGAGTGTGAGATCGATACCTGTACAAGGATTTTGAACTTATGCATTTTTGTGTTTTAAAAGATGATGTTTCTTTAAACTAGGAAGACATTATAAGGTACCTATCTAGGTATACAACTTTAATATACTAGGTATAGTACTTAGAAATGATACCACTCAAGTAAAAGCAAATAAAAATTAAGCACAATTCTTACTTTAGTTTGCATAGTTTAACAGATTTAACTAAAAACAGAGGTAATTTCTGCGTCAACCCTAAGGTCAGTCCCGTAGTGTCCGACTGCATCGCTGGCAGTCCTCTCACGAATGTTAAGTAACGACACGAGGGGTTAATGTAACAGCTTAGCCCCACTTTGTCGGCAGAGAGCAATGTCGCCGCCATTTTGTCCTTTTTTCGCGGCAACGACAACCCATGTAATGATCCTATCGTTTTAAGTTGAAAAAGGTTATATAGATTCCTATGTGTGCTGGTTTGGTTGCCAATCATTGGATCTGAATTCATAATTATTTCTTACTAGCTTTTGTCCGCGGCTTCGCCCGCGTGGACATCGTTTTATGACTGTCTTAGAGGGTGCGCGGATATGCTATATAGTAAATCATGTCATTTTCCACTCTCTCAACCATCTGTGCGCAAAAAATCACAACAATCCAGTGTTCCGTTACGATGTTAAAGAAATTATTGGTTAAAGAGTACTTTTTCAGTTCCCACGGGAACTGCATCGGACTATGCTATTTTCACTAGATAAAAAGTAGCCTCTGTCCTTTCCCGTGACACAGGCTACCTGCATGCCCAATTTTATCGAGATTGGTCAAGGTGTTGAAGTGAAAAGGTAACAAGCAAGCACATTTTCACAATTATAATATTAGTAAGGATTACTCAGATTGAAAGCAACGCAAGACTGCGAGCTAAGGTCTTACGAAGATAAACAAATCTAACTAGTCAAAAATGACATCAGCGCTTTTTTTATACAAAGCTGTAATTCAATTCCAAAAACACTTAACCCTAATTCGATTTTCAGTTTAAAAACACGAGAACAGCTAAAAGGTTGCAGTCAAAAATGCATTATGTTATGTTACTGCGGCGTAGCCAAGCTCTGCTCATGATAAATGACGTTTTAAAGTGTTGGCATCGTGTCGGTGTGTACGCGGGTCGCGAGCTAAGTGCTAATGGGATCTCTTTACTTTACATAACTTAATGCGAGATAATATTGTGAAATTTTTTGCCGATGAAAAATGGATAAGTAATATTTTGTTTTTATTGCACAGTTTTGTTATAGGAATTGTGAACATGAAATCAAAATTCTGGTCATGTCATTATTGTTAAACTCTAGTTTTAACACTTAACTGTTTTTTATTTATGTTGCGAATTTTCGCTTTTTGTCTTTTTCGCTGCATATCGGGACAAAGCTGCTACGCGACTACGCGATGTATGCTGATGGGGTACGCGATTGTAGTAACAAGCCTAAGTTTTTTTTATCCACAATCGGTAAGGCCGTGACACAATCTCACCTGATGGTAAGTGACGATGATGCCGAAGATGGAAAAGGGCTTACCAAGATGTGGAACTGCCTATGTTATATTCAAGCCGGAACACATCAATGCTGTTAACATTGATGCTTGGCGGCAAGACTTAAATAATATGATGGTAGGTAGCTAGCCAGGCATGCTTCGAAAATGCCCTTCCACTAACCAAACCGAGTCATGCAAAGTTAAACTCCGGCGGGAATCGAACCCTCGACCTCCTGATGTGAAACTAGTGGACTTAAACATTACGCCATGGAGGCAGTTAAGGGTCCTCTACTAAAGAAATTCTTATTAAAATAGTCTGCAAAAAATAAAAAATTGTCCACAAAAATTAAAAAAAAGTCCTTAAAAATTAAAAATAGTTCGCAAAAAATAAAAATAGTCCACCATTCACATTATGGTATATTGAATCCATTTAATGATAGCGTAGAAGTACTTTACCATTTAATTTATTATTTATTTCCTTGCTTTTTAAGTAAGAATAATTTATGGTAATAATCTTTTTAAATCTGTTACCATAAAATATTCCTCCTAAAAAAATAAACAGATTAAATATTATTCTTTTGTTACCAACCCATAATCGTCCCCACGGCTGGGACACGGGTCTCTTCCAAACTGGGGAAGGTTAAAGCCTGACTCCTAACACGGGGGCCAAGTCCAGGTTGGTGGAGGTGAACCTCACTTTCAGAAGTTTTTCAAGCCGCCTATAAGGCATCTGACACTAATAATAGTAACCGACACCAAGCGCTGAAAGTGGCTTGCGAAGCACGTAAATAGTCGAATGAATACCGCTGTCAAATTCATCCAGGTAATGACCGTGCCTCAGATCAGTTACTTGTTTTAACAGTTTAAACAGGGTGTTCGGCATATCGACTGACGAAAATTTTTTGTTTATAAATGGGGTAGTTTACAAGGTTTGACCCATGATAAATTCAAAATTAGAAGCTCTCAATGGCTGTCTTTTTTTAATTAATGACGAAGATATGAGGATTGTGAAGCTGCGACTTTTCATACAAACGGCGTTAACGATTTCCACCTCTTAAATTTTAACCGACTTGGACCAATTTTTAATAGGTTGTCAGTCAGAACAAAAGCTAGGTTTAAAGTGTTCATTGATAAGTTTTATTTTATTGTAGTTTACGTGTTTTTATACAAAACTAACTTCGGCCATTTTTGTTTATTTATAATCAGTAATTTAAAAAACCGAAAATTGGTCCAAATCGGTTAACATTTTAACGCCGTTTGTATGAAAAGCCGCAGCTTCACAATCCTCTTAATGTGCCTTCATATTTTAGATTTTAAGAGCGCATCATTTTTTTAAACAGTTATTACCATTTATAGGACATAAATGGTAATAAATGTTTAAAAAAATGTTTTACCTACCTCATATAACATTTTTAAAATATTTTATTTACTGCTGATATAATTACAGAAACAAAAAAGTTAATTACTAGGGTTTGAAGCTGCGATTTTGGGAAATTAAAAAAATTAAATATCCTACTTGATACCAATGACAGCTGAGAAGATATCATGGCTCCGAATTTTACAAATGACTCCATTTATAAAAAAAAAAATAAGTGTCGATCGTTATGCAGAACACCCTGTATATTGTTATTTAAGAGTTCAGTTCATATCTGATACAGTGGATTAAACATTAAATTCCCTGCTGGCATCTGTGTTCCTCGATTCGTATAATTATTTAGGAATCGTCAAGACGACAGTGAATAGGCACTATTTGAGCTTGCGTGGTACATTCTTGGCTCCATCGGCATTTACCTACCATAAGATGATGTGGAGCCAAACGCACTTAAATATTAAAAAAAATATGTAAAAAAATACTGTTAGTTTCGAGATATTTACGGATTGTTCATAACTTCATTACGAATTGTTCTAATTACTTTAGGGACTTTAATATACCTATGGAACTGAACAACTTTCCCCATGAATTCCATAGTCAAATCTCGAAAAAAATTTTGAACTTCCCATACTAAGTTGGCTGATCAGCTGATCGAGTTAGTATGGGAGAGGCATTTTTTTTGCGATTTGGCTATGGATTCCATGGGGAAAGTTGTTCAGTTTTATGGGTAGAAGCACCAGTTAAAATAGTTTCAGCTAATTTTGTTACACTTTATATATTATACAAAGTTAAAATTCATGAACGTAGATTAAGAAATATTTAATGTATTCTCCTCCAACCCAAACACGGCAACTGCATAAAAAGTGTATGACAAACAGAACCACACAATACCAGAGTTCAACATAATATTGTTCCCGCAATATCTCGATATGTTGACTTATGCTATGTAATACGCATATAAGGCCGTTGCGTTCGCACATCGACGCTTTATTATTGTGGCCCTTGTTTTTTTAGCTTGTTTGCCAAAGACGCATCTACATGCGGCCCGGCCTACGCAAACAGCGCGTGTAAACAGGCCCTTATGAACGCATTCACGGAACGGTTTTATTAAAAGTACCCTTGTACAATTAAATAGGGATTTAAAATAGGAATGATACGTGCAACTTAATACTTAACTACGTTGATTGAGTTAGTAAAGTTGGTATGTGAAAATAAAGCGAGCTGTGATGTTAGATTTGAAATTTGAAGATGTTTAGAGTAACGACGCATAGGTATCTTAATAGGTTATCAAGACAGTTATAACATGTTTAGAGTGACGACGCAAAGGTCTCATATTTATGTTATGCAGACAGTTAGAACATGTTTAAAGTGACGACGCAAAAGTGTCTTATTACATTATCAAAACAGTTGGAACATGTCTAGAGTGACGACGCAAAGGTCGCTTATTACGTTATTAAGACATTTGGAACATGTTTAGAGTGACGACGCAAAGGTCGCTTATTACGTTATTAAGACATTTGGAACATGTTTAGAGTGACGACGCAAAGGTCTCTTATTATGTTATCAAGACAGTTGGAACGTGTTTAGAGTGACGACGCAAAGGTCTCTTATTTATGTAATGCAGACAGTTAGAACATGTTTAGAGTGACGACGCAAAGGTCTCTAATAAATAACGTTATCAAGACAGTTGGAACGTGTTTAGAGTGACGACGCAAAGGTCTCTTTATGTAATGAAGACAGTCAGAACATGTTTAGAGTGACGACGCAATGGTCTCTTATTACGTTATCAAGACAGTTATAACATGTTTAGAGTGACGACGCAAAGGTCTCTTATTTATGTTATGCAGACAGTTAGAACATGTTTAGAGTGACGATGCAAAAGTGCCTTATTACGTTATCAAGACAGTTGGAACATGTTTAGAGTGACGACGCAATGGTCTCTCATTACGTTATCAAGACAGATGGAACATGTTTAGAGTGACGACGCAAAGGTCTTTTAATATGTTATGCAGACATTTAGAACATGTTTAGAGGGACGACGCAAAGGTCTCTCATTATGTTATGCACACAGCCACCTTACCGCGTAAACTGGAGTTTATTTTACCTGGATACGTGCCTCAGGCAATCCAATCTTTTCGGCCAGCCGCTCCCGCGCGAAAACGTCGGGGTAGTGCGTCCGCTCGAACTCTGTGGACAGCCGTTATAGAATTAAATTTCCGATTGGACAGATTTCAAATTTTGAAACAGACAAGTCTGTTAGAAGTTGCAGAATTTGAAATTCACACGTGAATTATTAACATGAAACGTAAGATGTTTTGTATAGGGTTGAACGAAATTGTTAACTGGAGCTTCCTTTATAAACAACTTTCCGTAAGAAAGACAGAAAATTAGCAAAAAAAATTAAGCTCTTCATACAAATCGATGAGCTAATTGATCAATTTTGTGATTTTTATTATAAGGCTATCGGAATCCGGCAGACGTTGCCTTGCCAGCGACTTCGTTTCGTTACTACTTCGTTTCCGTACTTTCTCCAAGGAACCTTTAGTCAATTCTCAAAAAAAAAATTGGACCCTCCATACTAAAATGCACAAAATCGGTCGATCAGCTAATCGATTTCTATGAAGAGTAAAATCATTTTTTTACGTTTTCAGCAAACTCGTAGAACAAAAGTTGTTCAGTTTGATGATTAGAAGCCCCAGTTAACGGGACGTACACCAATTTTGTTACACCCTGTATAGATAATTAATCACCAACTGTAGATTAAAAATAGTCCAATAATTTTTTGACAATTGAATATGCGATCTTTGGGGGAAATTGTTCAGTATTTATAAGTATTAGAAGCCCCAGTTAACGAGTTTTACATCAATTTGTTACACCCCATGTATAGTAAACTTCATTACCTAGCGAAAATTAAACAAAAAAAATATCCTTTAAAAGAGGACGATAAAACAAAATCTCAATGCAATAACTAAGGCAATGAACCAACACAATAACAGGACAAACAAGGAAAAACTATGATTAACGAGTAACATCAATAATTGGTCTCACTGCCACCGCCCGAGAGTTGGGCAAATATCGGGGGACAATTTATTTATTTACTAATAACTGTGTTGTTGGTACGGCAAACAATAAATAAAATGAAAGGGACACTCGGAAATAGGTTTATGAAGACTCCTGGGGCCTCTTAGCTTGGAGTATTGGCCCTCTGTTGGGTTTTATTTGGTTTTGGATTTTGGTTTTCCATAGGTAAGGTAGGTAGCTAAGCTAGGTTTTCAAAGAGATTTTACCTTTCTCAAGACTATCTATTTGGTCGTTGGTGAAGGAGGTCCGATTCCTCTGGAGCTTCCTCTTTAATCGCAGGCGCATCTGTGAGTCCTCATCTCCAGATGACGCGTGCTCACTGTTGCCATCTGAACCTGCTTCCGATTGGAGGGCATCTGCTGGAGAGAAAAATCAACTTAAGTTAGAAATCCCACATTAGGTGCCATTTTAATTTTTACAATTCCTTAATTGGAGCTTTGAAAGTATACAAAGTAACAATTTTGTACGGGTAAGATAGTCCCATGATGGGCGCCAATATTATTTTCAAATATTAAAAATTATAGCAATCTTGCACTACAAGTATGCACTTATGATGCCATACAATTTAACAACAGGATATTTAACAGTTAACAAAAAGCTTTCGAAGAAGGGGAGCTTCAGCGAAGTCTCTTCATCATAAACTATCAACACAAAGTACTTCAACAAAACGGTGCACTCGACGACTATCAAACAAATGCGTCAGCAGAATTGCACAAAATTACCCCCCAAGAATTACAGACAAAAATTACATGGCTTACCATTTATCTTGGGTCAGCCAGATCAACAGTTTGTGAGTGACGCGAGATCTAGTTATCCTGGATGTGTACATCCCCCAAGGAGGGTGATAGCAAAATTAAACGTTGCTCGTAATGTTGTCGACATGCCCCCGGCTAATTGATTAATTTGCTTTATGGTCGGACCACTTGAGTCTGGGTTCGATTCCCGAGTCAGTAATGGGCACACGGGTTACTGATTCCGCTGAATAGACGGACTGTTACGCAATCTGTCACATTTTTCTGATGATTCGCCTCATGGATGTTGGCATGGGTCTAATTTAGTAATGGAACAAAAAAAATCCAACGCAGGATTGTAGAAATTTATTTTGTTTATTTGTTTATTATTGTTACATAAAAAGTATGTACACATTTACCATCACCAAGTACAAAAAGCAAACAATAGATTAAAAACCAAGATAAGCGCCACAGACAGCCCATGCTAAGCATGTGGTGAAACACAGTAGTGTCTCAAAAAGACCAAAGCCTGTGTTAGAGTACACTACAGAACATTTACTAGTAAACCTTTCAATATATTATAAATGTTATAAATGTCATTAAATTGCTTAAATTCGTATTCGTAGAAATATAGGTACACTCTTTATTTTGACCACAAACTAGATCGATCAAAAGGGCAAAGATAAGAATCTGTTGAAAACACAAAATATGAAGAATCAACGCGTGCGGGCTTCAAATTAACGTTGAAGCTGAAGAGGCGCGACAGATACTCGAGATCTTCGACGTTTCGGAGCGGTGTGTGACGGTGTGACGTTCCGTTCCGCGCGACATGATTGATGCGCTCCGATCGGCGAAACATGGCGAACTTTCCAAACGGTTGACAATTTTGATTGATCACTCGTTGCGTCGTCGAGCCGCGGCCGTGTACTGTCGCGTGCACGCTCTTAACTCTCGATTCACGGCGCTTTCTATTCAATGTTAACAAATGTGGTTAGTTTTGTCTATGGCGCCATTTACGAGGTTTTTAAGCTATTGCATAGCCTTTATCGCGGGCTTTGAGCGCGGCGACCGAATCAAGAAATTCCGTAACGAAAATAAAACCTAACACCCCACGCTCGGCCGAGTTCTAAAAAAACTTACAGTGACATCTATTAGCGATTAGCGGTACTAAAAGGTCTTAGTCAATTTTACTGGTGTATCTTTCTTAGTGTTAATTTATGACATAAACATCCCGCGCCCTAAGGACTATATGGTACTGGTAAATACTGCATAAATAAAAAATAAATAAATAATAATAATTGCACAAGTTGATAAAAAATGCTATGCAATAGCTTTACGGCGGCAGTCCCCGAGTGCCACACGTTTTTTTTTGTGAATTATGACTCCTTGTTTAATTTTTTCACAAGCTTAACCTGTTTTGAGACAGTCTTACATTATTTTATACCAATTTCAGTGAATAATTGGTGGTCAAATGTGCAATTCCTTATTTTGGATATTATGAGGAATAATTGAAAAATTAAACATGAAGACATAATTCACAAAAACACTTAAAAAAATTGAAATTGGCGCCATAACCGAAACAAAACACATTAAGTAGCTTCATTATACTCTGGTACACTGCTTCGTCTACAAAGTTTTTCAAAAATAAAAATCTTTTGTTTTTGTTTCAAGTCTTACTTTCATTGTTTAATAAGTAAAAAGAAAAATTCACCCTAACCAAACCCTATTTTTCATAATTCGGTACCGTCTGAGCTTCCCGAATATAAAAGAGAAATTCATTAAAAAAATCCAACTTAGAAACGCGACTCTCGCCCACAATTCCACCAATAACAACCAACGAGTGATTGAAGAAGAAAAAAACATCCAGAGAGGCCCAGCGAGGGCGAGATGAAACACGAAAAATACATAAGAGGAAATAATAGTAGTGAAGCAAAATAAGAAAAGGAACGAAATAAAAGTGGGGCGGCGAAAAAATTGGAGAAAATAAGCACAAAGGGGACGAAGAAAGTCGGGGTCTTGGGGAGATAAAGCGGAATTGGAGTTATCGGCCGCGGCCGCGGGGCGTACAGCGTACAGCGTACAGCGTACAGGCGGGCGATTATGTGAGATCGATACTGTCACTCACTGGCCTCGTTCAAACCATGAGCTGAGGAGTGCCGGAAATACAGGGGATTTAAAAAAAATATAAAAAAAAAGTGTGTGTGTCAGCTCCGACGCACGACTGGAGTTTACTTCTTAAGTATAATAATAATAATAATTAATAATAATTTATTTATTGACCAAAAAAGTTTACAAAAATATTCTCCACATGCAGCAAGAAATACAGATCAGTATTAAAATGATTACAACTAAAGCCTAAGCTAGGCAAGAGCCTGTGTTATAGGCATTAGTCCTCTTCCAGTTGGCGCAATACTTTATTTTGATAAAAAGAAGTAACGGAGAGAACAATTTAAAAGGTTCACTAAAATTAAAAGTAGAATAATCCTAAACTATCATGCAAGCATGCAATGCGTGTATTTGTGTGTGCGTGTATGTGTGTGTGTGTGTATGTGTGTGTGTATGTGTGTGTGTGTGTGTGTGCGTGCGAGCGGGTGTGTTGTGAGTGTTAGATTTATACATGTGAGCCTGTTAATACAAGAAAAAAAGGATAATCAACTTATTATTCGTAACAGTTTTTCTGTTTCGTCAAAACTAAGAGACATTAGCCATTCATTCATTTTCACCTTACAATTGTGGGATGACAGGAAGTATAATAGGTTTTCATGGGCGCATGCTTTATTGTACAGAAAATTGCTAAGGAAACTGAAATGTTTTTGGGCAAAAGACGTACGACAGTTTATTGTAGGACAAATTCGGTCAGTTCGTCTTTTTGAAGCTGCAGCCGTAATAAGTGAGCATGGCAAAGAGGTGTGAGTTTTCAGGATTACATGAGCGATAAATATTTGTCTAACTGATAGCACCTCACATTCCTTATATAGTTTTTCAGTAGGATACTGGAAACCGCGAAACGTTGCGACTTTTAAAATAGCTCTATTAGCTCTTTCTAACGGAATCAAGTGGGATACACAAGAACCTCCCCAGGTGACGATACAGTAGCTTAGAACGGATTTACACAAGGCGAGATATAACATTTTTACAATTTTGGGCTCAGCAACTTGACGTATGTTTCTAAATAGTGGTATTAACTTTCTTATTCGTTGAGTGACAGCGTCTATATGGCATTTAAAGTTAAGGTGTGAATCTAGAATTACACCAAGGTACTTTATGTTATTAACCCTTTCTAATAAAGAGCAACCGCAACTGAAATTACGGTGCAGAGAGTTTATAGAAAGACATGAAGAAGAATGTGCAATAATGTTGAACGTTCCAACAGGTTGAGTTGTTTTTTGAATGGAAAAGGTAAGATACTTCGTTTTTTCACTATTTAAAGTCAGTTGATTATCGCAAAGCCAGGCAGTCACCATATTAAATCCTTTTTGTGCCGAAGAAAAAGTGTCCTCCCAATTCCGTCCCCGGAACACTAGTGCAGTATCGTCGGCGAATGCAAAAATTTTTCCATTGGTTAAGGACAGTTGACACAGGTCATTTATGTAGACCAGGAAAAGGGTTGGGCCTAGGATACTTCCTTGCGGAACACCATACGTTACAGGGAGTTCGCTGCTCAAGTGATTACCTATGGAGACACACTGTGACCTTTCGCTAAGGTAGTCTCTAAATAGTTGAAGTTGTCCATTTCGAATACCAATGCGTTCTAGTTTAGAAATTAATCGAGGGATGGATACGGTGTCAAAGGCTTTGGCAAGATCCAAGAAAATAGCAATGCTTCTTGCCCTGACGTCCAAAGCCCCGACAACGTTGTTAGTGAGTTGAAGAACAGCATCGTTTGTGGACCTACCTTGCCGAAAGCCGAACTGGTTCTCGGACAAGATATTGTTAGATTCGAGGTAGCTAACCAGCCTTTTGTTTATCAGCCGCTCTAGGATTTTTGACAGTGATGTCAAAATTGATATAGGTCGATAATTACTAATAGATGTTGAGTTACCCTGTTTGTGAATGGGAATAATGACAGCGTTTTTGAAGACCTTAGGGAAAACATTTCTCTCAAAACACAAATTACAAATATAAGTGATCGGCTCTATAAGAATGTCTTTATACAATTTGATAATATTAGGCGCTATGTTATCCCAACCAGTAGCACAATCGGATCGAAGTGTATTAATTATGGTTGAAATTTCGTACGCATCCGTGGGAAACAAAACAAAAGACTGCGATATCGGATCAGGAACAGGTGGAATATTTTCCGTAGTTGGTTGGTAAATTTTCGAGGCTAGCTCCTTACCAACATTCGAAAAGAACAAATTGACTTTGTTTACGGATTCTGAAGCTGATGGGCAAAGGTTTAGGAGGTCTATTGACTTTGCGGGTCTAGGTTTGTAGTTAGTAATATTTTTAATAATTTCCCAAGTTTTTTTGATATTTACATTACAGGCTTTTTGCAACTCGGCCTTCTCATAAGCTCGCTTAACTTTTCTAAGAAGTCCATTACAAAAATTTCTATACCGTCGATATGTTTCTTTTAGAATAACATTGCCAGGACATTTTTTGATTTTACGATGCATGATATCACGGTTTCGCATACACCTTAGTAATCCGGGAGTAATCCACGGTTTAATTATTGTGTTACGGCGGTTTAGTTTTACTACAAATGAGTTTTTAGTCACGACATCAGAGACAGTTTTAATTAGGAAGGAAGCGGCTTCACTGCAGTCTAGGTTGTATAGCGGAGAGAAATCTATATTATTAAAATCTGTTGTAAGGCTTTCATAGTTTAGTTTATATATTGTTTTTGCTGGAAGAACATTACAAAACTTAAGGTTCAGCGACATCAACGGTGTATAGTGATCAGTCAACGTATTCTGCACAACTAGTGTTAAGGCTTGTTTATGTGATTTTAACAAAACATGATCGAGACAGGATGATCCTCTCGTAGGGAGTTGATGCGCTGGAAGAAGTCCATATGAAGCCGTTAGATCTAAGTATTCTGATGAATTTTTATCTTTAGTATCAGTAGCAATATCGATATTTAGATCACCCACAATAATAACATGTTTGTATTTTTGGACCGCCTCTAAAGTCATGTTTAGCGAGTTTCGGAAATTTTGATGTTGAAGGCTGCTATTATAAGAAGGAGATCTATAAATAGATAATATGGCAGTATCGTTGTTTACTACTGTAACAAGACAGTTTGCGTTAGAAAAATTAGGTTCATAAGTTGTGTTATTTAGTTTGTTACTGATGTAAACAACAACACCTTCGTTTTGGTTGCTAACTAAACTTGTCTTAAAAACTGAATAATTACAGATAGTTGGTAAGTTATCGATACCAGATAGCCAGCATTCTGTAAGAACAATCACGTCAGCGATAATCTTCATTCTGTTTAGCAGCAGCTCGAATCCAGAAAAGTTTGCATTAATGCTTCTGATATTTTGGCACATAATTGTTAGGTTATTTTTAGTCTGTTGCAGCAATGATGGACACTCTTCAGGAAGACAGTAGCGAGCTATAGAAACATGAGACGAGTCGATACTATTTCCAACGAAGTCAACGCTATCCATAAATGAGTTGATAAATATAATGGGCACAGATAAGAGCGGGGTCATGGTAAATAATAGTTTTAAGAACACTATTTTTGGAGAGAACGGCTTTCATGGGGAAATCCAAGTTCAGATTTTCAAAAGTTTCGGGACTAGTGCAGTGTAAAGTACGTAAATGGTGTATGTGTGATCTAACATTTATAAATACCATAGGAATCACTTTTAAAACTAAATAACTTAGCATAACAAACAAGTAATTAGAAAATAGGTTTAAATCTAGAAGTCACTTTGTCTTAAGGCTATTCAGTTGTTCTTCCGACTTAATCAAAATCGGATTATCTCCCTCTCTCTTACGAATTAGAACATTTCCCTTAGAAGTCCAGCAGTAAGCGAATCCCTCAGACTTAGCGTATTCTCTAGCTAAATAATGAAGTTTCTTTGTTTTAGCCGTAAGCAGTTCCGAGATGTAGATTGGGGTATCAAGGTCAACAATACCCATGTGTCTTGAGCTCAGTTGAGTCGAGTGG
Organism: Coleophora flavipennella; assembly: GCA_947284805.1. Taxonomy (NCBI): domain Eukaryota; kingdom Metazoa; phylum Arthropoda; class Insecta; order Lepidoptera; family Coleophoridae; genus Coleophora; species Coleophora flavipennella. The sequence continues at coordinate 3,645,311 of OX369255.1, forward strand.
GTCTTATTGTATTGGCGGAAGGATGAGATGACTTTTTGTTTTAGCAAAGTATTGGCAAACTCCACCACGAAGGAAGAGCAGCTGGCGTCTCTCTTGCTAGGTAGACGGTACACATCTCGTATTTCGTTCGTTGTTAGTTCAATTTGCAAGTTTTTGCTCAACGTTTGGAAAGCATTATAGAGGTCCTGAAGTTTCTCTTGATTCCTCTTTGGCACATTTCTGATTTCAACGCTGGTCTTCTTAGATGACCGATCTATGAATTCACACCTTTCGTCCATTACTGATATTTGTATGTTGAAGGATTTCCGTTCTTGTTCGAGTCCACTTATCTTATTTTCTAGGTCTTTGATTTGTGTAGAGACAAAGTCAATCGATTTCTCAATCTCCGAGTTAGATGTTTGTATAGAAACAGCATGTAGTTTACTTCTGACATTTGTTTCTCGAGAGACTGAAATCTTGAGTCTTGGCTTTTCGTAAAGGCCTCAAAAAACTCCCTCATTTCTAGTCGCATTTCAGATAATTCATCAAAAGATGTATCAGAAGATCTGAAGCGTTTATTACCTCTTTCTTGACTTGCAAGGGATGGCGCTGTTGTGCTTGTGCTCTGTTCAAAATTGGAAGAAGCATTGTCACCTCCAGTCTCCACATCTGTTGAGGTGCGCTGAATTAATTGTTGCGGCGGAGGAGTTCTCATCATTATAATCGCAGTCGCCGGTCTACCGCTAGCAGGTACCAGGATAGCATAAACTTACTGTACGCTATTACAAGGCGTAGGTCTAGTGAACCGGTCCCCGATCGAGCGCTTCATACAAAATCACTTTCCGTCCAGTTATCGTTGACCCGTTCAGTCCACTAAAACCAGTTCCAAAAGCGAGCGGGCAAGCGCGGTGTAAAAATTAACATAAACTCACGCGCACACAGCGACGAACGTTGGTGTGCATGCAGCAGCAGGTAGCCATAGTAGTTAAATTGTAGTCGCGTGGAATTCCTCGTTACTGTAGGTAGATCTCCTCCGGTTTATGCACTCCTATTTTTGCGAGTTGAATTTTTAACACTAATTTGATATAATTTAATATTATTTGAAAATAAAAGCACTCTTAGACACGTCTATACTCCTTGAAGGGTCCGGGGGAAGAGGAAGTACGATTGTCTAAACAGGCACAAAACAGGGCTTGACTTTGGTTTTAAGTTTACCCTGCACAGTTTTTATAACTGATGGATGATTCCAATTTCCGGCCTCTTTTCTTAGCTGATGTGTCAGGTGTTTTAGCTCCCATGATCGCAGCTACTAATGATCCATCTGGTGTTTGGCAGCAACTAACCTAATATGCTTTGGATGCGGTTATACAAGCATATCTTAGGTCATACCATAAAGGGCTCTTACATTGATTTCAAGTTGACTCTTCAATTAAATCAAGAGCATTTTTGTTAAGTTTCTCTTGTAATGTTTCTAGTAATTTGTGGACATCATTCTTTATATCATCACTCGCTTGAATAAGGAAATGATGAAGTGAAAACTTTCTAACATCACTGTGTTTAAAGTCGTTCTGATACTTCAACAGTTCACAATTCATAATTTTCTTCTTTTTTGCTTCTTGAAGAAACTCGTGGAAAAGGTCTGTGCTGGTTTCATGATGTGGAGCTATTTTTTTGCAAATTTGATCTACAGTGACGTATTTTATAGTAGTCCCTACTCTCGAGAGGATGAGTTTTTCCAGTAACATTCAACCTCGGTGCAGGAAGACTGCGACGATGGGTCCACATTAAAAATGTCACTGCATGCTTACAACCACCAGTTGAACCTGCACAGTCCAAGCACTGGCAACTGACGATTTCACCTTTAGTCTCGTCTATCACCATAGTGACTCTGTATGAACTAGCCCGCAATTTGTAATAAATATACTGAAATTATATATACAGATCAAAAATAGTAAAGGCGCGTCTCCTCCGACCTGTTTTGCAAAACAATACACAGATACAGTACAATTATACTCCCCGCGCGGGTGGAGAGGGGAAGGATTTGTTTCATTTTTCTACAACTGCCGTGTCGCGCACATTTTTTGTTTCAGAAACATTTCCCTGTAGCAGGAGACGGCTTGAGTATGAAAACAAATGTTTTTGTTTCATGTTTTCTGTGTAATGTTTCAAAAAAGCGGGCGCAGGAGACACGCCTTAAGACTGCAACAATGACAGAACGTCATCTTAGATTCAGCCTGACTGTTTTGTATCACGTGACAGAGGTGCGCACAATAGGTTGCGCGTAAAAACGTAACGCGCAAAGAGAATATAACAAACTACGTTTTCGATCACTAGATTTTACTCCTCATATTTTTTTCATACCGGGCGTCTTATATGCAAATCGATTCTTAAGGAGTAAACTCCAAAAATTGAGTGCGTTTGACTGCAACTCACCTGATGGTAAGTGATGATGCAGATAATGATGATGATAAAAATATGTGTGTTTAGCGTTAAATGAAACTAATATTTTTTTTTATAAGAAACCTTGAAAGAATGAACTTTTTTTCCATACAACATTAGCCAATCAGCTGATGAAGCTTTATAAGAAATCCAAACATTTTCTTACGAATTGACTATGAGTTTCTTTGAAGGAGTTGTTCAGTTTTATGTGTAGAAACCATAGTTAAAATATTGCCCAAATAACTTAACACCGTTTATTTTTGGGCAAAGCTTAAGTGCCACAATAAAGAAAATAGGAAGTACTGACTTAGATTCTGTAATTTTATAGACCTGATTGACAGACTGCTATAAAGTAGGTCTAGTCTCAGTATAGTTTTGAATGAGAAGATGGACTTCAATCACAAAAAATATAGTGCGACTTTGCTTCTTCACCGATTAATCGCCATATATAAGAAGGGCAATCGAATTAAAATGACCAAACAAAAGTTCCTGTGAAAAAGTTCCTGAAAACGCTTTCGATCATCACTTGGACCATACACAAGGCTAAGAGCGAATCCGCCGCGGCCGGACAAGGCGCGATCCGCCTAATTCGTTACGCTTCCGCAAATAACTGTCCGTGTCCGTGTGTCCGAGTGTCCGAGTCCACGTACTTACTTGGCTTGGTATCACTTGGAGCATTCTACACGTAAATGACGCGTACTTTTTACCCGACTGCACCAGAAGTAGGGTTCTGGTTTTCGAGTGTATATTTATTTCTTTGGCACGCCCAGTAGTCTAAACGGCTTGATGGATTTTGGAGTTGGAGGTGTCATCTGGGGGCACGGCAGTGCCCCCGCCAAGTCGAGAAAAAAAGCGGCACGGCCGTACCATCCTTTTCTCGAAGCAGTTCAGGCCATTTTCGACCCCTCCACAACTTCGTCGTAGATAAACCTAAGATTTGTCTTGATCCCGTGAGTGACATAGGATACATTTTTACCCAACTAGCCATAAAAGAGGTTAGATTAGATTTATTCATCACACGACACAAATTCATAGACTATACATATCAAATTATAAAATATGTCAATGGTGAGGTGATCGTCAAAAATTAAATTTACAAATTAACAAAAACAAAATATCAAATTATAAAAATTAAAATGTCAAAAAGTAAATTGAACAATGAATAAATAAATATAAAGCAATACTTGAAGTATGTCAGTATTTCATTTTTACGAATTCGTCAATCGAAGTTTTTCAAATGGCGTCTAAATTAAGTTTAATAAAATGTTTATTTCTTTAGCACTTTTCTTTTGCGAGTTTGGAGTGCGAGGTGTCGTTTCATTCGTCTTAATCCCGTGAGTGACATAGGATACATTTTACCTTGGCTAAAAAAATAGGGGTTAAGTTTAAATGCAGGCGAGTTTTTAATTTTAAATTAATTCCTAAAGTTATTGCAGCTAACGTGTCTTCGTTACATTTATTGTACTGACTGGACTTGTCGTTCTTGTGGGCCGCGGAAGTACCTCCTTGAAACATATGAACGCTGCAGATAGGATTTACCACGTAATATCGTATTTCAATTGTTCCTAGGTTTTTAAAAATTAAACATTTTGAGAATTTATTTGTCAGAAGGATTTTCGGATTCTTAACCCATTCATTCTTACAAGAAAAGGACGATCGTAATATTAAGTTTTTCAACAGCGCCGCCAATGCTATTAACTATTTTGTTTTTTTAAGCTAAAAACATGTGTTTTATATTCTTTTATTAAGTGACAAATGGAAAGTTTAAACATTGACAGATTTTTCATTTTTTATTTAAAAAAAGCGAGGGGACATTTTAATTCTAAGAAACACATATTGTTATATATCTACACTATTGGTTTTAATTGGAATTAGTGTAGATATACTTATACCAATATGTGTGGTTTAATATTCCACCAAGAACCTACAGTCAAAAGTATCAATTCTAAGAAAGCTCATTTTCTGATAATGTTTTTATTATTTTTAAAATTTTTAATTTACTTTTTACAATCAGGTCACATTATTCGAAGAAACTCCCCATCGTTCCTTTAAATCTTAAGAAAATGTTTCAACATCATCATTATAATGCAATAATTTAGGAAATTTATCGCTCATATCTATACACAGATACATCCCGCCCTTCCAATACAGAACCATCAATGACAAAGATTCGCCATTTAGACAAGATCTGACCAAACTGACTAGAAGCTTAATACCTTTATGGGGGCCATGGGAGGAGGGGGCTCAGAATGAATTGGTTGTTTGTAATCAACCATTCGTTTAATGTCCCTGTAGGGTCATCCAAATTACTTAGTGCTGGGGTAGATAACGTTAAGTTTTCGTTATTGTGACTTCAAGTAGAGGTATTGCCAGTAATGTATGACTTTTTGTGTGGGGGACGGTTTGTGCAAGTAGGTAGGTACATTAAATTGCAGTTACGACGAAGTCCTTGTTGCGATCTTATGAAGAAAATTTATATGTATCTTAGAATTTATTGTGATGGCTAAAAATATCAAAGTTTATACTTTGATGGGGATAAATTGTCTTACACTGCCTACAAATATTTTGGGAAGATTCATTAGTCTAAAAAATTAAAATGTATGTGTGTCTGTGTGTTTGTATGTGTATCGGTTCGGTGATCATCATCATATTATCAGCTGAAAGACGTCCACCGCTGGATAAAGGTCTCCCCGAGGATTTCCACGATGACCGGTCCTGCGCTGCCCGCATCCAGCGGCTACTCGCGACCTTTACCAGGTCGTTGATCCACCGAATGGAAGGTCTATGTACACTACGTCTTTCGGTGCACGGTCGTTACTCGAGAACTTTACTGCCCTAACGGCAATCTGCTCTACGAGCTATGTGCCCCGCCCACTGCCACTTCAGTTAAGCGATCCTGTGAGCTATGTCGGTTACTTTGGTTCTATTATGGATCTCATTGAAACCCAGACTATTTGTAGATTTTCCACCGATTTTATAAAAATTTCGCAGGAAGATCCTCGATTTGTACATAATCACTTGATATGAATATTTATTTATTTTATATTCCGAGTAGGTTTTATTTATTTAGTATATGGTACTTTATTTGTTAGTATATATAAAAATGATAAAAGCTTTATATGTTTTAGTTTAAGTTTAAAATTATTAAACATTTATATTTTTCTGTTGTTGTTGCTCGCGTACTGTCTCCTTGCTTTTTCTCCGAGCACTGGGTTGTCTGGAAGAAATCGCTCTCAGCGATAAGATCGCCTAAATTGTACGTCTCCTAGTCTTTAATTTAAATTTTGCATGTGTATTTATTCATTTTGATGTACAATAAAGAGTTATTTGAATTTGAATAAATGAAATCCGGTGTAATTATTCTTAAACACTTTACCACATAAAAACGAACTGAAATCGACACGTATTTAAAACAAGTCCAAGTGCACTTGATTTCCAAGTCAATTGTGCAATTGCGACTCTATTCCTCTCGAGTCCACTCGCTCTGTGAATTTATAATTGATGCAGTTAAAACCTCTTTGGTTATTGTTTCATTCAAGTGTTGCCAGCCAGCGGCAACACCACGAACACGTACTGCTCTAACACTATTATTGTTTCTTTCATTCGATGTGTGTCAGAAAAGGACGGCGGCTTCCTTAATTGTGCTCCTAGTTTATATGACTATTAAATGGCTAAATTGAGCAAAATAATCATTCAGTTTTGAATTAAACGATTGAGAGATTGTTGAGAAACGGATAGCATTCAGGAGAGGCAGCTGTGACTAGAATTTTATTCGTGATTTGAACACTGTGCTAGGCGGCTGTTTACGTTGGGTTCGTAAAATAAGCCACACGATTAGGGTTGCCAGGTCTTAAAACTAAATATCCGGACATACCTGCCAGTTTAGCCGGACTTTTGGGTTAAAAAGCCGGACTCCCTAAATTATTAAAGCCCTCTTTAGACACTCCTAAATCAATCAGTCATTGTTTACTGGCCTTTAGCGAGGTCTTAGTCAGACAAACAAACGCCGCCATAGTCTCATAAATACGACAGCGCTCACCCGAATGTCCAGGTGACTGGCAAAATAATTAAACCTAAAAAGCCGGACAGGCCGGACACCTTCTAATTTGGCCGGACACGCATCCAAAAAGCCTAACACTGTCCGGCTTTATCCGGACGCCTGGCAACGCTACACACGATAAACAAAAAGTAAGTTGTATAGCCACGCTGTGCATACTTTCTCACGAAGCCTTCACCGTCTGGTGTAGTCGTAAATACACAAAACAACTATATAAACATTACGCTCACCAAGTAGTAAAAAGAGGTGTATTATCTATATTATATACAAATAAACCCCTACCTATTTCTTTTGGTCATCGCCACGCGTGAACGACTGAACCGATTTCGTTAATTCTTTTTTTGTTGAGTTCGTTATTGTATAACAATATTATAATTAACAAAATTCTCCTTATCAATCTTACCTTACATAGACCAACGTAGAAATATTCTTTATAATAAGGCCATGTATGTGTGTGTGTGTAAGGGGGTGGGTTTGTGTGTGTAGGTAGACTGTTAGTAAAAAATAGTATGCTACAATTAAGTAACAGGTGGAAGTAACTGTTCAGTTTATAGATAGTTAAGGTTTCGGATCCAACAATGAACTTTCTTTTTTAATTTATATCTGCTTAGTTGATCTATATTTAAAATAGACTTTATCCTTTGGCTTAGATCGTGCTACTTTTGGTTGTAATTTTATAACTCAAGAACTGCTGGACCGATTTCGCTAATTCTTTTTTTGTCGAGTTCGTTATTGTCAGGAGAAGGTTCTCATGTGGGGTAGGGTAGGGTATTTTAGTGTAGGGTAGTGTAGTGTGAGGTAGAACGAAGTTCGCTGGGACAGCAATTTTTTTTAATTTTTTTAATTCACAATTGGTAAACCCTTGACAACATCTCACCTGGTGGTAAGTATGTGTATAAATATGAATCTAAAGTCTCTGAATAACGTGGATAAAATTTACAAAACAAAAACTCTTTAGTATCCAACGAACGAGCATCTTCAAATGGAACACGTTTCCCTCCAGACACCACGGCGAGGGAGTCTCATTCTTGTCGCGGCTCCAGCAAAAACAAGGTTAGCTGAGATGGATTCGGGTCACGCGCAGAGTTCAACAACGGGCCCGGTGGGCCCGGAAGGTTGCCACGTGCCAACTAGCTCTGAAGCGTAGAATAGGATAGTTAACTACAAGTCATATTTAAAATTATTTTTAAAGTGAAACTTTTATTAAATCGTCTCATTTTTTTCGTCTGTGTGTTGCATGTCGCGTGACGGTCGCTTTCGTCTGACGGTATGATCGTTTAGTCCTCTGTACGGTAGCGAGAGCAGCCATGATCGTTTCGTCCTCTGTAAAGTTTCACTTTTACCGTGGTTTCATAAAACCACACACTTCCTTATTTTACAATCTGTCTATAAAGATTTTTTTTGTGATAATGTTTGGGATCTTCAGAAGTAGGTCTTAGAATGAACATGGACAAGACGGAAATTATGTCAAACGTCCGTGTCGCACCTACTCCTCTAAAGGTTGGAGGCTCTACGCTCGAAGTTGTTGCCGAATATGTGTACCTGGGACAAACAGTCCAGTTATCTAGGTAGGTCCAACTTCAAGATAGAGATCAATCGTCGAATCCAACTGGGCTGGGCAGCGTTCGGAAAGCTTCGCAATATCTTCACGTCCCAAATACCGCAGTGTCTTAAGAGCAAGGTCTTCGACCAGTGTGTATTGCCAGTGATGACATACGTAACTGAGACATGGTTGCTTACTATGGGTCTCATAAGAAGGCTCAAGCTCACCCAAAGAGCAATAGAGCATGCTATGCTCGGAGTTTCTCTGCGTGATCAAATCAGAAATGAGGTAGGAAACCCAAAGTAACCGACATAGCTCTCAGAATTACTTAAGTTGCAGTGGGCGGGGCACATAGCTCGTAGAACAGATGGCCGTTGGATTTAGGTTTTTATTTCATCTTTATTAAATTCCGATTACGAGTAGCATGCATTTATTTCGAAGTCCACGCCCTAACTACTACCATACTTACCTAAACCGTGCTACATAATATTGCCTACTAAAGCCTGGCTACTTGCAAGATATTTTCATACTTCGTCAACCGAGCCTTGATTAGCTTGAACCCGAGTTTTTCCGTTTGACCTGCGAACCCGACCTTAAGTTAATTTCTGGAAGGCACCCTTAACCAAGTGTGTAATCAGGCAGTGTCTCTCTCCACTTAAGCTAAAAACGGAGATGAAGTAGAGCCACCTTTGTGGTGGTGATTTCATCGCAAGCATACATGCTTTCGTACGCCTTTTCAAAAAAAAAAAGAAAATGTGTGGCTTTATGAGACCACGGTAAAAGTGAAACTTTACAGAGGACGAAACGATCATGACTGCTCTCGCTACGGTACAGAGGACGAAACGATCATACCATCAGACGAAAGCGACCGTCACGCAACATGCAACACACAGACGAAAAAAATTGAGACGATGTAATGAAATTTTTACTTTAAAAAAGATAAGGAGGGTGGACTGTTTGTTATTTTTAGTTGCACCCACCCGCTATCGTTTCACTTTCTCGTCTCCTCCATTCACCAAAAGTTGCCTGGAAGTAATCGCTTAAAGCGATAAGTCCGCCTTTACATATCATTGTATATTTTGCTAGTTAATATGTTGTTATAAAAGTATGGAATTTGAGGCAACCTTTTGCCAACAATTATTGGTTTTTGTTGGAACTAATTTGTATTTTTTTACTATTTTACTATGTTGAAAAGCTGATAAAATAAGGAAGTTTTTACCCTTTTGGGCGCTCCAACTGTTATAAACCAATTTTCTGGAAAATCACAAAGCATTTAAACAAAAGCGTTTTTCATACAAAATTGGAAAAAAACTGATGTTAATATGTCGAAAATAATGAGATTTTTACATAACTTAAATTTTGCGTGTTTTGGAGGGCGAGGTGTCGTTAGTTTTTTCGGGATCGCCTCAGTGACATAGGATACATTTTTACCCGACTGCCCAAAAAATAGTGGCGCGTAATAGTAATCTTGTTAATCGTATTTATGGCCACCACGATGCAGGCGTTGCCTAGTGTGGGGTCACTGTAAACATTTGTAGTGTATTTTTTTTTCTGAATAAAGATTTATCTTATCTTCATCATCATCATCATCATATCAGCCACAAATCGTCCACTGCTGGACAAAGGCCTCCCCTATCTTATCTTATCTTAACAGTATTAATGTTTCCACGTAGTCGTGTTTTTAATTTTTAATTAAATTGATTAGGTTTTTTTACACTTTGACACAAAATTATATAGTTTTTACTGCAGTCAAAACCGTGAGGAAGTTAGGATAAATGGAAAGCGTGCCATATTTCTGGGCAGCCATATTTTCTAGCAGTCACCACAATTGGTAAGGATGTTAAATTTACTGCGCGCGGCGGGTTGGTTTCACGAGAGATTTAGCTTAAAGATACGGGCGTGGCAAGGTGACAAGCGGAGCGGTGAGCATAGCAGAAAGTAAACAGAATTTTATACGGAAGAAAATTTAGCTGAACGATAAAAGTGACGAGGTCATAAGCGGAGCGGAGGCCTGTAAAAGTCTTGTTATAAGATGATACATGATGATGAGGAGCGGAAAGTAACTAAGTCAAAACATGAAATGTAAATACGGATGGAATATGGAGCGAAGAAAGAATGAAACGGATAACAAGTTCATCATTTCAGCTCATATACGTCCCAACCGAGGGGCTCGAGCCTACCCTGAATTAGGGCGATCGGGTCTTAGTCGACCACGCGGGCCCAGTGCAGGATGGTCGACTACACACACAACCTGCGAGTTTCTCCACAGGCGTGTGCAGGTTTCCTCACGATATTTTCCTTCGCCGTAAGAGCGTCGGATAAACGTACATATGAAATCGAAACTCGAAATCACATTGGTACGTGGCGGGATTTGAACCAAGACCTCCCGCACAGGAGGCGGCGGCACTACCCGTTATGCCACCGAAGCTGTGATTATTTGCCTAGGCCATAGTCAGCCTTACATAGCACCAGGACCCATTATACCGTTGTTATGGGGGACTTTAACGCGAAACTGGGCAAACGATGCGATGGTGAGCTGAGAGTGGGGCAATTTGGATATGGAGTAAGAAATGCACGTGGCCAGATACTGGCCGACTTTATGGAGAAGGAGAGCCTCTTTATGATGAACTCCTTCTTTAAAAAGTCAAAACAGCGGAAGTGGACATGGTTGCATCCCAATGGCGTAACAAAAAACGAGATAGACTTCATCTTGTCAACAAGGAGGCAAATATTCAATGATGTCTCCGTGATCAATTCAGTCAAAACAGGAAGCGATCACCGGATGGTCAGAGGCACATTGAATCTAAAGACCAAGCTAGAAAGATGTCGACTGATGAAGTCTACGCTCCGACCGGCGCCCATCCAGCTCCAAAACCCCGAGAGCTTTCAGCTCGAGTTGCACAATCGTTTCGAATGCCTAGGAGACTGCGAGAATGTGGACGATTATAATGACAGGTTCGTGTAAATTGTTCAAACGGTCGGGTCTAAGATTTTTAAAACTCGCCGTTCAAAGAGAACCTAAAAAATCTCCGACTTCACCAGCAACCTCATGGAAGAAAGACGCAGATTGGTTTTGCAGTCCTCTGAAGACGCTACTCAGTATCGGCAACTAAACAGGCAGATCTCTAAGTCCCTAACTCGCGATTTACGCCAATATAATACAAATTGTATTAAAGAGGCGATTGAGCACAACAAAGGCTCAAAAGTGTTCGCGAGAGATCTGTCTGTTGGACAAAGCCAACTGACCAAGCTGAGTTGCTGGAAGAAGTTGAGAAGTTCTATGGACAATTGTACAAGACCACACGTTTGCCTGTCAGCGATCTGGCTGAAGACCCAAGAGCCAGACTAACCCGACACTATACCGAAGATATCCCGGACGTCAGCCTGTACGAGATTAGAATGGCTCTCAAACAGCTCAAGAACAACAAGGCACCGGGTGATGATGGAATTACGGCTGAACTTCTGAAAGCAGGTGGATCACCGGTACTAACAAGCTTTTCAGAAGTTATTTAATTCCGTTATACTTGAGGGACAAACGCCTAAGGCATGGCACAGTGTGTGGTCGTGCTTTTCTTCAAAAAGGGTAACAACACCCTGCTGAAGAACTACAGACCCATCTCACTTCTGAGCCATGCCTACAAGCTGTTTTCGAGAGTCATTACGAATCGTCTCGCTTGCAGGTTTGACGACTTCCAGCCTCCCGAACAAGCCGGTTTCCGAAAAGGCTTTAGTACCATAGACCACATACATACGCTGAGACAGATTATACAGAAGACCGAAGAGTACAATCAGCCACTATGCTTGGCGTTTGTGGACTATGAAAAGGCCTTTGATTCAGTCGAAACCTGGGCTGTGCTACAGTCTCTCCAGCGGTGCCAAATTGACCATCGATACATCGAGGTGTTGAAGTGTCTGTATGAAAACGTCACCATGTCGGTTCGCCTCCAGGACCAGAACTCGAAACCTATCCAGTTGCAGCGAGGGGTGAGACAGGGAGACGTTATATCTCCGAAACTGTTCACCGCCGCCCTGGAAGATGTTTTTAAGCTTCTGGACTGGGGTGGACTCGGCATCAATATCAACGGCGAGTACATATATCCCACCTCCGATTCGCTGACGATATCGTGGTCATGGCTGAGACTATGGAAGACCTAAGCACAATGCTCGATGGCCTCAGTAAGGTCTCTCAACAAGTGGGTCTTAAAATGAACATGGACAAGACGAAAATAATGTTAAATGTCCGTGTCGCACCCACTCCTCTAAAGGTTGGAGACTCTACACTGGAAGTTGTTGACGAATATGTATACCTGGGACAAACAGTCCAGCTAGGTATTTCCAACTTCAAGAAAGAGATCAATCGACGAATCCAACTCGGCTGGGCAGCGTTCGGGAAGCTTCGCAATATCTTCACGTCCCAAATACCGCAGTGTCTCAAGACCAAGGTCTTTGACCAGTGTGTGTTGCCAGTGATGACTTACGGAACTGAGACATGGTCGCTTACTATGGGCCTCATAAGAAGGCTCAAGGTCACCCAAAGGGCAATGGAGCGTGCTATGCTCGGAGTTTCTCTGCGTGATCGAATCAGAAACGAGGAGATCCGCAGGAGAACTAAAGTAACCGACATAGCTCACAGAATCGCTAAACTGAAGTGGCAGTGGGCAGGGCACATAGCTCGTAGAACAGATGGCCGATGGGGCAGTAAAGTTCTCGAGTGGCGACCGCGCACCGGAAAACGTAGCGTAGGCAGGCATCCCACGCGGTGGACCGATGACCTGGTGAAGGATGGATGCGGGCAGCGCAGGACCGGTCGTCATGGAAATCCTTGGGGGAGGCCTTTGTCCAGCAGTGGAAGATTTGTGGCTGATATGATGATGATGATGATGATAGTCATTTTTAATTAATTGTCACTAATTTTTTTTTCTGAAAATACCCCTTGGATTACTTTACCTATAGATAGAAATATTCCTACGAATGGCTACAAACAAATACCACGATTATCGCTTAATCCTTACTAATATTATGTTTGTTTGTTAACTTTTCACGCTTCAACGCCTTGACCAATCTTTATGAAATTTGGCATGCAGGTAGCCTGTGTCACGGGAAAGGACATATGCTACTTTTCATCCCGGGAAAATAGCATAATCTGATGCAGTTCCTGAGGGAACTAAAAAAATACTCAATTGTTGTGATTTTTTGCATAGAGATGGTTGAGTAGGTGGGAAACGACGTAATTTACTAATCACCCTTAAAGACAGTCATCAAAACGATGTCCACGCGGGCGAATCCGCGGGAAAAAGCTAGTTTAATATAACCTGTAATTTTATTTTACTTGTTCAAGTTTAAGGACCAAAAGGCTACACGTGGCACACGTAGAATAAAATCGAATGTTACCAGACTCAAGAAAACCAAATAAGTCTTAAAAGCACAAATCTAATTAACAAAACCGTTTAGTTATATATCAAAGAGAATGAAAGAAAGCATATAATCTGTCGCCGGCTCAAGGTGTTTCAGAAGAAACTCGGTAACAGCCCCCACCCCCTATTTTCTCCCCTATTCTCCCCCCCCCCCCCCCCCCAACGGCGAACAACAGGGTTACTCGTTTTGCACGCTGCGCTGTATCATAGTAAAAGTAAAGAATAGTAGGTTTTCTTCATACAATGGTACATCGCGCGGTTTGTATGTGTGCGCGCCCCAGTAGGCACTCATGCATGACATAGGACCATAGACCATTCCTATTTATTGTAGTGTGCGTGCATATGGTGCGTGTCTACTGGGGCGCGCACACATACAAATCGCGCGATATATTAAGACAACCTACTATTCTTTCCTTTTACTATGACTTATTGAACTTTGCGATATGATTTTATGTAGACAGATATAGCAGTATCTGTGAAACTTGGACCAACAAGAGGTGTCTGGTATTTTCAACCGACTTCCAAAAAGGAGGTGGTTCATAGAATCCACTGAAGTTTTTTAAATGTTTGTTATGCGATTTCTTCCCCAATTGTGAACAGATTTAATTGATTTTTTTAATTTGATAGTTTATGCCTTCAGGTTTGTTCCCATATAAACTTTATAAAAAACTTTTGAGTATTTTTTTTGGATAATTAACAAAAATAAAATATTTTAGCAAAATTAAACTAAATTTGTCGAGTTTGTTGTGATTGAAGTCGGTTTTTAACGTTTTTAGCGTTGCCAGTTATTGTGACTGTGGTGTAATTTAAACTGTGGGTTTTAGCGTTGCCAGTTATTGTCTAAGACTGTGGTGTAATTTAAACTGTGGGTTTTAGCGTTGCCAGTTATTGTCTAAGACTGTGGTGTAATTTAAACTATGGGTTTTAGCGTTGCCAGTTACTGTCTAAGACTGTGGGTTTTAGCGTTGCCAGTTATTGTCTAAGACTGTGCTGTGGTGTAATTTAAACAGTGGGTTTTAGCGTTGCCAGTTATTGTCTAAGACTGTGGTGTAATTTAAACTATGGGTTTTAGCGTTGCCGGTTATTGTTTAAGACTATGGTGTAATTTAAACTATGGGTTTTAGCGTTGCCAGTTATTGTCTAAGACTGTGGTGTAATTTAAACTGTGGGTTTTATCACGGTAAAATTCATCAGTCTTAGGTGGTCTAAATAGCTACTTCCTTAATCTGTGATATCTGAGTGAAATCAGTTTGAATAATAATTATTATAAACCTACACCAGTGTTTAATTCATATTGTTCCTTGAACTACGTTGATATAAAATTTTATTTAATCTTGACGTACTTTGAAGGAGCACTTGTACTATTAAAAAAATTCAATTTTACAGCCGGTGTTTTTTATTTTTTCCCAACTGCCCAAAAAAGAGGGTAATGTTTTTCGGATATATGCCTGTTTCTTTGTCTGAGCTTGTAGTCTAAACGGCTTGAAGGATTTTGATGTGCGAGGTGTCATTAGATTCTTAATCCCGTGAGTGACATAGGATATATATTTTTACCCAACTGCCAAAAAAGATTTAATTTTATTTGTTTCCTTATTAAATTGTTTTTTTTTATTTACAAAATAGTTGACCTAATTATAGTTTGCTCTCCCTGACTTTCATTTTCTTTTTCATTTCTGACCATTTGTAGTTACTTCATAATTTATTGTAATAAGGGCATTGTTTGATACTTAAAAGGAAGAGAGAGATAGGTATCCGTCATTCATTTACTTCTCGGCAAAACTTTTCAAATCTTATGGAATCAAATCAACCACTACTAGACTATCAAGTCCTACAGCAAACGTATTACAACTAAATACGCATCAACCCTACATTACAACTGGATATACACCAGCCCTACATTACAACTAGATACGCATCAGCCCTACATTACAACTGGATATACACCAGCCCTACATTACAACTGGATATACACCAGCCCCACATTACAAATAAGTACGCATCAGCCCTACATTACAACTGGATATACACCAGCCCTACATTACAACTGGATATACACCAGCCCCACATTACAAATAAGTATGCATCAGCCCTACATTACAACTGGATATACACCAGCCCTACATTACAACTAGATACGCACCAGCTCTACATTACAACTGGATATACACCAGCCCCACATTACAAATAAGTACGCATCAGCCCTACATTACAACTGGATATACACCAGCCCTACATTACAACTAGATACGCGTCAGCCCTACATTTCCCGTTAGGCCCTCAAAGAGCGCAAGTCAGTGTCGCGGTGTCAAAGCGAAATGGAAAAAGGAACATCCCACTGTCGTACAACATCCTGTATGTCACCTACTTACGTACACAAGTACATATGGTGTACTGTCGTCGCTTTGTGTGTACTATAGATAAATATATAATGGATATACATGTATGAAAGCCATTGATTTAAAGCGAGTCGACGCCTTTGAGATGTGGTGATGGCGTCAAATGTTGCAAATACGTTAGGCGGCTCATCGGACAAACGAGTCTTTTTTAACCGAGTTCAAAAAAGGAGGAGATTTCTCAAATATATATCGCGGATAACTTCGTCTTTTATTAACCGATTTTGATGATTATTTTTTTGTTGGAAAGGAGATACCTTTATAAGGAAACCAGGGTCTGATGATGGCATCCCAGAGAAATCGAGGGGAACCTTAGTTTCCTGTTCGAATTTGGTGCGTGTCGGTTTTCTAGGCATCAGGCAATAAATGACATCATCCGGCGAGCTGCTGTCTCCGCGGGTATACCTTGTGTCCTAGAACCTCCCGGTTTATGCCGAACGGACGGGAAACGGCCGGATGGGCTCACACTGATCCCTTGGGAAAAAGGTCGATGCCTGCTTTGGGACGTCACCTGCGTGAGCACATTCGCGCCCTCTCTCCTAAGAAGTACACAACGGACACCCGGATCGGCGGCCGAGACAGCAGCCACCCATAAACACACAAAATATGCCTGTCTGGTGCCTAAATATAAATTCGTTCCGATTTCTCTCGAGACATCAGGGCCATGGTGTTCTGAGGCCAAATCTTTTGTAGACAATTTAGGGCGTCGTTTGAGGGAAAAGTGCCTGGTCCCGAGATTGGGTTCCTTTTTGACCCAACGCATCTCGCTAGCAATTCAGCGGGGAAACGCAGCTAGCGTCATGGGCACGTTTGGGCAGGGGGCACTGCGGGGAGGGCTCTTTGACTAGGTCGGGAGTTTATTGAGCCTCTGACCTACTTAAGTGGTATATATATTTTTATTTTTGTTTTTTTTAATGGCATTGGTTAAATCTATTTAAGTTTGTTCAATCGATTTTGTATTACTTTAAGTATATTATACCCACCAAAAACATAAATGTGAAAAATGTTAGCCAAGTTCAATACTAAAAATATGCTTGGTTGTACACTACTACGCTGACAAAAGGATTGAGATCTAAATGGGTGCCAAATTCTGCAGATAATCATGAAATCTACTTATAAGATTAAATAACTTTATAAAAAAAATATAAAACTCTATTTTTATGTTTTTTCTGCTAAAGCAGTGTTAGATAATTAAAATTATAAATTCTGAAATTTAACTGTCAAATAATTTAGACAAAGTAGAGAACTTATTATGTTAAATTGAAGTTTAAGATCTGTCTCGGCTACTTTCTACCACCAAATCAAATATAGAAGATAAGTTGATTAGACAACTATAAGATGACTTGTAAGTAAAACGTAGCCAAGTCAAATCTTAAACTTCGTTTAACATAATAAGTTCTCTACTTTGTCTAAATTATTCGACAGTAAAATTTTAGAATTTATAATTTTAATTATCTAATACTGCTTTAGCAGAGAAAACATAGAAATAGAGTTTTATATTTTTTTATAAAGTTATTTATTCTTATAAGTAGATTTCAGGATTATCTGCAGAAATTGGCACCCATTTAGATCTCAATCCTTTTGTCAGCGTAGTAGTGTACAACCAAGCATATTTTTAGTATTGAACTTGGCTAACATTTTTCACATTTATGTTTTTGGTGGGAATTCATTACTTTTTGTAAAAAAATAGAATTTAATCATTTTTCTTGCATTTATATTGTATAGTTTTCTTTTTTAAGCTACTGTCTTTACCATCTTGAATTTTAGAAATATTAGAGCGCATTGCCCATTCTTTATCTGAAACTTTTTTACACGTTTTTTTTACGCTTTTTTAACCTTTTTTTTATGATTAAATGAAACTCCCTCCATGGTTTAATGGCGTATGCATTGGTTTTATCATCCGAAGGTTGCAGGTTAAATTCCTGCGGGGACCATCCACTTTGTTTTTACTAAGTGAAGTCTGGTTAGAATATGAACATTGTCGGCTGAATAACCTGATTGTCCGAAAAGTAAAATGATTTCGTGGTTCGGAAAGCACGTTAAGTCGTTTTTTCTGGTTGCACTTGCTGCATAAACCGTGTCAGAGCCCGTTAGGAAGTTTAGAAACTCTAACACCGGGGTTTTTCTGGGTTGCTTGTTCCTGCAGTGATACATAAAGAAGATTAAATTGTAGGTACTTACATACGAAACCCTAAGCAAAATGTAGCGAAACACGTTTATTCTGAATGTACTTAAGTAGTAAAGCAAAGACGACAGCACTTCATGCTTTGCAGTTGCACTACGACAACCGCCACTATTACTAACAACATAAGAGCGGCCTCAAGGTCAAACTGTAAAGCATGATGTGGTATCGACCATAAAATAAGTTACTTAACAGAGTAAGGTATACTGGAAGACTGTTTTTCAACAATCTGCAAACCAACTAGCTTGCTTTCATATACTTTACGTAATAATACAGGTATTATTATATATTAGTAGGTCTATATTGTTTATAGTGTTTATTTATATTATAATGATTGTCTAATAAACTTTTATATATAGGAATAGTGTAGGCAATGTAATCAGGCCCCCCGCAAGGTGGAACGATGACCTGATTAAGGTCGCGGGAAGCGTCGGATGCGGACTGCACAGAGCCCGACGATAGGATTTCCACGACGACCGCGTCATCGTGGAAATCCTAGAATAAAGCCTTTGTCCTGCAGTGGACGTCTTTCCGCTGACATGATGATGATGATAAGACAGGAATTGAATCTGGGCTTTTGTATATCACAGACTTGTAAAAGAGTTTATTCTTTCGTACCACAATCTTATTGTCCGCTATGCTGTTTAATCGTTGAGCCGGCAGCGGCGTTGTTAGTTTCAATTTGCGTTGTTTTTGAGCGTCTAAGTTTTATGAATGATCTAGTAAGTACCTACCTATACAAAGCGATGTTTTATCAACGAGATTTAATCATAATACTTTAATCGTAATTCCCCTACGAAAAAATAAAAAGAAAAAAGTTTTTACTTTATAATTTTGACAGGCGCTAGGTGGTACTTAATAGAATCGATTGTTTGGAAAATATTTCAAATCTAAAAAATATTATAATGTTTCCTATTTTTCCCTTTTATAAACGCAATTACGTAACTGGATACCAAATTTGAACTTCCTAGGACATCTGGAGGTTTCTGATTTTTGCTTTATAATTTTGACAGGTGCTAGGTGCTACTGAATAAAATTGATTGTTTAAAAATATTTCAAATTTAAAAAATATACTGTTTTCTGATTTTTTCCCTTGTATACACGCAATTACCTAACTAGATGCCAAATTTGAATTTTCTAGAACACCTGGAAGTGGGTTAGGTTTTTGATCTATATGTCAGTCAGTGAGTCAGTAGAAAAATGGCGATATTTAGACGTTTGTATCTCAATAACTGTTTAAGCTGTATTTATGAAATATGGGATTCTAGTTAATCTTATTGGTATAAATAAATATACCAAGTTTGGTGTGTTTGTGTTAAATAGATTTTGAGTTAGCAAGGGGTCAAAAGTGGATTCAAATGGTTCGTGTAATATTACACACGGCACTGTTCGCCAGTCCTTTTGCTTGAACTTGGCTTGACACGCTGCCGCGTGCTTAGATATTTTTTTTATAGTGATAGGTTTTCACAGTCTTTCAATAATTCGAATTGAATATTGTCATTTTACCCATCTTAGGGCCTTAAACGTTTTCATTGGACGTAGCTTGGTCTTTATCGAAGCTTTTGGTATGAGGTATGGTAACGTACGAGGTACCCCATGATCCTCATGATAGTCCTCCAGATACATACAGCTTGTAGCTATTCTAATTCGAGAACATTAAATGACTATATCGAGCTTGGCACTTTTAGAATATGCTATTATAGCTGTGGCGGACTATCCGTTTTGAGTGATCCTCCAGAAAGTTCATTGCCCTCTAAGGTTGCTAACATCTGCTGGAGAATTGACATTTCTAGTTAAGTAGCAGTGGGCGTGGGGGGGGGGGGGGGGAGTGCATAACTCGTAGTAAAACCCATGAATGTTGGCGACCGCGTGCTAAAAGATGTAGCGTAGGCAGCCCTCACTTTTGGTGGACCGACAAACTGGTGAAGGTCGCTGGATACGGAGAGCGCAGGACCGGTAGTTAAGGAAATCCTTAGGGAAGCCTTTGTTCAGCACTGGACGTTTGCTGTTGCTACGGTGATGATGATGATGTTGATTGTATGGTCTGTAAATGCGGAAATAGAACCGGATAACGTAATTTTTGTAGTCATTAACTAACCTCTCTTATGCTCTTCGGAGTTGCCGGTCCTGTTGAGTTGCGGGGGCAGCGGCGCGGGGATGGCGGGCGCGGTGGGCGCAGTGGGCAGGCCGGGGTACCACCACCCCGTGGCCGCCTGCCCGTTGAACATGCGCAGCTTCTCGTAGACGCTGTCGTTCTGCGCGGACGCAGCCTGCTCCTTCTGCGAAGCCAGGTTCCGGAGCACCCGGTTGATTGAGGACACCTGTAGGAGGTAAGGGTTAATGTGGTTGGGGTGTGTGGTGTTCGTTGTATAGCAGGTCAAATTCCAATAGGAATGTATGATCTTTTCGGTAAATGATTGACCCAAGCACTTCTATCTTCGGCATCATCGTCACTTACCATCCGGTGATATGATGGCAAGGGCTTACCAACAGTTGAAAAAAAAAGAATCGCCTTCATGGCGTAGTGTTTAGTCCATTCACTTCATACCAGGAGGTCGTTGGTTTGAATCCAGGTGGGGTCTCTATTTGAAAGGCTTGCTTTGGTGGTAAGCCCGCCTGGCAAAATACCACCATCTTATTTTATTCTTGCCGCCAAACATCAATGTTAACAGTATATAGATATGTTCTGGCATGATGATAAGATAACCAGTTTCCCATTGCCTTGTGGAATCTTGGTAAACCTTTTGAGCTTTAGTTATTGCTCTGAGCTTGTGAGTGAAAAAATAATAAAACACTCTTCGATTAGCTGCTCCTGTATTCTAAATCTATACATATAATAAAACTGTAACGGCCGTGTCTGAACATTAAATATTTTTAAGAAAATAATAACTGTGACGGACATTACTAACGATATTTAGAGGCTAAAACAACAACTTTTGGAATTGTTGTCTGTCTGTATGTTCGCGCATCACGCAAAAACTACCTGGCCGATTTTGACGAAATTTTGTACGGTGGTTCCTTATAGCCCGGGTGAACATATAGGATACTTTTATCCCAAAAAATTCAAGAGTTCCCGAAGGAAAATTTTAAACCTCCACGCGGACGAAGTCGCAGGCACAGCTAGTTCAAAATATTTTTGCAGGTAGAATGTCATTTTTTTATTTGTAGGGTAGATAGACGTTTTTTGTTGTCCGACTAAACAGGATAAGAATTTGTTTTAATAGTCTCAGGAGTGTACGTTATGGCTGGTTTACACGGTGCAAGCTACTAGCGTTGACAATAGAGAGCTACTGCCACTTTGTACTCGCTGACAGTAGCTCGACTCGCCTCACCTGGTCACACGAGTGCGAGCTGCTGGCGTGCCAGTAGAAAGCTACTGCAGCAACCTGCTGCTTGTGGCGTGGTGGGGTGGCGAGTGGCGAATAAAAACAAAAAATGATGTAGTAACTCTGAAAGACTCGCTCATGACAGTAACTCGCATGATGCGGTCACACGGTGCGAATAGATGCACTGCAGTAACTCGCCTCGTCAGCTCGCACGCTAACTCGTACCGTGTAAACCAGCCATTATTCTTACAAAAAAATCTACAGTGTCTTATAAAAATATATTAATAAAATGTGAAGAATCCACATACCTACGTACCTAATTTAATAAATCTTCCCGGTCCTCAACTATGTAACGTAATGGGAAATAAATTACAATCCCACCCCACCCTGTAAGACACGTGTAATTTAAAATCTAATATGATTACTAAATTCCAATCGGGGCTCAAAGGGACACAGATTAGGGCATCCGCCCCCCGCCCAACTCACCCCTTCAGGCCCTAAAAACCCCAATATCTATCTACTTTCGGTGAAAAAGCACGCATGCGTAAAAACCTGACTCACACAGATAGAACACCCTATATATATGCCTATTTTAACACGTTGTATCTAGCCATTCATATAGTTATGTGTACAGGGCGTCCCTAGATATTATATCTGTTTTCTTGTTGCTATTGGCAACCGGGAAAATGTATTTTTCCCTACGCTGCGCCGGCAGGGAGAATCGCCCTGGGGGAGGCTGGCCACGTTAAGCCGCGAATGTTCTTTGTATGAAAATTGTAGGCTTTTGGCACTTTAGGTTTTTAATCGAAACGCGTTATATGTAAACTTCTTATGATGGTTTGTAAGGAAAATGGTTGTCTTTAAGATCGTATGAGATTAGGGTTCCTTACCAGATAACATGACCGTATTATTAAACCTACGCTGTCCAACTGTCCGTCCCTCCGTCTGTCTGTCTGTTTGTCCGGCCTCTTAAAGGCTGTGTATCTTTAGAACCGTATTAGGTAGCTGGTTGAAATTTTCACAAAATATGTGTTGTTAAGTGGAGTTTACCAACAAAAAAATATGAAAAAACGAAAAAAAAATAAGGGGTCCCCATACAAGAAACGTGTTTTTTTTTTGTTTTCGCTCTATTGTGAAAAAGGTAATACACACAATTTCCTTACCATCAACCAAACTGTGACGAGAATAGAAACCGCGACCTCCTGATGTGAAGCGAATGTTCTAAACATTACGCCACCGGGAGGTAAAAAATGAATAAATTTTATTGTTATGTTATAGTTTAGTTTGGTATGCTAAAATTAAGTAAATATCCTTTTTTATATTTTTATCTCACTGAGACACCTTCAATACCAGACGCATCTGATTCTTATATACTACCTACCAGATTTCGTATCAGCTCAAATACGTCCCCACCGAGGGGTTCGATCCTACCCTGAATTAGGGTGATCGGGCCTTAGTTGAATACGCGGGCCCAGTCCGGGTTGGTCGACTTCACACACAACCTGCTAGTTTCTCCGCAGGCGTGTGCAGGTTTCCACACGATGTTTTCCTTCACCTTAAGAGTGTCGGATAAACGTAGATATGAAATCTAAATTCGAAATCACATTGGTACGTGGCAGTATTCGAACCACGACCTCCCGGACAGGAGGCGGTGGCCCTAGCTAGATATATTTTAGTAAATACAAAACAATCATAGCTTAGAAAAACAAAATGTACTCCCCGCGAAGATTATACCTGCTCCCAGGAGTCTCTAACATAATTCCATTTGTATGGTACCATTTCAGAACACACCTCTGAAGGCATACGATAAATAATTTTCGGAAAACCTAAATAAGCTTTCATTTCAAAACAGTTTTAATGCTCAGAAAGCCAAATGCTCAAATGAATACAAAAAATACACGGTTCCACATTCAAAAAAGGTGAGTACAGTAAAAGACGATTCTGGGACCTCGATTCCACCACAAAATTTCATCATCAGATTAACTTCAAAATAACAATGGATCTATTGTCACCGGGAATTCGGCTTCATTCCAAATTTCAGCTCAATCGGATCCCTATGGATCGCAACATTGTAACTAAACAAACATACATACATACATACAAACATTGTAAGTTTTTTAACATTTTTATATATAAATAAATACACGAAATTAACCAACAATAACAAAACCAACCAGTGTGTGTTGCCAGTGATGACATACGGAACTGAGACATGGTCGCTTATTATGGGCCTCATAAGAAGGCTCAAGGTCACACAAAGGGCAATGGAGCGTGCTATGCTCGGAGTTTCTCTACGTGATCTAATCAGAAACGAGGAGATCCGCTAGAGAACCAAAGTAACCGACATAGCTCACAGAATAGCTAAACTGAAGTGGCAGTGGGTAGGGCACAAACAGATAGCAGTTGGGGCAGTAGAGTTCTCGAGTGAATAACCTGAAAGAATTCTACTATCGGTCTATACGTACCTAAAATATATAAACAATTATCCTTCAACTCCTAACCGTTAAGGAGTTGCACCTTCCATAATCAGCTCAGCAACATGAGCTGATGACTATCAGACGCAAATACTTGAACAGCTTTAGAAAATTTAAGAAACACTTAATACGTGCCCATAAAATTTGAGAGTTGCCCTCGATATCCCTATGGGATCCCATAATCAGATCCTGACTTGGTGACAATGGGACCATCTCAGGAGTATACGTATTCATTCGAATAAAAAAAATATTTGAAAATCGGTTCACAATCTGCGAAGATATCGTGTAACACACAGACTCAGACACACACACAAAAACACACAAACATACAGTCGAATTGAGAATATCCTCCTTTTTAGGGTTCCGTACCCAAAGGGTAAAAACGGGACCCTATTACTAAGACTCCGCTGTCCGTCCTTCTGTCTGTATGTCTGTCTGTCCTGTCCGTCTGTCACCAGGCTTTATTTCATGAAACGTGATAGCTAGATAATTGAAATTTTCACAGATGATGTATTTCTGTTGCCGCTATAACAAAAAATACTAAAAATTAAAAAAAAAGTGAAAAATAAGGAGGGTCTCCATACAAAAACTTTTTTTTTAAACGTGAAGAAACTACTGCCATCTAGCATGATGGCACGGAAACCTTTGTACTAGCGCCATCTTATATGATGGTACGGAACCCTATTTGTGCGGTTTTTGAAGTCCGCTGAAAATATGTTGAGCAACACGTAGAAAATGAAGAACGGTCGTTCATCTTTGTACATCTATGTCAAGATATAATATAAAGTATATAAAATAACATGTAACACATATTATACATCTGTACTTTTAGTTTCACCAGAATTAATTAAAATAATTTAAAATCAAACGCCGTGTAAAACAACGGCAGCGATATGAATTTCAATCTTCCAAATCAAAGTTCAAACTGAGTCAAAAAATTCTAAACAAACATACTTACTTAAAATATACGAAAGAAAATAATCGTTTTTGTTTTTCTCGCAATTTTTCACGAGATTCTGGCAGATGTTTTACGTACATACCTACATTATGAATTAGAGCGTTTCTACATTATCCGATACGATATCAGTACCGGACGCCCGCCGATACGATATCGGGGCAAGTAACCCGAGTATGAATCATGTAGGTACCTATCTTTCAGATCATCCGCGCCGATATCGAATCCGATACCGACATGTTAGCGACACGTGGGCTGTCGGACGTTAATTTTTGTATGTGTGATATATAAGATGTAACAAAATTAGCTAAAACTATTTTAACTGGTGCTTCTCCCCATGCAACTGAACAACTTTCCCCATGGAACCCATAGTCAAAACGCAAAAAAAAAATTGACTCTCCCATACTAACTCGATCAGCTGATCGAACTTTGTATGGGAAGTTCAAATTTTTTTTTTGAGATTTGACTCCATAGTCAAACCCATGTTTCACAAAAATACAAATACAAAAATACAAAATACATTTATTGCGTAACCAAAGGTAAAACATAAAATGGTCTTAAAAATAATAAAGAAGTCCTCTATGGCCTACCTTAAAAAGGTGTGCAATGTCATTCTTTAATCTAACACATTTAATTACTTAGTCTATTTTTATATCATTGTCAAGTAAATATTCGTTAATACTATAATAGCATCTGTTCTTTAAATATAAGTATAATTTTAATTTAAATTGTCTATTGTTTAATTCTTTTATAGAGTCAGGAAGTTTGTTAAATAAATTAGGTCCTAATACAAAAACAGTGTTTCTATAAAATGTCATATTTGAGCGCTGCAACGGGCGCACCTCGATCTTATTCCTCGTGCTCCTTGGATATCTAGTTTCCACAAGTCTAAACTCATTCAGATGTTCTTTATCAAAGATACATGCTTCGTATATAAATAATGATGGTAGGGTTAATATTCCTAATTCTTTAAAATATGGAACACAACTATCTTTTTGTCTAGCTCTAAACATTGCTCTTATACGTTTCTTTTGTGTCCTAAATAGAGGTAAGATATGAACTGCTGCTGCATTTCCCCAGTGAAGAATACCATATCGCAGATTTGATGCCACATATGCGTGATATGCACAGAGTGCCGTTTTTTGTGATGTGGTTATAGTTAAATTTCTTAAAACATATACATACCTACTTAATTTAGTGTTCAGGTTTCATTGGGGTTCATGAAACCTGATTTCATTGGGTTTGTTTCATGGGGAAAGTTTTTCAGTTTCATGGGTAGAAGCAACAGTTAAAATAGTTTCAGCTAATTTTGTTAGACCTTATATACGTATACTACATTTCATTTGTGTGCGTGACTTTTTCATTTTTTTTGTTTGTAAACATGACGTCGAGGTTATTGACAAAATAGCCGATATTATCGGGAATAAGTGAAGATACAACAAGACATCGGTTGTCGACTACCGGCGTCCGGCACCGATATCGTATCGGATAATGTGTAAACGCACTTAGCTTCGTTTTCATTCCACTAAAAGCATAAAAGCGTTGGAACTTTGTAAAACGGCAAGCTAACGGCAGAGCTCGTATGTAGGTACGCGTTTTATTTAATCCCTTGTTCTGCTAATGGAAGACCCTCCTTGTATCCTTTTCTAATATATTATCTATTCTGAGTAGTTATTGAAATAAGTTTCTTTCTGAATATTTTTAAAAACATTTTTGTGTAGATTAGCTACTTAACAGAAATATAAGAAAAACACATTACGAAATGTTATTCGAATCACAAATTATTTTCCAATCATCACACTAATATTTTTCATTTACTGTGTACAATAAACAATAAATAAAATAATATTATAAAGTTGGTGAGTGTGTATGTTTGTTACTTCTTCACGCAAAAACTACTGAACGGACCTGGCTGAAATTTGGTAGGTAGACAGATTAGGAACTGGATTAACACATGGGCAACTTTTTTTCACGCTCGCGAGCCGCCGCGCACTGCGCATCCTCGAAAAGTCATAGAAACGTTGTCCACGCGGGTGAACCCGCGGGAAACAGCTAGTAATACATAAAAACATTAGAATTACCTGATGCAATTCGTGCATAACGATACATCCAATCAAACAATGAACGTAAAATTTGTATGGAAACTGTTATAAGTTATTAAAGGATGTTGTTTTATATAAAAAAAATGTTTCATTAAATTGGATCAAGAAAACGACTTTCTAATTAGAAAATAACAAAACAAAGCGAGAACAACTACAAAAAAAAACCAGCCCATTTTTTTAAACTATGTTAATTAAAAGTTAATCTGGGTACGGTACAAATCTCAGACTACAAAGAAGACACTACGCATTTACAAGTAAGTCTTTAAATGATTGACGATAACCAGTCTACCTGCAAAAACATTTTGAAATTCGAACACAGGCGCAGCCAATCGGAGGCGGAGAGCCTTCGTAAAGAACTGAGTTGTGTTCGTGACAGCGGCGCTTGGGCCAATTAGATACCGAAAATAATACATACTAGCCGTTTCCCGCATCTTCATTCGCGTGGATAACGTTTCTATGAATTGACGATGGTGCGCAGTGTGCGAGCCGCAAGCGGCTCGCGAGCGTGGTAAAAAGTAGCCTATGAGTTAATCCAGGTCCTAAGCTATATACCTACCAAATATCAGCCAGATCCGTTCAGTAGTTTTTGCGTGAAAGTGTAACAAACATACATCCATACATTCTTACAAACTTTCGCGTTTATAATATAGGTAGTAGGATTCCTATTGGAATTTTAACGGATTATGTTCATTGTGTTTTTACTCAAAGTTATAGGATAGATAATAAATACTTCTTTCAGAAAATTCCTCACATACAAAAAAAAATTCGATAAATAAAAAGAGTATTTATTTTATTGTTCTTTACACAAATAGTTGGTACCCGAGAGTAACCCTATTACTAGGCTTACGCCAACCCTGTGTCTGTCTGCCAGTGTCTGTCATTTTGTCCGTCCGTCTGTCTACCTCAGGTTTATTTGGAAAAAATAATAGGTATCTAGTTAAAATTTACACAAAATTTAATTATAAAAATAATAGGTATCTAGTTAAAATTTTCACAAAATTTAATTATTTTTGTTATCATTTTGTAATTTTTTAATTTTTTTGTGTTAGGTAGTACTATAGTATGCCTTCATATTTCTCACGGCAAATAATTAGATATGCAAAAATAACCAAGGACATTTTTTTAACGTTTTTTGTTCTGTCTGTATCTTAAAAACGGTTATACATCCACAAGCGTCAAAAGTTTTCATATTCTAGTGCATATTCTCATTAGAACAACAAATAATTTAAAAGGTAAAATACACATTTTGTAAATTTTCAATTTCGAAGTGGTTGGTGGATACGTGCACATAGCTCGTAGAACAGATGGCCGATGGGGCAGTAAAGTTCTCGAGTGGCGACCGCGCACCGGAAAACGTAGCGTAGGCAGGCCTCCCACGCGGTGGACCGATGACCTGGTGAAGGTCGCGGGAAGCCGATGGATGCGGGCAGCGCAGGACCGGTCGTCGTGGAAATCCTTGGGGGAGGCCTTTGTCCAGCAGTGGACGATTTGTGGCTGATATGATGATGATGATGATGGTGGATACGAAGTGAAGTTGTGAGAAGTCGACCAACCCGCGCTCGGCTCGCGTGGTCGACTAAGGCCCGATCGCCCTAATTCAGGGTAGGCTCGAGCCCCTCGGTGGGGACGTATATGAGCTGATATGATGACGGTGGATACTAAATTCTCATTTCACAAGTCCGAACGTTTGTTATATATTTTTATAATTTTTAAAAATACGTAGTATAATTAAAAAAAAAGTAAGTGTTTGGTTTTATGAAACCACGGTAAAAGTGAAACTTTACAGAGGACGAAACGATCATGGCTGCTCTCGCTACGGTACAGAGGACGAAACGATCATACCGTCAGACGAAAGCGGCCGTCACGCGACATGCAACACACAGACGAAAAAAATTTTTTTATTTACCAATTTTAAAACTAAATACAATTTTTTTTTTATCATCTAGCACCATTAAACCTGAATGGTTTGTCAATGCAACATGCAACACACAAACGAAAAATTTTTACACGATGTAATAAAAGTTTCACTTTAAAATTTTTAGGGGTTCCGTACACAAAGGGTGCCAACAACGGGACCCTCCGCTCTCCATCTGTCTGTCAGCGGTTTGTATTTCATGAACAGTAATAGGATTACAGTTGAAATTTTCACAGAGTGTGTATTTCTATTACGGCTATAACAACAAATAGTGACTCGGTGGCTCAGTGGTTAGTGCTCTTGACTGCTGATCCGAGAGTTGTGGGTTCGATCCCCACCCAGGGCAAACATTTGTGTGATGAGCAGATTTTTTTAGACCCTGTATATATCTAAATATATATGTCGCAGGATAATTTGATAATCCGTCGTTTCGCGAAAATCCTAGGAAAATTGGATACTATGGAGTAGAAAACTCCTAATAAAACCAAGTCGGACGGAGCCCCGCTATGCGGGGCTCCTTTTTACGGTAGAAAAAGACATGCTAACATAACCTAACCTATTTAACGAAGCGGGGCTCCGTCCGACTTGGTTTTTATCTCACCCGTGATAGTTATAAATTAATTGAATTAACACTTTAAAGTTTAAGTTTTGAAGATGTCTCACATAAGAAGTAGGTTTAAGTAGTCTCTCATATTCTGTGAATGTTCTCATTAAATACTGGTAGTCCCTAAGATAGTGTCTTAATCCGTAAAACGACATGAGGGTCTAGCAATATATAAAATTTACATCAAAAAGTTTAAAGATTATGCTTAAAACAGTTTCATACAAAAGACATCAACGAGAGCTACAAACTTATAAACTGTTAAATACCAAATAAATATTGTCTACTGTCGAATAAATATAAAACAGCGTAGACATAATTTTTTGACTGTCTTTGGTGGTGCCGTGGTGCGCGAGCAGGAAGCGGCTTGCAAGCGTACGCATAAGTGAATTTCGAGATCCCTCGGGATAGTCATCCCAACTATCAGTGCAAAAATCACGTCATTCTGTTGCTCCATTGTGACGAAAAAGAATGACTAACAAACAAAATATAGGTTTTTTAGATCCCTCAGGAACTGTGTCAGGCTATGCGGGATAAAAAGGAGCCTCTATCACTTCCTAACTCGTCAATTATTTCCGTGCCAAAAAGGACATTGAAGTGACAAGAAAGACAAACAAACACACTTACACATTTTATACTATAATAATAGTTAGGTGGAAATCCTTGGGGGAGGCCTATGTCCAGCAGTGGACGTCCTTCGGCTGATATGATGATGATGATGAATAGTTAGGTGGGATAAATGGCCACCAAAGGCCGTAAAATTAAGCAACAACTAGATGATAAAATACAAGTACAGTGAAAACTCTGTAAAACGTCACTCGATATAACCATTCACTCTTTGAAACGTCAACATTTTCTAGCTGGCTTACTGAGCGTTGGTTTACTTTGACGCTAATTTCTCTCTGTATAACGACAACTCTCAATAACGTCACAAAATGGCCGGTCCCTTGAGTGTCGCTATATAGAGTTTACACTGTATATCGCCTACAGTCTACTTATATGTACCTGGACCTCCCCGAGCCCAACGCAACGTCACGTGTCACGATCTCGGGACTCAGAATGATGTCCGATGTCGGCCGTACGTATCACGTTTCAGACCTTGTACGGTAGTTGCCAGATTAAGGGCTTCACTTCACACATTATCGATATTCAATTATTATATTTAAGTCTTGTTTAATTGTCTTGACGCTTTAGTGTTAATTAATATAGTTATATGTAATGTTTGAGTTCGCACTTACTTTTAAAGAGAATTAATTTTACACTCATGTCAAAAATCCTTGCGCTCTAGAAGATATTATAAAATAAATTCATTAAAAAATCTTAATTGCACATCACACAGACAAACACAAAAAGTAACAAACAAGACATACAATTTGGGCTGTCTTATCGCTGAGAGCGATTTCTACCAGACAACCCAGGACTCGAAGAAAAAGCGAGGTGACAGGTAGTAGGTACGCGAGCCACCGAGGGGCTCAAGCCTACCCTGAATTAGGTCGATCGGGCCTTAGTCGACCATGCGGGCCCAGTGCGGGTTGGTCAACTTCACACACAACCTGCGAGTTTCTTCGCAAGCGTGTGCAGGTTTCTTCACAAAATGGATTATCAGAACAAAAACTTCGAGGACATTAAGACAAGTTGCAGCAGCAAATAAATGTTTGCTTTGGTTTAGTGAAGATATGAGAACAAAAACATACCACTGACCGACCCTGACAATTGAACAAATTTGTCATAAAAAGATCAAAAAATGGATTACCAGAACAAAACCAATGAGTGTTCCAAATCTTTGTTATAGTTTACTAAAGAACTGTTTCCTTTACCACCTCCGTGGCGTAAGGTTAGTCTATTACGTTCACGTCAGGAGGTTGCGGGTTCGTCCCCCGGCGGGGTCAAAATTTGTAAGACTCAAATGGTCGTATCTCAGAAACTATTGATCCTAGACTACTAGTTCCTTAAGAAAAATGTTAGAACATGCAGATCTTCTATTTAGATGACAGCTGTCAAATTTAAAACGACTATATCTCAGAAAGTAATGATTCTAGGCTACTAATTCTTAAAGAAATATGACAGATATCGTGGAGATCTTCAGTTTGGATGACATCTGTTAAATTATGTAATCTGTGGCTGATGTTCCACCTTTTCGCACGAATCGTTACGCTTCTTCATTTATTATTCGTACAGCGCAGGAGTGGAACTCCTTGCCTGCGCCAGTGTTTCCCGATTCCTATAATTTGGGGATCTTCAAGGCAAGAGTGAATAGGCGTTATTAGAGTATGCGTGCACCATCCTCGACTGCATCATCACTTACCATCAGGTGTGTTGCAGTCAAAAGCACTCAAATTTTATTTTTTTTAAATAAAACCGCCATAACTCGGAAACTATTGATCCTGGACTATTGTTCCTTAAGATAAATCACAGATCTCTTCGAGATCTTTGTTTCGGATGACAGCATAAAACGGCTACATCTAAAAAACTGTTAATTCCAACTTTCTAGTTTCTGAAGAGAAATGATAAGTCTTGACGAGAATTTCATATTGGATGACAGCTGTCAAACTTAAAACCGCCACAACTCGGAAAGTATTGATCATTGAATTCACGAAAATAAACTAGAGGTAGTAGCCAGACTCCTGCCCACCTCCTTTTTAATAAGTTTGCCTATAGATCAAATATTTAAGATGTATTAACAAAGCTGTAGATAAAAAAAATGTTATAAAGCCCCTCCTATACGCAAGCTCGCGCACACATTGAGCCCGCTTCTAAAACTGCCGAAAGTTTTAGACCCTTTACATACATCGCTTATCACTGATTCGGGTGGCTTGGTTCAAAAATGACTTAAGTTTTGTACAAAAGTGATATAAAAGAGAGATAATTTTGAAAACAACTGGTAAATTGCGAGTCAGAACCATGCACAAAGGGTTCCGTACCATCATACTAGATGGCGCTAGTTTATTCACGTTTAAAAAAACAGCACGTTTTTAGAATGGAAACTTTAACTTTTTCTAATTTTTTTGTATTTGTTGTTAGAGCGGCAACAGAAATACATCATCTGTGAAAATTTCAACTGTCTAGCTACCTATCACGATTTATGAAATACAGCCTGGTGACAGACGGACAGACAGACGGACGGACAGCAGAGTCTTAGTAATAGGGTCCCGTTTTTACCCTTTGGGTACGGAACCCTAAAAAAACTGGTTATTTTATCAATAACTACCTATAGGATATGTAAAAAATAATTATAATTGCAATTTGAGATAGCGATAATGTCGCACATAAACTGTTTCTCATAATCGTTTCGCAGCCCGATAAAAATGCCACAAATTATTAAATAGCCATTTTATAACAACAGAAATATTCGTTCACTTTGATTTCGACGGTATTTCCCTGATCATAAATCGCTTAGAAATGAATGTTGTCTCGTTACTTGCAACTATTCTGACATTACAAGCTGCAGATTCCTACATTGTTCTCACCGTGGACCTTGAAGATATTCAGACTATCGCTAAAGAAGTGGCAGAGTCAGTCGAAGGGATAAGCAAGATGTGGTACCAATCACACGAACCCAATGATACGTATAAAACTACTAATGTGACAAAGAAAAACAATGGCAACGAGGAAGCCTTGCAAGAACTAGAAACTGACTTCGACATAATAAACTACGAACCGCCGAACTACGCAGATCATACTTACTTGATTCACAAGATAAGAAGTGCCGCCATTGAAGTGAAATACCTGAAAGAGTATTTAGAAAGGGAAACTTAGAATTTGATTAATTCTAAATTACAATTATGAACTGTGTACTATTTACTAGTATATGTAGTTATTGTTACGTTTGTAAGTTTCATTTTGAACCCGTTGTGTCTAATTGTGTGCAAATAGGATGACATTTATATTAAATGAGAAGGACGGACACAATTGCCAAGGAAGAATAAGAAGACCAAATTGAACATCATATCAGCCGAAGGAGGTCCACTGCTGGACAAAGGCCTCCCCTAAGGATTCCCACGACGATGGAACACCCTCGACACTTCATACAACGGGACAGAAATGACATTTCAAAAAAAGGATTAAGGAATAAACAAAATGGCGGCGAAATTTTTTACGTTCGACAACCAAAATGTAACCAATCTGTATTAATCTGGGTGACGAGGGGTCATCCCCTCATGGTCCCGCATCCAGCGTCCTCCCGCGGCACTTACCAGGTCATCGGTCCACCGAGTGGGAGGCCTTCCTGCGCTACTTTTTCCGGTGATCGGTCGCCACTCGAGAACTTCACTCCCCCAAAGGCCATCCATTCTACGAGCTATGTGCCATGCCCCCTGCCACTTTAGCAATTCTGAGAGCTATGTCGGTTACTTCGGTTCTCCTACGGATCTTCTCGTTTCTGTTTCGATCACGTAGAGAAACTCCGAGCATAGCACGTTCTGTTGCCCTTTCTGTGACCTTGAGCCTTCTTATGAGGCCTATAATAAGCGACCATGTCTTAGTTACGTATGACATCACTGGCAACACACACTGGTCGAAGACCTTGGTCTTAAGTCGAAATTTCACAACGACGTTACAAAAAGAACGCAATGGTCAATACGCAAAAAAAATTGGAACTTCTCATACAAATCAATCGATTTTGATCAGCTAATCATGTTACGGAGGCACCAATAAATAGTAGATACGGTGTTTTCCCAAAAAAAAGAAAAAAGCGTCGGTGGCTCAACCGGTAACGACTCGGTCCATCTAACCAGAGGTACCGGGTTCAAATCTGGACGGCCAATGTACCAATGAGTTTTTCAAAAACTTACGTACATACTTACCGATTGCTTTAACGGTGAAGGAAAACATCGTGAGGAAACCTGCACACGCCTGCGAAGAAACTCGAAGGTTGTGTGTGAAGTCGACCAACCCGCACTAGGCTCGCGTGGTCGACTGAGGCCTAATCGCCCTGATTCAAGGTAGGCTCGAGCCCCTCGGTGGGGACGTATATGAGCTGTAATGATGACGGTGTTTTCCCTACAAAACAAATATTCGAAAACCTAAAACTTTTAGGTACAAGCTTTTAAATATTGCATTGTCGTGCCGGCCGGGAAGTGGGTCAAATTTAACTTGCAAGATTTCATTACACACACCGGGACAGGTGAAACTTAATGAAAGCTTGTAAAAATGTCATCGAACACAAAATCAATTAAGAAAACAAGTTTTTGGGAAGATACTCTAACTAAACAAATAGCAACACAAAAAAGGCACTACAGCTGCGTTCATTCATCCGTAAAATCTATTTAATTGAACATATATTTGGGCCGACTGAGTTCGTGGCGTCTCCTAATGACATCTGAGTAAATATTGAGAAACCTATACAATAAAGTAAAAAAAACCAGCAAAGTGCGAGTCGGACTTGCAAACGAAGGGTTTCGAACCATCGTACAAGAAAAAAAACTAATTTTCACGTTTCTTGTATGGGAACCCCCTTTATTATTATTTTTTTTAAATATTTTTTTTTACAAATCACACATGGTCATCTGGCCCCAAAGTAGGATTCCCTGTGTTATGGGTTACCAGAGACTGATATACTTACTTATACACGTTTAAATACGTACTTATATAATACTAGTGGATGCCCGCAGCTTCGCCCGCGCAGATCCCGATTTTTGCGGTTCCCGTGGGAATTTCCCAAAATCCTTACTTAGCGGATGCCTACGTCATAACATCTACCTGCATGCCAAATTTCAGCCCGATCCGTCCAGTGGTTTGGGCTGTGCGTTGATAGATCACTATGTCAGTCAGTCACCTTTGAGTTATATATGTCGCAGGATAATTTGATAATCCGTCGTTTCGCGAAAATCCTAGGAAAATTGGATACTATGGAGTAGAAAACTCCTAATAAAACCAAGTCGGACGGAGCCCCGCTTCGTTAAATAGGTTAGGTTATGTTAGCATGTCTTTTTCTACCGTAAAAAGGAGCCCCGCATAGCGGGGCTCCGTCCGACTTGGTTTTATTAGGAGTTTTCTACTCCATAGTATCCAATTTTCCTAGGATTTTCGCGAAACGACGGATTATCAAATTATCCTGCGACATATATAACTCAAAGGTGACTGACTGACATAGTGATCTATCAACGCACAGCCCAAACCACTGGACGGATCGGGCTGAAATTTGGCATGCAGGTAGATGTTATGACGTAGGCATCCGCTAAGTAAGGATTTTGGGAAATTCCCACGGGAACCGCAAAAATCGGGATCTGCGCGGGCGAAGCTGCGGGCATCCACTAGTATTATATAAGTACGTATTTAAACGTGTATAAGTAAGTATATCAGTCTCTGGTAACCCATAACACAGGGAATCCTACTTTGGGGCCAGATGACCATGTGTGATTTGTAAAAAAAAATATTTTAAAAAAATAATAATAAAGGGGGTTCCCATACAAGAAACGTGAAAATTAGTTTTTTTTCTTGTACGATGGTTCGAAACCCTTCGTTTGCAAGTCCGACTCGCACTTTGCTGGTTTTTTTTACTTTATTGTATAGGTTTCTCAATATTTACTCAGATGTCATTAGGAGACGCCACGAACTCAGTCGGCCCAAATATATGTTCAATTAAATAGATTTTACGGATGAATGAACGCAGCTGTAGTGCCTTTTTTGTGTTGCTATTTGTTTAGTTAGAGTATCTTCCCAAAAACTTGTTTTCTTAATTGATTTTGTGTTCGATGACATTTTTACAAGCTTTCATTAAGTTTCACCTGTCCCGGTGTGTGTAATGAAATCTTGCAAGTTAAATTTGACCCACTTCCCGGCCGGCACGACAATGCAATATTTAAAAGCTTGTACCTAAAAGTTTTAGGTTTTCGAATATTTGTTTTGTAGGGAAAACACCGTCATCATTACAGCTCATATACGTCCCCACCGAGGGGCTCGAGCCTACCTTGAATCAGGGCGATTAGGCCTCAGTCGACCACGCGAGCCTAGTGCGGGTTGGTCGACTTCACACACAACCTTCGAGTTTCTTCGCAGGCGTGTGCAGGTTTCCTCACGATGTTTTCCTTCACCGTTAAAGCAATCGGTAAGTATGTACGTAAGTTTTTGAAAAACTCATTGGTACATTGGCCGTCCAGATTTGAACCCGGTACCTCTGGTTAGATGGACCGAGTCGTTACCGGTTGAGCCACCGACGCTTTTTTCTTTTTTTTGGGAAAACACCGTATCTACTATTTATTGGTGCCTCCGTAACATGATTAGCTGATCAAAATCGATTGATTTGTATGAGAAGTTCCAATTTTTTTTGCGTATTGACCATTGCGTTCTTTTTGTAACGTCGTTGTGAAATTTCGACTTAAGACCAAGGTCTTCGACCAGTGTGTGTTGCCAGTGATGTCATACGTAACTAAGACATGGTCGCTTATTATAGGCCTCATAAGAAGGCTCAAGGTCACAGAAAGGGCAACAGAACGTGCTATGCTCGGAGTTTCTCTACGTGATCGAAACAGAAACGAGAAGATCCGTAGGAGAACCGAAGTAACCGACATAGCTCTCAGAATTGCTAAAGTGGCAGGGGGCATGGCACATAGCTCGTAGAATGGATGGCCTTTGGGGGAGTGAAGTTCTCGAGTGGCGACCGATCACCGGAAAAAGTAGCGCAGGAAGGCCTCCCACTCGGTGGACCGATGACCTGGTAAGTGCCGCGGGAGGACGCTGGATGCGGGACCATGAGGGGATGACCCCTCGTCACCCAGATTAATACAGATTGGTTACATTTTGGTTGTCGAACGTAAAAAATTTCGCCGCCATTTTGTTTATTCCTTAATCCTTTTTTTGAAATGTCATTTCTGTCCCGTTGTATGAAGTGTCGAGGGTGTTCCATCGTCGTGGGAATCCTTAGGGGAGGCCTTTGTCCAGCAGTGGACCTCCTTCGGCTGATATGATGTTCAATTTGGTCTTCTTATTCTTCCTTGGCAATTGTGTCCGTCCTTCTCATTTAATATAAATGTCATCCTATTTGCACACAATTAGACACAACGGGTTCAAAATGAAACTTACAAACGTAACAATAACTACATATACTAGTAAATAGTACACAGTTCATAATTGTAATTTAGAATTAATCAAATTCTAAGTTTCCCTTTCTAAATACTCTTTCAGGTATTTCACTTCAATGGCGGCACTTCTTATCTTGTGAATCAAGTAAGTATGATCTGCGTAGTTCGGCGGCTCGTAGTTTATTATGTCGAAGTCAGTTTCTAGTTCTTGCAAGGCTTCCTCGTTGCCATTGTTTTTCTTTGTCACATTAGTAGTTTTATACGTATCATTGGGTTCGTGTGATTGGTACCACATCTTGCTTATCCCTTCGACTGACTCTGCCACTTCTTTAGCGATAGTCTGAATATCTTCAAGGTCTACAGTGAGAACAATGTAGGAATCTGCAGCTTGAAATGTGAGAATAGTTGCAAGTAACGAGACAACATTCATTTCTAAGCGATTTTTGATCAGGGAAATACCGTCGAAATCAAAGTGAACGAATATTTCTGTTGTTATAAAATGGCTATTTAATAACTTGGGGCATTTTTATCGGGCTGTGAAACGATTATGAGAAACAGTTTATGTGCGACATTATCGCTATCTAAAATTGCAATTATAATTATTTTTTACATATCCTATAGGTAGTTATTGATAAAATAACCAGTTTTTTTAGGGTTCCGTACGCAAAGGGTAAAAACGGGACCCTATTACTAAGACTCTGCTGTCCGTCCGTCTGTCTGTCCGTCTGTCACCAGGCTGTATTTCATAAATCGTGATAGGTAGCTAGACAGTTGAAATTTTCACAGATGATGTATTTCTGTTGCCGCTCTAACAACAAATACAAAAAATTAGAAAAAGTGAAAGTTTCCATTCTAAAAACGTGTTGTTTTTTTAAACGTGAATAAACTAGCGCCATCTAGTATGATGGTACGGAACCCTTTGTGCATGGCTCTGACTCGCAATTTACCAGTTGTTTTCAAAACTATCTCTCTTTTATATCACTTTTGTACAAAACTTACGTCATTTTTGAACCAAGCCACCCGAATCAGTGATAAGCGATGTATGTTAAGGGTCTAAAACTTTCGGCAGTTTTAGAAGCGGGCTCAATGTGTGCTCGAGCTTGCGTATAGGAGGGGCTTTATAACATTTTTTCCATCCACAGCTTTGTTTATACATCTTATTTGATCTATAGCCAAACTTATTAAAAAGGAGGTGGGCAGGAGTCGGGCTACTACCTCTAGTTTATTTTAGTGAATTCAATGATCAATACTTTCCGAGTTGTGGCGGTTTTAAGTTTGACAGCTGTCATCCAATATGAAATTCTCGTCAAGACTTATCATTTCTCTTCAGAAACTAGAAAGTTGGAATTAACAGTTTTTTAGATGTAGCCGTTTTATGCTGTCATCCGAAACAAAGATCTCGAAGAGATCTGTGATTTATCTTAAGGAACAATAGTCCAGGATCAATAGTTTCCGAGTTATGGCGGTTTTAATTTAAAAAAAAATTTGAGTGCGTTTGACTGCAACACACCTGATGGTAAGTGATGATGCAGTCGAGGATGGTGTACGCATACTCTAATAACGCCTATTCACTCTTGCCTTGAAGATCCCCAAATTATAGGAATCGGGAAACACTGGCGCAAGCAAGGAGTTCCACTCCTGCGCTGTACGAATAATAAATGAAGAAGCGTAACGATTCGTGCGAAAAGGTGGAACATCAGCCACAGATTACATAATTTAAAATATGTCATCCAAACTGAAGAACTCCACGATATCTGTCATATTTCTTTAAGAATTAGTAGCCTAGAATCATTACTTTCTGAGATATAGTCGTTTTAAGTTTGACATCTGTCATCTAAATAGATGATCTGCATGTTCTAACATTTTTCTTAAGGAACTAGTAGTCTAGGATCAATAGTTTCTGAGATACGACCATTTGAGTCTTACAAATTTTGACCCCGCCGGGGGACGAACCCGCAACCTCCTGACGTGAACGTAATAGACTAACCTTACGCCACGGAGGTGGTAAAGGAAACAGTTCTTTAGTAAACTATAACAAAGTTTTTGGAACACTCATGGGTTTTGTTCTGGTAATCCAATCTTTGTTCTTTTTATGACAAATTTGTTCAATTAACAGGGTCAGTGGTATGTTTTTGTTCTCATATCTTCACTAAACCAAAGCAAACATTTATTTGCTGCTGCAACTTGTCTTAATGTGTTCGAAGTTTTTGTTCTGATAATCCATTTTGTGAAGAAACCTGCACACGCTTGCGAAGAAACTCGCAGGTTGTGTGTGAAGTTGACCAACCCGCACTGGGCCCGCATGGTCGACTAAGGCCCGATCGACCTAATTCAGGGTAGGCTCGAGCCCCTCGGTGGCTCGCGTACCTACTACCTGTCACCTCGCTTTTTCTTCGAGTCCTGGGTTGTCTGGTAGAAATCGCTCTCAGCGATAAGACAGCCCAAATTGTATGTCTTGTTTGTTACTTTTTGTGTTTGTCTGTGTGATGTGCAATTAAGATTTTTTAATGAATTTATTTTATAATATCTTCTAGAGCGCAAGGATTTTTGACATGAGTGTAAAATTAATTCTCTTTATAAGTAAGTGTGAACTCAAACATTACATATAACTATATTAATTAACACTAAAGCGTCAAGACAATTAAACAAGACTTAAATATAATAATTGAATATCGATAATGTGTGAAGTGAAGCCCTTAATCTGGCAACTACCGTACAAGGTCTGAAACGTGATACGTACGGCCGACATCGGACATCATTCTGAGTCCCGAGATCGTGACACGTGACGTTGCGTTGGGCTCGGGGAGGTCCAGGTACATACAAGTAGGTAGACTGTAGGCGATATACAGTGTAAACTCTATATAGCGACACTCAAGGGACCGGCCATTTTGTGACGTTATTGAGAGTTTTCGTTGTACAGAGAGAAATTAGCGTCAAAGTAAATCAACAACGCTCAGTAAGGCAGCCAGAAAATTTTGACGTTTCAAAGAGTGAATCGTTATATCGAGTGACGTTTTACAGAGTTTTCACTGTACTTGTATTTTATCATCTAGTTGTTGCTTAATTTTACGGCCTTTGGTGGCCATTTATCCCACCTAACTATTCATCATCCTCATCATATCAGCCGAAGGACGTCCACTGCTGGACATAGGCCTCCCCCAAGGATTTCCACCTAACTATTATTATAGTATAATATGTGTAAGTGTGTTTGTTTGTCTTTCTTGTCACTTCAATGTCCTTTTTGGCACGGAAATAATTGACGAGTTAGGAAGTGATAGAGGCTCCTTTTTATCCCGCATAGCCTGACACAGTTCCTGAGGGATCTAAAAAAACTATATTTTGTTTGTTAGTCATTCTTTTTCGTCACAATGGAGCAACAGAATGACGTGATTTTTGCACTGATAGTTGGGATGACTATCCCGAGGGATCTCGAAATTCACTTATGCGTACGCTTGCAAGCCGCTTCCTGCTCGCGCACCACGGCACCACACGCCCCCAAAGACAGTCAAAAAATTATGTCTACGCTGTTTTATATTTATTCGACAGTAGACAATATTTATTTGGTATTTAACAGTTTATAAGTTTGTAGCTCTCGTTGATGTCTTTTGTATGAAACTGTTTTAAGCATAATCTTTTAACTTTTTGATGTAAATTTTATATATTGCTAGACCCTCATATGTCGTTTTATGGATTAAGACACTATCTTAGGGACTACCAGTATTTAATGAGAACATTCACAGAATATGAGAGACTACTTAAACCTACTTCTTATGTGAGACATCTTCAAAACTTAAACTTTAAAGTGTTAATTCAATTAATTTATAACTATCACGGGTGAGATAAAATCAAATCATCCTAACAAGTGACATCTAATTAAATGTCAGTGTATCGTATTTCGCGAGGCGTCGCCGATTGGTGCCGATAGCGCCCTCGTAGATCATTCCCGCGCGCGGGCGTTCCCGCGTCATCGCTGACAGCTGACATTTGACAGGTGTCATACGTGGGATGCGCGCGCACCTCATTACCGCCCGACCAGCGAGATATGCGACCTCCTTGATACGTAATCCCTACAAATAAGGACGATTTTACCGAATTTGGCGGCATTTTTAGTCTGTTCGTCTAGCTTTCTCGGACATGCTGATAGATCATCTTGCGACCGATAGTGTTAGAGATCCAACCATTGGTGGTCTGTCCTTTAGAAGAGGAATGTGGAAGAAAACCGTTTACGCGGTTAAACGATTTTGTTAGAGATACGTTAAACACTGACATCTCCCGCCACAACTTTTTTCCCAAGTTTTTTGAAACTTTATTAAATAGTTGTTCCATTTTTAAATGTTTTGCACAGTGGTTGTAATAGGGGACCGGACTGAACCAAAAATAAATTCGGAAATATGATTTCCTAAATTGCTCTCCTCTTGAAGTTTCGAAAAACATTATTTGTGTTTTTTTCCATCACGTCTTCAATTTTTAATTGATCAAATTGACAAAATAAGCTCGTCAATGACGATAAAAATCCATGATTGTGGGTATTTCAATCTTTTTAGAACAAAATTTCGTTTTTGACAGATCATAAAAAGTAACTCAAATGACTAGTAGTCCGATTCCCTATTACTTGAATATTAGGTTACACATATTGCAAAGAGGTTCGCTTAGTAAAAAAAATATCAAACACTGTTACACCATTTCTATACAGTTTTCTTCGGCATTCAACATCAAACCGATACCTACGAGATATCCGCACAAAAGCCATTACGATGAATACAAATTCCGTAAGTTTAACGCAGGGGTCGGTCCCTTAGAATTAGAACTACTATTACCTATTGGTATTATCTGTAAACATTTTAACGTGTACGCTTAACCCGCGGAGACCCGGGTCCCGCGTGGAAGCGGTCGCGTTGGGGTGACCCCGTCGGTTAGGGGGTTTTTTGCTATTCTCTTAGGGCGCTGAGATTGGATAGTTCACTGATGGAGCTTTTACCGAGTTCATTATGACTGTTAAATTGTTGGCTGTGATTCAGTTTTGGATTGGAGTACCCTTTTGATCATGAAAAAGTTATTTTAGCTTAAAAAAAAACAGAATTTTACTTTTGAAAGTGAATGTGACTTATTAGGTACATATAGGTACTTTATTAATACTCTTAAAAAATAACATTGCCAAAATATTTGTAATCCATCAAGTGAAATCTACTTTCGATTTCAACTCAAATTGGTGTTCCCCGCCTACGTTCCTCCATTACCTAGCTGAACAAATGTGTCACAGTCTGGCAGCTAGTAAGTGAGAAAAACTTGTCCAAAAACGGAGGGGATCTGTCAGACTTTCAGATAAATCCTACACCAGGATGGTTGTTAATAAAATTATTGATATTTCTACACAAAAAAACTGGGAAAAATCTAATTCAAACACAAGACACCTTTATAGAATGTTTATGTTTATAGTTTTGTGCATTATAATACTTGATAGATCAATACAATAGAATAGAATTAACGTTTAATTTGATAAGTACAGGAGAAATAAAAATATGTTTTATAGTAGACTAGCTTTTGCCCGCGGTTTCGCCAAATCGTTTTTATGACTGTCTGAAGGTGAGTTGTGCGCGAGCCGCAAGCGGCTCGTGAGCGTGGAAATGAGTTTTTCCCAGATCCTTACAGGATATGATAAACAGTAAATTTTATCATTTCCTACCTCCTCAACCATCATGTGCAAAAAATCACAACAATCCACGGTTCCGTTGCGATGTTAACCTCAGGAACTGCATTGGTCTATGCAATTTTCACGGGATAAAAAGTAGCCTTCGTCCTCCCCAGTGACGCACGCTATCTGCATGCCAAATTTCACCTAGATAGGTCTAGGTGTTGAAGCGTGAAAAGGCAACAATCAAACACATTTTCACATTTATAATATTAGTAAGGATACATTAATAGTATAGGTTCACCTATTCACTCCGATACCTGTCACCGAAAAGTTAGCAGCTCAGCGTAATTATGCCATCATAATAGACTACAGCAAAAAATGTTATTTATCAAAACTCCCTTTCATAAGTTCAAAAAATTATTTTTTTTTCGTTTAAACTCAATTTCCTCTCGACTTTTTTTCTTGTTTAGAAACATCAATATATAATATAAATAGGTATAAAATAAATAATATAATAATATAGGGCTCTTATTTTAAAATAAATATATATTGTGTGTATTTTATGTATCCTGGGTACAATAAACTATTAAATAAATAAATTTTGCCTGATTTTATCTTGACATCAAAATATTAACATCCGCGCTTGCATAGATAACTACTATTAAAAACAGGTCAAGGTTGACTCGGACTATCGATCCGAGGGTTCTGTATC
The DNA here is from genome assembly GCA_947284805.1 of Coleophora flavipennella. NCBI lineage: Eukaryota > Metazoa > Arthropoda > Insecta > Lepidoptera > Coleophoridae > Coleophora > Coleophora flavipennella. The sequence continues at coordinate 3,689,053 of OX369255.1, forward strand.
ACCAGAACTCTTCACTAAACTATGACAATGTACTTCTTGACATTATAAACAAAAGATATCAACGCGAGTGACAAAAAATTAAAAGCTTTATCTTTTATTCAGTTTAGTACTAAGTTTGCGCGAGTACGACTTACACTTGGCCGGTTTTTATTATTTTTTACTTTACACCAGAATTAGTGCTATAATCGCACTAAGTTTCTCACTTGTATATATTACCGTTTTTACAATAAAGCTAATTAAAAAAACCTCTAAAATACCTATTACGTTTTTTGCTTGGGGACCCCCCACTTAATTTTTCATTTTTAAGTAAAAGTTATTATGTTAATTATTTTCTGTTACAGCGGCAATATGAGATAGAGATGATGAGAAGATGCCAAGGGCTTACCAACTGTGAATAAGAAAAAATATTCACAAATTGTAAACCCTTGGCATCATCTCACCTTAATGGTAAGTGACGGTGATACCGAAGATGGAAGCGGGCTTACCAAGATTACCCAACGCATTGGGGAACTGGCTATCTTATCTCCAAGCCGAAACACATCTGTGTTGTGGCATTGATGTTTGGCGGCAAGACCTAGATAAGATGGTGGTAGGTAGATAGCCAGGCGAGTTTGGAAAATGCCCTTCCACCAACCAAACCGAATCTTAAAGTTAAGTCTAATCAGAACCAAAATCGAACCAGCGACCTCTAGATGTGAAGCTAATGGATTTAACCATTACGCCACGGAGATTTAATCTAGAGGAGATTTTATCTACAATAAAGACAGCGGCAATATAAATATACACTTTCTGAAAATTCCATTTAGGTATCTACCTACCTATTACGGTTCATGAAACACAGCCCACTGACAGATAGACAGATGGACGGACCAACAGCGGAGGCTTAGTAATAGGGTCCCGTTGGTCACCCTTTGGGTGGACGAAACGCTAAAAAATATGTGTCGAAGTAAGTTTATTTTTGGCTCAGTGTTTAATTTCATTTCGATGTCGCTTTTCGAAAAGTTGAGTATATACAGGGTGACTGGTGAGACGAAGGACGCATTTCTGGAGGTGAATCACAAGACGCAACTGAACAACTTTCCCCACCAAGGAGACAATGGTTAATTCGCAGAAAAAAAAGCTTGACTTCTCGTACAAAATTAGTTATAAAACTGACCAATTTGTATGAGAGACCTAATTTTTTTTGAGAATTTACCATAGGTTCCTTGGGAAAAGTTGTTAAGGCTCTCTCAATCCGAGCTGGTTGAGACGTGTAAAAAGAATATCGAACGTAAGTCTATTCATCTTAAGTTCAAATCAATGCGGGCTTCAACGCGGGCGGCTGTTACGTTGAAACCGAACGCCCAATTTTCGATTTTTACATATTTTTATTACTTTTCATCATTTTCAAATAAGTTTAAAAAAAGTGTACAATTAAAATGAAAGGTCTTAAAGTCACCGATTTTTGTGTGTTGGTTTCATTTAACATGAACTATTTGTTTTCGAGAAATTTTGCAATTAATGCCAAAAACAGTATATTTTTTTACATCAAAAGTGGTAATGTTTTTAAAATTGTATTTAATTAATTCGATTTTTTATTACTTAAGTATATAATATATTTTTTCCATGGTGATAGCTTTACACAGTCTTTCAATAATTTTGATTAAATATTGTGACTTGAGCCATCTTAAGACCTTAAGTTTCGCCTTTTGACTCACCTCCGGAAATGCGTCCGTCGTCTTACCAGTCACCCAATAATTGAAAACGCTAAACACGTTAAAAAACCGACTTCCATCGCAACAACTTATAGTACATTTTTGCATTATTATTTTTGATTTTTGTTAATTTTCTAATAAAGTACTACACCGATTTTGATAAAATTAACATGCGACCACACGGAAAGCACTAGCTTTCAAATGAAAAAAGAATCATAAAAATCTGTTCATCCAATCAAAAGTTATGAGGTAACACACATAAAAAAAAACATACAGACGAATTGAGAACCTCCTCCTTTTTGGAAGTCGCTTGAAAAATACCTATACTGTATGGTACTTTTTATACGCCTTAAAACGTTCTCCGATTACAAAAGATTTGCGTGTAACGAAAGGAAACCTACCTAAATAAGGCTACAGAACATAACATAATACAGGTAACGTAACGTAGGAAGCCTCGGAAATGCTTATCGGTAGCGTTTTGGCGGTGTCGGGTTGCGCGTTGGCCCACTGTGCGGCGCTCGATCGCGCTCATGAATTCTAAATTTAAATTAGGTGCCTCCAAATCGAATTTAACGGTGTTTGGCTCCGTCAGATTGACTTTGCTAAAGCAACTTTTTTGATAACGCGTTTTTACATTAACTTTACGTATTATATTTGTATGTGTGTACCTACCAAAGTTAATATGTTTATAAGCAAACATACATTAGATAATTTTATTAAGCAGGTTTACACAATTTTTAAAATAAAAACAATATTTAGATACTTACTATAAATGGAGCAATTTGCGATGTGCATTTAATTTCATCATCATATCAGCCGAAAAACGTCCACTGCTGAACAAAGAGCTCCCAAGGATTTCCACGACGTCCGGTCCTCCGCTGCCCACATCCACCAGGTCGTCGGTCCAACGAGTGGGAGGCATGCCTACGCTACGTCTCCAGGTGCGCGGTTGCCATTCAAGAACTTTACTACCCCAACGGCCATCTGTTCTACGAGCTATGTGCCTTGCGCACTGCCACTGAGACATGGTCACTTACTATTGGCCTCAAGGTCACCCAAAGGGCAATGGAGCGTGCTATGCTCGGAGTTTCGCTGCGTGATCGATTTGTTTCATTTTATTAAAACTATTTAAAAAACTCATTCAGGGTAGGCTCAAGTCGAGCCTCTCGGTGGGGACGTATGTGAGCTAATATGATGATGATTAATAAAATAAAACCTAATAACAATGTGAAAAAGCAGATAATATAAGTTATTTGTAAGGTTTTATGTTTTATTCATCATATCAGCTTATATACGTCCCCACCGAGGGGCTCGAGCCTACCCTGAATGGTCTACTTCACACACAACCTTCGAGTTTCTTCGCAGGTGTGTTCAAGTTTTCCTCGCAATGTTTTCTTTCGCCGTTAAAGCAATCGGTGAGTATATATATATGTACGTAAGTTTCGAAAAACTCATTGGTACATTGGCCGTCCGGATTTGAACCCGGCACCTCTGGTTAGGAGGACCGAGTCGTTACCGGTTTAGCCACCGACGCTTTTTTATGTCTGCTTTTTTATGTTAATTTAGGTCTACTAAATGATTAAATGTCATTCATACCTTGACACAAATTCGTTATATTAAACATCACAGCATAGAGCTCGCCGACCAGACTATCTCTGTACCGTACAGTTGAAACTTTAATACACCTCAACATTTCCATAAATGTCTACGGACTTAACTGTCAATTCCTATGCCATCACAAGCAGTTGACGTTAATCCGTTAGAAGGGGAAGGCACATCGAGTCAATGCAGATCTTTACAGGATTGCTTTGGGTGTGAGTGCGACAACAAATGTTCTGTGCATTCACGCGTAAAGGTGGAATATTATAGGACAGCGGGCGGGATGAGAAATGAATGACCTAAGTGAGGCGCGGTCACGAAAAATTTTCAGGTTAGGTTTTCAAATTTACCTATGAGGAAGATAATTTTTAATAATAATAACTATAATTTCAAACTTTATAGTAATAACTTAAAAGAAGGGTAGATAATATGTATATGAGTCGTTGTTCGGGTAAGTCCGGAGGCGATGGCCGAATGGACTTCGTTTAATATTGCAATGGACCTATATTAGAATCTAGTGCCAGTTTTACTTTTGTATCGAAGTGTCTGCTTCTTACTATAAGTTTGATTTACTTACCGCTGACAGATAAACGTGCGGACAGATGGACGGAAAACGGAGGCTTAGTACTAGGGTCTCGTTGGCACCCTTTGAGAACGGTACCCAAAAATTAGCGGGCTTTTGAAATTATAAAGCTGCAAAATTTTTACTACTACACCAAACAATAATTATTTTCCTTTGACTTTTTTTAATGAGGACTATTGTAATTTGACATTGATAAGAGTAGATTACAGGGTTCCAACCCTGTCACGTACCAATTTGTTTTCGATTTTAGATTTCATATGGACGTTTATCCGATGCTCTTACGGTGAAATAAAACATCGTGAGGAAACATGCACACGCCTGCGAAAAAACTCGAAGGTTGTGTGTGAAGTCGACCAACTCGTTACTGGGCCCGCGTGGTCGACTAAGGCCCAATCGCCCTAATTTAGGGTAGGCTCGAGCCCCGCGGTGGGGACGTATAATGAGCTAATATGACAAAGATTAAATAAATTAATATAATATACTAGCTGTTACCCGGCGCTTACAGATCCTGTTTTTTGCCGTTCCCGTAGGAATTTTCCAAAATCCTTTCTTAGCGGATGCCTAAGTCATAATTACTATCATTACGCCAAATTTCAACGCGATCCGTCAAGTGGTTTGAACTGTGCGTTGGTAGATCAGTCAGTCAGTCAGTCACGGTTCCTTTTTATATATACAGATTTTACAAATTATTTGGTAGATAGGTTCTTACTTAGTTTCATGTTGAAGTTAATATAATATCTGGTTGACAGATAGACTAGATAACTTATTTACAATGCTCCATAATTATCTTTAAAACTTATAATAGGGACTTTCTATGACGACCGCTAAGACAGACACTACCTATTTTACTATTTGAATACAATCTTTTATTTTTTTTGTTGTCTGAAGGGTGAAACGCGGATAAAATATGGTGCAATTTGCTTGCATTATTTTGACACACTAAAAACATTACCAAGTAGGTCTATTAAAAAAATGAAATAGTTAAAGCCAGATGAGGTCCTAGTTACTTACTATAGTAGCTACTATATAACATGATTACATGAATAAGGAGTTTTGTATAATTCGGCGGCAGACACGCCTAGCTCTTCTGCCGTGAGCGCCACACTTACGCCAGTTCTCTTCCGAGCAAAAATCGATTGTTCCACGTATTTTTGTCCGCTTTCAGTTGGTAAGAAACATCACGCCCATTCGACCGTTATGACTAAGCTACGTGACGCACAAAATATAACCATCTCACTCTGGCACATGTGGTAGATGCATCCCTTATTCCACTCACCTATTTGCCCAGTGGGCCGAGTGCGTAGGTACGACAGTCATAAAAATAGCCCCTTCGGCGCCGAATCTTCTAGGGGCTTTCGATTTTGTTCATGTTACATAGAGGGTGCGTCCCGTATTGCCTACCTATCCCTCTATAGTATGAGTAGTTGTTACAGGCTTCAAGGTATATTATGTTGGTATAGTCTGTGCCAGTACATTTACATTCTGGTATTAAGAATTTAGAATCAGTTTCTTTAACAGCGTTATTATTAGTTTCTTTTTTAATTATTTTTATTCACATTTGGTAAGCCCTTGGCATCATCTCACATGTGGTAAGCGACGATGATGCCGCAGATGGAAGCGGGCTTACCAAGATTCCCCAAACCAATGGAGGACTGGCTATCTTATCTTCAAGCCGAAAGACATCAAAGTTGTTAACACTGATGTTTGGCGGCAAGACTTAGATAAGATGGTGGTAGGTAGCCAGGCGGGCTTAGAAAATGCCCTGCCACCGACCAAACCGAGTCTTACAGGTTGACCCCACCGGGAATCGAAACCGCGACCTGGTGTGAAGCAAATGGACTAACCATGACTCCACAGAGGCGATTAAAAATTAAAATAAATGTCGTTTAGTTGCAGTTTTAAAATTAAATGTCGACGTACTCAAACGCACTCCAATTTTTAATAAAATTATAATATTTTAAAAATGTTCATTGACTAAGTGGTTGCATGAAAGTTGTTTCTATTCCGTAAAAGAATATATAGATGGTAAATAGTGAAATGCATATTGTAAAATGGTAACCTTTGCATGCCTTGGATAAGGTGGAATTCATCAACTACCCATATAATTAATAGGTACCTGAAATGTAATATGTTTTCTTCGCAAATAAATTTATCTTTATCTTTAACAAAAGCTGTGACAAATTAATTGACCTATGTCAAAGGTAAGTTAACTTCATGTCATCTATTTGTAGTCGATAGTCATACATACACGTCCACAAAACCAACACACTGCACTTCGAAATCACAGAAAAAAGTTTATTGACAGCCCCCGCAGCGTGTATTGTGTCCCCAAGTGTTTACATTATAGCGTACGATGCAATGTCACAAAAACTCCATTTTCGAGTTGTGACACTATTAACAGAAAAATTGGCTCGATCAATGAAAAAAGTTTTAAATTTTCGCTTTGATATTTTTTGCGTCCATCGAGAGGGCAGATGTGTCGCTCCGGCCGTCCGCTTCGATTACCGATCGTGTCACTTCGAGCACAGCTTTATTTAATATCTAACATGATATTTTTCAATAGTGTTCGTGGTTTTTTTGTATAAAAATTGTCTGTTTAGTTTATACTCTGGGGTAATCTGGTATTTTCTTTACTTTTATCACACTGTATCGTATCACACCGTTTTTATTGTAAGCTCTTGATTACCTATAGTAAATAAAAAAAAAAAATAGCATACTATCACTGATTATGATCGGAATTTAATAATAACGCTGCGATTTTTTTACTAATGTAACAATTCAATTACTTTCTCGTGGCGTTACTTCTTTAAAGACTGTGTAATGTTTACTGCAAATACGTTTTTTTATCCACAATTAGTAAGCCCTTGCTTGACATCATCTCACCTAATGATAAGTGACGATGAAGCAGAAAATGGAAACGGGTTTACCAAGATTCCCCAACGCAATGGGGAAACTGGCTATCTTATCTTCAAGCCGGAACACATCAATGCTGTATACATTGATGCTTGCCGGTTAGATAAGATGGTGGTAGCTAGCCAGGCGGGCTTAGAAAGTGTCCTTCCACCAACCAAACCCATTCATACATAAGTAGACTCCGCCGGGAATCGAACCCGCAACCTCCTGATGTGAATCTAATGGACTTAACCATTAGAGTAAAACCAGATTAGTTGCCCCAGTGGAATAGTTGCCCCGATTGTAATACTCCTGTTTTACTAAACTATCGAAAGATTCTTAAATTACCACTAAATGGACCATGGATTGCATGGGAAGGCAAAATGCGATCAAAGTTTTTGCGGGGTAGATGTCCTGTTTCTCGGCGGAGCATCTATCCTTAACGCAATTTACATGGATTAGGCAACTATCCCATATGTGGGATAGATGTCCCAAAATAAAGAGGTCCGCAAAAATGGATAATTCTCTAAAAAAAATTAAAGATATTTTTTTTTACTTTTCATAAATTTGTTAATATAAAAAATCAAAATACCGGCCATTTTTACAATTAAAGTATTTTACTTTTTATACTGAGAGATACGAGATGGCAGTCTTTAAGCCCTACGACCTCCACCAGTCCGGATTAGGCGCCCGAGTGTGGAGTATGGCCTAACCGTCCCGAGTTTGGGAATGTAATGGGTTGTTCATCATCATCATATCAGCTCATTACGTCCCCACCAAGAGGCTCGAGCCTACCCTGAATTAGGGCGATCGGGCCTTAGTCGACCACGCGGGCCCAGTATGGTTTGGTCGACTTCACAAACAACCTTCGAGTTTCTTCGCAGGCGTGTGCAGGTTTCCTCACGATGTTTTCCTTCACCGTAAGAGCGTCGGATAAACGTACATATGAAATCGAAATTTGAAATCAAATTGGTACGTGGCAGGATTCGAACCACGGTCTCCCGGATAGGAGGAAGCGGCCATAACCGGTACGCCACCGACGCTGTTGGGGTGTTAAAGAATTCTAATCTTAAGCGAATTTATCAATGATCTCAATAGCCAATTTTGTTAGCAAACAACCCCAAAATTATTGAATTAGATAGAATTTATGAACTCCCCGACGCAAACATAATAATAGAGAGCCATTTGTACAGAAACGACAAAAACTCAATAAAACGGAATCATCAAACGCGTCTGACGAAAATTCTGTGTGTAGCTATGCCGATGCCGTCATCAATAACGTTCGCAGAATAGACTCCCGCGCATTATACTGAGTACGGTCCACCTTGAAGGGACCAAGGGCCCTTGTACAAAGGCTCTCGTGTCCGACAGAGAAACATATGGAAGGGCCCGTAAAACTTTTGATATTATAAATTGGATTAAAGTGGAGAATTAGAGAATTGTCACAGGATTTGGTCCAGTATAATTTGAGTGCTATACAATGGGCGTCGTGGCATATGTTTGTAGTTTATAATTAAATTAATTAAAATTTTTAAAGGTGTTTTGACATTTGCAATATAAAATATTCTATCTGATTTGTTATTTCATTGGGAGAAATCGTTTTTCGTAGACATATGGAAATTTAGTTTCCTACATGTGTCAAAATAGTTTTTTTCTGATTTTGAACCGGAATTACATTAGATACCACCAATTTCGTGAACAATTTCGAAATCATCTTTATTGTCATCTTACGGGATGATTATCCTTCATTTATTTACTAGCTTTATCTTGTCGTTTAATGACTGTCTTTGAGGGTGGGCGGTGCGTGGACATAAGTTTTCTCCAGATCCCTCAGTAACTATATCGGGCTATTCTGATTAGCAGTTTATGTCATTTCCCACCCCCGTAACCAATTCTATACAATAAATCATTACAATCCGTTGCTCCGTTGCGACGCCGACGTGCGCGAGCGTTGAAATGAGTTTTCCCCAGATCCCTCGGGAACTATGAATGTAAGAAATGCTAATTAGTAAATAATGTCATGTCCCACCCCCTCAACCAACTCTGTGTAAAAAAATCACAGCAGATAGAGAAAGAAATTAATAAAAAAAAAGTATTTTTTATTACTTATTGGTAAACATAATGCTATCAATAAAAGTAAACACATACTAAAATAAGAATTAAAAAATACTGGCTCATGCTTCGTCATCTTCATTTTTAGCCTGTGTCCACTGTTGGGTGAAGGCTTTCTCTTATTCACAACACCTAAGGCACCTAATACGTTGGTCGTTACGATATGTTAGCACTTCATTGCCAATCTCAAAAGACACTGTTTACCTTCAAAATGATCTTATGTTCAGACCAGAAAATTAATACATAAGGATAGTGCCATCGCTATGCGGGATGCTGGCTTGCGAAGAACATACACTTGGAACCCTGAGGTGCTTTGTGTGACTTTTGGGCACAGAATATGTTAATAAAGGTTCCTTCTAAAATGCCTGAAAAAAATACTTCTCTTCATAAAACTACTCAATAGGGGATCGGACTGCTAGTCATTTGAGTTACTTTTTATGATCTGTCAAAAACGAAATTTTGTTCCAAAAATGTTTAAAATACCCACAAGTGACGGCATAGATTTAAGGCGTCATTGACGAACTTATTTTGTAAATTTGATCAATTAAAAATGGAAGACGCGATGGAAAAACAAAACAAGTAAGGTTTTTTGAAACTTCAAGAAGAGAGCAATTTAGGAAATCATATTCAAGATTTTAATTTTGATGCACATTTTTTGGACTTATCACACAAATTCACCAGCTGATTGTCAATTTTTTAAGTGGGAAGTTTTTTAAGTGTTTTTACCGACTTCAAACAAAGAAAAGTTTGTTGTATGTATGTATATTTGTCCACGTATTTCTTAGAAGCTAAAAATCCAAATGCATAATTTTCTTTTTTTGGATTAAGCACTTTTAAACTTAGGAAACAGTGCAAGCTTCATCGAAATATAATATGGACTATATAATATAACATATGTAATATATTTAATATTAAATTATGTATAATACTAGCTGACCCAGCAAACGTTGTTTTGCAACAATTAAATATACTTTAAGACATATTCCCATACCTACCAAATATACACATAAAAAATTCATGAAAATCGGTCGAGCCGTTTCAGAGAAGTACGAACACAAACACCGTGACACTAGGTTTTTATGTGTATAAATAGATAATCACTGGAAAGCACGTCGTTGAACTTTGTGAATGGAGGAGGTGTTTTTGGCGTTGTTAATTATTTGCAAATTGAACATAGGAGAGAAAAGTTTTACAACAAGGCTGAAGAGACAGCCCCCCACATCCTACTAGACTGCAGAGAGGTGGCAGCATCTTGGAGATCAGAAGACCTTCTCGGAAGTCGTCTGGAACCTACGGGAGCTACTAGACTTCTTACATGAGCTGGGCTGCTAGTTACGCCGGCCATCCACGCAAAAATTGCGCATCAACCCCCTGGTTTTGTAAATCAGTCCGTCATTACAAAAATGTTCAATTTCATGAGTAGAAGCTATAGTATCTCACAGCATCCGTGGCGTAATGGTTAGTTCGCTTCACACCAGGAGGTCGCGGGTTCGATCCCGGTGGGGTCAAGTTGAAAGACTCGGTTAGGTTGTGGTAGGGCATTCCATAGCCCGCCTGGCTAGCTACCACCATCTTTACTAAGTTTTGCCGCCAAACATCAATGTTAACATCATTGATGTGTTCCGATTTGAAAATAAGATAGCCAGATATCCATTGTTGGAGAATCTTGGTAAGCCCGCTTCCATCTTCGGCATTATCGTCACTTACCAACCAGGTGGGATGATGCCAAGGGCTTATCAATAAATTGTGGATGAGAAAAAAAAATGAAAACGACCCCATATAAAATCAAATGTGTACTTACACTAGGAATATTGTCGTTATTGCACACGTTCTCGCTGAGCAGGCGATCTCGGATCTCCCAGGCGAAGATAGAGGGGCACTCCCGCTTGTAGTCAGCTATCTTCTGCACGACCGGCGTGGTGGCGACCCGGGGCTTCGACCCGCCGATAGCGCGCGGCTTAATCGACCCCGTCTCGTAATATCTGTGTGCAAATCTAACCTTAGTTTGGATTTTGGAAATGGGTGTGAGCGCAGTTGGTTTAACGGTCGCGTGTTTAGAGAATTCAACAACTTCTATTTTATTTAATGGCATAAAACAGGTGTTAAGAAGTGTAAAATGAGAGAGTTACGAGAAATATAACGTATCTGAAATACACGAAATTATGTATGGATGACATAAAAATGACATGTTGGTTGCTCGCAAATACATACCAAAACTTGGACGGGCCCTGGTACCTAAGTCTCTGTGGGTACGGCCTGAATTTGGCACTTAAGGGGTCCCCAGGAGGCTCGAGTTTCCATACAAACGTAGTTCCGCTTTAATACAAAAACTACACACCGGATTGAATCCAAACTTTGCAAATATATTGAGTAGACACATATATTGATGTTTTCGATCTACTAATATAAAACAGAAAAAATAAGAGAAGTTTCAAACTTTCAGTACAAAACTTGTTAAGCCTTCTTTTGGTTACGTTTAAATTTACTACGATGAAAACTAATTACAAACATCGATATGTGTCTACTCAATATATACTACTACGTTTGTATGGAAACTCGAGCCTCTCGAGCCCTATAACAGTTGACTAATAATAATCCAAATGTATTGTCCATATCTTTTTCGTTTGTTATTAGTTTTAACTTTTAACTAGAAATGTGATTTAATTTCGTATTGATGGTTCGATGACTACGATGGTGAACGCGGATCCGCGCGAGCTCCGAGCTGGCGACTGGCGAGAAACCGCACAAGACAACCGGCGAGTTCTTGAATCGGAGGCCAGGACACACTCTGTGTCGTTGAGTCAGCGGAGCTGAGTAAGTAAGTAAGTATGATTTAATTTGCAACCTTTAGAACCAACTTATTTCAGCTACTAACAAAATACATTCTTTTATAGCTGACACTTTTGATTGTAGGTTCTTGTAAAAACATTATATCACACATTTTCGTATATAACCGTCTCAGTGGCGTAATGTTTAGTCCATTCGCTTCATATCAGGAGGTCGCGGGTTCGATACCCGGCGAGGTCAACTTTGTAAGACTCGGTTTGGTTGGTGGTAGGGCATTTTTATAGCCCGCCTGGCTAGCTACCACCATCTCATTTTAGTCTTGCCGCCAAACATTAGTGTTAACAGAATTGATGTGTTCCAGCTTGAAGATAAGATAGCCAGATCCCCATTTCGTTGGGAAATCTTGGTAAGCCCGCTTCCATCTTCTGCGTCATCGCCAATTACCATCAGGTGAGATGATGCTAAGGGCTTATAACTTGTGAATAAAAAAATAGGCAGTCTGCCTATGAAACCGGTATCGCTGACAACATAAAAGTGAAGTTTTATTTGTTTTATGTCGAATTAGTGTAAATATATACCAAAATGTGCATTCATTTATAGTAAAATATTCTTTGCGATTTATTTAAAGTCAAACCCTACATCTGTCCTACCTATTTACTTACTAAACAAAACCTCTATTCCTTCCTAAGTACTTACACTCAATACTTAAACAGCATTTAAACACAATTACAAAATATAATCTCCAATCCTGCCTATCCCCTTAACTTGAAGTACCTATACAAATACATGTATAGTACCAGGTTAAAGTCGTTACGCTGAAATCAAATTTTCGCTGCAAATTACACCGTAACCAAAAGAAATAAGGGTGGTGGCTGGGAGATTGGCAACATTTGGGGAAAGTTTGGCGTTGATACAGGATGTTCTGAATACAATCCTATTGTTGGCAGATCGACATGTGTCGATATTTCAACAGTAACATACGAGACAGATACGATTGTTGTTACCGCGACATTATCCGAAAGATACGTACAGAGGTAGGTACTATAACTAGTATAACTACTCCTAATTAATGTTTAAGAGGTGTATGTACATATATTTTTGACGACGATAGATGTAGCCTTTTGATTTTTTCACTAAATTGTTATGTGACCTCTATCGTGGTAAATAATAAATGCTACCTATATGCTGTGAGCTTTATTTTTCAAAACTTTCTTTGTGTGTTGCCGGATGTTTGCATTGCAAGAATTTGCATTTATTTCCTAAAAACAGTGACAGGCATCATTTAAATTTAAGAAATGTAAATAAAATTAATATAGCCTTTTCGAGGATCAGTTATGTTAAAAAGTCATTTGTGGGGCAGTGTATAAGATTCTACAATAAAATTCCAGAAAATGTAACTAGTTTGTCAGAGAACAAATTCAAGACTCGTGTCAAAAAATGCTTGTGCTCTAGAGAATATTATAAAATAATAGATTATGTAAATGACAAAGATATACAGAGTGTAACAAAATTGGTGTACCTAGGCCCTGTTAACCGGGGCTTCTTCTGATCAAACTTGACCACTTTTATTCTACAAGTTTACTGAAATCGAAAAAAAAAATTGAACTCTACATACAAAACGATCAGCTGATTGACTAATTTTGTGCATATTTGTATGGAGCGTCGATTTTTTTTACGAATTCACTATGGGCTCCTTGGGGAAAGTTGTTCAGTACGATGAGTAGAAGCCCCAGTTAACGAACGGGTCCTCCACAAATTTCGTTACACCCTGTATATATTATGTTGATTTTATAACAATTACCAATTACCTGGGACTGTTACCCTAAATCATTCATGACATTATTTTGTAATAGACATAATTTTTTTTCTGACTATTTAAAAGTATGTGTAAACACCTATTCAAAATAAACATTTTTGAATTCTAATGTCATCGTTGGTTGACTCACGTAAGAAGCCGGGCGTGAAACAGGTGCCAAACAAGGGTCGTTGTATGGCTGCAAGTTTAAAATAGAGCCATCCCATCTTTCTCAAGAGTGTCGTAAAGGAGGACTATTTAAGGGTCTAAGTCGGAGGAGGGCAGCAGCGTCCTCTACGCGCACTGTGACACCACATCGCACACTGCGGTCGCCAAACCGCCTGCCAAGCGTGGCGATTACGGAAAACCCCCCAACTCGGGGGAGGTCTATGTCCAGCCAATCAAGTGGACGTCTTCTGGCATCATCATCACATGCCAAAGAAGGTTGATTAGTAGTGTGAGCTTTATTTTACAAGTTTACATTCTTATCGGATGTGCTCGTTGGCTCACGTGAGAAAACGGGCGCGAGACAGACTACGAACACGAACAATCAATTTTCACCAAGATTTAATAAAGTTTGGAGCGTTTGCGATGCAAGCGTGGCATGTTTCCACATTCTTACAGTCGGGGGCCTTCAAGGCGAGAGTGAATAGACATTATTTGAGTATGCGTGTAACACCCTAGACTGCATCGTCACTTCAGTGATGATCAGTGAGTTGCAGGCAAACGCACTAAATTTATAAATAATTTTCGAAAAACCTAAAAACTTTGAGGTACAAGCTTTTAATATTGCACTGTCACGCGATATACATATGCATGCAAAATTTCAGCTCAATCGGAAAACGGGAAGTAGGTCAAATTTAACTTGCAAGATTTCACCCGAACAAACATACATACGAGTACATTGCGAGTTAAATTAAAGCTACTAATGAAAGTTGTATTTGTGAAAAAGATATTTAAACATGTAGTGCTATGCAGGCTGCCGCAACCTCGAAGAAAAATATGTTGTAAGTTTACGGACTTATTTCTCTCACTTTTTCTATTGGCTTTTCTCTATTTACATCTCGCTTTGGAACCCAAACTTTAACATTTTGTTAGTAATACTTGCTCTATGAAGTCTTTTCTCTTATAGCTAAACAATAGCGATGACGTTCTCTTTGGTGCTACGTATGGAACTCTTATAATAGTGCGCAGTCCGACTCACACTTGGCCAGTTCGTTTCTGTTAAAGCGATTTATTATAATGCGTGCCACTAAAGATGAGACTTGACACATCACGTAAAACATTAAAAATACCAAGTAGGAAAATGTATGAAATAGTTATCCATAATGTATAGTTGTATATATTCCTTGGCTTCTTTTGACATATAGTATAGGTGTGTACGTCGTAAACATCTTCATATTTTGTTTTTTTAATGTTTGACGTGGTGTGTCAAGTCTCATCTTAAATGGCACGCACTATAATAAAAAAGATTTTAAACTGCAATTGAACATTCAGCATAGAGTACAAATATCGATAGTCTGTTTAATTTTTTTGATATTTCCATGGCAACTACATATGTTAAGCTAGGTACGTTCTCATTTCTTCGTCAGTTTTCGTTTATTTTGCGTATTTTTTCTTGGAATCCAGCCGGGGTTACAAACCGTCGTCGATGTCACTGTAATCGGTTTCGCCTCGGGCAGATCCGAAAACACCCGAACGGGCGTTCTGGAGGGGCGCCTGCCTGACTACCTTTTAATTGAGTGGGAGTTTATTTAAGGCTTTCGGGGTCAACAAACCTTTTATAGGCGGCTATTTGTGTATTTCTGTAATGGTTGTCTATGAATTTGTTAGAAGTTAGAAAATTTTGTTTAAAAATTTGATTTTTAGGGAGACTTTGCTTCTATTGGAAGAGAGACTCATATATATCCACAGTTTATTTACAAAGCAACTTGCTAAGCAAGTTAATGATTTCTGTGGAACTACTTACCCACAGTAAACAAATTCATAAACACTTTTAATGCTTAGGTACCTCTGGGATTAAGACTTCTCTGAAGTATACCTATTGTTTGATTTATTTTTATTACAAACTGAATATTAATTGCCTTGCTAGTTAGTTCGTTTGGAACAAATCTTAGAAGCAAAATTAGATCCACTTCCCGGTTTCCGATTGAGCTGAAATTTTGCATATACACGTTAACTTTGGAGCACAATGCATGGTTAGCTAAGTGACGTCATTCTAAATCCAATATGGCGAACCAGTTATTTTTATGCACCCCCATGGTATCATATCGATATCAGATAGGTATCAAATGAAAGAGTTTTCTGAAAAGAGTACGAAATAAATAAAAATTCTTTTCGAATAAAAACTTGCAGGTACTTAAGAGTTTTTAAGTTTTTCTTTTTTTTTATTGGAAGAGCGCTACTTGCGCTTCATTCACGCGTCATCAGACAGTTAATACCTTCTCTCAGAGTTTTACAAAGTTCGTTAAATAAAACTTTATCAAATAACTAGGTACCTATAGTGCGTGCCACTAAAGATGAGACTTGAAACACCACGTAAAGCATTAAAAAGACAAAGTAGGAAGATGATTTACGACGTGTACACATTTTTTTTTTATGCACAATTGGTAAACCCTTGACAACATCATCTCACCTGGTGGTAAGTGACGATGTTGCCGAAGATGGAAGCGAGTTTACCAAGATTCCCCAACGCAATGGGGAACTGGCTATCTTATCTTAATGCCGGAACACACCAACGATATCAACATTGATATTTAGCGGCAAGACTTAGATAAGATGGTGGTAGCTAGCCAGGCGGGCTTAGAAAATGCCCTACCATCAACCAAACCGAGTCTTACAACCCGCGACCTCCTGTGTAAAGCCAGTGAACTTTGCCTCTGAGCTACGGAGGCGGTTAAAAGCGGCTTGCAGGTACTTAAGAGTTTTTCGAATTTTTTTATAGGAAGAGCGTCACTGTCGCTTTATTCACGCGTCATCAGATAGTTAATACCTACTCAGAGTTTCATAAAGTCCGTAACTAAAATTTTATCAAATATCTAGGTACATTCAGTTCCAATAGCAGATAATTAGTCGTTCAACGGATCAATTACGACTTCCAACAATAACTAACTGATTGGGATCAGTGCGACCCACAGGCCAATCGTATACATTCAGTTTCGAGTTCATTTCACGCTCTCCACCGCTAAAACAAGAGTGCCACACTACAAACGGTTCGATGGAAACTAAATCGCAGGGACAATACCCAGCGAACCCCGGGGATCGAAGATCGCACACGATAGGTGGGTAACGACATTTTTCCGGGGGCGAAATCAAATGGGATACTTATCAGAGATTGTTTTTGAAGTGGTTATTTAAATGAGAGCGTGATTGGCTGGTAATGACGTTTCATCATTCTTTGATGCCGTTAAATATTATATTACTAGCTTTTGCCCGCGGCTTCGCCCGCGTGGACATAGTTTTTATGACTGTCTTTGAGGATGAGTGTTGCGCGAGCCGCAAGCGGCTTTAAGCGTGGACATGAGTTTTCTCTAGATTCCTCGGGAACTATGTCATGATATGCTAATTAGTAAATTATGTCATTTCCCACCCCCTCGATCTCCATTGTTCCGTTGTGATGTTAAAGAAATGAACCAAAAAAAGAGTTTTTTTTCAGTTTCCCCAGGAACTGCATCGGACTATGCTATTTACGCGGGATAAAAAGTAGCCTATGTCCTTCCTCGTGACACAGGCTACTTGCATGCCAAATTTCGTCAGGATTGGTCAAGGTGTTGAAGCGTGAAAAGGTAACAAACAAACATAGTTTCACATTTATAATATTATAGTAAGGATTACTAGCATTTGCCCGCAGCTACGCTCGCGTGGACATCGTTTTTATGACTGTCTTTGAGGGTAAGAGCGTAGGCAGGAGTTTACTCCAGATCCCTTGGGAGCTATGTATGGCTATTCTGATTAGCAGTCTATGTCACTTCCCACCCCTTTAACTATTTTTATGCAAAAAAACCACGTCAATCTGTTGCTCCGTTGCGACGCCGACGTGTGCGAGCCTGGAAATGAGCATTCATTCCCTAGATCCCTCAGGAATTGTCTCAGGCTATGCTAATTTCTTTGTTATTTCCCACCCCCTCCACTATCTTTAAGCAAAAAATCACAACTAACCGTTACTTCATTGCGATATTGACAAAATCAACCAAATTAAGTCTTTTTTTTTCAGTTTCCTTCAGAAACTGTACCCGACATGCTACTTTCACGAGATAAAAAGTAGCCTATGTCCTTCTCCGTGACAAGCTACCTCCATGCCAAATTTCGTCAAGATTAGTTGAGGTGTTGATGCGTGAAAAGATAACGAACAAACAAATAAAAGATATGTGAATAAATTTAAAAAAATACATTTTCAAAGTATTGACTATAGCTTTCTGTTGCGGCTCCGCTCGCGATTTAATCACTACCCGTGGAAATTTAGAGAAATTTTAACCGCCTCCGTAGCTCAGAGGCAAAGTTCACTGGCTTTACACAGGAGGTCGCGGGTTCGATTCCCGGCGGGGTCAATTGTAAGACTCGGTTTGGTTGGTGGTAGGGCATTTTCTAAGCCCGCCTGGCTAGCTACCACCATCTTATCTAAGTCTTGGCGCCAAACATCAATGTTGATATCATCGGTGTGTTCCGGCATGAAGATAAGATAGCCAGTTCCCCATTGCGTTGGGGAATCTTTGTAAGCCCGCTTCCATCTTCGGCAACATCGTCACTTACCACCAGGTGAGATGTTGTCAAGAGTTTACCAATTGTGAATAAAAAAAAAAGCCTTATTGCTTGTCTACATCATAAAGAGAACCTTTGTGCAAAATTTCAGCTTTCTGGGTCCAAGGCTGAGCGTTGATGAGTCAGTCAGTAAGTGAGTCAGGACTTTTCTGTTCAAATTACCATCATTGGTTGATGATTTGACTATAGCTCGCGCCAAACTTCATTACTGCTCTAAAGTAGGTCGCAAGACGCGTCGCAGTCAGTGATGCCAACTCGAAAATACGTTAGTTCTAGCTACTAAGTCGCTAAATTAGCAACACTAGTTGCAGTAGCAAACTTTGCGTGTTAGTAGGACGTGAAGGTACCTACTACTCGGTTATACCGGCGCAATAAGCACTGGCATCACAGTTTAGATCTGTAGTAAAGTTTGGCGCGAGCTGTATCTTTGCTGATGTCTGCTGAAATAACCAAAGAGGTACGAACCTCTTTGGCATAGTGCGTATTTTTTTTAATCTTCCGAACATGATTAAACCGATTTAACCTAAATATGTACCTATAAAATAAATATAATTGTACATTTTGACTTACAGCTCACGTTGCTGTGATGTTTTAGGAGATAGAGAAGGAAATTAATAATTAGACATTCTTAAATAATTCAACTTAAAATATCTCAGTAACTTAAAATTTCAAGTGGCGTGTCCTAATATACTATTTGCATATTAATAATAAATGTCAAAATAAATAAGGGTCCTAATCTTGTGTGGAAGATTTGGAAGAAATCTACCTACATGTAGGTTTTTACATGTTTTTATAAGATTTTATTTAACTTGCAATGTTAGTTTATTTATAAGTTGTCCGCTTCAAACTTTGTAAGTAAAATTAGACACACTTCCCGGTTTCCGATTGAGCTGAAATTTTACACACACGTTTTGTTTAAATGACAATGCAAATAATAAATATAAGATAATTATTAATAGGCTAATACTTTTTTTTTATTATTTTCAAATAAAAGCTTGGTAGTATATAGGTACCTAGGTTGGAATGCACTTAAAAGGGCTGCCGTACAAAAAAATCTCTGAGTAATAAAAATAAAGTTTTTTTACTAACCCAACTATGGATTTTTAATCTGACCATAAAACGATATTTATTTAATTAATCAACTATTAAATATTTATTTTATCTTAAAGTCACTATGCCAGTCTCTATAAAAATATTTAACCTATTTATTACACGACTGCCCACAAAAAAAGTAGTGAGTGTTTTCAGGTCTAATGTATGTATGTTTCTTTATTCCACGATATACTCTAAACAAACGGCTTTATAGATTTTAGAATGCGAGGTATACATTTTACCCGATTACTCAAAAAGAGGGATAATGTTTTTATTAAATTTATAATGTAAAGTTATCTTTGGATTTGATAAGAAATCGTCTTATTGACTGAAATCTTGGTATGTCCAATCGTAAACTACCTACATTACTTAATGTGATATAGAAAAATGTACAAAATACTAGGATCGAGTAATTATTAAACACGTCTAGTAAAAAATATCCACAACTCTTTAGAAACCCACACTTTGACAAAGCAGCAAGGTCGGAGTCAAGAATAGCAAGCGTATCAGCAGGAGGGCTCCCTAATTAGGAGTCCTGCCACGTTTGCCCTTTCCCTGAGTCTGTGAGCCCTAAGGAACCCTTCCTCGTGTAATTGGCAAGATAAGAATTTAGGGGTGTGTGGGAAAAACACAGCTCACAGCCCACAGCACTTGCAGCCGTCCGCAAGCTGGAGGCGAACAGGAAAAAGTGTTTGTATACTGATTGTATTCACATTAAAACGTTTTTAATGACATGATCAGGGTTCAACAATTTAAAAAGTGTTTATATACTGATTGTATTCACATTAAAACGTTTTTAATGACATGATCAGGGTTCAACAATTTAAAAAGTGTTTATATACTGATTGTATTCACATTAAAACGTTTTTAATGACATGATCAGGGTTCAACAATTTAAAAAGTGTTTATATACTGATTGTATTCACATTAAAACGTTTTTAATGACATGATCATGGTTCAACAATTTAAAAAGTGTTTATATACTGATTGTATTCACATTAAAACGTTTTTAATGACATGATCAGGGTTCCACAATTTAAAACGGATTTATCCGAAGGATTTATAAATAGAAGGCTTTGATAAGAAGTTTGTAGTGTAAGACAAAATTAATTTTTTAAATGTAAGAAATAAGAAATAAATGGAATAGCTTTTTTTGTATGTATCTTTCTGTACATACAGGATGTAAAAAAAATTGTGTAGGTCCCGTAACTAGGGCTTCTTCTCATCATACTGTACAACTTTTACTCTATGACTTTCCTGAAATTACAAAAAAAATTATTTTACTCTTCATAAAAGTCGATCAGCTGATCAACAGTGCATTTTTGTATGGAAGTTGCAATTTTTTTTTGAGAATTGACTATTGGTTCCTTGGGGCAAGTTAATCAGTATGATGAGTAGAACCAGCAGTTCACCGGTCCTACAACATTTCTTTTACATTCTGTATAAAAATAAATCGTGACTGACTGACTTACTGACTGATCCATCAACGCACAGCTCAAACGACGAGACAGATCGGGTTAAAATATGGCATACAGATAGCAAATATGACGTAGGCATTCGCTAAGAAAGGTTTTTGGGAAATTCCCACGGGAATGGCAAAAAACGGGAACTGCGCGGGCGAAGCCGCGGGCAACAGCTAGTTTTATGACACGAAACCAGATAAAATATATTATATAGGTGCTGCGGCGTAACATTTCCCATTAAAATTACAAATTATGAGACAACAGTATTTAGAAACTGTTCATCAATTATGATGACACAACTGTTAGTATTTAGGAACTGTTGATGAATTATGATATAACAATATTTAGAAACTGTTCATCAATTATGATGACACAACTGTTAGTATTTAGGAACTGTTGATGAATTATGATATAACAATATTTAGAAACTGTTCATCAATTATGATGACACAACTGTTAGTATTTAGGAACTGTTGATGAATTATGATATAACAATATTTAGAAACTGTTCATCAATTATGATGACACAACTGTTAGTATTTAGGAACTGTTGATGAATTATGATATAACAATATTAAGAAACTGTTCATCAATTATGATGACACAACTGTTAGTATTTAGGAACTGTTGATGAATTATGATATAACAATATTTAGAAACTGTTCATCAATTCAATAATGTATACCTTATCAATAGCTAAAATAGCCACGTCTTGTAACGATACAGATTTACACCGCATACAGTTTGCATGCGCATATTGAAACCTAAATACTTGATGCAATAAGCAAAACACTTGAAAGCTAACAAAATCTACTTGTCGCCCCAATGGCCTAACAAGCAAAACATTACAAAATAATAACACAGGCCCAGAGGGCAATATTCAGCCCCCGGCAAATTCGCTTTCCTATAAGATCTCTTCAAGTGGCGTCAAGCAGTTCGCCACAGTAGGGGTGCCAATTACTAGAAAATAATGTTGTATTTTGATTTTTATTTAGGGGCGGTCGTGGGGCAGCCCTGAAAGGCACACCCTGTATTAAAATAGTTCTAGTTCTTTGATTGATGTCTTTAGCAGTTTTTTATTGTTCGCAATGGACTTATGACTTTATGTTCCCATTGCATCGACTCTTGTTGACAATAATAAAGGAATACATTTTAAGAATAATTTCTAAAATTCTGCAAAATTTTTCGTTTAAAATCCGAATCAACGATAAAACTCTTACTAGCCTTTGTATTATTTGTGCTGTTAAGAAAACAATCAAACACTCATGTCACGGTGTTTCAATGCACTTGATCACAGTAAGGGCGAGGGCTGAAATCCTCCTTGATCTCCGTGATAAAATCGCAATCAAACAATAAAATTGCCGACAAAATGAGAACTGGCACCCCAGCCCGGGCCTTCGGCACCCGATGTCGATTCCCAGCGCGTCACCCGCGGCGGCCTCCTAGCCCAGCATTCAACAAAAACAATACTCTATGGGAATGCAAACTCGCACTATTGTATTGATTAAGTCATTGAAATATTCTTAAATTTTGTCCGCGACATGCATTGTTCGAGCCATTGTGCGCTTCCTTGAGCGGTATTATGGGAATTCCATCAATTTGGCAACGCGTGGCGCAAGAGTCCTGACCCCGTCTTGTAATACTTAGACATAATCGATTCTTTGACTTTTGTTGTCGCGACAATGGGTTTTGTGTTAAATAATTCATTTATTCGTGTACTCCAGTAACAGAACTCGTTTTATTGTTACTGGTGCTTAGCTTCATGCTTGAGCGTTGGCTCTCAAAGAAGTTGTGACAAATTCAGTTTATTTCCTACAGTCAAAATCGTCATGTGAAATTGAGATAATATCGACATTGGGAAAATTGTACTAATTTCGTGATTTTTGACTGAATAGTTAAGAAATTTGTGCTGCTTTATATACCTATCTGTTTTTTTGTCAAGTTGGTTTTACTTTAGACACCTTGCATTACGCAAGGTTTTACCCGACAATCAGTCAGATCATGTCAGTGAGTCAAGTCTACTGCTGCTATTCCAGCAGGGCCTTTTCTGTTTGTCCGAATGGTCTCACCTGCCGAGGATATTGGATACGCAGATGTTGGAGACCTCACAATGAAGCTGACGTCACCAGCCTCGCAATCTTCTGCCGTGTGGAGTCAGGCGGTGACCTGCTCCCCTATAAGGGCTCTAGTAGCCTCACCTGTCGAAGATCTTGGAGACGCAGACGTTAAAGATTTACAGGATGCGGCTGATGTCACAGGGCCATGCGCTAAAGTGTGCCAGCTGCACAGTCTCCTGCCGCGTGAAGTCCTAAAGCGGCTTGCCCCCTGCAAAGGCTCTAGTGGCCTCACCTGCCAAGGATCTTGGAGACGCAGCCGTTAGAGACCTGTAGGATGCGGCTGATGTCGCAGGGTCGCGCGCCAGAGTGTGCCAGTTCCACGATTTTTTGTCTCGTGGAGTCCGGCAGCGGCCGCCCGTTGACGTAGACCCCGCCCAGCTGGTTGATTCCGCTGTGGCCGGCGGACGAGCACCCAAACAGGCCTCCGCCCCCCATCGCCGCACTATGCATCAGCTCATCTAAAATAGAATGATTCCTTTCAAATATACATTCAACAAAGCCGAGATTTTGAGAGCATTTTCAAGGATAAGAGGACACAAACATCTGCTTATTTTTTAAATAAAATTCGCAATTACTTTTTCGGCGTATTCACAACTTATAGTATTGAAGTGGATCCCAAAATTTTAGATCGCTAAAAAAATTATATATTTTCAAAGAACCCGAGTCACGACGATAATAATCTCTGGCTCCGAACAAAGTGATCTACCTACTTGGACGTTATCGTTCACTACAGAAAAATTGGTAAAAAATTAGACCCGTTTTAAAAAAAATAATCCTCTTTGCCAAAAAGGAACCTTCAATACAGAAAGAGTTGCGGCGAGCCGCAAGCGCCGCATTTAATCTAATCTCCGCAGATCCTTGGCTGTATTGTTCAGAGCTCTGTTGGTAAAAAAACTGGTCAAGTGGGAGTCGGGCTCATACAAACAGGGTTCCGTACCAAAATTTCCACATCCAACATGACAAGAGCTCTCAACACTTGCATTCTGTCATGTAATTAGAAGTCTACTTCTTGGCTTTAGTTTATTTTTTGAAAAACGATATATTTTTAAAACATCGCGGCATCCTGTTAACTATTGAGCTAGATTCTAATAACTAAATTTAGAAAATTTTGGTTTCAGTGGTTTTGAAAAGTGGGATATTTCTAGTTTTTACATGTATTTTGAGCGTTATCACCAAAATATTATGAGTAGATAGCCTTTTAGACAACAATAGATTTTTTTTCTGCTTACCAAACTTGCTCCCTTAAAAATTTACCAAAATTACATTAATTTTTTTATAGAAAAATGTCTGGCTAAAGTGGTTATAGTTATACAACTATGCTAAATTTCAACTTTCTACGTTAAATAGCCTAAGGAAAACGTGCGTGACAGAAGTAAAAGTCTCGTATACTAATTTTTAAGCAAATCGTTGGAGCCGTTTCCGAGATTCAGATTATATATATATATATGTCACCGTAACATTTTAGATTCCGTTAGATTATAATCTAAGGCGATTTATTTCGCGAGATTGTGAACTGTAACATATTGTGTACAATTTCACTAGTGACATTGTAAAGTCACAATAACACTAAGCAAAGTGAAAACAAATAACGAAGCGAGCGATGTTAGGATCGGTCAGGTTTGATTGATTGAACAGTCCCCACCCCCCCTGGGTAGCAGAATGCTTCGCAGCAGAAGAAATCATAGGTTTTATTTGAAGGTACAAGAATAGGCCGTGAAATTGTGATCCGATTCACAATTTACCGTTATATTATAATATAATCTATAACTAGTGAGATTGTAATATCGCGGTGTTCATAATATACCGGTGACATATACAAGAACTAGCTTTTGCACGCGGCTTCGCCCGCGTGGACATCGTGGACATGATTTTTTTTTTCCAGATCTCTCGGGAACTATGTCAGGATATGCTTATTAGTAAATCATGTCAATTCCCACCCCCTCAACTATCTCTGTGCAAAAAATCATAACAATCCATTGTTCCGTTGCGATATTAAAGAAATTAACCAAAAAAGGAGATTTTTTTCAGTTCCCTTAGGAACTGCATCGGGGTATGCTATTTTCACGGGATAAAAAGTACCTAGCCTATGTCCTTCTTTGCGATACAGGCTACCTGCATGCTAAATTTCATTAAGATTGATCAAGGCGTTAAAGCGTGAAAAGGTAACAAACAAACACATTTTCACATTTATAATATTAGTAAGGATTGCTCCTATTGAGGATACACTTTCGAATCGAGTTTCACTTCATCACCTTGCTAAGCCCTATGTATGTAGTAGCTTTCTGCTGTAAAACCTAGCTATAATTTAGTTAATTCTGTTTAACCAGAACAAAATTACATGTAACCGGTTGGCAGTTGTGCGCACGCAACGCCATTATAATCCTTGCCGGGGTTTTCACGCCAATACTCCCGAATGGGCCGCATTAGATCAGATGCGCTGAAGCGACGGCCTCCAGATAATTCCTTTTTTTCCACACCCCTCGCAAACACGCCTCGCGGTAAAAAGTGAACAATTGGATGCAATTTGTGGGCGAATTTGGGGCAGGCCTTGATTAAGGTCTAAAGGGTGGGGGCAAGTTCATTGTTTTGGCCCTTTTTTGCGGTCGCCTCCGCAATGATTTTGGTGGGACGTGAATGGAATTCGAATATACGAAATTATTCTTTTGTTTTTGAAGAATAACTCCAGAGCGACCAGTCTCGATTAGAAACTGATTTCAATCGAAATTCTGCAATCAGAATGAAAACCAAGAATTTTGGCCTTTTTTTTAAGGGCCGCTTTTCCGACGTCGCTTAATATTCGTCGTATTAATTAACACCAATTAAGTGTTGGGTTTTCGCGCCGAACTGTTTATTAATAACACCTCTCGTCATCCACCTGGGCTGGGCTCGGGCTGCTAACAAGCGAGCTGTTAAAAGAACAATGGACCATCGCTGGCGGTGCCCCCACGCCCCGCACTATTGGTGCCGCCGTGCAAGTTAGGAGAGGGAAGCGGCATCACACAACAGTGAAAACGTAGGTATTAAAGAAACTTGTTATTTCACTAGGCCAACCATCATATCAGCTCATATAAGTCCCCACCGAGGGGCTCGAGCCTACCCTGAATCAGGGCGATCAGGCCTTAGTCTACCACGCGGGCCCAGTGCGGGTTGGTCGACTTCACACACAACCTTCGAGTTTATACGCAGGCGTGTGCAGGTTTCCTCACGTTATTTTCCTTCACCGTTAAAGCTATCGGTAAGTATATGTACGTAAGTTTTGAAAAACATTGGCCGTCCAGATTTGAACCCGGTTCCTCTGGTTAGAAGGACCGAGTCGTTACCGGATAAGCCACCGACGCTTTTTATACCGGCCTATACTGTAAAATAATCGATATTTAACTATAATTCAAGACCTAGTAGCTGCTACCTATCGTTTAAACCTTTAGACTTTTCATTTCATTTCAAAATCGGTGAAGTACTTTATTAAGTAAGTAACAAAAACCAAAAATTATAATGCAAAATTGAACTAAGTTGCTGCGATGGAAGTCGGATTTTTTAACGTGTTTAGCGTTTTTAAAATAAGTCAGCAAATATTGTTGGGGCACAGACATGAATCTGTTTCTAAACTTGGAAAGGTTAGGTCTTACTCCACACACGGGACCCAAGTCCTGATCCGTAAAGGTTATAGGGCTAGAAGCGAACCCCACTGTTACAAGTTTTCAAGCCATATACGGCTTAAAGACTGCCATCTAGTGATTAAAACTATTACAGATGACTAAAGTACCTTGTGAAAAACGAAACGGTCAAGATAAATGCCACTAATAGTGCCCATCCAGATAAAGACCGTGCCTAGGTTAGTTAATCTTCGTGATTAACGCGATGAAGTAAATCGCACAACCATTTTAAAACACTTACTATGACTTAATCTATACATGTTATAATAAAATTGTAGCAGAATTTTTATGTTTGTACGATTGTTTAAGCTTATTGTCATAATGTATGAACTGAGTTGAGTTGATTTTCAGTGATACATTGAGATAGGCTTGTGCTAGGATTTTGAGTTTGATTAATTTAAATCAATTGATAAATTTCAGAACCGTTCACAAAGAGTTTCGTACTATCATATTAAAAGGCGCTAGTTTCTTCGCGTATAAAAAAACACTTTTTTTATGGACTCACTTTTTCTAATTTTTAGAATTTGGTTGTTATAGCGGCAACAGAAATACATCATATGGGAAAATTTCAACTGTCAAGCTATCACGGTTAATGAAATTCAGCCTGTTGACAGACGGAAAGACAGACAGACGGATGGACAGCGGAGTCTTAGTAATAGGGTCCCGTTTTTACCCTTTGGGTACGGAACCCTAAAAAATATTAATTTTCTCGAGGTAGGTATTTCTCGTAGACATATACGCAAGAGGCTGCCAATAAGTAAATATAGTATTATGTAATTAGTTTAATTTGATACGATTTATTAGTTTACCTTATCTTTTTAATTTGATGTTACTTAGAAAGAACCTAAAAAACCTAACACAGTAGTTTTTAAGTTGCCTAATGTTAGAGTCATTTTACATGAAAAAATAATCAAATAGTTATCAGTTATAGTCGGGTTTAGCAACACTATTTTAGCAATGGCTGCTTTATTTCGTTTTATGTTACATCTACATGATAGGTACATAGTATTTACTATGGATGTCGAGGGCACATCAGTAGTTACGTCTTACTAGCATAATGTCAAATCAGCATTCTTTCGACGGCCGCACTATAGATAAATTTTGTAGTAGTTAACTTAAAACATACCTACGTACCCCACTCCTGATACTGGACTGGGGCGTTAGCTAATATCTGCTAGTTATCTGATTTACTTTTTATCATCTGTCAAAAACGACATTTTCTTCTAAAAAAATTAGAAATACCTAGGCGTGACGTCATAGTTTTGCTGCGTCATTTATGTACTCATTTTGTGATTTTGATGAATTAAAAATCGAAGAATTGATAGAAAACAAAACGAGTAAGGTTGTCCGAAGTTTAAGTAGGAGGGCAATTTAGTGATCAAGAGTTCATAATTTATTTCTGATGCTGTCGTCATCCCTATTCGCTAACTGTCCCCGCTACCGTCCATGCCTTGCGCGCAGCAGCATTCGCGCAAGTACGCGTGTCGTGTGAGGGAGAGTTTTAATTTCAGAGGTGCAATTTATTCGAGCGATTTATTTTTAATCCCCGTTTTTATGGGTGCGACGATATAAATTTTATGTGTAGTTGTAGATAGTTATTTTTATTTTGTGCCCATTTCATTTAAGGTATTTTTTTTTGTTCGAATGATGTGAACAAATTGTTCTTGACGGATAAATTAAATGTCAGGCGTCATAATTATGGGCTTTTGTTAACGCTTGGTTAGAGCATAAATTAAATTTTGTTTCTTAACAACTTAATCAATTTTTATATCTATAATTGTAACGTTTAAATTATCCACAAAAAGAAGGTGATAAAAGTGTTTAATCTTCCCCGAGCGTAATTTTTAATATTAATCTATATTTTTTTCTTATTACTTAATAGCTGTTTCCCGCGGCTTCATCCGCGTGGACAACGTTTATATGACTTTTCGAGGGTGCGCAGTGCGCGAGCCGCAAGCTGCTCGCGAGCGTAATAAAACTAGCCTATGTATTAATCCAGGTCCTAATCTGTCTACCTACCAAATTTCAGCCAGATCCGTTCAGTAGTTTTTGCGTGAAGAAGTAACAAACATCACACACACTCACAAACTTTCGCCTTTATATTAGTAAGTTTGATGTAAAATTAATTTCAGTTAAACTTAGATGTTACTTTATACAGGGTTTGTTTGTTTTGGTTGACAACACCCTTTCCAGTAGGGCTTGTATTCATAAAACTGAACAAATCTTGGTCTACAGCTTTGCTGAAATCGCAAAAAAAAAATGGACTTTATACTAATCGATCAGCTGACCAACTTTATGCAGGGTGTCACATAAAGGTGCAGTGATACTTTAAGGTGGCCTACTCATCAAACTGAACAACTTTTTCTCTACAACTTTGCTGAAATCGCGAAATTTTGTTTGGAAAATCATACAAAACCAGCCAATCAGCTGACCGATTTGTATGAAAAAAAAATCTCGATTTATGTTACACTTTGTATAGGAGGCCAATTTTTTTTTAATTGAGAATTGACTATGTGTTCTTTGTGAAAAGTTGTTCAGTTTCATGAATAGAAGCTCTCCTGAAAAGGGCGTGGTCGACCAAAACAACATCCTGTATAATCATATAAACCAAATCAAATTAATCAAACTCCGCTATGTACTCGCAGTAGGTACATAAGGGTCGTCGCCCTGTGTCTGACAGGGCGCGGGCACACCTGGCCCCTCACCCATCTTATTATTATTTTGTATCTGTTTTTGAATCCCTCAGATCTACGGGGAATTAATTGTGACAGTAAACGCCATTTTGGACGCGGAACCCGTTTCGGAAATCGCTTTAGGGTTAGTTTAGTTGAAGTGAACCTAAAGGATTTACGAATAATGCACATGTATGTTCCTATAGATGTAGATCTATGTATGTAAGTATGAATCTTGATTGCTATACGTTCAATATCTACTAATCGAATTAAATAAGTTACCGAAAAAAATAGTGCTTTATTTCGAAATTTTAATCCTTTTACACGACTGCCCACAAAAAAAGAAGTGTAATTGTTTTCAGGTCTAAGTACGTAATGTATGTTTCTTTATTCCACTATGTCTTCTAAACGGCTTGATGGATTTTAAAGTGCGAAGTGTCTTTAGATTTATCTTGATCCCGTTAGTGACATAGGATACATTTTACCCAACTTCCCAAAAAGAGGGATAATGTTTTCATGTAGTCGTGTTTTTATAAAATTTTTAGTTATATTTTCATTCGATTACCTACCAAGTTCGAAGTGTTCATTGCTCAGTGCTACTTGCGTGGATGCGTGGTCTCGTCAATCACGCAGGTTATCTGATCATAAGCACGATCATCACCTGGATGGGTTCGACTGTTAGTAGCTTTTATCTCGACAGTTTCCGTGCTTCGCAACGCTGTTGTTGGTGCTGGCTGCTTTCACTAGATCGCAGTTAAGGCCTTATCGGGAGGTCGTGGTTCGAGTCCTGCCACGTATCAATTTGTTTTCGAGTTTCGATTTCATATGTACGTTTATCCGACGCTCTTATGGTGAAGGAAAACATCGTGAGACAACCTGCACACGTCTGCGAATAAACTCGAAGGTTGTGTGTGAAGTCGACCAACCCGCACTGGGACCGCGTGTTCGACTGAGGCCCGATCGCCCTAATTTAGGGTAGGCTCGAGCCCCTCGGTGGGGACGTATATGAGCTGATATGATGAGTTCGCCCAGCTCTTATAACCTCCAACACTCCAGACTTCGCCACCGTATGTGGAGTAAGGGCTCACATTGTTAATTTGAAAAATCACTCGAGCTTTAGCTGTTGGGACGTTATAGGTCCTAACAGCCTTAGTAATTTTTCGTACCTTTAATTTAAGTTAGGTTTAAATAAGTTTATAATACCATTTGACATTAATCTTAAAAAATAATAAATAATTATTTTTCGGAAAACAATATTATTCCAGTAGTTATTTATGTAAGGGGGACAAAGTAACATTTTGTTCCGAGGGCGTTAGTTTTAATACTGGGTTTTGTGAGTAATTCAATATACGTCGTCCGAGAACAAAATATTTTGACCCTAAGAGACACACACACAATTTGTAATCAAACAAAACTCCCTATACAAGGAGCAAAGTAGAATTTTGTTCGCACTCATTGAGGAACTAATCGTCGTTTTTAACCGACTTCAAAAAAAGAAGGAGGTTTCTCAATTCGACCGTATATATATTTTTTTATGTGTGTTCGCGAATACCTTCATCGTTTAGGTATGAATCGATTTTGATGATTCTTTTTTTATTGGAAAGAAGATATCCCAAGGGTGGTACCATGATAAGGAAACCAGGGTCTGATGATGGCATCCCAGAGAAATCGAGGGGAACCTTAGTTTCCTGTTTAAAGTCGGTTTTTTTTGTTCAAAATTATTCGAATAGGAGTGTTGAAAATCATTTTTTTATCCCTCACCAACACCAAAGGTGTCTACTAATCTACCTTTTTTTCCCGTTTTATAGAGCCATTCATCCGATCGCGACCGTTTGTTCCGCTTTGACATAATTTATGGCGAATATCTCGGGCCACGCCCCGTGCGCGCGGAGATAGCGCGCGCAAAAACTGCGATCATTCACAAAACATACGCGAGATGGGCGATGCTAAGTTATCGTGGACTTTTGTGTTATTCTAAACTGCTCAATTGATTTATTATATTTGTTGATACTTCTACAGGGTGACTTTCTACCCGTCTGCCCAAAATGGAGGGTAATTTTTTTCGGGTGTATGTGTGTATGTCTGTTTCTTTGGCTGAACTTGTAGCCTAAACGGCTTTATTGATTTTGAAAAGCTATGTGTTGTTTGATTTTTCTTGATCCCCTGAGTGACATAGGATATTATTTTTAATTGATTGGCTAATAATTCAAAACGCTAAACACGTTAAAAAACCGACTTCCATCGCAACAACTTAGTACATTTTTGCATTATTATTTTTGGTTTTTGTTAATTTTCTAATAAAGTAATAGACTGATTTTGATAAAATTAATATGGGTCCACACGGGAAGCACTAGCGTTCAAATAGAAAAAGAATCATAAAAATCGGTTCACCCAGTCAAAAGTTCTGAGGTAACACACATAAAAAAACATACAGTCGAATTGAGAACCTCCTCCGTTTTAGAAGTCTCTTGAAAAAAAGAGATAATTTTTTTATGCAGTCGGTTTTTTTAAAAATAAATTGGTTAAGTTATATTATTAACTGTCTACCTATTACGGTTAGGTTCGTGAAATACGGCTCGCTGCCCAGGCAATGGCTTAGTAGGTAATAGGGTCCTGTTGACACCCTTGGGCACGGAACTCTAAAAATGCACTATGGGTAGACTAACATTTAATTTCTCAAACAGAAGGATTATACTTAGCGTTTCTTACGTAAGTCGTCAATAGACGTCGATCCGAGACAATAGCTTGTTATCTATCTTCAAGGATTTGACTGTTTTTGTTTTCTTTACAAAGGACTTGGGACAAGTTCGTAAAAAGGTCTATTTAATTAAATATCCCGTTTTAAACCAATAGTCGGGTGCGGTCGTGGCTCAGTCTGATTTGCGTGCTTGGGTTGATCAAGCAGGTTAACTGATCTGAAGAACGGTCATTACCTACATGAGTTTAATTGTAAGTGGCATTTTTCTCGACCGTTAGTTTTAGCAGTTTTAACCACCTCCGTGGCGTAATGGCTAGTCCATTTGCTTCACACCAGGAGGTCGCGGGTTCGATTCCCGATGAGGTCAACTTGAAAGACCTGGTTGAAAGACTTGCTATCACTGTCAAGCCGTGTCAGATAGGCGGCTTGAAAACTTCTGACAGTGGGGTTTGCCACCAGCCCTGCAACCCCCACCAATCCGGACTCTTCCCCCGTGTGTGGAGTATTGCACCAAAAGTTAGTTTTTTATGTATTTTTTTTCTTACTCATATCAATTTATTGTATCTACACGCGCTTATATAAAAACTGTCATAAAATCACCCATTGCATAAATTACTTTTTTTTACAAAAACATTGACACTTTATAAAATAATCAAAATTGTAAATATTAATTATTAATTTAATATCTGTAAATTAAAAAACAATTGGAATAGCTAAATACGTTAAAAGCGACTTAGTTCGCAGCACCAACCAAATACAATTGTGCTACATTTTTTGTTTTTGTTAATTTCGAAAAAAATAATAATCATGGTACGAATTTTGGTAAAATTTATACGGGACCAACCTGGAGGCATGATCTATCAATTAAAATAACAATTATCGAAATCGGACTACTCATTAAATAGTTCAGTTGGCAAACATTAATTATAATATACGGTTCGACTTGAGCACCTCCTCCTTTCCAACCGACCCCCAAAAAGGAGGAGGTTCTCATTTCGAATGTACATTTTTTAGGGTTCCGTACCTAAAGGATAAAAACGGGATCCTATTACTAAGACTTCGCTGTCCGTCCGTCCGTCTGTCTGCCTGTCTGTCTGTCTGTCCGTGTGTCACCAGGCTGTATTTCATGAACCGTGATAGCTAGACATTTGAAATTTTCACACTTAAAGATGATGTATTTCTGTTGCTGCTATATCAACCAATACTAAAAATTTGAAAAAGTGAAAAAATAATGGTCTTCATACAAACAACGTGTTTTTCTTTAAACGTGAAGAATCTAGAGCCATCTAGTAAGATGGTACGGAACCCTTTGTACTAGCGCCAAGTACTAGTATGATGCTTAGGAACCCTATGTATATGCGGTTGTTTAAAAAATTCATAATTCAGTCTTTTTAAAGAACAAAAGTTCACAATTTTTTTAAGTCGGTTGTATAGGTATAAGTCATCATCATCATCATCATCATATCAGCCGAATATCGTCCACTGCTGGACAAAGGCCTCTCCCAAGGATTTCCACGACGACCAGTCCTGCGCTGCCCGCATCCATCGGCTTCCCGCGATCTTCACCAGGTCGTCGCTCCACCGCGTTGGAGGCCTGCCTACGCTACGTTTTCCGGTACGCGGTCGCCACTCGAGAACTTTACTGCTCCAAAAGATATCTGCTCTACTAGCTATGTATGCATGCCCCATTCACTGCCACTTAAAAGTTTAGCGAGTCCGTGAGCCCTAATAGCTACATTCAGTACTTACTTAAAGTTCAAAGTCCTGGAGTCACTAAGAAACTCGAGTTTCCTTACAAACTTGATGTCTCAAGTTTCAACTTTGTCTCATTTTGTTTCGTGTTATTTTATTACACACAAAATGTCAAAAATAAATTAAAACTTAATCATTTTAGCAGTCAATAGCTACCTACATTTGCCAAACTTGGATTTAATCTGACATTATTTTAATTATCCATAATATCGGTCAAGTGCGAGTCGGAGTCCCACACGAAGGGCTCTGCACAAAAAAAAACAAAAAAAAAGTTTTTTAAGGGGGGCCCCCTTTATTTAGTTATTATTACTTATTAATCATTATGTAGCGGCAATAGAAATCCAAGGTCCCATTGGCACCTTTTGGGGACGAACCCTAAAAAGTACCTTTGTATGGAAATTCGAGCTTCCTGGGGATACTGTTTAGGTTCTGAACTTAGCCAAGATGGAAGAATAGCACGCACTTTCCATACAAAAAGAGAAAACTTTTTCCACCACCTCCATCCATACGATCTCAATGGTTTTTAAATATGTTACTGACATAATAAAAAGTTAGGTTTATTGTTTTCGTTTTTTAAATTATTAATAAAAAATAAATGATAAATGATGACGTCAGGCGTAATGGCAAGGGCCGCTACTTCCTGTCCGGTAGGTCCTGGTTCGAACCCTGCCACGTACCAATGTGTTTTCGAATTTCGATTTCATATGTACGTTTATCCGACGCTCTTACGGTAAACTCGAAGGTTGGGTGTGAAGTCGACCAATCCGCATTGGGCCAGCGTGGTCGACTAAGACCCGATCACCCTAATTCAGGGTAGGCATTAGCCCCTCGGTGGGGACGTATATGAGCTGACTAGTGGATGTCCGCAGCTTCGCCCGCGCAGATCCCGATTTTTGCGGTTCCCGTGGGAATTTCCTAAAATCCTTTCTTAGCGGATGCCTACGTCATAACATCTACCTGCATGCCAAATTTCAGCCCGATCCGTCCAGTGGTTTGGGCTGTGCGTTGATAGATCACTATGTCAGTCAGTCAGTCACCTTTGAGTTATATATATTGAAGATAGAGATGAATAATGGCCTAAACTAGTTTTGTAAAAAAACATTAAACGACAAATAAAATTGAACTTATTTATTGTATTGAAAAAAGAAAAACCTATATACCTAGTTTTCAAGCGACTTCCAAAAAGGAGGAGGTTCTCAATTCGTCTGTATCTATTTTTTTATGTGTGTTACCTCAGAAATTGTGACTGGGTGCACCGATTTTTATGTTTTTTTTTTATTTAAAAGCTAGTGCTTCCCGTGTGGTCCCATATAAATCTTATCAAAATCAGTGTTGTAGGTACTTTATTACAAAATTAACAAAAACCAAAAGTAATAATGCAAAAATGTAATAAGTTGTTGCGATGGAATTCGGTTTTTTAACGTGTTTAGTGTTTTCAATTATTTATAGTAATATCTATAACACATTTCAAATTCATTAACATTGGATAATATTCTGAGGTGGAAAATCGTTTTCTCTTTTTGTATCGGGAGTACCTGCTTTCGGGCCTTCTACGTCGTGAAATGACATTTCTAAAAACAAATGACGGAGCAAACAAAATCACGGCGAAATCCTATACATTCGACAACCAAACTGTAACCAATCTGTATCAATCTGGGTGAATAGGGGTTGAGGTCGGAATCTAGAGAGCGGCAAGGAGAGCCCATACTGTATGTTAGTCCTTATATACAGGTGTAACAAAATTGGTGTAGGTCCCGTTAACTGGGGCTTCTACTCGTCATACTGAACAACTTTTGTTCTACAAGTTTGCTGAAATCGCGAATTTTTTTTAACTCTTCATACCAATTTTGTGCATTTTTGTATGGAGCGTCGAAATTGTTTTTTGAGAATTGACTATGGGTTCCATTGGAAAAGTTGTTCAGTATGATGAGTAGAACCCTCAGTTAACGGGACCTACACTAATTTTGTTACGCCCTGTATATATACTTTGCTTCTACTAACGACCATTTTACTAAGCTTGTCAAAGTAAACTCATCGCAAACCGATTTTAAGCTCATATCTTTATCTTTATCACATTATTAAGCAGCCGTCATCGTCGCGGAGAGACGACCGACCAGTTTGCGTGAGCATCCTTTTAAGTTGTTTTTTCTTTTATTGTTCGTCTTGGAACTTGGAAGCCGAAGACGGCGGCGCTTGCCAGATTTTCGGTTCTGAATCATCTTTGCGGTAACATTAGTCAGACATGGCGAAGGAGTTCTTTCATAAGGAATAAAGTTTATGAATTCACACACAGTACGATCCAGTTTGCAGATACTGTAAATAGCTAATGAGTATGGATATGTCGCAGCCATTTTGTAGAATTAGCCAAAACTACTGAGCAAAAAACTTCGAATAAAACCTATTCGGACGGAACCCTGCTTTAAGGGGCTTCTTTTTAACCGACTTCAAAAAAAGGAGGAGGTTTCTCAATTTGGAGGAGGTTTCTCAATTCGACCGTATATTTTTTTTTTATGTTTGTTCGCGGATAACTTCGTCATTTAAGTATGAACCGATTTTGATGATTCTTTTTTTGTTGGAAAGGAGATATCCCAAGGGAGGTACCGTAATAAGGAAACCAGGAAATGAAGATGGCATCCCGGAGAAATCGAGGGGAACCTTAGTTTCCTGTTTGAAGTCGTTTTTTTTTAGTTTAAGATTATCACGAGTCGGACGAGCGGACGGACAGACTGTTAGGTTAGGTTAGGTCAAATAAGTATATATATTAGTACTAACATACAGTACGGACACTCCCTGCCGCTCTCTAGATTTCCACATCACCCCCTCGTCACCCAGATTGATACAGATTGGTTACAGTTTGGTTCTCGAACGTATAGGATTTCACCGCCATTTTGTTGTTCTGTCATTCCTTTTTTGAAATGTCATTACTGACCCGTTGTATGAAGTGTCCAGGGTATAGTTAGGTCATGCTAACCTAACCTAACCTAACCTTCTGTCCGTCCGTTCGTCCTACACGGTTTAATTCGGAGTTTTGAAGTGAAAATTTCTTAAGGCGCGTTGGGCATTTTTGAGATTGGAAAAAACCATTAAACTCGGGAGACTGTTACCTAACCGGCAGCGATACCGACACCTTAATGTCTCTGGGTACTAGGCCGACACTTTTAATGTATCTGGGTTCAAAGCCTAATTGTTCAAGTATTCACTACTGTCGTCACTCCCGGAGTGGTTATTTTTTTACTCAGTAATTCACAAAAAGGCGCGCCGTATTGCAAAACGGCTAATTCTACAATATGGCTGCGAAAGATTCCTCGTAAATACCTCATCATCATCATCATATCAGCTGATAATTATACGTCCCCACCGAGGGGCTCGAGCCTATCCTGAAATAGGACGATCAGGCCTTAGTCGAGCACGCGGGCCCATTGCGGGTTGGTCGACTTCACACACAACCTTCGAATTTCCTCGCAGGCGTGTGCAGCTTTCCTCACGATGTTTTCCTTCATCGTAAAAGAGCGCCGGATAAACGTACATATGAAATCGAAATTCGTAAACACATTGGTACGTTGCAGGATTCGAACCACGACCACCCGGACAGGAGGTAGCGGCCCTTGCCATTACGCCACCGACGCTCTTGGAATAATCCTTTCCTGTTAAAATTTGGTTATTACATAATCTATCTTTTTATCTATCTATCATTTATGTAAACATCGATGTTCGTATGAATGTATGTATGTATGTACCCTAAGGACCCCAAAACGGCTGTAGCGATTTTTAAGGAATTTTCAGGGAAGCTTTAGATTAGCTCATAGGGAGACGCTGTGAAAAAAAATGCGAGTGGAGCTGCGGAGCGGGTTGCTAGTTTTAGTATACAGGGTGTAACAAAATTGGTATAGGTTCATTTAACTGGGGATTCTACAGATCATACTGAACAACTTTTGTCGCAAAAAAATGTTTAAGCCTTCTTACAAATCAATCGATCAATATTGTACATTTTTGTATGGAGGACAATTTTTTTTGAGAATTGACTTTTAAATTGAATTGAAGTTTGTTTTCCTTGGAAAAAGTTGTTAGGTATAATGAGTAGAACCCCCAGTTAACGGGACCTACACCAATTTTGTTGCATCCTGTATAGGGTCATAACAAAGTTTCTGAGACTATTAAAAGTGGGACACCTACTTATGAAACTGTGTTTACTTTCTATCAAAACCCATAGACAATACAAAAGAACTTCCCATTAAAAATGTCGATCACCTGATCAATTTATTTGAGAATTCTACATTTTTTTTCGAATTGACTGGTGTGGTCCTAGATAAATGTTGTTCAGTTTAATGCGTAGAAGGTTTAAAAATTGTCAGTATCTCCGTTGACACCCTATTTAGATTAGATTAAAAAAAATTACAATGGTTAAGTTTTTGGTATCAACTATCATCTCACCTGAAGGTAAGTGACTATGATGCCGAAGATGGAAGGGGTCTTACCACGATTCCCCAACGCAATGTTATTTTCAAGCCAGAATTCATCAGTGATGTTTGGCGGCAAGACTTAAGATGGTGGTAAAGCCAAACCAAGTCTTATAAAGTAAGACTCCGCCGGTAATCGTACACGCGATCTCCTGATGTGAAGCTAACGGACTGACCATTACACTACGGAGGCGGTTAAAGATGCCAGATGCTACTCGTGAAACTGAACAACATTTTTCAAGGAACCTTTATATTTTTAAGGAAATTAAGTTTCACTTTTCATCATCATCATCATAATATCCGCCGAAAAACGTCTACTACATAACAAGGGCCTCCCCTGACGAATTTCCTCAACGACCTGTCCTTCGCTGCCAGCATCCAGCTGCTTCCCGCGACCTTCACCAGGAAGTCGGTCCACCGAGTGAGAGGTCTGCCTACGCTCCGTCTCCTGGTGTGAGGTCGTCACTTTACAATATTACACCTGACTTTTATCTAAATCGGTTAAGTATTTTTTTTGAAAACTGAATAAAACAAAAAAAGTCGAAATTGTACTTGGTTGTTACGATTAAAGTCAGTTTTGACGTGTTTAGCGTGGTCAGTTATTACATCGTCACTTACCATCAGGTGAGATGATGATGCCAAAGGCTTATCAATTGTTGATAAAAAAAAAAACTTATCCAAGTCCATACAAAATGATTTCCCAACAATAAAGAAAGAAGGTTGTATACAAAGCCCAAGAATCTAATTACAGTGTAAACTCTACATAGCGACACTTAAGGGACCGGGCATTTTGTGACGCTATTGAGAGTTTTCGTTATACAGAGAGAACTTTACGAAGTAACTATTTAGTAATCTGTGACTTAGCGTCAAAGTAAACCAACTGGAGCCAGAGAATTTTGACGTTTCAAAGAGTGAATCGTTATAACGAGTGACGTTTTACAGAGTTTACACTGTATCTATACTATTTATTACGCATTATGCCAGCCAGGGCGCGGGGGAGCGCGGGCGGCTCTACCCGTGAAGGCTCAACTTTGGAACTTGGCAAGTCGTTAAAGTTGACTGACCTTTTGAGGTCCCGCCGAGCCGCCAAAGTGGAACTACCCACTTTTGTGAAACTTCAATTTAGTTACAGTTTACGTAGCTATAGCTATACAGAGTGTTTTTTTAACACCGAGCAAGCCGTTAAGGATAGGTTCTACTCATGAAAAAAAAGTTGACTCTCCATACAATGTTGGCTAATCGGAATGATCGATTTCTATGAAAAGCCTAAAAAAAATTGTTAATTTAGTATGGGTTTTTTTGGGGAAAGTTGTTCAGTTTCATGAGTAGAGCCCACCCTTAACGGCTTGTTCGGGGTTAAAAAACACCCTGTATTATATGATGTTTAAATTGAGATACATAGGAGAACCAAGGTCACCGACATAGCTCATAGAATCGCTAACATTGAGTGGCAGTGGATGGGGCACATAGGATAACGGATGGCCGTTGGGGTAGTAAAGTTCTCTAGCGGTGATCGCGCACCGGAAGACGAAGCGTAGGTAGGCCTCCGTTACGGGAAGCCGCTGGATACGGGCAGCGTAGGACCGGTCGTTGTGGAAATCCTTGAGGGAGGTCTTTGTCCAGCAGTGGACGTCTTTCGGTTATGATGACTTAGGCGATAGCTGACTCTCGCGTTATACTCGTGACCGGGTGCTGTCCGTGTGAACTAGCCTACTCTTGTCAAAGGCATTAATGACATTCAATTATTTTAATGTATAACTTCTCGTGTCATATCGTTTTCATGTTCTAATTAATAATTTTTTTCATATCAATGATTGTATTTTGACGTAATTAACTAATGTAATGACTATTAATTTTTATTTTTCACAAACAACTTGTATAATTATGTATTTACTATTTTATGACTACCAAAAAGGAGTGTAATTTATATCTCGAGAGATTTTTCGTAAAATAATACTAAGCATTACCTATCTACCTACTTGTAGCAAGACTACTAACTATTTGAACACTATGTACTTGTAGTACAGTTAGGGCAATTTACAATAATGTAAGGAGGCACACGGACTGCATTCCAGCTGCAACTTTGTAGTTTGGACAGTCAAAGTGCAATTTACTATCAGAACTGCACCCAAACTGCATTTTTTTTTAAATTCACATTTGGTAAGCCCTTGGCATCATCTCACCTGATGGTAAGTGACGATGATGCCGAAGTTGGAAGCGGGCTTACCAATATTCTCTAACGCAATGGGGAACTGTCTATCTTCAAGCCGGAACACATAAATGTTGTAAACATTGGTGTTTGGCGGCAGGAATTAGATAAAATCTTGGTATAGCTAGACAGGCGGGCTTATAAAATGCCCTTCCACCAACCAAACCGAGTCAAAATTAGACTACGGCGGGACTCTAACCCACAACCTCCTAATGTGAAACCAATGGCCTTAAGCATTACGCCACATAGGTGGTTAAAATTTTCAGGTGGCTTGCAGTCCCTGTGTCTGGACCCTCTGCAAAACTTGACCCTTGCTTGGATTGGAGCTCGCGTTGATGTCTTTTCCAATTCCTTCCACTGTTTCTCTTCAAGCAAAGTAGGTCGTGTTAATGTTTTTCTGGTGACGGGACAACTTCGTTGTAGCAAAGAATACTAATATGTATTGCTGTACAAGATCTGATTGAAGCTGACTCCTACTTACAGCTGTGAGAAAAAGAGGTACTTCTATGTTTTTAAATTCGTGTAATGCTAATTTTGCAGAAATCAAGTAGATCTAATATGATAGGGTTTTTCAAATGCGCACTAAAAGTCTTAAGAAAATAGTAATGTATTAATCAAAGTTTTTTAGACATCTTAAAAATTGTTATTTGTGTAACAATTAAGAGGACAAAGTAATATTTGTTTCGAGGGCGTTAGTTTAAATCCAGAGCTTAGCAAGGAATATAATATAGGTACGTCGCCCTAAAATAAAATATTTTGGCCCCGATTGACATACACAATTTTGCATCACAACCTAGGAGAAAAAGAAATGAAAAGAAAGAAGAATGCACATGACCGATCTTTTTTTTCAGCGCGCATTCCCGCCAAAACCAAACCGACTAGTAACTACTTCATACATTATGCGTTCGACCTCTATGATTAACTTCACATAAACTAACCAACAAAGAGTTAGTATTTAATACAAACTTCTTGGTAACCAATCACAAAAGTGACTTTATCACCATAGAGAATTTCATGTTAATTTGTGACATTCATCTTTCTTTTTACATTCAATCTTCACGAACGCGGACCAATCAGAAGAGATAAACAAAACTCCCTAAAGGGATCAAAGTAGAAGGTATGATGAAAAATATATAATGTTCTTGCACCACAATACAAGAGATATTCGTATAAAGATATAGCTCGCCATGCTAACGCCGCCAAGCAAACGGAGCGTGCGACAACCGGCTCACACTTACCGTCAGATAAAGACAAATAGACCGGAAAAACAACTGTCGGAGAGCGAGATAAACAGCGTTATCTTTGTCGCCGCTTTAAGCGAATTTTAATGATTTGGCGCCGCGATGCCACGGTTTGGCAAAGCGTTCGTCGTGTCGTTCACATTTCAAAGACACTTCTACATTACGGGATTATGTTAAAATCTTAAAAGATTCATTGTCGACGTTTAATGAATACTGCAAATAAATTTATTATTATTATTATTCACAATTGGTAAGCCCTTGGCAGCATCTCACCTGATGGTAAGTGACGATGATGCCGAAGATGGAAGTGGACTTACCAAGATTCCCCAACGCAATGGAGACCTGAACAAATGAACTAAGTATTTAGCATT
The DNA here is from genome assembly GCA_947284805.1 of Coleophora flavipennella. Lineage (NCBI taxonomy): Eukaryota > Metazoa > Arthropoda > Insecta > Lepidoptera > Coleophoridae > Coleophora > Coleophora flavipennella. The sequence goes on from OX369255.1 coordinate 3,730,998, forward strand.
CATCCAGATGTGGACGTCTGCGGCTGATATGATGATGATGAATAATTATAATAAATGTAACACACATTTTCCCTAGACGTATTGAAGTAGGTACAATGGCTGTAATTTATTTTGAAATAGAAAGAAATTTTCGAAAGAATGTCAAAAAAATATTGAAATTCCTGTTTGGACATTCTGGTATAAAATTAATGTCCTATTTTTTATGTTTATTGTCTGTTTACGTAGGTTCTACAATACATTTAATTATTTATTACATGCATATCTATGGTGATGTGATGAACTTTTGAAATATCACTCCACAGATATGCACATTAGTCTAATATAGCAAAACGCTTTTTAAACCACTTTGTGTTCATTTTACCTTTCTGGCCACTAATAAATAATGTACATAAAAAAAATGATAATTTAGACGTCTTAGAAAAAAGAGTAATGTTGTGTTTATGAAATATGTCTAGGTCTTTCTGGCACTAGTCAATTTGATTGCTCGACCCACTATGTAGTATGTATAACTTTAAGCCCTAGGCAAAATCAAATGTAAGTACCCTAAGTAAATTAATAATAAATTAATAAACACCTAATTAGATAATGATAATGCTATGCGAAACAAAATTAGCTATTATTTGTATGTCACCGGGATATTGTGAACACCGCGACATTACAATCTCACTAGTTAGATTGTAATGTAACGGTAAATTGTGAATCAGATCACAACTGCACGGCCTATTCTTGTACCTCCTAATAAAACCGATGATTTCTTCTGCTGCGATGACCTGGTGAAGGTAGCGGGAAGCCGCTGGATACGGGCAGCGCAGAACCGGTACTCGTGGAAATCCTTGGAGGAGGCCTTTGTCCAGCAGTGGACGTCTTTCGGCTGATATGATGATGATGATGATTGCTACACCTCCAGTACCTAACTTACATTGCTCGGAATCGTTATTATCATCAGCCCATATTACTTCTTAGACGCCTCCTGCACCGACCGATCTTCAGCGCTGCGCTTTTCAATGTCCACAAAATATTGTCACTCTTATTAAAAGCATGTGGAGATAAACAGAGTTGGCGAGCTCCTAGTTCGCAGAGTCGGGGCCAGAGTTGGCGGTTGTCAGGCTACCACGCCGCGCCGCCACGCTCGCCAACTTCCCAGCACTGGCCTTATTAAACTAGCATGTCAAGATACTAGCATATCTCGAACGTAATGGAAGCGAAATTCACTTCACAAGAACATTCTGATCAGTGTAGAAGGTTTCCTCAAAAACTTGTATACCTTGTCGCAATCAAGAAAATATCGAATGTAAACAATTAATTTACAAATTTTCATTGTTTTAGCACTGAATGTGATGCGAATTGTTTTTTTTTTAATTATGTTGATAAAACTACAGAAGAAACAAACATATTGTAAAAACCGTTAAAGTGCGAGTCAGAACCGCGCACATAGGGTTCCGTACCATCATACTAGATGGCGCTAGTTTCTTCACGTTTAAAAAAAACACGTTTTTTATGCTAGATGGCGCTAGTTTCTTCACGTTTAAAAAAAACACGTTTTTTTGTAGGGAGACTCACTTTTTCTAATTTTTAGTATATTTGGTGTTATAGCGGCAACAGAAATACATCATATGTGAAAATTTTAACTGTCTAGCTATCACGGTTCATGAAATACAGCCTGGTGACAGACGGACAGACATACAGACGAATGGAAAGCGGATTCTTAGTAATAGGGTCCCGTTTTTACCCTTTGAGTACGGAACCCTAAAAACAAAGGAAGATACAAATATACGAGTTTGTGTGAAGTCGACCAACACGCGCCGGGCCCGCGTGGTTGACTAAGGCTTGATCGCCCTTATTCAGGGTAGGCTTGAGCCCCTCGTTGGGGACGTATATGAGCAGGTGCGGTCCAAAAGTGTCCGGCCTAACAAAGAAAACAAGTAGATATATTTACAATTTTATTTTTATTTTTCGATATAGTCCCCCTCTATTTCAACGCACTTTGCAGATCTCGTGATAAGCATTTCTATCCCCTTATAAAAATATTCTGGAGTTTTGTCCTCGAAATGGGTAAAAACTGCTTGGGCCACTTCATCATCCGAAGAAAATCGTCTTCCCCTTAAGTCTGCCTTAAGTCTCGAGAACAAGTAGTAGTCGCTTGGGGCCAGGTCTGGGCTGTAAGGGGGGTGGCGAATTTCCTCGAAGCCACATTTAGCTACAGCAGCTTTGGCAATTGCAGCAGTGTGAACGGGAGCATTATCGTGGAGAAGCCGAACACCTCTACTAAGTTTTCCACGTCGTTTCTGCTTGATCGCCTCTCGCAACTGCTCAATAAGGGTGGCGTAGTAGCTGCCATTTACCGTGGTATTCCTTTCTTTTATGTCAATCATTAGTATTCCGTGACAATCCCAGAATACCGTTGCCATAATCTTTTTGGTGGATTGCGTTACCTTGGCCTTTCTAGGTGGCTTTTCACCAAGACGACGCCACTCCATCGATTCCCTTTTAGACAGGGGATCATAGTACAAAACCATGGTTTCGTCTCCCGTAACAATCGACTCCAAATAACTTTTTTCGTAACGCCTATACGCGTCTAAAACTTCTTGAGAACACGCTTTTCTCTCAGTACGCTGCAAGCTCGAAAGAAGTTTGGGTACCCACCTAGCACTAACTTTATTCATGTGAAGATGATCATGTAGTATCCTAAGTACTGAAGTTTTGGAAAGTCCGGTTCTTGCCGCTATTTCTTTAGTCTTTAGTCTTCGATCACTCAGAACTTCCTCTTCCACTAATTTAATACATTGCTCGGTGAGTACTTCTATAGGCCGGCCGGAGCGAGGTTCGTCGTCAATGGATTCCCGCCCCAATCGAAACTGTTTACTCCATTCTTTTACCGTGGAAAATGATGGAGAAGAATCCCCGTACACGGCATCCAACCTTTTTTTTATATCGGTCGGGCTGACCCCTTCCTTAGTCAGGAATTTGATCACGGAACGATATTCCAATTTGATCATTTCAAAAGTTTTCCGGATTCGTATCGTTAAAACGCCGTAAAATCAAAACTACAACCAACAGAAACGCCAAAACCAGACTCGAAAAAGCAGACTAAATGACAATCGCGATGACATCTTTTTTATTTTTTTTTAAGCCGCCAAATTTTTCCAGCCAGAAAGTTTTGGACCGAACAGGTATATTGTAAATTTAGTGCAATGAACAGTGAAAAACTAGTCAACAAGACTTAATCTGTCTTCTGGTTTATTTACTTTTTGTGTTTTCTTCATTAGAACAAATTTTAAATTTGTTGTGATTGGGGTTGACATATCTGGATAGGAGTTATTTGTTATGATTTTTAACCGACTCCAAAAAAAGGAGGAGGTTTCTCAATTCGACCGTATTGTATATACATATACTTTTTTTATGTGTTCGCGCATAACTTGGTCGTTTACGAACCGACTTTGATGATTCTTTTTTTGTTGGAAAAGAGATATCCCAAGGCTCGTACCATGATAAGGAAACCAGGGTGTTATGATGGCATCCCAGAGAAATCGAGGGAAACCTTCAAAATTCGTAGTGACGACTAAGTGCGTTTGAAGTCGGTTTTTTTGACGTGAAAACGTCTAAAAAATCGATTAACGCCGCCTGCACGCACGAAAAAGAATGACTCATTGTCCAGTTACGATCATTGTCCCGTTACGTTATGACGTTGTCACGTTAAACTATCGTCCGTAAACCGACTTTACAGACAACCAATTTTTTCGTTTTAAATTATTACAGTCATGGAATTTGTATGTATAGCGGATTCAAGTCCCTTTAATCTAGCCGGGTTATGAAATTAGTTTTCCTTGTTTTATCCACTTTCTATCTGATACATATAAGTAAGTCGAAGAAGACCTGAAGTTAAAGAAAAAGTTGTCGAAATAAATTTTGTTTGTCAACTATTAATACAGGTATTATTTGAGTTTCAGGTGAGTTGCAGTCAAACGCACTCAAATAATAATAATAATAAAATGTACTTATAATCCGGCAAAATTAAAGTTTCGTGAATCTGCTGAACAATCAAATTCCGTGACTGTACTAGATAGGTGTAAAAATTTTATTGAAAGTTTAAATTTAAACCGCACTATCTAACTGCTAAATAATTAAAAAAAAAGTTATTTTATTATTATAGCTTTCTCGCTATAAAGGTCTTATTGTTTAATTAACTTATAAAAGAGTGTCGGTGGCGTAACGGCTGGAGCCGCTACCTCCTGTACGGGAGGTTGTGGTTCGAATCCTGCTACGTTCCAATGTGTTTTCGTATTTAGATTTCATATGTACGTTTATCCGACGCTCTTACGGTGAAGGGAAACATCGTGAGGAAACTTGCACACGCATGCGGAGAAACTCGAAGGTTGTGTGTGAAGTCGAGTGAGCCCGCGTGGTCGACTAATGCCCGATCGCCGGGTAGGCTGGAGCCCCTCGGTGGGGACGTATATGAGCTTATATAATGAATTATAGCTTTTTCGCTTCAAATGACTTATTGTCGAGAACTACTAGTACCCATGTTATATCCAACAAAGCCAAATCCCAAGACTGCTAGTTACGAACCCGGCAAAACTCTTGAACTTGGCTTCTGTTGTAAACTTACAACTTTACAATACAACTATAGTAGTATCGGTAGTAAACAAGCTAAGTTGTCGCTCGTTAGCGCCTATCTGTTATTAGTTACATACGTATGTATGTTGAGATTTATTCAGTTCACCAGATTGAAGACGATAATATGTTATATCACACGTAGATAGGGCAGTTATTGCGCTTCCTCAAGGTGGTTTGAAAGTCATTAAAATCCTTTTCAAGCGACTTCCAAAAAGGAGGAGGTTCTCAATTCTTCCGTATGTTTTTTTTTATGTTTGTTACCTCAGAACTTTTGACTGAGTGAACCGATTTTTATGATTCTTTTTTTATTTGAAAGCTAGCGCTTTCCGTGTGGTCTCATATAAATTTTATCAAAATCGGTGTAGTGCTTTAGTAGAAAATAAACAAAAACCAAAAATAATAATGCAAAAATGTACTAATTTGTTGCGATGGAAGTCGGTTTTTTAACGTATTCAGCGTTTATAAAACCATGATACTGATGATAAATACACAAAAAAACGAGACACCTTGACAGTTACCTATTTCACCTTTGGAACTGAGGAAACTGTTATTACTAGATTATAATTCATCATCATCATATCAGCCGAGGGACGTCCACTGCTGGACATAGGCCTCCCCCAAGGATTTCCACGACGACCGTTTCTGCGCTACCCGCATCCAGCGGCTTCCTGCGACCTTCACCGGGTCATCGGTCCACCGAGTGGGAGGTCTGCCTACACTTCGTTTTCCGGTGCGTGGTCGCCACTCGAGAACTTTACTACCCCAAAGGCAATCTGTTCTACGAGCAATGTGCCCCCGCCCACTTCCACTTAAGTTTAGCAATTCTGAGAGCTATGTCGGTTACTTTGGTATTAATCAGGTTTTTTTTATACAAGAATTCAAAATATTTTCAAATTATCCCTTAAATTTAAAAAGACAACATGTTAAGCCGTGATGGTAATGTAGGTCTCACCAAAATTAATACTTATATGAGTGTCATTATCATATCAGCTCATATACGTCCCCACCGAGGGGCTCGAGCCTATCCTGAATTAGGGCGATCAGGCCTTAGTCGACCACGCGGGCCCAGTGCGGGTTGGTCGACTTCACACACACAACCTTCGAGTTTCTTCGCAGGCGTGTGCAGGTTTCCTCACGATGTTTTCCTTCATCGTTAAAGCAATCGGTAAGTATATGTACGTAAGGTTTGAAAAACTCATTGGTACATTGGCCGTCCAGATTTGAACCCAGTACCTCTGGTTAGAAGAACCGAGTCGTTACCGGTTGAGCCACCGACGCTTTTTGATTACGATATGAGTGTGATAATGAAGCTTATTTGAAGGTAGTTGAATAAAAGGGGCGGACACAGTACCATACATCGCTGGGCTGCGGAAAGACTGCAAAGTGTAGTGGTTTGGTACGCAGTGGGCCATTCTCAGCTAGCTCTATGCGGGGGTCCTCTGTTGCCCTAAAGGGAAACCACAACAATCAGACTATTTTCTATTTGCCTCTGCCAATGTAGAGGCTGGAGACAATCAAAAAGTGTGCGTGTCAGCTCCGACGCGCTACTGGAGTTTACTCATTAAAAATTAGGCGGTATGGCCATGGAGCCTTAGCCTTGTCGAGGAGAAACGAGACTGACATAAAATGTGACACTTTTTATTAACACTCGATTTTACTTCCCATTTATTTTTCGTACCGCGTGCTACAGTATAAGGAAATCGATTCTTAAGGAGCAAACTCCAAAAACTCATTTTAATTTACTTAGTAAGTATACATAACAGGATAGGGTGTAACAAGATAGGTGTAAGTGTAAGACATTTAATTTGGGTATAAGAAGGGTTTCTCTTCATCTAAGACCACACTGAACAACTCTTCCGTACACATAATTAGTCAAAAAAAAATTGACACTTTATAAGATTAAATCTTTGGTCAATTTTGTGATATTTTTTCAGATTTGTCTGCAAGTTCCTTGGAGAAACCTGTTCATTATGACATATTATGATGAGAAGAAGGTTCAATAATCAGGTCTTAGACCATTTTTGTTTACACCTTTTATAGAATAATGTATAACTGTACCTTTATGGGGCATTTTCCAGAAGGCCTCGGCCGCCGTGGTGGGCTCCCGCGGCGGCGCGACCAGCCCGCCGACCAGCGTCGTGGCGGCGTGCGCAGGCGCCGGCGCCGGCCGCCCCCACCCCCCGTGCAGCGCCACCCCGTAGCCGTCCCTCCCCACGACCTCAAACGCCCCAATCGCCCCAATCACCCCTTCTACCTAACCTAAACTTTGCTGCGCGAGCGCCTAAAAACGCGCCATTTCGTGACCTGCAAAGAAAGAAATTCACGATTAAAGAAATCTATTGTCCTCGTTCCGGCATAGACAAACGCATCATCAATTACAATCAAGACCCATCATTACACTCATCTGAGACCGACGCACGCTATCTCACCTTCAAGCGCAGATAGTACCGAGAGCGAAGAGGACGCAGCTACCTATACTAATTGGTAGATGATGCTGCTGAATTGTGTTAGCTGGAAAGCGCCATCTATTGTTGCATAGTACAAATAGTTGCTGGATTCGTGCCGCGATAATGATCGATGGCGGATCTGGTAGATCGTAATGAAGTTAGATGTTTAGATAGCGGAGCCACCCAGTACGTTGGCAACCGAACGGTAGTCAGCGGCGGTGGTGTGTTTGATTTTTTACTGTCAGATCGAGATGATGTGTCGGCGGCGATCGAGTCAAGACGTGAGCGCTTCAAAGCGGGCTATACGTTCAAAAGGGAATGGTGAGATCAAGGTAACATATGAGAAACGTGGCCTAAATGTGTTCTTGTTTTATTGGGCTGTTGAACGCTATGAGAATTTTAACATTATCAGATTACATTTGTGCGCCCTTGATGGATACTTTTGAAAGTAAAAGAAGGACTATCATTTTCTGCAATGACAGAAGGTTTAAGTGTTCCCCTTTTTCCTATTTTCCAACATTACTCACTTTTTACGACCTTCCGAGTCATAAAATAATGCATAAGTAAAATGTTTCTCTTAATGAGCAATTGTTTTTTTTTTGTTAATGATACTTTTTGACCATTGTTTACTTGTCTATTACCATACAACAAATGACAGTGAATGATAAATTTACATTATAGGATGTTTAACCAACTCGGTGAGATACAGTGTTTAAGTCCATTAGCTTTACATCAGGAGTTCGCGGGTTCGATTCCCGACGGAGTCTAACTTTGTAAGACTCGGTTTAGTGGGTAGAAGGGCATTTTATAAGCCCGCATAGCTAGCTACCAACATTTTATCTTAGTCTTGCCGCCAAACATTAATGTTAACAACATCCGTATCGTATCCGTATACTTAAAAGGGGGTCCCATCCATGTCTGTAGATATTTTGTATTTTGTTACTGAAATAAACATTTTTCATTTTCATTTTCATTGATGTGTTCCGGCTTTAAGATAAGATAGCCAATTCCCCATTGCGTTGAAGTGACTTGGTAAGCCCGCTTAAATCTTCGGCATCATCGACACTTACCATCGGTGAGATGATGCCGAGGGCTTATCAATTGTATATAAAAAAGATGTTTTATGATATTATTTTTTGACTAAGCCGGAGGTTCAGTGGTCAGTTTCTACCTACTGGGCCGAGGCTCGTGGGTTCGATCCCCACCCAAGGCAAACATCCGTGTATAAGTATGTATATTAGTCTATGGTTACCGTAGTACAGAGAATCCTAGTTTAAGGCCAGATGACCGTGTGTCATCATAATATCAGCCGAAAGACGTCCACTGCTGGACAAAGGTCTCCCCCAAGGATTTCCACAAAGAACCGTCCTGCGCTGCCCGCATCCAGCAGCTTCCCGTGACCCTCACCAGTTCGCCTGTCCACAGACTTGGAGGTCTTCCTAAGCTACTGCTTCCAGTGCGTGTGCCCTACCCACTGTCACTTAAGTTTAGCGATTCTGAGAGCTATGTCGGTTACTTTGGTTCTCCTGCGTATCCCCTCGTTTCTGATTCGATCACGCAGCCACAAACTCCGAATTTAGCACGCTCCGTTGGCATTTGAGTGACCTTGAGCCTTCTTATGAGACCGTGTGTGATTTTTCCCTAAATATTGCATTAATATAGTAACTTGTCTGTTTTTATGGAGTGTTACGGTTAATTGCATTTTACAAAATGACTTGCATCGTTGCAGTGCGACAAACCAACCAATAAAAATGTCACCATTAAAACCTGACGAGCCACGCGTCGCTACTTTTTCATTATAATTCGCGACCTCTTTAGACCCTCTTTGACTAGAGTTACTCAATTTGCGTCCCCAGGCGTGGGTCTGTGGCCCATTGTGCCACGGAGCCAGAGGGGAGTATATCAAAGTCACCGTTTCGGCTCTCGATTGGAACTTGAAAAGATCAAACGTCGTCGGATCGAGTGCCTCTGACTTTTCTAATACGATCGCATCTGATTTGGTTACCTTGGATGTCTCTGGAGGGTTAAATATGTGAAGATGTGTTTGAAAAACTTTACTATGGATGTTTTCCAAAAAAAAAAGTTTTGCGCGAGGTTTAGGAGCAGAATTTATCTAAACAATCTTTCAGTATAAATAAACCATCTTTCAATAGAAATTTCCAACAATGTAAACAATAACCTTAATTATAAATTCAATTCAATATAATTATTCAAAATAGGTGCAAATTACTCTCTTTCTGATAGTCATAAAATAATAATAACAATGTCATTTGTGAAGAATCAAGAAATAAACAATAATTAGTTAATAACGTAAAAATTCAATCCTCGATATAAACCAGATTATGTCATTAGAACATGAAAACAATATGAAACGAAAAGTCATACATAAAGATCATTGAATGCTTTTAACAAGAGTAGGCCAGTTCACACATACAGCACCCGGTCACGAGTATAACGCGAGAGTCAGCCAGCCAGCAACCTAACCTAAAAATTAAATTATTTGTTTATAAAACAATTCTGACACCAATGTTTTCTGTTATTAATATTACAAATTAATAACTGAAAACATTGGTATCAGAATTGTTTTATAAAGAAATAATTCAATTTTTAGGTTAGGTTATTGTTTACATTGTTGGAAATTTCTATTTAAAGATGGTTTACCTTCACTCACGTTTAGTACTAATATATATACTGTGCTCACGTACTTGAATGAGATAAGTACAAAAACTATACGTTAAAACGAATTTGTATTTGCACTGATCAGTGTGTAAGATTTATAAATATACATCATATACATCACGGCCAATCAGAGTAGCCTTATCTGGGAAGCAATCGTTGGCTGGCGGAACCTTTGCCGGACTTGACTGCCGAGCCGACTGTGTCTGCCACTGCACAAGTCCCAACCAAGGCAAATCGTAATATCACTATGAAAAGCAAAATCAACCAAACTAAAAATAAACTTTGAAAATTTTATATTATTTTACTGCTGATACTGGTTTGAACTGCTTTTGGTTCTTAAATGTTCTTTTGATTATCATCTCATCATATTATCAACCGAAAGAGGTCCACTTCAAGGGGATCAGGACGAATCTTACGACATCGGCACGCCAAAATCCTTCAAGCCGTTTAGGCCAAAGACTTAGTCAAAGAAACATACATACATACACTCATACACCCGAACAACATTATCCTTCTTTTTGGGCAGTACGGTAAACATTAAAACCTGTCTGCTTAAAATGTATCCAATGTCATTTAACTCAAGGGGTCAAGACGAATCTAACGACAACCGCACGCCAAAATCTATCAAGCTGTTTAGGCTACAGGCTCAGCCACAGAAACAGACATACATACATACACCCGGAAACATAACCCTTCTTTTTGGGTAGTTAGGTAAAAAGTAAAATTTTTAAATTTTTTTCTTAAATTTTTGAGTGCGATTCATTGATTCACCAATATTCGTACTTTGACAGTAGCATACTCTTAGTGGTATCTTTCGAGACTGTACTGAACTACTGACCAACGTAACGTATCCGATTACCGCCGCACAAAATGTTGTTTCTAATTAGGGTAATTAGCTGACTATAGATGTATGAACATGTTGTTTACCTACTCTACGGTTCAGAAAGCAATGTTAGAGGGGTAAGTAAGTATTTCATTACATAGTTTTGTCTTTTAGCTATATGCTATACTTGAGTATGATTTTCTATTAGGGCCCTGGGTGTTAATCTATCATCAGTAGATAGTGACTTACGTCCTATCTATTCATCATCTTCCTCATCATAACTTATTAGATTCCTTAGAATCTGTTCATTGTTTTAATTTGAATTTACAGAAGAGTGAAGAAGTGTTTAAGCGACTTCAAAAAAGAAGGACTTTCTTAACTCGTATGTATGTTTTTTTAATATATTTTACGCGATTTCTCCGACGAATGTGAACCGCCTTTAATGAATTCTGATTTTTATATTTGACAAAGTATAATTTTAGGATAGTCCCATATAGTGTCAAAATCGGTTAAACACTTTTACAAGATTTTAATTAACTTGCAATGTATGCATGTTTGTTCGGATGAAATCTTGCAAGTTAAATGACCCACTTCGCGGTTTCCGATTAAGCTGAAATTTTGCACGCATATATATATATATATAAGTGATAAGCGTTGTAAATTATAATAATTAGTAATACATAGTATTACGTCTCCATAACAGTGGTCTCGTTGTGATGAATAAAGGATTTGTATCTTTGTTTTTTTTCTGGACATACCTTATTTGACTCATCATCATTTGAAGCAAAAGTGTCCATCAATTTAGATAAATTTACCTCACTTAAGGCTAGCAACACATACAATTTAGGGGACCTACTGTGCATCTAGATGTCTACACAGTTGCTTTGTGCAGATATCGCTTTACCCAGCATCAGGTTTGCCTAATCACGATCTCTTCATGTAGTTCAACAGTTATCAGCAGCGCTGTGACAGACCTATTGTCACTTGTCGTTATAAAAATTTAATGTTTTATTTTATAGGACTATAAACTAAACTGAAATTCTTAAATAAGTATTTGGGTTTGGCGACGCGTACACACAGACATTCAGCTTTTTTGTGTTGTAGTATTAAGACCCGGATACTGATTTTATATCCATTATCAAATCTGATCTTTTTTTTTATTTTTATAAGCTGTTTGATTTACAAATATTCAGAAAGCGGTGCTCCTAGAGCACTCCTAAAATCCATCTGACTGATAAATATACCGAGGAAAATACGTAAATGTTGGGAATGGTAAAAACACAGTTTTCCGTTGTAAGTGGCCGTCTGAGCTCGTCAAAGGCCTTACGTTACTCGAGCTAGAGCAAGCACAGAGAAGGAGCAAGGAGTGAGAATAATGTTATAAGAGAAGAGAACAAAAAACAAAATCCAAAACTATAACGAATGTCGCTTTAATATGTTAATCCTCATGTCAGCCGTAAAACGTCCACTGCTGGACAAAGGCCTCCCCCCAGGAATTTCCACAACCAGCGGCTATCCGCAACCTACACCAGGTCGTTGGTCCACTGAGTGGGAGGCCTTCCTATGTCACGTCTGCTGGTGCGCAGTCGCCAATCGAGAACTTTACTGCCTTTCTGTTCTACGAGCTATGTGCCCCGCTCACGGCTACTTAAGTTTAACAATTCTGAGAGCTATGTCGGTTAATTTGGGTCTCCTTCGGATCTCCTCGTTTCTGATTTAATCACGTCTTATAATACGGTCATACATAATATATCACTAAACAGTCCATATCTTAGAAACTACGAAACCGTTTTTTATGAAACTTGCACTGTTCCCTTAAATGAAAAATCCTACTTATAGTATAAATGTGAAAGTTTGTATGTACAGATGCATGGATGTTTGTTACTCTTTCACGCTTCAACCACTTGACGGATCAAGATGAAACTTGGCACACATATAGGTTAGCTCCTGGACATAGGCTACTTTTTATCCCGGGAAAACTCTTATTCCTACGGGAAAATCGATAACAACACGTGCATAGCCGTGGGCGGACGGCTAGTACTTAATAAAATAAAGAATTATTGCATTTTGATTTCTAGTATCTGAGAAATACGTGGACAAATAAAATAAAAAAGGATACTTACCAATATACAAACATTCACTTATGAAATTTGGCACACCTGTTTAGAGGCCCACGTATACTAACATATACGAAAATGGTACAATTCCAGTCGAATTGAATACCTCCTTTTTTAAGTCGGTAAAAAAGGCAATCTTGCAAACTTTCCTTGAGTTGAACGCTGGTAACTTTGCTAAATGTTATAAAAAGAGAACAGAACTTTTTTTCGCCTATCCTGACTCGGTCCCTGGTCTAGGCGCTACTGGCAGCGGTGTAGTCCACACGAAGTAAAGCTTGCGCATTTATAGACCAGCTTTCCAAAGTGATAATATTCGCTTTCCAAAGTTATATATTAAATGGCGGTGAAATCCTATACATTCGACAACCAAACTGTAACCAATCTGTATCAATCTGGGTGACGAGGGGGTGAGGTCGCAATCTAGAGAGCGACAGGGGGTGTCCACACTGTATTTTAGTACTAATTTATTATATACTTTGCTAAAAGTATGCTTTGACTGCAATTATAGGTCCCCAATGGCGCTTTAATTGTAACTTCCTTTAATGTAGCACTGTCACAAACATTCAGAACGAATATAAAAGTTTTTTTTCATCTGAGTATTCGTCACTTAAAAGCATGCACGTGTTTTTTGAACTACCACAGAACTCTTTGAATTACCACAGATCTCTGCATCAAGCATACACATAACCCCTGAGGACTCTTTCATTTAATTCGCAAATGTTCAAAGCGCTTCCTTTTCACTAACATTGAAAAAGAAAAAAAGAAAATCGTTGCCCGAATACAGTTAAAGTGACGTCACAGAGTTCAGTGTACTAGTGTTTAGTGTTTCTTTGAGTTCTGAAGAGCTGTTAACTCGTCATTTCGAATTTGATGTTTCGGCTTCACATTATTTTAGTTTTTATTCGACTACCGACAAAGGAGGGTAATTACTTTTAAGTGTATATGTCACCGTATGATTGTAAATTCCGTTAGATTATAATCTAACGGGATTTATTTCGCGAGATTGTGAACTGTCGAAAGATTGTGAACTGTAACACATTGTTTACAATTTCACTAGTGACATCACTAGTCACATGACAAATCCTATACATTCGACTACCAAACTGTAACCAATCTGTATCAATCTGGGTGACGAAGGGGTGAGGTCGCAATCTAGAGAGCGGCAGGGAGTGTCCATACTGTATGTTAGTACTAATATACATATATTATACTTTGTCTTTACTAAACAAACAGACTAATGGTCCTACTTACATAGGTAGGTAACTATACTTATTGCAACTCATACAGCTTACCGTAAATAAAGCTTTAAACTTTATACATAAACTAGTGGATGCCCGCAGCTTCGCCCGCGCAGATTCCGATTTTTGCGGTTCCCGTGGAAATTTCTCAAAATCCTTTCTTAGCGGATGCCTACGTCATAACATCTACCTGCATGCCAAATTTCAGCCCGATCCGTCCAGTGGTTTGGGCTGTGCGTTGATAGATCACTATGTCAGTTAGTCAGTCAGTCGCCTTTGAGTTATATAAATTTAGATACCCTCGGAGCTAGTTTAAAATGGATTAAATTGAACGGGCAGGTATGCAAACTATGCCGAACCTATTGTGGCAACGAAATCTAATCGAGTCCAAACCAGAAGTCCAACAGTGGGCCGGTAATGTCAGAATGGGAATAAATTATGACCTTTCCGTGCACCGTGGCGTGGACCGAACCGTACGGTCGGCACAAAGCAACGCCGGCCGATTTGTTATACTGATTTAAAACTGTCAGGTATCGTCAGAAAAACAGTTACATTGTGCGGTTGGATGTCTCAAAGTTTTTTTGCACAAAGCTAAGATTTAAATGTAAAGTTGACTGGAAGAGATCCCGAAAGGGATAAGTCCGCCTTTGCTATATTTATATTCTTTTGTTAACGCCTTATTTGTATTAAATGCAATAAAGAGTTTACATACAAACTAACAAATGTACAGAGTTTTGGTTCGAGAAAATGAATCACTAAGGCTTAACTTAATAAAATGGTCTGATAACTATTTTTTAATGGTTCTCAATACGTCGGAATCTTTTGTTTTTATTTTACTTATATGTCGGAGCGTCATAGAAAACGCGACCAATACCAGCTCGAGATAAGTTTACATAGTTACACTTTGTTTGGATCAAACGTCAGGTATTAGTACCTGGGTGAAACCGGTGGTGGCGTGACGATCGCTTGTACTCGTGAGACGATCGTTTGTGGTAGCAAAGATGACGTATTAACGGAAGGCTGTTTGTGATGTGATCGACACTGAGTTGAGAATTTATTAGATCTGTGGAGAAGCCATATTAGCTGGACGTCAGTCTCGAGGCAGACACTTTTCGACGGAGCGTCGAGCAGAACACAAGTAGTGGTGATCTGTGAGCAAAAACGGACGTGTCACGCCATCGCTGTGATCACCGCGTTTGCATCCATTGTTATCCAAGGCATCCTGTACAATTTCGATTACCAAATGATCAAGACTATTGAAGAAGGACCTCTGTGATATAGCTGCATTGTTATTTCGACGCCCAATACCGAAATAGTTAAGGACGTGAACCACAAGGCCATCCATAACGTAACCACCTAACCCTTCGACATATATTTTATTTAAAATTAACTTTACCCCCGTGGCTTCGTTCGCGTGAATATCGTTCTTATGACTATAGAGGATGCTCGGTACGCGAGCCGCAAAAGAAATTAAGTTTTTCCTGGATCCCCGGGAACTATGTATGCACTTTTTGGCAAAAATAATAGTGAAATAGGTTTAGTAGTTTTAGCGTAAAAGATTAACAGACTAAAGTTTTTCCCACATCCCTCGGGAACTATGTATATTTCCGGGATAAAATTATTTTACTAGGTACACACTTTTGGTATTTTTAGAATACGATATTTGACTACTAGTCATTTGAGTAACTTTTGATCGACAGTTTATTCTGCAATTGTTCGCGTTACTAAAATAGTAACGTCATAAGTGCCATAGTCTTTAACGAACTATTTTGCTGTTTTTAATAAATATAAAATTAAAAATTGTTTAATATTTCAATTGAGCAAGTGTTTTTTTGTTATTTAATTTATTTTTTATATGCTAAAATAGCCAATTCTTTATTGGTGAGGATGGCCTAATCGCCCTTATTCAGGGTAGGCTCGAGTCAGTCGAGTCCCTCGGTGGGGACGTATATGAGCTGTAATGATGATGATGATGATGAGGATGGTTCACTACAGATAAATAAATAGAGTCCACAAACGATCAATAAAAAATGTACGAACTTTAATTTTTATGCAACAAATTATGTTATTGCCCATAAAGGATTTTAAATGTACAGAGGCCAGCACATCAAGCTAGACACTCGTAGTGCGATTCTGATCCGTACGCATTCGGCATAAGAACGGTACAAAGTTCAAAGTGTCTAGCTTGATGTGCAGGTCTCTGTACATTTTGTTATTTGAAATGTTGCGTCTAGTTCTGTGAACGTTACAGCCTGACTGACGTGACTGACGTGCACACAGTGGGTCGGGAGTCGGGCACGCACGCACGCACGCACGTAACGTCAGCACGATAAATCAATCCACCACCATTGTGGCACTAGAGGCACACCCTGGACACTTCATACAACGGGCCAGAAATGACATTTCAAAACAGGAATGACAACCAAACTGTTACCAATCTGTACCATTATGGGTGACGAGGGGGTGAGGTCGGAATCTAGAGAACGGCAGGGAATCAGCTGCAGTACCTACACTCGAACGGAGTTCTGGAAATGTGTTGAAGGATAAAGTAATTTTACAAAAAAGAAAGTATTTTTTTGTTTAGAATTTATCATTAGCTTTAATCACTTTCGCTACTGGACGAAGTATCTTCAGTTTGTGAGTGTATATGTTTTTTACTTCTTCACGAAAAACTACTGAACGGATCTGGCTGATATTTGGTAGGTAGACAGATTAGGACCTGGATTAACACATAGGCTACTTTTTTTCACGCACGGCGTACCCTCGAAAAGTCATAGAAACATTGTCCACGCGGGTGAAGCCGCGGGAAACAGCTAGTTAATAATTGAAAAATAAACAAGATTCACGCGACCCCGTAATGGTGCAACATCAGCGGCGCCGCGATTGAACTCAGAGCGGCCCCTTTGACATCGTCATTTGACGCAGCGGCGAGCGGCATTTATCAAAGGTGCAGATAATTTAGCGAACGAACTTTAGGTACATCACTTGTACCATATGCTAGTTATACATCAAGCAGACTCAGCTCAGTAGCTCTTAAATAGTGTCCCCGGCAAAAAAAGCCCTTTTTTATTCACAATTGGTAAACCCAATCAACTCACCTGGTGGTAAGTGACTTTGATGCTGAAGATGGAAGTGGGTTTACCAAGATTCCCCAACGCAATGGGGATCTGGACATCTCATCTATACCCCCTAATGCAAGGTAGGCTCGAACCCTTAAGCGGGAAAGTATATGAGCTGATATGAGGACTTTCGCAGATTGTGAACCGAGTTTCATGATACTTTTGTTATTCGATGGGTATGCTGCCTGCCAGGTTGGTCCCATATAAATTTCATCAAAATTAGTGTACAACTTTTTTAGAAAAGTACAAAAACCAAAAATAAAAACGCAAAATCAAACTAAATTGTTGCAATGAAACTTGTTTTTTTTTACGTGTTTAGCGTTTCCAATTATTTAGACAAGCTTTCCGCCCCACTGCCCCCATTTTATTCTCTAGCCCGTAATAATTTAAAAAAAAATCTGACCTGGTTCTTTGTATTCATCGTAAAGGAAACCTCTGCGTAAAATTTCAGCTTTTTCTGCTGGCTGGACGATGATAGTCAGTCTGTTAGTAAGTCAGGATTTTTTCTTTTTTAATGTATATGCTATCAGCCTGATAGATGACCATCATCCATCAGCCAAAAGTCGTCCATTGCTAGGCATAGGCCTCCCCTCGAGGGGGGAATTTTATTTTGCAGTACTCGCCACGCTTGGCAGGCAGGTTGGCGATCGCAGTGTGGAGTGTGGCCAGTGGTAGCGCAGCACGCGGAAAGGACTGCCCATCCTCCGCTTTTTTTTCCATAAGTCGCCTCGTATTCTACTTAACTTAACTTATTTTACTATTTTTTTTCCATAAGTCGCCTCGTATTCTACTTAAATTAACTTATTTTACCAATTTTTTTTCCATAAGTCGCCTCGTATTCTACTTAAATTAACTTATTTTACCAATTTTTTTTCCATAAGTCGCCTCGTATTCTACTTAAATTAACTTATTTTACCAATTTTTTTTCCATAAGTCGCCTTGTATTCTACTTCACTTATTTTACCTTTTTTTTCTATATGTCGCCTCGTATTCTACTTCACTTATTTTACCAATTTTTTTCCATAAGTCACCTCGTATTCTAATTAACTTAACTTATTTTACTAATTTCTTTTCCATAAGTTAGCCTTGCATTCTACTTAACTTAACTTATTTTACCAATTTTTTTTTAGAAGTCGCCTCTGCATTCTAATTAGGTAACTTAACTTATTTTACTAAAATTCGATAATGCTTTACAATATATAACTTCAAATTTTGCCAAGCGGAATTTTTTTTTCTAATTTTCTGAATAATCAATGCATGTCATAATTATCCTATGGAAACAATCATTTGCACTGCGGCCGCAGCTAGAAACATTAATTGAACTAGTTTTCACGTCGATAAGCCTTAAATAATTAAGTTTTTTTTAGATGCATATCTTATTTTTTGTAACATTATACATAGGTATTGATAGGTATATTAAACTTAGGTTGTAACACGCTTGATTGCTATATTTCAAATACATTTTAACGGTTAACAGGTTAACGGCTGTCCCTATTATTATATTTTGGCAAATATTCCTAACCAACTTAGATATCGAAGTCTGCTCAACCCTGTCGCATGAGATTTAAAATGGATTTGTATTTAAAATGTCATCAACGTATTTAAATCGCTGTCCTGCCGACGTTCAAATAAAAAAAAAACATATAAGCGAGATACATCGAAAGCTCTTTACATCAAAAAAGGCTCTATCTTAATCCTTATTAAGCCCCATCGTCGGAAGGGTGAGGCCATTGAGACCTAAGAGGTGTTATTTTGAGCTCATCGCCGATTATTTTATTTTAATTTTTTGACTAATAAAACTTAGGTATCGTAACACTGGGAGTCGGTTCTGTGTGTAACTTATTTAGTTTTAAGAAGATTACTTACCCATACATAGTTATTATTTTTTGTTCTAACGCTTTTTTGGAGTTAGATTTAATTAATGGTTTATAAAAAAAGAAGGTTTTAAAAGAGCGTCGGTGGCTCAACCGGTAACGACTCGGTTCTTCTAACCAGAGGTACCGGGTTCAAATCTGGACGGCCAATGTATCAATGAGTTTTTCAAAACTTACGTACATACTTACCGATTGCTTTAACGGTGAAGGAAAACATCGTGAGGAAACCTGCACACTCCTGCGATGAAACTCGAAGGTTGTGTGTGAAGTTGACCAACCCGCACTGGGCCCGCGTGGTCGACTAGGCCCGATCTCCCTAATTCAGGGTAGGCTAGAGCCCCTCGGTGGGGACGTATATATATGAGTTGATGTAATGTAAAATAGCTAATAATTATTAACAGTGATTTTAGTTTTATTTATTACCCGACTGCGCCAAAAGGAGGGTTATGTTTTTTGAGTGTATGTATGTATGTATGTATTTTAAGTCTAACCGAATGGCCTTACCATTCTCTCTCTTATCGTGTGACACAATTAACCGAGCTATCCATGGGATAGACGGCGGTTGCCTGGTTGAGATCAAAGAAGTGTTTATTTTAAATATAATAAGATTTACGTTTCGTAACGCTGAGAGTCAGTTAAGTGTATTAAACTTTAAGAATATTCTTTACCTATTAATAATATTTCTATCCAACTGGCGTAAAAAGGACAGTGATGTTTTTCAAGTATATGTATGTATGTACTCGTCTGTGTCTTTGGCTGAGCCTGTAAACACAACGCGGCTTGATGGATTCTGGAGTCCGTGGTGTCGTTAGATTAGTTTCTTGATCCCGTGAGTGAAATAGGATATATTTTTAACTGACTCCATAAAGGAGTGTTGGTGTTTTTAATTTTTATTCGAATTTGTTAGGTTATGGAGTCAAACGCTTTCATGGAGTTTATAGGTATAATCACGGGTCGGTAATAGTGGTTTTAAATTTTGTTGTTTTTTCAATAGCCTGTACGGACTATACCCAAGATGCCAAGGGCTTAATCATCATCATATCAGACGAAGGACGTCCACTGCTGGACATAGGCCTCCCCAGCGGCTTCCCGCGACCTTCACCAGGTCATCGGTCCATTAATTGGGAGGCCTGCGTACGATACGCTTTCCGGTGAGCGGTCGCCACTCGAGACCTTTACTTCCCCAACGGCCATCCGTTCTACGAGCTATGTGCCCCGCCCACTACCACTTAAGTTTATCAATTCTAAAAGCTATGTCGGTTACTTTGGTTACTAATTGAGAATTTAAAAAATTAAAAAACCACCTTCAAAAAACTTAAATATCTATACTGTTATGAAGACAAGAAAAAAAAGCGAGTGTTAAGTGTGACATCGATTAGCAAACTTAAACCGTCAAAAGCTTAAAAGTGCCAAGTAGCAAAGGAACATTTAGCACCGTGTAATGACAGCATGTGAGAACTGTCAATGGTTATGTCTCTCTTTGTCAAAAAATATGTCATTAATACGTGGCAAAAAATTGTCAAAGTGTAGCGAGGCACCCCAGAGAGTTGTTACATAATAGGGATGTCAACACTGGTACCCTATGGTCTTTCAAGTATAAATAATAGTGGACTGTCAGTACTTGAATAGTGGCACTTTTGCGTTACTTTGTCGGCACGCTTGAATCCGTCTATAGGATACAATTTATTGATTTTGCAAATAATCGCGTAACAGTTTTATTAAATTTTACGTCTCTTTTTATTTTTTTTTTAAGTTGCTAGATTTACTTTTAAAAAAAAACACAAAAAACTACCAAAGCTTCATAAGTTTTGTTTTTATATTGTTTTTTTTTGCGTTTGTTTTTAAGTTTTTATAATGTGTTTATTTTTTAATTAGTGTGTGCAACAAAGAGTATTTATCTTTGTCTTCTGTATTTTTTTCGTAGCTTTGTATTATTTTCCAAATATGTAAGTATCTAAGTATAGATTAGTACCTATTTATCCAAAATAAGGTACCTAAAGTCAAAATATGTACTGAGACATATTCTGAACTAAGGAATTATATTCGATTAGATAAAAAATACAAGGTTGGCAAATCAGTTCATTTATTACTTATTTTTTATTAGATCTAATATTATGTAAGTTCCTAGAAGAAAATCATCTTTATCGTTTCAAAATATTGTAAATAATTTTGATTTAACCCTGTATTTTTAATTTATTTTAACATAAGGTACAAATTATTTTTTTAACCGACTTAAATAAAGGAGGAGGTTGTCAATTCGGTTGTATTTTTTATTTTTTTTACTCCGTAATTTATAAAACTATTTGTAAAAATATTTTGTTAGTTTGGTTTTATAGAAATTTTATCAAAATCGGTTCAGGACTTTTTTCAGTACCGAACGAAGATCTATTTAAATTTTTTTTACAAGCAATATCTTTTGCAATCAAACAAACAAATCGATATTAAATAAACTAAACTTTCCATAGAGAAGCGTCTATAATTTATTAATTTGCGTGGTAGGTACCTTTTTAAGTTTTTTATTAGATACTTAAAGTTTTGGTATACCAAAGCATATTATTATTGTTTGTAAGTTTTCTTGATTGCGTTAATTTGATCCTTAGCGGTGTACGTAAAGTAAAAAAAAAACATCCTTAGCGCCATTTTTGAGACGAAAATGTATATTTTTTTGTATGGGAGGTACATTTATTAATTTGCAAAATAAAAATTCTTTGCCCTAAATGGTAAACAAATAATTTTAAACATCTACGTACAAAATCTCATCAAAATTGGTTTAAGAAACTTCATATACACATATTTTTTGCTACCACCTATCTTCTAGTGATACGAGTGCATTTTCTTCAGAATCTCGTAGTCGGTTTTTCAAACGATTACATAACGCTATTTACTTTATCCTTTGTACTTGCTTGTCTCAAATTCCCAATAAATAAAATACTTTTACTCCTTCGTCGCAAGAAGGTAAAGAAATCAGAAGTTACAAATATCTCTTCTGCTGTCCTTTGATCGAGCCGACTAGCGGCAAAGAATACACAGTGAGACTATTGTCGCAGACGTGTATGTCCAAAACTTGGTAATTTTGTTAAATAGAGATCTCGAGGCGCATTGAGCTCGCCAAATATTTTTTGCGGTAAGCGATACTCGCTGCACAATGGTCTGACAGTGATGTGGGATCGGACAAAATTGTATAAAAGATGAGTATAGCTACCTAGACCCTCAAGACTTTGTAAAGCTATTGAATAACATTGAAATAATTTTAAATACCAAATACAAGAAGAAATAACATTAGAAATTATAACAACTATACGAATTAATTTAAGACCCGACAGCATAAAAACTTAACTTCTCTTTTCTGGCCAGTCGGGTAAAAAAGTATCCTATGTCACTCACGGGATCAAGAAGAATTTAACGACACCTCGCACTCCATAATCTATCAAGCCGTTTAGGCTACAGAGCGTACATACATACACTTGTAAAACATAGCCTTCCTTCTGGTGCATTCGGGTAAAAAACCGACTTCAATCGCAACAACCAAGTACAATAATGATATATTTTTGTTTTTGTTAATTTCCTAAAAAATCCCATACAAAACGAAATATATGTTCTCTTCTCAAAAATGGCGCTAACGATGTTTATCAAATTTACGTAGCCGAAAAAATTTTCTAACAAATATAATATGCTATGGTATACCAATACTTTATGTATGTAGGAAAACTCTAAATAAAGGTTCCCTCCATGTAAATTGATAAATGACAGACGCTCTAGCGAGAAGATGTTCTCAGTGGAAAGTTCAGTTTATTTAATATTGATTTGTTTGTTTGATTGCAAAAGGAATTGTGGGTTGTGGGTTCGATCCCCACCCAGGGCAAGCATTTGTGTGATGAGCAGATTTGTTTGCTCTGTGTCTGGGTGTTAAATATCTATATATGTATGTATTTAAACGAATATAAGTATGTATATCAGTCTCTGATAACCCATAACACAGGGAATCCTACTTTGGGGCCAGATGACCATGTGTGATTTGTCTGAGAATATTATTATTATTGTTATTATTAATTGCTGAAAAGATTAAATGGGTCTTCCTTCTGAAATTTATCTTAACATTTTCCATTTATTCTGTCTTTGAAATGGGTACTTCAACAGTCAGACAAATATGACTTTGTTTTAATTATTTATCAATTTTTAAGTAATTTATGCATAAGTAATCCAAAAAAATTTAACTAAATTTAGCTCTTCTTAAGTTTTTTGCCTAGTCTCGCTTTTTTCACAAATTATCCAAAGAAAATATGTATTTTCAGGTTTTTCAATTTTAAATGAACACAGAGTGCAATTAGGGCATTTTTTTTTAAATTGAACAAATATCAAATAACATTGAAAAAAAAACACAATGAGACCAAATGTTTACTTTTACAAATTACCCTCAACAATGGCTGTATAAGTATTTAATTTTGATGACTGTGTCAGTAAGTACGTATAACTCGAACAAAAAATGCTGCTTCGGAGATCGGGGCCAAACAAAAATATCGAATTACACTGAGGCCCAAATTTTTGGTGTGCGGTAACAGGTAGGGAAAAGAAACATTTACTAAGCTATTCGAGGTAAGTAAAAAAAAAACATTTGGGCCAGAGGTATATTTATATTTTATTACTTTTAAGGTAAATGCGTAGCACGCTACGCTTTACGTCGTAGCACCTTAAATGTCATTACAATTAGAATTACTTATTTTGAAATTATTCTGTATAACTTGTACTGCATCTACTACATTTACAATATTTATGAAATTATTCTGTAAAACTTGTACTGATTCACCTACATTTACAATATTTATGAAATTATTCTGTAAAACTTGTACTGATTCACCTACATTTACAATATTTATGAAATTATTCTGTAAAACTTGTACTGATTCACCTACATTTGCAATATTTTTAAAATTATTCTGTATAACTTGTATTGATTCAACTATACTTGCATTATTTTTGAAAGTATATAACTTGTATTGATTTAGTTGTATTTGAGTTATTTTTGAAATTATTCTATATAACTTGTATTGACTCAGCTATATAATTGCATTATTTTTATAATAAATGTAACTAGTATTGAGCTGAAAACCATGCAAAGCCGGGGGAGAAAGAACGATAGGACATTTGATGCGACACGAGTTCTTCTTAAAAACACTACTGGAAAGAAAAAGATCGTAGGAAAGAAGGACGTGGAAAACCTAGACGCGCCTGTATGGGCTGGTGTCGTGTCGTACTAGGAGTTCAAGGAATTGGCACAGAACCGTTCAAAGTGGTGATTGCTCCAAAAAAAAGCTCAGCTCACAAATTTGAAAAAAAAACTTTGGAACAAATCTTTAAATTTGTTTTTTTTAAAGATTTTTATGTTGTTATGTCCAATTAACTTAAATTAAACTTAACTTATTTCAACATTGATTGCAATCACCTACCTATACTGCAGTATATCGGCATAAAGGCGTAACTCGCAAAATCACAAAAAGTCTGTAACACCAAAAATCACCAAAACAAGAAAAAAAACCAAAATATTTTCACAGTCCGCCCAATTGAACCGGCGACGCGTAACGCTATGCGTTTCGTAATTTGAGTGTTTGACAAGTATCTGAACGCAACCGATGGTCAGTGTACCGCGAAATCATCGAATGCCCTAAGTATTGGGAAGGAGCACGTTCGGAAGCTGGGAAGCGAACCGTTCACGATCTCACGGCTCGCTTGCGACTGGCCGAGCCATCTGATTTCAACTCAGCCGTGTGAGCATCGCGAGGGGCGGGGCCTGCCGGCGGGCGCCGGGCCGGGCCGGGCTGGGGCCCCGCACGCACACAGGCCCGCGCCGCCCACCGCGGCGAGGCGCGTCCGACTCGCGGCAGTCGCCTCCACCGGCACAACGTGCTGAACTGCTGTATGATTCTGTTTGAGAAGTTTATATTTAGCAACATTGACTGCCAATTGCTTTTTAATTGACAAATACCTGAAACTACGATGGTTGCTATAATCAGTTACTTTTTGAGTGAAAGAGTATTTTTATATTCTTCTAGCTACAATGTGTTTCAATTTCCCAGTTACGGTCGAGTTAGAGTGTTGTTTGTTTGTCTTTCAAAAACAAACCTTTACCAGCTTTTGTTTATTAGGTAGGTGCTACGACAGGTTACGTGATGATAAATCAAGGACCAAGGACGCCTCCGATTAATATACAAGCTACATAGCTAGTGGCATTTTGCTCCCCTATAACTTCAAAGCATTGATACACTACGTATTTCAGCCGCTGAAGCAGAACGTTGTGAGTCGTAAAGTGCACATAACTCGGTTTATGACGCCTCAGCTCGTTCCCGATGTTTACAGCCGCTTTTATGTACTGCAGCCGCTGTAAAAGGTTTCGTGGCTAAGTGTAGTAGACTCTAAAAATTTTATTTCTTGTGCCGCAGGTTTCCTTATACAGAACCCTAAAGTTCTGGTGCATACAAAGTGCGTATAAACTGAATAAACATAATTTACAATATTTTAATACAGTTAACTTACAATTATTTTATTGTAAGATATTGGTAAAATAGTGATCTTTAAACTAGAAAACCTTTGGAATGCTTTAAAAATATATTGTATTATTTCGAAAAGAATATAGAAAAAACTAACTCTATTTTTTATATTACACAAAAAAATCAACGATGTTTAATCATTTTATAACAAAGTGACGCATTTTAAAGTAAAATTACATAATAGATTACAATAAAGTTTTTAGTAATGATCCTTTACATTATGAGTCTTATGCATAGCACTGAAAGAGTTTGTATCCGACATTAAAAGATATAATCTCATACACACATTAGATGTGCAACTCAATTTGTGACACACGTAATTAATTCCCAGCTTCATGATTATCACGACGCTTGGCCGCGCGGCAAAACGTGTAATGTCGTAAAATCAACAAAAACGCTCTCGCTTTTCGCGTCCCAACAATGTGCGCCACGCGGCCTCCGTCACGGCCGCTCAGTCAAGAATTGAGTGTAGCCCTAATTTGTACCGACCTAATTTCACGCTTATACTTAGTTATTGTGAGATTTCGCGATACCATGTCACGGTATTTGTCTCGCCTTGTTACTCACTATTGATTGAGCCATCACTTTTTATTACTTCTCTGCGAAAACTAAGGTCAAAGGCTCCTGTGATAACCGAGATTTTCGATGAACGATTAAAAGTTTGCAAGTTTACAAAAACATAGATACAACTGTGAGTTCACCAATTTTATAACTTTCAACCGAATTAATTCAAGCATTAAGAATCGCTGAGCCTTTAACAATAGAACGCGGGTGATTTACTAAAAAATAAATAATGGTACTTTTGTTGTGTAAAGAAAGTGTTTGTCTAAGAACAATGTAGAATGCCACAGCGGGACATCTAGATACGCCAAGCTAAGATATTTTCTTAAGAGTTTTTTTTTACATGCACTCATACCTTGGCTGAATAGCGTCGGATCCTTAATTTACGCACCGATAGGTTTATTTTGTAGTTGCGTATTTATGCGAGATTGTTCTTAGGGTAGGTACGTTTTGTAACATTACGTTCGTTGTGCTATTTACAAAACAGATTGAAAGCTGATCTATAGAATTTTAGTAATTCTCTTTAAATTTCAGGTAAAAAGAGATGAAGTTTATAAAGTTAGAATAAACACACAACTAGTTTACCTTCAGTAACAAACAATAGATATTAAGTACATCCAAGTAAATCTG
This sequence comes from Coleophora flavipennella, assembly GCA_947284805.1. NCBI lineage: Eukaryota > Metazoa > Arthropoda > Insecta > Lepidoptera > Coleophoridae > Coleophora > Coleophora flavipennella. The sequence continues at coordinate 3,757,645 of OX369255.1, forward strand.
TATTTTTTAAAAAGGTCTACTTTAAATAGAAACCTAATAACCCTTTAAATACAAACATTCCTTTAATTCTCACAAACCTAAAGCAGTGTTTTGATATTACACCCTTCGGGATTCGCAAAGTGTTTTAATCAGAAACATTAATTAATCTCTGATTGATCAGACCGTTAGGCGAACGTGAACGAATAAACGCATTCCGACTCTTTTACTCTGTGTTCAAATGACAGGGAGGGACGAGGTTCGTTCGCAATAGGGTCGCTTGCGCAGCTGCAATGCCTTACATGCATCACTGGAGACGCACAACATCCAGAGCAGGGCTTTAAGTAACGAACGCTTTGTACGTGCCGATAGATTAGGTCGGTGGTCTGTGCGATTGTCGAAAGCGATTAAATAGTACTATTGACTTAGTTTATTTATACATATATAATATGCACATATTAAATACCAAAATTAAAATACATAAGAAATTAAAAGTAAAATAAATAGAAGAGTGCTTTTTTATTATTTTTTAAAGAGATGAATCTACATATTTACTGTTTTCATTTTTGTTTATATTTATTTTGATACCATTTTTTAGTACTTAGTGTGTATATTTTATACAGTAAATATATTGATTAATTTCAATCTCTTACAAGATGAAGGTATCGAGATGAAATAGATAGGTACGTAAATGAGGTAATATTAAGATATTCATAAATAGAGTTTAAAAGAACTAAAAAACACGCTTCTAAGGTACATCAGACTAAAAAGTAAAAAATAATTCTTAATATAAGTTGAAATCGCCCTGATTCAGGGTAGGCTCGAGCCCCTCGGTGGGGACGTATATGAGCTGTAATGATGATGATAAGTTGAAAATAATAATTAACAAAAAATACTAGTATTATTGTGAAAAAGCGTGGGGCGCTCTGTGCCATATTTTTCGTCTATCGAGCAACCCACACCTTTTCACAATAATACTAGTATTTTTTGTTAATTATTATTTTCAACTTATATTAAGAATTATTTTTTACTTTTTAGTCTGATGTACTTTAAAAGCGTGTTTTTTTCAAGTTTTTTTAAACTTTATTTATTTTTTATTTTTTAGTTCAAACTTATGAAATTATTATATTGTCGCTGATTCTTGATAAGTCCACAAAGTTTAAATCAAATCTATCCGTTTAAAGTGGGTCAAAATAGAGTCCAAAGGAGTCGGTTACATACAAACATACAGGTGAAGCTAATAAAAGCGTGATTAAAACACGCTAACGCCCTTGAATTGAGCTATAATTTTGCATCAAAAAGGATGAGTATTCTTTTCAGCGATAGGTTACAGATTAGACGGCACGCCGCCGCCGCCAATTTGACGCGCGGCGTCTTCCGCAAACCGCGCGATTTGTGTGGTTGGCGAGTTACGACCTTTTTAACAATCAACGCAGATACGACGACGGTTACTTTTTGGAAGAGTAAATTTTTGTGTTTTGAATAACTATGTAGTTATATGTAGTAATGACTTACGGAACTGAGACATGGTTGCTTACTATGGGCCTCATAAGATTGGTCAAGGTCAATAAAAGGGCAATGGAGCGTGCTATGCTCGGAGTTTCTCTGCGTGATCGAATCAGAAACGAGGAGATCCGCAGGAGAACCAAAGTTACCGACGTAGTTCACAGAATCGCTTAACTGAAGTGGCAGTGGGCAGGGCACATAGCTCGTAGAACAGATGGCCGATGGGGCAGTAAAGTTCTTGATCATATGATATTATTACTGTTATCACTATATGACAGTGATATATGTTTGAGTTTAGCTTTATTCAACTCACAACTACTAAAAGTCAAAGATATAACTTCAGGAAGGAAAAAGACAAAACAGTGAAACATTAATCAGTAGTTAGGTGTTTACAGGTAAATGACCCTGCCAGACATGGTTTCTGCATTCGTGTGAGTGCGCAGATAACAGGGTAAATACGGTAAGTGCGAGGCCACAGATAAAATACATTATGTTCAGTACGATAACGAAGGAAGAAAACACGTTAAACATTTGCGATACTTAATTTTTTTTAGAAAACTCTACAGCGCGTTTTAATAGCGATGCCTCAACGCCACCTAGTTTTATTTAAAACTAGTATTATATGGTAAGGCTTCTTCTATACTAGCTTTTTCCCGCGGCTTCGCCCACGTGGATATCCTGCAGGATGCAAGGGGCTCGCAAGCGTGGAATAAAAGTTAGCCTTAGTGTTAATCCAGTCTTTGATCAATGTACCTACCTACCAAATTTAATCTAAATCCGTTCAGCCATTTAGGCGTCGAACAAACAAACATATAATTAGGTGTGCGATACTCGGAGTCTCCTTGGCATGTGAACTTAAAATATAATAACGGATTTTCTGAATTTATATCAGCCGACAGACGTCTACAGCTGGACAAAGACCTCCATTAAGAATTTCCACGTCCTGCGCCGGAATCTAGTGGCTTCCCGCGTCTTTCACCAGGTCGTTGGTCCACTGAATGGGAGGTCTGCTTACGCTACGTTTTACGGTGGACGGTCGCCACTCGAGAACTTTTCTGCCCCTACGGCCATCTGTTCTATGCCACTCCCATTGCCACTTTAGTTTAAGCGATTCTGAGGACTATGTTGGTTACTTGGGTTCTTTTACGGATCTCCTCGTATCTGATTCGATCACGCAGGGAATCTTCGAGCATATCACGCTCCATTGCCCTTTGGGTGACCTTGAGCCTTCTTATTAGGCCCACAGTAAGCGACCATGTCTCAGTTCCGTATGTCATTACTGGCAACACACACTGGTCAAAGACCTTTGTCTTGAGAAGTGTCTCATATCTTCACGTACCATATATCTCAGTGGCGATATATGGTACGTGAAGATACTGCGGAGCTCCCGAACGCTGCCCAGCCGAGTTGGATTCGACGAGTGATCTATGTTTCTCACAATTAGACCTACTTGATTGAACTGTATGAAAAATTTTCTCCATGGCCATACCACCTAATGCAAGGCCGGGCCCGGAGCGCTCCCTGAAAGGCCGCAGGCCGAGCTCCGCATAGGGCGAAGCTCGAAGCGGTCCCTGCGAGGCCGAATGGCAAAAAAAATGGTTCATGAGTCTCCTGTAGCGCGTCGGTGCTGACACGCACACTTTTTTAAAATTTTCTTGTCCATCTTAATTTTAAGACTCATTTGCGGAGAGGCTATACTGAGCCCATCGAGCATTATGCCTAAGTCTTCCATGGTGTCAGCCATGACCGCGATATCGTCAGCGAATCGAAGGTGGGTGATGAACTCGCCGTTGATATTAATGCCGAGCCCACCCCAGTCCAAAAGCTTTAAAATATATTCCAGGGTGAACAGCGGTGAACAGTTTCTGAGATATGTCGTCTCCCTGTGTCTTTCCTCGCTGCAGCCGGATAGCTTTCGAATTGTGGTCCTGGAGGCGAACCGGCATAGTGGCGTTTTCATACAAACACTTAAATTCTTCGCACCCCATGCCCCGCTGTTATCGTGATCGTTACCAGAGCCAGGAAAACGGGCCCTCCGGGGACTATTTTCAGAATAACAAAACTAATCAATTAATCTTAAATATAAAACTCTGCATATAAACATTTTCCTTCTTTTTTTGGGCATTCGGGTAAATTATGTATCCTATGTCACTCACGGGATCAAGACGAATCTAACGACACCTCGCGCTCCACAATCCATCAAGCCGTTTAGGCTGCAGGCTCAGCCAAAGAAACATACTTGCATACATACATACATACATACCTACACCAGAAAGACATTACACCTTTCTTTTCAACCGACTTCCAAAAAGGAGGAGGTTCTCAATTCGACTGTTCAAATGTTTTTTTTTTTTGTATGTGTGTTACCTCAGAACTTTTGACTGGGTGGACCGTTTTTTTATAATGTTTTTTTATTTGAAAGCTAGTGCTTCCCGTGTGGTCCCATATAAATTTTATCAAAATCGGTGTAGTACTTTATTAGAAAATTAATGAAAACCAAAAATAATAATGCAGAAATGTACCAAGTTGTTGCGATGGAAGTCGTGTTTAGAGTTTTCAATTATTGAGCAGTTGGGTAATAATAAGTTGAAATGAAGCCATATATTAAAAAAAAACACGTTTTCAGTGATGTTTGAACCCAGGTGATTCGGATTGTAGGCTAGACTCGTTAACTGCTGGACTGGGCACTTTTCTAAAAAAAATATTACGCGGAATTGCGATGTGAAGAAGTTTACAAAAAAGAGAGAGTTGTATCTTAATCCAGGTTCGAATATGTCTAACTACCAAATTTCATCTAAATCCTTTCAGCGGTTCTGGCGTAATTTAATTAAAAACATCCAACCATCCATCCAAACTTTCAGGTTTATAGTATATACTAGCTGTCCCGGCGAACTTCGTACCGCCTCACACTACCTACACTACACTGCACTACACTACACTACCACTATCACTACCACTACCACCACACTACAACTACTCCACCACTACACTACCACTGCCACTACCACTACACTACACTACACTACCACTATCACTACCACTACCACTACCACTACCACCACACTACAACTACTCCACCACTACACTACCACTGCCACTACCACTACCACTACACTACCACTACCACTACCACTACCACCACACTACAACTACTCCACCACTACACTACCACTGCCACTACCACTACACTACACTACCACTATCACTACCACTACCACTACCACCACACTACAACTACTCCACCACTACACTACACTACTTTTTGTAGATATTGCAGGAATGTTTAGGTCATTTTTTACTCCTTGGGTTACGTTATTTGAAATTTAGTAAGGATCTCTAATTTATTGAAAATATAATATAGCCTATAGCAACCGCGGAAAGTGTAGCTTCCCAACGGTGAAAGAATTTTTAAATCGGTCCAGTAGTTTCGGAGCCTATTTAAAACAAACAAACAATCAAATCTTTCCTCTTTATAATATTAGTATAGATTAGTAGGTAGTTGGTTAGGATTAGTAGGATAGGATAGGGTAGGACTTCCTCCCGCCATATTCAACCGCAGTCAAAGTATTTGACAAGCAGGCAAAGCGTTTGACAAGCAGTCAAAGTGTTTGACAAGCAGTCAAAGTGTTTGACAAGCAGGCAAAGTGTTTTTCTTTTCTTAAATACCTTCTAACAAATCGTTTGCTTTCTCGTAACCCTAAGCAGACAATACAAACAGGGATCGTCTCAAAAACAATGGAATTATAATTTTGACATTTAATGAGATGTACCCCGTCGGAGCTCCCAGGGATGAATTCATAAATAAATAACTGAATACATAATAACGTTGCACTCGTTATAGTCGTTACAATTATAAGGGTGAATATTAACTGTTTAATATTGCGTCGGGAACTAATGAATAATCATCTTTCTATGTAAGCGTCTATGGTGATATAGATAGGAAACTGAATATTTATATCTACGTAAGTAAATGGTCTATAAAATGTACTAGAAATTACATATTTAAAGATTTATGCAAATTATTGTTGACTTAAATAAGGCATCTGAGAGATTAATTTGTAAGAATATGTCCTTATCACACTATCACACTTAATATTATAAAGGCGAAAGTTTGTGAGTGCGTGAGTGTGTATGTTTGTTACTGCTTCACGCAAAAACTTCTGAACGGATCTGGCTGAAATTTGGTAGATAGACAGATTAGGACCTGGATTAACACATAGGCTACTTTTGTCACGCTTGCAAGCCGCTCGAAACCCTTGAAAAGTCATAGAAACGTTGTCCACGAGGGTGAAGCCGGCGGAAACAACTAGTAAATTATAATTACGAAAACGTACCGTAGGCAGGCCTCCTTTTCGGTGGACCGATGACCTGGTGAAGGTCGCGGGGAGCCGCTGGATGCGGGTAGCGCAACTAGCGCAGAACCGTTCGTCGTGGAAATCCTTGGGCCTATGTCCAGCAGTGGACGTCCTTCGGCTGATATGATGGAATATAAAGATTAAAAGACCTGCCAAGTGCGACTCCGGGACATACAAACAGGGTTCCGCACCAAAACTTTAACTACCAACAGAACAAGACCTCTCAGTACATACTATGTTCTAGGAAAATAGGGATCTACTTTAGATATTTCATTTCTCCTGTGGGAACGGAAGGACTTTAGATTTTCTCATAGATTTTCCTGTAATTCATGTATACTCAACCTCATATAGATACTGTGATTTTTTCAAGATTTTAGGTCCAGTAGTTGCGGAGATAAGGGGGCTTACTAATGGTAAATAAAAACATGTTCTTAAAACTTATCTGTGTTTGTGGTTTGTTACACATACGTAAAAATATATAGTACCTATCAAAATGACACAGGCTGAGAAATATTAGTATCTGACTTACCAAAAACACAGATATTACTTTCAAGAACGTGTTTACAAAATTGCAATAACTTTGATCGATGAATATTCAAATAAATAAAAACGCTAAACACGTTAAAAACCGACTTACAATTCAAACGCAACAACTTAGTACATTTTTGAATTTTTTTTTTGGTTTTTGTTTATTTTTTAATAAAGTACTCCACCGATTTTTATAAAATTTATATGGGACCAGACGGGAAGCATTAGCTTTTAAATAAAAAAAGAATCATCAAAATCAGTTCACCCAGTCTAAAGTTCTGAGGTAACAAACATAAAAAACATACAGTCCAGTTGAGAACTTCCTCCCTTTTGGAAGTCAGTTGAAAACTAAACTCCGTTCGTTTTTATGGCACGCTGTAGGTACACTCCTCTTAAATGTAAAGTTACTAAAATTACCACTTTCAAAAAACGTTCTATTTTCAAAATGGACATCGCGATCTCGCAAAACGCACGCAGTGAGTTTTCCCCTCTTTATAAAATTTTACTATGCATCTATACTTACAACTAGATAGAGCTTTCCTTACTCACACAAGCGAACCGCGAGGATTTAAAACAGTGACCATATTATTAGGTTATTTAAGTAAGTAGGTAAATAATTTTAAGTGGCGATGACACGAAAACTTTAATTACCTTACACAAATACACAGTAAGATACCTCTACATTTAAGCTTTGCGCTATTTGTAAATACAAAATTACACATCATTATCACTATCTACAATTCTACATAGTATAAAACAAAGTCGCTTCCCGCTGTCTGTCTGTCCCTATGTATGCTTAGATGTTTAAAACTACGCAAGGGAGTTTAATGCGGTTTTTTTCCAATAGATAGAGTAGTTCAAAAGGAAGGTTTATATGTATAATACATGCATAATATAGTAGAGAAACACTGATAATTTTAAAGGTTTCTAATGTGATGTAAATAAACACATTTTTTGCGCTTACATTGCAAACGCTACATTATTGTACACCTTAAAAAAGGTGTACAAAAAAGTCCGCGATGGTATATTTCTATATCTTAGGGATAACCCACAATAACCATTATTTATCCTTGTGAAATAATGGCTTATTTACGAAGCGATTTTAAGCAATACAGCATTAATCCTTATCCAATTAAGTACCTTAAATACATAGTGAATTTAATATAGATCAATATGGTCATTTACAACATGTAATTTAAAGAATATTTTCGAAGATTTTACAGATTTTAAATGCAGGGACATAAAGGGTCCACGCAGGCGAAGCCGCGGGCAAAAGCTAGTATGTAATATTTGTTATTAAAAGAACAAACTTTATCTCCATTCAAAGTTGCAAAAAAATAATTTAATAGACTAAGAAACGCTTAATCTGAACTCTACATAATCCAATTCTTACTTATCGCAAAGGAAAGCCAACAAAACATAAATAAATCGAACAGTTACCGATAGTAAAATAACAGATGCATCATATTTTCCCTGATCTACACACGCGTGTGCTCCGTCCCTCGCTGTCACAGCGTTTTCCCGCATGCGTGTGTCCCGCTCGACGCGGGGCGTGTTCTGGGCCGCGATTGGTGGAGGGGAAAATGGCAGTTGGCGGCGGCCGTCGGCAACTATGCCGACGGCATTTTTCCGACGGTGACGCTATATCCTTGAATAAAAAATACTTTGTATTTCTAAATAAAGTTAAATTAAAAAAAAAAGATTTTATAGGTACATCCTTTTATTTCAGTGAACTAAAAAAAAACAAATTAGGCCAAGTAATGTGATTAGATTGCAGATAATCATAAAAAAAATATTTACACAGAACCTATTACTTAAACCTAAAGAAGGCGGAATTTCATAGAACTTGGGCACTTATGCTTACCCACGGGGATGAAAATGCTTGCATTTAGTAGGTATTGGATGGACTAAGAAAAATATCAGTTCTTTTTCCAGATTGTTAGTATTTCATCAAAATAATAATAATAAATTAGTGTTTGTGGAACTATTACGTGACATAACATTTAAGTCCATAAGGAATAGTTTGTGCGACAATTGCTTCGTAAATCGCAATCGATTGTAAGTTTAAGTATTATTATTTACTCGGTACGTTTAAAAGAGAACTAAGGTGCACTTTGCTGAATATTGATTTTAAAAGGTACTGCCAGAATTTCAGTGAAGAAAAGGGTGTACGGCCGTGCTTGCTCGACTTGGCGGGGGCACTGCCGTGCCTTCTGATATTATGAAGTTAAGAAATCATTTTGTCGGTACCACTACGGGTTAGACTTAGGAAAAAAAAATGGGACGAGTGGCTCCTGTTTTGATTATTAATCACAGACCCAATGCGCGCATACCCTATTTGTAGTGGTAAGCCATAGCACGCTTCTGAAATAATTTGTAAAAATATCGTGTATATTGCGCGTCAAAAGACGCATGGCATTTTTTCAGAAGAACGCGTTTTCCCAGAGATGAAACCTATCTAGATCGATTTTACGCCCCCAAAAACCCCCATATACCAATTTTCAAGCAAATCGTTAGAGCAGTTTCCGAGAAACCAATTATAAATATATATAGGTATACATATATACAAGCATTGCTCTTTTAAAGTAATTCGATATAAAATCAGTTTCTCGGAAACGGCTCAAACGGTTTGGATGATGTTTTGTATTTAGAAGTTTTACATTCCATGTGTCATTCCTGAAAAATTCAGTTTTTACACAAAAAATAATACTTTTTGTTTACGTGCCTTTATAGCCACTCCCCTGGCAAATGCCTAGTTCTGGTACGCGGCGAGGACGAATCAGCTGGCGCTGCCAGCGGCGCCATCTTGCTTCAACTGGCGGGGCTCTTTGTGGGTGTTCGCCATTATTGTCAAGGGTTACAAAAACAATTATTTCTCAATATCTTTGTATGGACACTATATATAAAACTTATAACGGTGAAATCGTCATAAACTGACTATCTGACTAAAATATTTGTGTATTAAACTTTGTGAAATACCGCATAATCTGCCAAAATGGCGCGCCAGGGGAGTGGTTAAGAGACTCCGAGAAACCTTGCGGAATCTTGGTAAGCCTGCTTCCATCTTCAACATCATCGTCACTTACCATAAGGTGAGATGACGCCAAGGGCTCACCAATTGTTAATAAAAATTAAAAATACGCTTGGTGGACCGCGCACTTTTCTTTAAATCATCGTGATCATATCAGCCGAAGAACGTCCACTGCTGGACAAAGGCATCCCCCAAGGATTTCCAAGACGACCGGTCCTGCGTTTCTTAAAAATAGGTTTTACATATACATTCAAGATATTTATTCAAAATAGGTGCAAATTACACTCTTTCTGATAGTAATAAAAAAGTGATAACATAATCAAGAAATAAACAATCATTAGTTAATAATAACGTCACAATCCAATCCCTGATATAAAAAAAACAAATAATGTCATGAGAACATGAAAACAACATGACACGAGAAGTTGTACATTAAAATCATTGAATGTCATGAACGCCTTTGACAAGTGTAGGCCGGTTCCCACGGACAGCACCCGGTCACGAGTATAACGCGAGAGTCAGCCATCGCTCCTCTCAACCATATTAGAGGGAAAGGAACGACCAGGCTCCCGATGCATAGTTGATACATAGTTGAGTTGTTATTATTGTGCGTGTTAGTTATCTAAGGTTGGGTGCACACTACGCGCCCAATTACTGCTCCATACCATACTACACACATCACACGGCTCGCTTGGTGCGCGCGCGCAACTCGCCCGTGAACGATAGTTTTGTGGGTAGATATGGTTTGTTTTAAGTGGTTTCGCTTGTTCGAAATATGAGGAAACAATATATCCTGTGCATCAGAATTACATATCAAAAATTATATATTCTACGTGGTTCGCGTCCTGCAGCGTTTTTTCATTCATATCAGCTCATATACGTCCCCACCGAGGAGCTCGAGCCTACCATGAATTAGGGCGATCGGGCCTGTGCGGAAAGTAAAGATATTTACCGTTTTATCATATTACATAACAGTAATGGATTTTCTTAATATAACCTACTTTGTCTAACATACATAAGAGAGGAGAATAAATATTGATTAGGTATCATTAAATTAAATAAACAATGGACAGTTACGTATTATCTGCCTCGAGGTATCAGAAATAGGCAACTACGAAAACTCGAAAGAGCAGGTTTTTGATGTAATAACGTCTTTTATATTGATAACACGGGCTGCAAACACGAAAACGTGTGACGTCATTGTCACGTTACGCCAGTGTGACCTCATTGTCACGTTACGCCAGTGTGACTTCATTGTCACGTTACGGCCTGAGCCGAGCCTGCAAACGAGATTGTACTTGTACAAGTACTTGTAATTGTACTTGGACGGACGGACGGACGGACAGACGAACCGTCAAACAAGTGTGTTAATGGATTAAAAGTACTAGGCTTCAAGGAGCTTACAAGAGGTGTTCCAATGCGATCGATTCTCTGTAAGGAAAACTGTCATACTAAAAAGAGGCGTTTCTTATACCTTACATCAGTGTGTCAATGGATGAAAAGTTTTAGGCTTCCAGGAGCTTACAAGAGGTGTCATACCGGTGATAGCCCAGTGCGGGTGGGTCGACTTCACACACAACCTTCGAGTTTCTTCGCAGGTGTGTGCAGATTCCCTCACGATGTTTTCCTTCACCGTTAAAGCAATCGGTGAGTACATGTACGTAAGTTTCGAAAAACTGATTGGTACATTTTGGCTGTCCGGATTTGAACCCGGCACCTCTGGTTAGAAGGACCGAGTCGTTACCGGTTGAGCCACCGATGCCTGCCGCGTACCAAGGTGTTTTCGAATTTCGATCTCATATGTACGTTTATCCGACAAAAAACATTTAAAGCCGACCCCAAATAGTTGGCATTAATAAGGCTCGGAAGATGATGATGATGATGATGTACGTTTATCCGACGCTCTTACGGTGAAGCAAAACGTCGTGAGGAAAACTACACACACCTGCGAAGAAACTCGATGGTTGTGTGTAAAGTTGACCAACCCGCTCTGGGCCCGCGTGGTCGACTAAGGCCCGATCGCACTAATTCAGGGTAGGCTCGAACTCCTCGGTGGGGAGGTATGTATGAGCTGATGTGATGATGACAAAAATTATAGTCTAGTTTTCAAATATTTAACTCCTGAAGGTTATAAGACGTCACGTTAACGTCTATTATGAATAACTAGTTGTCGCTGGTGGTTTCGCTCGCGCAGATTCCGTTTTTGCCGTCCCGTAGGAATTTTGCAAAAACCCGTTCTTGTCGGATGCCTACGTCATAATTTCTATGTGTATGCCAAATGTCAACCCGATCCTTGCAGTGGTTTGAGCTCTAGCTGTGCGTTGAGCTCTAGCTGTGCGTTGAGCTCGAGCTGTGCGTTGAGCTCGAGCTGTGCGTTGAGCTCGAGCTGTGCGTTGACCGATAAGTCAATCAGTTAGTCAGTCACGTTTTCCCTTTCACCCAACTCCCAAAAAGGAGGAGGTTTACGATTCGACTGTATGTTTTGTGTGTGTGTGTGTGTGTGTGTGTGTGTGTTACGTAATATCTTCGAAGACTGTGAACCGATTTTGCTGGTTCTTTTTTATTTGATGCTCCCGAGTTGGTCCTATATAAGTTTTATCAAAATCAGTATATTACTCTATCAGAAAATCAGTATACTACTCTATCAGAAAATCAGTATATTACTTTATCAGAAAATCAATATATTACTCTATCAAAAAATCAGAATATTACTTTATCAGAAAATCTGTATATTACTCTGTCAGAAAATCAGTATATAACTCTATCAGAAAATCAGTATATTACTCTAACAGAAAATCTGTATATTACTCTATCAGAAAATCAATATATTACTGTATCAGAAAATCAGTATATTACTCCATCAGAAAATCAGTATATTACTCTATCAGAAAATCAGTATATTACTCTATCAGAAAATCTGTATATTACTCTATCAGAAAATCAGTATATTACTCTATCAGAAAATCAATATATTACTGTATCAGAAAATCAGTATATTACTCCATCAGAAAATCAGTATATTACTCTATCAGAAAATCAGTATATTACTCTATCAGAAAACTGTATATTACTCTATCAGAAAATCAGTATATTACTCTATCAGAAAATTAACAAAAACTAAAAATAATAATTCAATATACAGATTATACCTACCAACTTATCTCTTAAATCACAATAACGTTAGGTGAGAGCCTGGATATGTGCAAAATGAGGTGTCCTTACATCACAATAACGTTAGGTGAGAGCCTGGTTATGTGCTAAATGAGGTGTCCTTACATCACAATAACGTTAGGTGAGAGCCTGGTTATGTGCAAAATGAGCTGTCCTTACATCACAATAACGTTAGGTGAGAGCCTGGTTATGTGCTAAATTAGGTGTCCTTACATCACAATAACGTTAGGTGAGAGCCTGGTTATGTGCAAAATGAGCTGTCCTTTCATCACAATAACGTTGGGTGAGAGCCTGGTTATGTGTAAAATGAGGTGTCCTTACATCACAATAACGTTAGGTGAGAGCCTGGTTATGTGCAAAATGAGGTGTCCTTACATCACAATAACGTTAGGTGAGAGCCTGGTTATGTGCAAAATGAGCTGTCCTTTCATCACAATAACGTTGGGTGAGAGCCTGGTTATGTGTAAAATGAGGTGTCCTTACATCACAATAACGTTAGGTGAGAGCCTGGTTATGTGCAAAATAAGCTGTCCTTACATCACAATAACGTTAGGTGAGAGCCTGGTTATGTGCAAAATGAGCTGTTCTTACATCACAATAACGTTGGGTGAGAGCCTGGTTATGTGTAAAATGAGGTGTCCTTACATAACAATAACGTTAGGTGAGAGCCTGGTTATGTGCAAAATGAGATGTCCTTACATCACAATAACGTTAGGTGAGAGCCTGGTTATGTGCAAAATGAGATGTCCTTTCATCACAATAACGTTGGGTGAGAGCCTGGTTATGTGTAAAATGAGGTGTCCTTACATCACAATAACGTTAGGTGAGAGCCTGGTTATGTGCAAAATAAGCTGTCCTTACATCACAATAACGTTAGGTGAGAGCCTGGTTATGTGCAAAATGAGCTGTTCTTACATCACAATAACGTTGGGTGAGAGCCTGGTTATGTGCTAAATGAGGTGTCCTTACATCACAATAACGTTAGGTGAGAGCCTGGTTATGTGCAAAATGAGCTGTCCTTTCATCACAATAACGTTGGGTGAGAGCCTGGTTATGTGTAAAATGAGGTGTCCTTACATCACAATAACGTTGGATGAGAGCCTGGTTATGTGTAAAATGAGGTGTCCTTACATCACAATAACGTTAGGTGAGAGCCTGGTTATGTGCAAAATGAGCTGTTCTTACATCACAATAACGTTGGGTGATAGCCTGGTTATGTGCAAAATGAGGTGTCCTTACATCACAATAACGTTAGGTGAGAGCCTGGTTATGTGCAAAATGAGCTGTCCTTTCATCACAATAACGTTGGGTGAGAGCCTGGTTATGTGTAAAATGAGGTATCCTTACATCACAATAACGTTGGTTGAGAGCCTGGTTATGTGTAAAATGAGGTGTCCTTACATCACAATAACGTTAGGTGAGAGTCTGGTTATGTGCAAAATGAGCTGTCCTTACATCACAATAACGTTGGGTGAGAGCCTGGTTATGTGCTAAATGAGGTGTCCTTACATCACAATAACGTTAGGTGAGAGCCTGGTTATGTGCTAAATGAGGTGTCCTTAGACCACAGTACAGACACCAGTTTTTCACAAATGAAAATATTTTGCACGGATGTTATTTTTAGGGTTCCGTACCCAAAGGATAAAAAAGGGACCCTATAACTAAGACTTCGCTGTCCGTCCGTCTGTCGGTCTGTCACCAGGCTGTGTTTCATGGCCCGTGGTAGCAGATAGTTGACATTTTCACAGATGATGTATTGTTGCTGCTATAACAACAATTTAAAAAAGTGAAAGTTTCCATAAAAAACGTGGTGTTTTTAAATCGTGATGAAGCTAGCGCGATCTTGTATGGTAGTACGGAACTGAAGAAACTAGCGCCATCTAGTATGATGGTATTGAACACTATGTGTGCGGTTCTGACTCGACCTTGACCGGTGTTCACATTGTGATTCCCTTGTAAAGACGAAAAAATAATAATTTATATTTATCCCAAACACTAGATGAAAAAAAAACCATGTGGCTTAAGAGAAGTGTCATCATCATCATCATATGAGCTGAAAAACGTCCACTGATGGATAAAAGCCTCTACCAAGGATTTCCACGACGACCGGTCCTATGTTGCCCGCATACAGCGGTTTCCCGCGACCTTCACTAGGTCTAAGGAATAATAATGATGTTAGGGGAAATCACACACGTTCTCCTAACCTCAAAGTACTCCCAGAGAGTGTAACCAGAGAGTATACAAATTTTAAAATTGTTTAATAACCTAACATAAACGTTTTAATTTAAAATTGATTCTTAAAATGTGTCCTGTGTCACTCTCAAGATCAAGACGAATCTAACGACAGCCAGCACTCTGAAATTAATCAAGCCGTTTACTCTACAAGCTCAACCAAATAAACAGACATAAACACATTCATACACCCCAAAAAATAATCCACTTCTTTTACTCGGTAAAAATACTACGTATGCTAAACATACAGATAGAGGGAGTAAAAATACTACAAATACTATACATTCAGATAGAGGGTGTAAAAATACTACATATACTAAACATAAAGATAGAGGGTGTAAAAATACTACATATACTAAACGTACAGATAAAGGGTGTAAAAAAGCAACCCACATTGGGCCCGCGTGATCGATTAAGGCCCGATCGCCCCAGTCCAGGGAAGGCTTGAGTGAGGACGTATAATTAAGAGCTGAGCTGATATGATGATGAAATGATGAGCTGACAGTTGATCAAATCAGTGCATTTGGAACGCCCTTCCATTAGCTTTAACTCTTTGTACTCGTATCTATGTGACTGAATCATTGAACGTGATTTTCACCCACTTTAAGGACTCGGATTAAATCTAAAATTTGCACACGTACTGAGAATCGATGACAGTACATGGTAACCTTGACCTGATGCTGCAGCATCACCTGGTATCTGCAGGATACCCTAACTCCTTACCAACTTACAGTAGAGGTTTCGTGTTTGGGCTCAATGGAATGGTCTTAATAAATGGCGGAAAAAGGGTGTAGGGTCTTTTTTAATTTTTTGTTTATTTGTTTGGATTCAAGATTTAAGGTATTTATTCAAAATAGGTGCAAATTACACTCATTCTGATAGTCATAAAATAATAATAACATAATGTCATTTGTGAAAAATCAACAAATAAACAATCCTAACGTCAATATCCTTGAAATATTACAGATAATGTTATAGAACATGAAAACAATATGACACAAAAATTTATACATAAAAATCATTGAATGTCATTAATGTCTTTGACAAGAGTAAGCCAGGTCACACAGACAGCACCCGGTCACGAGTATAACGCGAGAGTCATCCATCGCTCCTGTCGAATCGTCATCATCGGTTTTTTTTTGGGAATTGAGTATGGGTTGCTTGTGGAACGTTGTACAGTATGATGACCACACCAATGTTGGTTCAACCTGTATATACACTCTGTGGCACAATTAACCGCCCACCTAAGTTTCTCAGTACATTTTCACGCAGAGAGGTGGCCCAAACAGTCACGATTCAAAGAAAGAAAATATGAGGGAGGAAAATAAAGAAACAACAAAATGTAGTCATTAGATCACATCCCTGGCTACATAATATGTGTCGAAGAACAAACATTCTACAGATCCTCGGGAACTCCGTAAACTGCTGAGAAGAGAGTACACAGTCATCATATCAGCTCACGTACGTCCCCACCGAGGGGCTCGAGCCTACCTTGAATTAGGGCGATCGGCGCTTAGTCGACCACGCGGTCCCAGTGCGGGTTGGTCGACTTCACACACAACCTGCAAGTTTCTCCGCAGGCGTGTGCAGGTTTCCTCACGATTTTTTCCTTCACCGGAGTACACAGTAAATTGGAAAAATTTCCATGCAATTTTCGGAAAAATCATGCTCTTTGTTTTGAGCAGTCTACCGAGTTCCCGAGGTTCAACAGAAAGTTGTGCTCTTCAACTCATTTGTAGCCAGGGATCTAACCTAATGACTGCACTTTGTAATTTCCTTACTTTTCTTGATTTTAAATAATTATGAACAAAAAAACCGACTTCAAACAGGTAACTAAGGTTGCCCACGATTTCTCTGGGATGCCATCATCAAATCCTGTTTTCCTTATCATGGTACCACCCTTGGGATATCTCCATTCCAACAAAAAAAGAATCATCAAAATCGGTTCATAAAGGACAAAGTTATCCTTAAAAAAGACATAAAAAAACACACACGAAAAAAATAAAAAAAATATACGGTGGAAATGAGAAACCTCCTCCTTTTTTTGAAGTCGGTTAAAAAATAATCGTGGCTGTTTGGGCTACCTCTTTGTATGCAAATGTACTAAGAAAACTTAGATGTGCGGTTAATTGTGCCGCTGAGTGTATTAAACACCCAAACACATCAAACAAACAAACAAATCCATTAGAAATGATGTAGGTGCCTTCAGTTTAAACAAACTTGTTTAGTGAAGGGCCGAACCAAAAATCGCACCTCTCTAAGAGCATTACGAGGAACGTTTATAATCGGCTGAATATCGAATTGTTCCATCCATTGTTTGGGGCTTGAGCCCTTCGGGGCCCTCAGAATTGGTTTCGAGAGTTTTAAGCCTACCTCTGGAAAAACTTTCACAGCCCAAAACAAATTCTACCTTAGAACAATGATTTTAAGTACATATTTAGTTGCGTAGCTGCAAAATAATTCCTGAAAAGTGAAAGCGTTTCCACGAAGATATTTAGGTTTAAACTCCTATTGAAAGAGGTGAAAGTTTAGGGCAGTCTTGTTTAAGGGAATTGTGTTTTAATGAAGAATTTTTAGGGTTTATTTTGGGGTGTACGGTCTTGATTGTGCACAAGTATACGGTGATGTAATTGTATCGGGGATCGGATCGACCCTCCGCAGTGAGGGGGTGATGTCGATAATAATAGAAAACTGAGCAAGCCATTCTCGCCCTTGAGTGAAGTTTTAAAGATATGATAAAGATTATATATTTCGGATCATCAGAAGGGTTTTGGCCGGATCTAAGAAATAAACTCGTCTTTGAGAAGTTTTGGAGTGTACAATCAATATTCACACACGTTTGCAACACGAGGCTTCACAATGTTCGGATGAAAACCGATTATTTTATAGACTGCAATGGGTTCGGCACGGGGCTGGCTTCCCAAGTTGACAGTTCAGCTGCTCGATCAAAAGTGCTCGTAAAATAATTGTAACCTCTGTCGTAGCCTGTGTAGGTTGGCTGCATTGTCATTTAATGGTTCGATAATCACAACGATGCTAACAAACAAGTACCAACACTACCAACTTCCGGGTTCCGGTCTCGCACCGACCACGCTTTGGCCAAAGATGACTATTATTACGATCCTAGGTAACCGCTTGACGTTTCAAGATAAAACACACGGTGCTTCGACACATGCACAGGTGGTGCCACCTCCTTGCGCTCCGACATATATTATATGACTGCACATTAAACCCCATCATGTTGGGGAATCTTGGTAAGCCCACTCCTATCTTCGGCATCATCGTCACTTACAATCAGGTGAGATAATACCAAGACCTTGTCAATTGTGTTAAAAAAAGTACAAATTCTTAAAAAAGTACCCTAGTGTCTCAGTTTGTGCTGCCAGTGATGACGTACGGAACGGAGACATGTCGCTTACTATGAATGGGCCTCATAAGAAGACTCAAGATCACCCAAAGGAGAACATCAAATAAGAACGAGAAAATCCGAAGGAGAACCAAGATAACCGTCACGTCATAGCTTGTAGAATCGCTTAATTTAAGTGGCTGTGGGCGGGGCACACAGCTCGTAGAACAGATGGGCGCGGTCGCCACTCGAAACTCTACTACCCCTACGATAGTCGTTCTCCGAGCTATGTGCCCACTTTGAGGATTATGACAATCTTCTTAGAATTTTAAGTCTGAAATCGTCTTCTATGAGTTGAGCTAAGCGCTATTAATATAATATAAAAACTTTATCATTTTCGGGCGCCTTAAATGGGACAATTTTGGCACGCTTACACAACACAATATTACGCAACTTATTACAAAGTACATATTTTACAAACGAAATGTTTGGTTGAATCGATACTGAAAGTTAAAAAGTGAAAATGAACATGAAAAAGCACAGATAAGCTATAAATATTGTGTCGTGCCTATGTGCCAAAGTGATATCAAAACTGCACCAGACAAAGTATATTTCCTTATGCCAAATGATGCAGGTATAAGGAAAAGGTGGTGCAAGGCGACGACAAAAGACAATATATCGTGTGTGAGCTGTTTATACTGTTGTGTGGATCATTTTAACGTAAGTAAGGACATTAAAAAAATACAATATACGTAATAGGAATCATTTTTATGATTCCGAAGTCAACAAGGAACCCTTACAGTTTCGCCATGTCTGTCCGTCTGTCCGCGGCTTATCTCAGAGACTATTAGTACTACGAAGCTGTTATTTTGCATGGGTGTATATATTAATCACACCGACAAAGTGGAACAATAAAAGATTTAAAAAAAAATGTTTATGGTACAAGTGCATGTACATACTCGACCAACTTAAGGTGTGCAGTTGGATTTGTAAAAAGTTCATAGATTTTCCATACAAAATGTTAAATTACCAACTGCATATCATCATCATCATCATTACAGCTCATATACGTCCCCACCGAGGGGCTCGAGCCTACCCTGAATCAGGGTGATTAGGCCTTAGTCGACCACGCGGGCCCAGTGCGGGTTGGTCGACTTCACACACAACCTTCGAGTTTCTTCGCAGGCAACTGCATATATATTCTTTTAATTTTCATAAACACGTCTACTTTTTGAAGATTATCCGATTGTGCTTTGACAAAACCGGTTTCAGTCATTGTGTGTGTTCTCGAGCCTACTCTGAATCAGGGCGATCAGTCCTTAGTCAACTACGGTTGGTCGACTTCACACACAACCTTCGAGTTTCTTCGCAGGCGTGTGCAATTTTCCTCGCGATGTTTTCCTTCACCATTAAAGCAATCGGTAAGTATATGTACATAAGTAAGTTTTGAAAAACTCATTGGTCTATCGAGGATAAAAAAACATAATCCAGCTCCTCAGCTGCCCTCAAAATAGCCTTTATACAGTTATCCAACAAGAGTATATACAGTTATCCAACTAGAGTATATACAGATATCCAACGATATTGGCTATATCGTACCTATTATCCAGCGAAAGAACTATCAAGAACATCCTTATATTTGTTTGTTGGTCACCTAATTTACCTAAGTGACTGACCACAACGTTTCTTTTAAATAAGTGAGCATTTTCTTATTTATTTCACAATTTATTGCACACAGAAATAGGGACAAACAAACATTAAACTAGATAAGAACATACAAAAGGTACAGCTTATTTCTATTAGAAATTTCTTCCAGCAGACCTAGGAAAGAGAAATTACAAAAGAATGGCAGAAGACGTGTACATTAACAAAGACAACATATTCCTAAATAAATACCACGTACCTACAAAATAATACATAATATAATATACTACATAATGTAATTATATAATAATGTAAATAAATTTAATTACATAAATATAATAAAATGCATATAATATAATAAATAAACTATAAAATAAATATGGCTAACTTTAAAAAGGAAAAGACAAGAAGTGTTCTTTTAATTTAGATTTAAAAGAATACAGACTCTGACTATCGCGAATCTGATGCGGAAGTGAGTTCCACAACCTAACCGCATGCACGGAGAAGGAATAAGAATAGAAGTCGGTAGAATGGGTGGGAAAAGAAAGGAGGGATTTGAGATGAGCACGGGATTGCTGGTCGGGAGGACGCTGCAAGTTAAAGCGTTCCCGTAGGTAGGATGGAGAAGAAGGATTGTGAAGTATTTTGAAAAGGAGACTAAGGATATGAGTGTTCCTGCGAAGACGAATCGGAAGCCACTTGAGTTGCTGACGGTATTGGGAGACATGGTCAAATTTACGCAGGCCAAAAATAAATCGAAGACAGAGATTCTGGAGACGCTCTAGTTTGTTGAGCTGTTCTTCTGTTACATCTAAGTAGCAAGTGTCAGCGTAATCCAGAATAGAAAGAAGAAGAGTCTGAGACAAGGAAATTTTGGTTTTTAGTGGAAGGAAATATTGAAGACGTTTCAGAGCATGAAAGGAGAAGTGCATCTTACGGCTGACTTCGTTGAGTTGAGCAACCCAAGACAAACTTGAGTCAAAAATAATGCCAAGGTTTTTAGCTATGAATTTCTTCGCAATGTTATTTAAAAAAAAGTTGATTTCGGTATGATATAACGACCCGTACGGTAAATCGTACCACATGGTTTCTAAATCGTATTTAGAAATTTCCCATACAGATAAGATAAGATAACAAATGTCAGAAAAACACAAAAGTGTTGGTTTTGGAACGCCATACAGTATTGAGAATTCATTTAGGCCAACTGTTTGGTTTTTAAGGCTTTTACCGCCTCCTTTAAATCTTCTTCTTTTCAAGTACTTATAATAATTTATTTTTTCTTTGGGTTCTTTCTCTTTGTCCATTTACAAAATTAATAAAGGATTATGAAATAGAAAAAAGACAATATTCCAAGTAGATAGTCACGTCCATGAGTGCACACTGATACAAAAGGATTTTAGTTTTCTTTAAATCAAAAAAAATATTTATTTCGTTAAATTGTATCGGTACGATTAAGAAACCATCGACATGTACGACTTACGGAACAGGCAACCCATTTTGAAAAAAATATTGTCATTTCATAACCTCAAATGATTGAGTTTTTAAAACTGTCAAATAAAAAGGACATTAACTTAGAATCAAGTTGTTAAATGCATTTAATATTTTTTATGTATATAACTTTTCGTGTCATATTGTTTTCATGTTCTAATAATATAATCTGATTTATATCAAGTATTTAATTTTGACGTTATTAACTTATGTTTGTTTATTTCTTGATTCTTCACTAATGATATTGTTATTATTATTTTATGACCATCAGAAAGAGTGTAATTTTCACCTATTTTGAATAAATATATTAAATTGAATTGAATTGAAGTTAATGTAATAGCAGATTTTTGAAAGCTTACCCTTTGTGAGTTAGATCTTAGGTTTCCAAAGCAAAAACTTATGTCAAACGTTACGAAATTTTATTTAATTTTATTGTAAGCACTGTACTAATAACAGCGCTACGACAAACTGTCATGGCTTCTTCAGTATTGCCAAAAATGCCCTCGTGTTGTCAGTGTTAAAAAAAAGTACATTAAGTAGGAAATGATGAGATGATGCCAAGGGCTTACCAATTGTGAATAAAAAATAATAATAATTTGTTAGTGGTACGATTTAACAGCCGGGACAATTTGTTATACTCTCCCCTACATATCTTAAAAGAGAAGCAATAGCTTACTTACTTGACGTGGGGTCATTTACGTGACAAAATTCTCTCTCTATAAATAGAAACTATAGGTATAGAAACTATTTGGTGTAATATATCGATCCACTCGTGACGTCTGTTAGTATTAGATGTAAAACTGAAACATTTTTCTCTAAGTTATTCACCTATGTTACACTAATATTTTTCCCATTCGTCACAAGTGGGGACAAGGCCAGTGGTGACGACTGGCAATAAGCGCAAATAACTTTTCTACTTCCTTCTCAGGGTATCAGTAAAATTAAATAAAGGTCAATATCCTGTACACTCCTCAACTATCGATACCTCCACACAGGCACCGCACAAAGGGGCACATCCCTATATTTACCAAGGGGCCCCTCACCCCGCGCTCCCCGCCGCGCCGCGGTAAACCATAGGGCTGTCTTGTATCGCTTTATTTCTATTTGTTGCTCGTTCCGTCGTAATTGGTCCTTAATGACCGGATCGGTCAGTGGGGACCTTCGAGTGCGGAAAACGGTGGAAGTATCTGTTGTTGTTAGCACGATTTCTGTAACCGATTTCTAACCGTCTCCGTGGCGCAATGGTTAGTCCTTTCGCTTCACACCAGGAGGTCGCGGGATCGATTCCCGGTGGGTTCAACTTGTAAGACTCGGTTTGGTTGGTGGTAGGGCATTTTCTAAGCCTGCCTGGATAGCTACCACCATCTTATATAAGTCTTGCAGCCAAATATTAGTGTTAACAATATTGATGTGTTCCGGCTTGAAGATAAGGTAGCCAGTTCTCCATTGCATTGGGGAATCTTGATTAGCCCGCTTCCATCTTCGGCATCATCGTCACTTACCATCAAGTGAGATGATGCCAAAGGCTTAACATTTGTGAATTTAAAAAAAGTACTATTATTTGGGAAGTGACTAATTTTATTCAATAGATATGTATTTTGTCAATGATTATAATTAACCGTTCCTACATATTATTACTATTGTTAATTAATTTGTTATTTCCAAAACACAATAATACAAAAGTTCTATTACCAACTGCAAATATAATTATATTTTTTAAGATACACATTTATTTTTTGAAAACACCACGGAATATATAATTTGCGCTAGTCCGACTCGCACTTGGCCGGTTTTTACTTAGTAACCTAGCAGCTCTTACTCCTTTGAGTTCTATATAATAAATATTTTTCTCTTATATTTTTCCCATTCGTCACAAGTTTATCTCAATTAAGTTTATCTGGTGCAAGCGAGACGCTCTGTACCGCACGCAGTGTCATTGTTGTATTTAGTGTAATTTTTAGGGATCCTTGCACTCAACGGGTGACCAACGGGACCCTATTACTAAGCCTCCGCTGTCTGTCCGTCTGTCAGCGGGCTGTATTTCATGAACCGTAATAAGTAGATAGTTGAAATTTTCACAGAATGCTTACTTCTGTTGCCGCTATAACAACAAATACAAAAAATTTGAAAATGTGAATAATTAGAGGGGTTTTTTTACCGTTTGGGCAGTAAAGTTTTTTGGCAGTAAAGTGGCAACCGCTCACCAGAAGACGTAGCGTAGGCAGACCTCCCACACGACGGACCGATGACCTGGATGCCGGCAGCGCAAGATCGGTCGTCGTGGGATTCCTTGGGGGAGACATTTGTCCAGCAGTGGAACCGATATGATTATTACTAGCTGTTTCCCGCGGCTACACCGGCGTGGACAACGTTTCTATGAGTTTTCGAGGGTGCGCAGTGCGCGAGTCGCAAGTGGCGTAAAAAAAAGAAGCCTATGTGTTAATTCAGGTCCTAATCTGTCTACCTACCAAATTTCAGCCAGATCCGTTCAGTAGCTTTTGCGTGAAGAAGTAACAAACATACACACTCACAAACTTTCGCCTTTATAATATTAGTGTGATTATTAAGACTCGAATTAGTTTCAAAATAGCCCAGATCGGATTTTCTTTGATCTAAGAAAAAGCTGTGTGACATTTGGAACTGAAACTCGTAACGCCATCTATCGATATCAAACGCCATGTGGCTTGTGAATTCTCGCTCCCCTTTCACCCGGTATACACACCCGGGACGCTGAGTCCTAAGGCTGACAGAGGTCAGAGGGCTTTCGCAAAAAAGTAGAGTAGAGGAAGGATTTGTGAAATCAGCTTTTGCTACCCCACACTAGATGGCGCTTTACTCAATTATTTTTCGACAATATAAATATAACTAAAGAAAAGGGTATTTTAGTATTTTACGATACTTACTTTACATCAGCTCATATACGTCCCCACCGAGGGGCTCCAGCCTACCCTGCATTAGGGCGATCGGGCCTTAGTCGACCATGCGGGCCCAGTGCGGGTTGGTCGACCTCACACACAACCTTCGAGTTTCTTTGCAGGCGTACACGCAGGTTTCATCACGATGTTTTCCTTCACCGTATAAGAGCGTCGGATAAACGTACATATGAAATCGAAAGTCGAAAACACATTGGTACGAGGCTGGATCGAACCACGTCCTCCCGGACAGGAGGTAGCGGCCCTTGCCATTACGCCACCGACGCATACTTACTTACCGTTCTAAATAGACTTTAAATATTTTAATATTCTCATTGTTATATGTAGGTACCTACATTAATAACATGTTATTTTGGGATACTACCGGTACGTTTGTAACTGCTGCCTAAGCCTAATCCCTTTTTTACGAAAAAAAAAATTGAACACGAAAATTGGCCGCGAACTATCAGTAACAAAGCGCATTACTTGCGTGTCTGTAGTTATCAAAGGTTAAAACTGAGTTCTTTGTCGGTGCTCCTTTGTAGGGGCGGCGTTTTTGAGGTGCGGCGTGCCTTTGCGGCGATTACATGCTCTTGCGCAACCGAAACGTTCGATTTGTTAATCTTCGTGTTGTTTGATAACAAACAAGTGTTTGGAGTGTAAACACAGTGCTTTGTGGCGATTTTTTTTTATTGAAATCCGTCATCTTTACACGACAAGCTGAATTTTCTCCTTAATATATTTCTACCTATAATATCGAAGTTAAGTACAAACACTACAATTATAAAGGATGTAAAAATATTAGTGTACTTAGGACCTGTTATATGGGGCTTCTGCTCATCATACTGAACAATTTTTCCCAAGGAACCCATAGTAAATTCTCGAAAACGTTGTACGTTGAAAATAAACTTTGGTTTTTTTTTCAAATATATTTCTATTAAAAAAAATATTACAAAAGTCATTTTCTACATAAATAAATCTAGTCCACATGCATACTTACGAACTGCGGCGCTGAACGTTAAATCTGGTCCACATGCATACTTCCGAACTGCGGCGCTGAACGTTAAATCTAGTCCACATGCATACTTACAAACTGCGGCGCTGAACGTTAAATCTAGTCCACATGCATACTTACGAACTGCGGCGCTGATCGTTAAATCTAGTCCACATGCGTACTTACGAACTGCGGCGCTGAACATTAAATCTAGTCCACATGCATACTTACGAACTGCGGCGCTGATAGTTAAATCTTGTCCACATGCATACTAACGAACTGCGGCGCTGAACGTTAAATCTAGTCCACATGCATACTTACGAACTGCGGCGCTGAACGTTAAATCTAGTCCACATGCGTACTTAAGAAGTCCTAACTAATATGGACATTATCAAATACTTTCAGAATATTCACCATGTTATTCTTTCGCCTCAGAATAAAGATCAAACCAGAACACGCGTACACTGAGAATAATATAAAGCGTGCAGAAGCCGAAAACTCTGCGCCTACCC
The DNA here is from genome assembly GCA_947284805.1 of Coleophora flavipennella. Classification (NCBI taxonomy): domain Eukaryota; kingdom Metazoa; phylum Arthropoda; class Insecta; order Lepidoptera; family Coleophoridae; genus Coleophora; species Coleophora flavipennella. The sequence goes on from OX369255.1 coordinate 3,783,340, forward strand.
TCCTTCCCTTGGCTGTTATACTGCTATTTTAGGTCGGATTTTAAAACTTTTTAAGTTAGATAAGTAAGAAAGAACCGCAGCTTGTTTACTCACAAATATAAGTCACCTGCATGCAGGATTTAAAAAACTACACCAATTTAGAGTAGTTTTATACGAGCACAAGTTGCCTCACTTTTATCGACGTACGCGAGTTCTGGTTTAATTCTGTATTCTAAGACTTACGCTGTATAAATAACTCCAATTGGAGCGAGAAAAAACAAACAAAATTTTCGACGCTCCATACAAATAATAATTGAAAACGCTAAACACATTAAAAAACCAACTTACATCGCGACCACTTAGTACATTTTGTTTTGTTTTTGTTCATTTTCTAATCAAGTACTACACCGATTTTGATACAATTTATATGAGAACAACCTGGCAGCATATTATTTAACATGAAAAGAATCATGAAAATCGGTTCACAATCTGCGAAGATATCGCGTAACATACAAAAAGCATACAGTCGAATTGAGAACTTCCTTCTTTTTGGAAGTCAGTTAAAAATACACAAAACTGTTGATCGATTTGTTAAAATTAAAAAAATATTGCGAATCGACTGGAGGTCTTGTAGAAAAATTTGTCCAGTGGCCGGCTCCTGCACCAATTTTGTTACAACCTATATATTCAATTGTTACCAATAACACTCGGAGCCTACATAAATTTTCGTAGATTTAAAAAATAATAATTATTCACAATCGGTAAGCCCTTGGCATCATCTCACCTGATAGTAAGTGACGATGATGCCGAAGATGAAAGCGGGCTTTTGGGGCCTCTATTATTTCTACTTTATATAAATGATTTGCCTGCTGCAACCCGCCACAAATGTATATTGTTTGCAGATGACATCTCCATAATAGGCGCTATAAGTACATAACACAACTACTATGCGCAGGAAGACCGACATATTTAACATCAGAGGGTTGCCATTTATCCTCTCAACCTTAATTAACTTATTAATACATTTCCGTTATCGTTACCAAATTTGTCGTTACCTCCTAGTATATAGCGAAGTGTACCTTAAGAACACGAGAAATCCTAAAAAACTCGTCCTTAACTGCTGCCCTAGAGAACCACTATGTACCATAAACACTGCTAAAGATTGAGCATTAAAATATCATTGAGCATTAAAATGTCAATACATTATCAACTGAATTCAAAATCTTCCACTGACTTTAATGACTAAGAAAATGCAAAAGTGGTTACTTTTTTTTTTTTTTTCATTTACAATTGGTAAACCCTTGACAACATCTCACCTGGTGGTAAGTGACGATGCTGGAAGATTATCTCATAATTACTATAATTTAAACGAATTTTTTGACTTAAAATTGTAATTGATTATCATCATATCAGCCGAAGGAAGTCCACTGCTGGACATAGGCCTCCCCCAAGGATCTCCACGACGACCGGTTCTGCGCTGCCCGCATCCAGCGGCTTCCCGCGACCTTCACCAGGTCACCTTATTTATTATCAATTTATCACTGACCTATGTATTATTGTAATGAGTTACTTTAATATTCGCATGCTGTTTTTAATAGCTAAACATGAGTGCTATAACTATTAACTATGTATACTGTAGAGATCGTATGTCTCTACATTTCTACACTTGCAACTCCTTTGGTTATTTTCTTGCCAGCGCGAATCGAAGTAAGAATATTAATTTAAATTTGAATTGATAAGTCGTTCGAAAGCTTTTCAAAACAATATATGTTTATTCTATTGGTGGACCGTGAGCCAGGACGGAGGTCCATTTTTACCAAGAGTATATTTTTGTTATCCGCGCGTCTGGGCTGAGGTCCCTAAAGTTATGGCAAGAAAGTGATAGGAATCGATAAAGAAATAATAATCAGTCAGCCGACAGAGCCTTCTACCTTTTTTTTCGTGATAAATATATGATCATCTCTGATGATCTTTAATACGTATTTGAATCTTTCTTTTTAAAGTATCAAGCTTGTGCTATAACCCCCGGCGTCCCGTAGACGACATCACAATACCGCGTTTAAGGCAAATAAATTAATTCCTAGCCTATGTATTTAGAGACATACTTATTTTGTTTGTTTTAAAAAAGCAAAGAGGAGTATAGAATCAAAGGCAGCTAAATCCAATCCTACATATTTTTCACTAGCTGTGTTTGATTCTCACAAGCGAGGATATAGATGACTTTGATATTAAGCTGAGTTTTTGAACGTATTTTGTGAAGGATGTAGCTGCCTTAGATACTGAATGATGGGTGAAACTGTTTACTATTTGAGTGACGCTTAGGCCGCCATTCTCAAGTGAAATAAGGCACTATACGGATTTAGCTGCCTTTTATTCTATATTAGATATAGATTCCATCATCCCTCTACTTAGGTAGTGCCAGAGGTATCGCTGGAGGTAGAGATGAAATGCCGAAGGACCTGTGCGGACTCCAGATAGCTGATGGTTTTTTTATCCACAATTGGTCAGTCCTTGGCATCATCTCACCTGATGGTAAGTGACTATGATGCCGAAAGGCTAACCAAGATTCCGCAACACAATGGGGAACTGCCTATCGTATCTTCAAGCCGGAACACATCAACGTTGTTAGCCTTGATGTTTGCCGGCAAAACTAAGATAAGGTGGTAGCTAGCCAGGCGGGCTCAGAAAATGCCTTTCCACCAACCAAACCTGATCTCAAAAAGTTAGACTCCATCGGGTATCAAACCCGCGACCTCCTGATATGAAGCTAATGAACTTAACAATTACACCACGGAGAATTGGCAAGAGACGGTGCTGAGCTGGAAATAATGTCGTCCTTAAGTGACGGAGGCCAAGATCCATTATAGGTCACTGAGCCAGCGAAGAGAGTTTTTATCTTTTAATTTTTTATTCACAATTGGTTAGCTCTTGGCATCATCTCACCTGATGATAAGTCACGATGTTGCCGAAGATGGAAGCGGGCTTAACCAAGATTCCCCAACGCAATGGAGAACTGGCTATCTTATCTTCAAGCCGGAACACATCAATGAGTAGAGTAGAGGTTCCGTCACAGAGTAATTTTAGTAACGAAGCAACAACAATACCTCCAAGAAAATGGTTTCCCAAAACATAATTGCTCAGGCCATCTGTCTTCAGTATCAATTGTTGATAATCTCCGTAATCCCACCCCGTTACCTGAGGTAGCTTGGAAGGGGTAGAGGGGGGCGAGGAAATCCTATTTTCATAGTTCACTTCACCAGCCGACGTAATTTTGTTACCACGCATCGGTGCATTGGGCTTCTGGAGTATAATATTGTAGGGCGACGCATTGTGCTTGATACTTTATGTTGTTAGACTAAACATCAGCCTTGAAGAGAAAAGAATGGACTTTCAAGTCGAATTTGTTCTGAAAAAGAAAATACAATAATTATTTTTGAAACATACAAAGCATTAATTATTTTTTTTGGTTTGGTTTGGTTGCCCTCGATTTCCCTGGGATTCCATCATCAGATCCTGGTTTTCTTATCATGGTAATCATCAAAATCGGTTCTTATATGACGAAGTTATCCGCGAACAAACATTATATATATATATATATATATATATATATATATATATACCGTGCTATCCAAGGGATAGACGACGATTACCTGCACTTAGCAACACCCGCGGTCACGAGTAGGGAATTTAGATTTACACCTACAGACGTATGCAACGCGACCTTCATTTATATCTTGGAATCAGATGTGTGTGTAGGTTCCTTCAAGTTGTTTTTCTTCACCGTTAAAGTAAGCGGTAAGTAAATGCACGTAAGTTTCGAAAAACTCATTGGTACATGTCCATCCGAATACGAACCCGGGGATCTGTGGTTAGGAGAAGACCAGTCTTTACCGTTGAGCCATTTTTATAGTGAGGAGGGATGAAAGGCATGGGATGAAAGGCATGGGATAATAAGAGAGATGAATATGAATGTGGATGAGTATAAAGGGAGAGAAAGATCAAAGAACAATGGATGAACTGTAAAGATGATATGAGTAAGAAAGAAGTGCGACATTCACTTCTTTCTTACTCATATCATCTTTGATGATTGCAAATGGGAGAGAATGGAAGAAAACATTTTGCTCTGACTGCAAATTATTATTTACTACAGGGCAAGGAAATAATGATGATACATCACACATGATGTATTTAACTCAATTTTAATTTTTGTTTTGATTGATCACTTACACACCTCTACAAAAAAAAAAATTTGTTGACCTGGATATCTTGGCAAATTATAATGTTTTCTAGTGCCCAGATTACGAATTTATTCATGAAAGTATTGAATGTGCTCTTGTTTTTATGATTTAGTAGTAGTTGGTAATGAAATTTATTTTTCCAGTTATGATTAGAGTTCTGCACAAAAAAAAACGAGAGCAAATCTTACAAATGCATTGATTGTTTCATGAACTGTGAGCATAAATATATTCAAAATCGAAATATATATATAGGGCTACAAAACCACTGTAGACCAGTGATCTATAAATGACTTGGGTCAAAGTTATTGACAACGTGAACAATTTAGAATTTAATTACACTCTGTACTTATATCTACATGGTTACATTTGTAAATTTATTACAGCTTTGTAAGAATCTTAATGATTTCTATAAAGTATTAAAATTGCTAGGGCACCGTAGATCCTTCTTAGATGTTTACAAAGTTATTTCATATTTTCAATTTAAACAGGCGGCGCGGGTGTGGGAAGGCTGTTCGTTTCCCTTTCAGATCCATAATAAACTTTATCCCCTTATTGTTATCTTATAAATAACTATGGATATTCTCGTGCTTGAGCTGAAAAGAGAAAGTACCTTAAGAAGGTTATTAAATTAATTATTAAAGGATTTAAAGGACGACTTCTTGTGATATTTAATACAATGGCCGTTAAGAGAAAGCGAGAAGGTAACTACACTATGTAACCTTATGTTCTTTAATCCAATTTCACATACTTAGTAGGCCGGTCAATAATATCGTTCAACACCTTAAGTTGACATTTTAGTTACAGTTTTCAGAGGTATTTAATTTTTAGAGCGACTTCATACAAAATAGCGGTGCGCGCCCTTATTAGACTGGGCACTTTTTAATAGCTGATACTGTTTCTACTTGGTGTATGTGTCAGCGGCAGATTGCAAAATAAGGCAGATCGTAAAAGGCCCAGGCATTTTATTTCGGGGCTCCGAAAAATACCAAAGGTTGGGTTCATTTAAGAAGTATTGAAACGAGAAAACGAAAAGAGGAACATGATTGAGACATTTGAGAACAGAAGATGATAGGGCACTTAATTAGACACGATAATTTTATCAAGAACATAATAGAAGGAAAGATCGTAGGAAAGCGCGGAAGAGGAAGACCTAGAATTGCTTATATAGACCAAGTTAAGTAGAAAGTTAAGGTGGAAACGTATAGAGAAATGAAGGAGATAGTGTGGGAGAGAGAGACCTGGAAGAGCTGCACCGACAAGAGCACAGCTCTTAAACTGTGATGATGATGATGAGGTTCGTTTAACATGTCTAGCGGGGCTCCGTTGACTTAGTCATTTTCAAAGCTCCGCGATGAAATGCCTGGGCCTTGCACATCAAGGTATTTATAACTACTTCTTTCATAAGTATTTACATAAAGATTACTTTGCGGAATTGTTCTATCATGAGTTAAATTAACCCTGAACTGATTGAATTTAATCTTCTTTTTCTTATCGTGTGGCACAATTATCAGTGCTATCCAAGGGATAGACGGTGTTTGCCTGGTGTTGCACTTAGTATCACCCGCGGTCACGTGTAGGCTATTTAGATTAACACCTACGGACGTGTGCAACGCGACCTTCGTATACATCTGGAATCAGATGTGTAGGTTTCCTCACGATGTTTTTCCTTCACCGTTAAAGCAATCGGTAAGTATATGTACGTTAGTTTAGAAAAACTCATTGATACATTGGCCGTCCGTATTTGAACCCGGGACCTCTGGTTAGGAGGACCGAGTCGTTACCGATTGAGCCACCGACGCTTATTATTGAATTTTATGAGAAAATGATACAGTGAGTGACGGATGAGGGTCGCCTGTGGAAATTTTCACAAACTTAAAAATATTATCAAGAGCGTCGGTGGCGAAACAGCTCGGGCCGCTACCTCCTGTCCGGAAGGTAGTGGTTCGAATCCTGCCACGTACCAATGTGTTTTCGAATTTCGATTTCATATGTACGTTTATCCGACGCTCTGACGGTGAAGGAAAACATCGTGAGGAAAACTGCACACGCCTGCGTAGAAACTCGAAGGTTGTGTGTAGTCGACCAACCCGCACTGGGCTCGCGTGGTCCACTGTCGCCCTAATTCAGTGTAGGCTTCGAGCTTCTCTGTGGGGACGTATATGAGCTGATCATCATATCAGCTCATATACGTCCCCACCAAGGGGCTCAAGCCTACCCTGAATTAGGGCGATCGGGCCTTAGTCGACCACGCGGGCCCAGTGCGGGTTGGACGACTTCACACACAACCTTCGAGTTTCTTCGCAGATGTGTGCAGGTTTCCTCACGATGTTTTCCTTCACCGTTAAAGCAATCGGTGAGTATATGTATGTAAGTTTCGAAAAAGTCATTGGTATATTGGCCGTCCGGATTTAAACACGGCACCTGTGGTTAGGAGGACCGAGAGTCGTTACCAGTTGAGCCACCGACGAAAAAAAAAATGAGCTGTTAATATTTTATTCTCACAAAAACGCTCAAAAAATCATTTACCCGTGACAAATACTTACCGAAACCATAATTATTGTTTTCCGTATCCATTTGTCCGTCCGTCTGTCACACAATACTTTGCAGCTCATGTCCCGTGCCCTCGAACTAAGTACTATTTGTTCATTCAAGCAAAACCGAGTTGATCCGATAATATTCGATAGTAATGACAGTTAAATGATCGGAAAACATGTCGATGATCGATGACATTTTGCAATATGCGTTGACGTTCATTGTTCCTTCAGGTTTTTTATACAGTTATTATAATACAGTTTAATACAAATAAAAACTACATGGTTTAATTTAACTAAAAAATATTAAATTGTGATTCGGAAGTGCAAGGAATTGAACAGTAGAATTACAATTCTACAGCCACGCTGGCCTGTCTCCGTCGTATTCTTTTGAGATTTGATCCCATGAGTGTAATAAGAATTATTTTACATATATTGGTAATTGTTTTTTAATTATTATGGGTGTCGGGAGTAATGATAAAATATTTAATTGCGGCATACATTTTTTTTTACAATCTATCTACACATATACACATCCCCACGCAAACACACACACACACACACACATTGCACATGCATTTTGTACTTAGCTTTATTTTGTTCAATCCTCACTTAAAATTTTCGGTTAACATCGCATATTTTGTTCCTATCTCTGCTCGCTGACTGCTAAGGTACAGGCCTTTTCTATTATAGTTTAGTAGCCAGAGTTCCAATAAGTAAATCTAAGATAAATGTAATACAACTAGAATTAAGACCCTGTTTTTTTAACTTGTAAACTTTTTGTGAAATAAATTTATTATTTATTTATTTATTAAAAAAAATTATTTTAAAACATCTTTGACTACTGTGATTATAATTGTACCATTGTATTATCCGCCAATAACATAACGGTTAATAAAGCGTGCATAAATTTCGCAAACATGTGTACGTTACGAAATTACACGTAGTTAATTAACATGGAAAATTAACTGTAAAACAGAGATTAACTAATTGCGTTTAAAGATAAAGAAACCAATTCCTTCTAAGAAGGCAGGGCAGGGGCATCACTCGCTCGGCCGAAGCGCTCGCGCGGAAACTGTCACATTTTGACGTTTCACTTGACGTGGCGTTCCTTATTCAAACATCCCGCCTCTTAGTTTTATTTCTTTATCTCTCATCTCAATCTAACAGCCAGATATTTGGAATCACAATTTTAAAGCACAACCAAAAAGGTTTTATATCGAGTGTAATATATTTATAAACATTGGATATGAGTTTTTAAACGTCTGCTATCTCGATATAACCTGTTGTGGGGTATTTCGTTTCGTTTCGTGCATCGGACGCGATGAATGCATAATTAAGTGGAAGCGTTTTTATGATTAGGTTAATCTGTGTAGTTAAGTTACGTCACGAGAGAAACTTAAATTATTTTGATAAATGAGAGTATGAAACTGTTTTCTATATAAGGTGTAACAAAATTAGCTGAAACTATTTTAACTGCTGTTGTAGTTTCCATGAAACTGAACTACTTTCCCCATGGAACCCATAGTCAAATCGCAAAAAAAAAATTAGCTCTCCCATACTAACTCGATCAGCTGATCAGCCAACTTAGTATGAGAAGTTCAATTTTTTTTTATTTAAACATATTTATTTCGGAGAATGTGTGTTCGGTCAACGAGACGAAGGAAGGGCTTCCAACTCTTCGTTTTTAGAGTACCGTACCCTAAAGGGTAAAAACGGGAACCTATTACTAAGCCTCCGCTGTCCGTTCATCCGTCTGTCACCAGGCTGTATTTCATGAACCGCGATAGCTAGCTAGACAGCTGAAAAATGATGTATTTCTGTTGCCACTATAAAAAAAATACAAAAAAAATAAAAAATACTAGAAAAATAAAAAAAATAAAATGTGGTTTTTTAAACATGACGAAACTAGCCCCGTCTAGTATGATGGTTTTTGAAACATGAAACTAGGGCCATCTAGTATGATGGTATGGAACCCTATGTGTGCGGTTCATACCCGCACTTGGCCGGTTTTGTTTAGTGCACGAAGCGTTGCGCTTCCTTTTTTTTAATAAAAATTTATTATGCGTTGGAAGTCCTTGTCAACGTCAGTGTTTCCCCATTCCTACAATGAAGGTCCCCACTTCAAGGCGCCATTATTTGGATTAGCGCGTAATAACCTAGACTGAAACGACACATCCCATTAGGTAGAAAAACGCATTAAAAAAATCGAAAAATACTCACAGCTTTTTGGTAATAGTTTGGTATAAGTGCTATTCTTGGAGATTCTCTGCGTGATCGAATCAGAAACGAGGAGATCCGCAGGAGAACCAAAGTAACCGATATAGCTCACAGAATCGCTAAACTGAAGTGGCAGTGGGCAGGGCACATAGCTCGTAGAACAGATGGCCGTTGGGGTATTAAAGTTCTCGAGTGGCGATCGCGCACCGGAAAACGTAGCGTAGGCAGGCCTTCCACGCGGTAGACCGACGACCTGGTGAAGATCGCGGGAAGCCGATGGATGCGGGCAGCGCGGGACTGGTCGTCGAGGAAATCCTTGTGGGAGGCCTTTGTCCAGCAGTGGACGTTTTTCGGCTGATATGATGATGATTGGTACAAGCAACCGAACACTTTTAGATAAGAGTTATCGATACGGCAGAGCTAAAGAAGAATTGTATTTATATCACTTAAATGATTCACTAAAACAAAGTTTACTGCATCAAACTGCATTCCATTTTTTCAACTGACTGCTGACGTGGCCTGTCACTTTTGAATTTCGAACACACGAACCCTTATTATGAAAAAGGAACGTTCTTTTTTTTTACCGGCCATACAACGCAACCCGATCCCCGAAATTCACTTGCTACCAAGTTTATTATTTGATACTTTTGGGCGGATTATTATTTTTAAGCTCCTATACAATGTCGGCGTCCCTTTGGCTTTTTGTTAGATTAAGTTTTTTTTTTATCGTGCGGGTGTTGTTTGTTAAGAAATTATATGTTTATAGTTTGGTGTAGCAAAAGAGTCTATCACTGGTCTACAGTGGTTTTGTTGCCCTAGTTAAAAGATCGATTTTTTTTTTCGATTTTTTACTCATGTTTTTGACAAATAAATTATCTTTATCTTTATATATTTATGCTCACAATTCATGAAACTATCAATGATTTCATAAGATTTGCTCTCGTTTTTTTGCGTAGAACTCTAATCATGACTGGGAAAATAAACTTTATTACTAACTAGCCGATAATTGATCATAAAAACAAGAGCACATTCAATACTTTTATGAATAAATTCGTTGAGCACTTGAAAACATTAAAATTTGCTAAGATATTCAGGGCAACAAAAAAAATATTTTTTTTGTAGAGCTGTGATTATTGAAAGAAAAAATGGTAAAATGGATGAAGTTCAGAATAATTTATTTAGGGCACTAATTCTCCAGCCAAGGCAAAATGTCTTAATGAACTACTGTAAATCATAATATGCATTATTTGATGAACTCGTCTGCGATTCTGGCTTCAATCTCTTTCTCGAATATAAATGGCTCTAGTTTAATGTTTGTTTGTCCCTATTTCTGTGTGCAATAAATTATGAAATAAATAAAATAAATAAATTAATGGCTCTATTTCGTCTCTCAATAATAATATACAGGGTGTAAAAAAAAATGTGTAGGACCCGTTAACTGGGGGTTCTACTTATCACACTGAACGACTTTCCCCCAGGGAACCCATGGTCAAATCACAAAAAAAATATATTTGGACCCTCCATACAAAAATACACAAAAGTGGTCGAGCAGCTAATTGATTTGTTTGTTTGTTTGATTGTATTTTAAAGAGTTAAAAAAATCGTGTTTTTAGCGAATTCATAGAACAAAAATAGCATAAAAGCTTTTTATAGCTTGCAAGATTTTATAAAATGAACAATGACGTGGTAGGTACTTTTTGATTTTAATTTATGAATTTCTTATAAAATGAAACAAATAATGACTTGATAATTTATTTCTTATGCATGCATTTCATTTTTTATTAAGTACTAGCTGTTTCCCGCGGTTTCACCCGCGTGGACAACGTTTCTATGACTTTTCGAGGGTGCGCAGTGCGCGAGCCGCAAGCGGCTCGCGAGCGTAGTAAAAAGTAGCCTATGTCTGAATCCAGGTCCTAATCTGTCTACTTACCAAATTTCAGCCAAATCCGTTCAGTAGTTTTTGCGGGAAAGCGTAACAGACAGACAGAGTTACTTTCACATTTATAATATTATTAGTAGGGATTAAAGTATGTATTACATAAATTACAAATGTTTCACAATATGTATATAGGTCGACTTTACTTACCTTAAGTTGCAGTGCCCTAGCCGGGTGTCATATACATACTATAATATGTAACTAAATACACTTAAGATCTTCTGTACCCTGTATATGACAGCAATAAATTATTGAGTATTGAGTAAAGTTGTTCACTATGATGAGTAGAAGCCCCAGTTAACGGGACCTACATCAATTTTGTTAAACCCTGTATAATTATGAGAATCTGGACGTATCCCAATTCATATATGTATTAGGTATCATTAGTTTTTTTTAATCTACAATTGGTAAGCCCTTGGCATCATCTCACCAGATGGCAAGTGACCCTGATGTTGAAGATGTAAGCGGGCTTAACAAGATTCCCCAAAGCAATGGAGAACTGGCTATCTTAACTTTGAACCGGAACGCATCAATGCTGATAACATTGATGTTTGGCGGTAAGACTTACATAATATACGGGCGTAGAAAATGCCCTTCCACAAACCAAACAGAGTCTTAAAAAAAGTTAGGCTCCGCCGGGAATCGAACCCGCGACCTCCTGATGTCAAGCTGATGGACTTAACCATTACGTCACGGAGGCGGTTTAACATTCAGTACCCTATCTCGTGGTAATTTTGGTTTTTACTTACTTGCAGTCGCTGGCTCAGCGACCCGAAGAGGATCTTGGCCTCCAACACCTATTGACGCCAACCGTCAGGATCCTGCGCCAATAGGCTAACTGGAGGACGTTGAGGTCTTTTCGACTTCATCTTTCCAGCGGTATCTGGGTCGTTCAACCAGGCGTTTCCTGCTCGGTAGCCCCACAGAAGCTTTTTTCGACGGCGCGATCCTCTTCCATCCTCTCCACGATAAACCGAGCGAAAAATCATCCGGAAGATTCTGGGACCAGTCAGACGACACTATGGTACATGGGGAGTCCGAAAAAACCAGGAGATCGAAAACCTAGTCTCCGAACCCAACATAGTCTGTGAAACTAAAGCTATCTCGGTCATTTTTGATTCACGCATGATATTGATCATATCAGCTCATATACGTCGCCATCGAGGGGCTTGAGCCTACCCTGAATTAGGGCGATCAGGCCTTAGTCGACCACGCGGGCCCAGTGCTTGTTGGTCGACTTCACACACAACCTGCGAGTTTCTTCGCAGGTGTGTGAAGGTTTCCTCACGATGTTTTCCTTCACCGTTAAAGCAGTCGGTAAGTATATATACGTAAGTTTTAAAAAAATTCGTTGGTACATTGGCCGTCCAGATTTGAACCCGGTATACCTCTGGTTAAAAGGACCGAGTCGTTTACGGGCAGAGCCACCGACGCATGATATTAATATTTTTTATCGATAACGTGATGTTAGTAGAAACATTTTGGATTTTGTCTCACGACAAAAAAATAGATAGTTGATATGTTTATTTAATGCACAAAATACCACTTACAAACCAAAGAAAAAAGCAAACACAGAAATCTTATTAAAATTTGAACATTAAAATGTATCGTCAAAATCTCCTAATTGTAATAATGACGTGACCAATCTTTTCCCGTGATGCACCCAAGTGTACTAAGGTGAACAACGGAAAAAAAATAACCGCCTACGTGGCGTAATGGTTAGTCCATTCGCTTCACACCAGAGTTCGATTCCCGGTGAGGTCAACTTTGTAAAAGTAGGTTTGGTTGGTAGTAGGGCATTTTCATCGCCCGCCTGGCTAGCTACCACCATCTTATCAAGTCTTGCCGCCAAACATCAATGTTAACAGTATTGATGTGTTCCGGCTTTTAGATAAGATAGCCAGTTCTCCACTGCGTTGGGAGATCTTGGTAAACCCGCTTCCATCTTCGGCATCATTTTTATTAACCATCAGGTGAGATGATGTCAAGGGCTCACCAATTGTGGATTAAACCCACCCAGGTGAACCAAACAGAGGGACCACGGGCAAGACGGCAAACTGTACGAATGATACGAGGCAGTCTTCGCAGCTTCACTCCTCTGTGTAATTTCCTATCACCTGTTATCAGAACAGTACAGTTTGTTGTTTTAACGATAACACAATTCCAAAAAATTCAGTTTAAAATAATTTTCGAAAAACCTGAAAACTTTTAGGCACAAGCTTTTAATATTGCATTGTCACGCGATATACACACACATGTAAAATTTCAGCTCAATCGGAAACCGAGAAGTGGGTCAAATTTAACTTGCAAGATTCCACCCGAACATTATACATTATACATTGCAAGTTAAATAAAATCATGTAAAAACTAAAAAAAACACGCTTTTAAAGCACATCAACCAAAAAAGTGAAAAATAATTCTTAATATAAGCTGAAAACAATAATGAAAGAAAAATACTAGTGTTATTGTGAAAAAAGCGTGAGTTGCTCGATATACGAAAAAATATGGCACAAAGCGCCCCACGCTTTTTTCACAATAATACTAGTATTTTTCGTTCATTATTGTTTTCAGCTTATATTAAGAATTACTTTTCACTCTTCAGTTTAATGTGCTTTAAAAGCGTGCTTTTTAGTTTTTTTTAACTATATTTATTTTTATTTTTTTAGTTTGATGTGCATTTAATCCTGGCGATCCTGATCAGGATAATGAGATAAACTTATGAAATTATTGTATTGTCACTGATCCTTGATAGATTTACAAAATTTTGAATTAAATCTGTCCGTTTAAAGTGGGTCAAACAAAATCGAGTGCAAAGGAGTCGGTTACAAACTTACATACAGGTGAAGCTAATAAAAGCGTGAAAAGAAAATGTCTCGCAGCGGACTCGGGGGAGGGGGGGGGGACTTTCCTAAAACGTAAGAGTAGAATAGATCCCTTTTCAACTGACTTCCGAAAAGGAGGAGGTTCTCAATTCGACTGTATGTTGTTGTTGTTGTTTTTTTTGTATGTTTGTTACGCGATATCTTCGTAGATTGTGAACCGATTTTCATGATTATTTTTTATATAATAGGGTATGCTTCCGAGTTGGTCCCATATAAATTTTATTAAAATCGGTGTAGTACTTGATAAGAAAATTAACAAAAACCAAAAATAATAATGCAAAATTTTACTAAGTTCTCGCGATGGAAGTCGGTTTTATAACGTGTTCAGCGTTTTCAATTATTATTTCTAGCATTGTAAGAGACATAAGAATTTTAAATTATGTATACAGGGTGTAACAAAATTGGTGTAGGTCCCGTTAACTGGGGCTTCTACTCATCATATTGAACAACTTTTGTTCTACGACTTTGCTGAAAACGTAAAAAAATGTTAACTCTTCATACAAATGGATCAGCTGATCGACCGATTTTGTGCATTTCAGTATGGATTCCTGGAGAAAGTTGTTCAGTATGACGAGTAGAACCCCCAGTTAACGGGACCTACACCAATTTTGTTACATCCTGTATATCAATTCATAAAAATTTGTTAAACTTTTCTATAGGATCCTGTTTCTCCCCGCGAGAAGGGCGACCTAATTATTCGGAATAATCGCCATGTATCGATAATTAGTCGCGACGCCGAGCGACACAGTGAGGCCGCCCGCGAGCGCAGCGGTTCTCAAACATTCAAAAGCCTCCTTCACCTAAAACGTATTGCACAGTCGTCGGTAGGTACATACTTTTTAGTAAAAGGAAATACTTACTAATATTATAAATGTGAAAATGTGTTTGTTTGTTTGTTACATTTTCACGCTTCAACACCTTGACCAAGCTTTAGAAAATTTGGCGTGCAGGTAGCCTGTGTCACGGAGAAGGACATAGGCTACTTTTTATTCCGGGAAAATATCATAATCTGATGCAGTTTCTGAGGGAACTAAAAAATACTCGATTGTTGAGATTTTTTGCACAGAGATGGTTGAGTAGATGGGAAACGACATAATTTACTAATCACCCTTAAAGACAGTCATAAAAACGATGTCCGCGCGGGTGGGGCCGCGGGAAAAAGCTAGTATTATCATATTTATCATCATATCAGCCGAAGGACAGCCAAGGATTTCCACGAAGACCGGTTCGGCGCTGCCTGCATCTAGCGGCTTCCCGCGACCCTCACCAGGTCATCGGTCCAGCGAGTGGAAGGCCTCCTACGCTACGTTTTTCGGTGCGCGGTCGCAACTCGCAACTGCCCCAACGGCCATGTGTGAATGTGAGTATGTGGTAGCTCTATCTCCTTAAATACTGATCGCGTTTGGATGAAATTTGAATTAGAGATATTATATATTTTTTAGTATCTATAGCCGTCTTTATCGATTTTTTCTTACCTTTACGTTTTAAGATTGCCACCAAAGTAAAATCCACTTTTTTCTTCTTAAAAATGGCACTGGCGATTCTAATATAACTATACATGTTACTACAACTTTATACAACGTATTGTAGTGTTTATTATTCCGGGAAAAATCTAAATAATCCATAAAAAACGTCACAAGGTACCACACCATCTCACATAATTTGTAAATTTTTCATCAAGTCCGATACATTTTTTAATTTGCTACTAGGTGAGCGTGTTTTTAATGTTTGTTCAGTGTTTTTTTATGTATTACAGAGGGCAAAGGCTACGTGAGAACGCTACAGCTTGGCTGTACAATCCTCACTAATAATATAAAATATGTGAAAATGTGTTAGTTTGTTTGTTTGTTAGCTTTTCACGCGTCAACACCTTGACCAATCTTGATGAAATTTGGTAGGCAAGTAACCTATGTTACGGGGAAGGACATAGGCTACTTTTTATCCCGTGAAAATATTATAGTCCGATGTGGTTCCTGAGGGAATTGAAAAATAGCCTTTTTTGGTTCACTTCTTTAACATCGCAACGTAACAATGATTTATTGTGATTTTTTGCTCAGAGATGGTTGAGGGAGTGGGAAATGACATAGACTGCTAATTAGAATAGCTGGATCTGGTATCGGGATCTGGAGAAAACTATTAGCTCGCGCACCACCCACCCTCAAAGACAGTTATAAAATCGATGATCACGCGGGCTAAGCCCCGGGAAAAAGCTAGTTTATTTATATTGATTATCCATTTTCAAACACTTTGAGTGCTTTTGAGTGCCTTACTTACATTGCAACGATGATGGATCGGTATCCGTGGCGAGGCGTTGGCCCAAGCCGCCTTAATCGAATCACATTCGTTATCGCGCCCATGTCGTGCGCAGACGCACGGCCCCTTTGAACCTTTGTCTCGATGTCCTTTTAATTGTTACGATTTGGATGCCTTATCTAAATTCTTCGAAGTTTTGAGACTGTTAAGAGAGCTTATGGAAAATATGATTGAAAGTATCGTAGCTGAACGCGTATTTGTATTGACTCCCGCGCTGTGTACATCTGTAGATGTACGTACAGTGCTGCAGTCAGCATAAATACACTCAGTGTACTTTCACTACAGTCAGTAGGTACTGCAGTTGCAATGGTAGGAAAAGCTTAGATACTAGACACCACCAGGCGACCACCGTTTATCCCTTGGATGGCACAGTTAAGGGTCCTATCCTCCTAAAACTGGGTACGGCGGCGTTACGTAAAAATAACTTTAAATTAATGAGCACTCAGAAAATGCTAGAGAAATTCATAAAAAATATAAAAATGACTGAATATCAATTTAACGACTTTTGCCTTATTTGAAACGTGAACACGATAGTCAAGATTGTACTGAAATCTTTCTAATTTATGATGAACTTCATGTATTTGACTAGCGATAGGTACAATGACTTATATATATTACTTCATTATATATTACTCCCGACGAATTGGTGCGAAAATCGAAAGTTTCGCACACTCGCGAATCAGTCGCCTGCGGGATATTGTAGAGTGCGGTGGAAAGATATTATAGAAATGCCTTATTGTGTTGTTAGAGGCTGTAAAAATCATGAAATAAAGGCTAAGAAGAAACATGGGATGTCGTGTCATCGGCAAGTAACCTTACATTGTATTTTTTCTTGTATACAAATTAAATAAACGCATTTTTAAGGCGACAATTCTACCAAGGTCCTTTTAGCGCGGCACTGACTGACGTCAACTCTCGCCCACGCTAGTTCGTACGAGTTATATCAGATGGCGCTACTTTTTGCTTGTATGAAGAAAATCTGAGTAAAATATGGAGACGGGCGGATCCTTTTGTCCAAATCTGTGGATAGATACCAATTTTATTTAGAACTATAAACGTTTCCTTAAGGGTTCCGTACCTCGAGAGGTAAAAATGGAACCATTTTAACATCACTCATGTGTCTGTCTGTCTGTACATCCGTCCGTCCATAACAGTCAATTTGCTCCGAAACTACTAGACTGATTGAGTTGAAATTTGGTACACACACATATGTAGGTCGGTAACCCAAAGATGGACGTTTAACGTAAATTAATAAATTTTAAACATGGGGGCCACTTTTGGGGGGTAAACTTAAAAAGTAAAAAAAATATTTTTCAAATTATATTGTGGGACATATCAAATAAAAGGACTAGTAAGCTTTTTTATTTTAGGATAAATAGTTTTGAAAAGAAAGCAGACAAAAATTGACTATTATACCCCTTACAGGAAAATCTACCCACAGAAAATATTAAATTTCCTAATTAAACCTAGAGCAAAGTATGTACTGAGAGGTCTTGTTCTGTTGGTAGTTAAAGTTTTGGTGCGGAACCCTGTTTGTATGACCCCGATTCGCACTTGGCCGGTTTTTTCACGTAACGCCGAAACCAATAGCTGCCAACAGGGGCGTTGACCTTTAATTGTGCACTAGTACAGTCACAGATAACTAAATAGTTGGTACAGTCACGGAATTTAATTGTTTAGCAGATTCGGGAAACTTCAATTTTGCCGGATTATAAGTAGGTACATACATTTTTAAAATTAATTAAGTGTCAACACAGAATTTATTTTAACAATATACCAGATTTTTTAATAACTATTTTTATACTTACCAAGAAGAATCTACAACGATATTTAAAATTTTTCTTTAACTTCTTCTTTGGCGTTTTTTTATTAAAAACATTGAGTGAGTTTGTATTGGCCTGATGGTAAGTGCCGATGAAGCCGAGGATGTAACACGCATATATCAAATAGTGTCTATTCACTCTCGTCTTGACGATTCCTAAATTATACGAATCGGGGAAAACAAACGCCGACAGGGAAATCCACTCTTTGTCCGTTCGCATAATAATACTTACCTATGTCTATCAAATAGAGAGTTGATGAAACGGGAAAACTAAGTTCATAACCCGACTAAATTAAAGGGTCTTGAATCCGCTAAACATACAAATTCCGTGCCAGTACAACTAATCAATAGTTATCGCTGTTAGTTTTCAAAAATATTACCATTATCATACCTTGTTTTGCTTTATAATAGATGTCATCAAGATTTTTTTTCCTTCGTTCCTATTTGGCGTTCCAAATCTATGGAGAGTGATTTTGTCGATGTCAATGAAAGACACAAGCAGTATTTGATAATATTTCGACAACGTACACCTATAATAAGCATTTGTATTAGAATAAGACCTAACTATGTTTTGGAAACGTGTAATATTTATGCCGTTGGTGTGCCTTATTCAAATAAAATAAAATAAACGTAGTGAAACAACGTCTCTGAGCGTGGTGAGCAATTCAATAAGTTTTCCGTGTGGTGGCTTCTGAAACAAAGGACGGAGCTGCCTCGAACCTCAGTATGTTTTTAATATATTATTTTTTACATTGTGAAACTCAACTTAAATGGAAAAAAAATCGAGACCTGAAAACTTTTAGGCACAAGCTTTTTTTTGAAAATTTTTCAAAAATGTTTTAATCTTGTCAGCAAACCCTCTTATTTGATACCTATATTGTAGGAGTGCATTAAAAAAAAACTAGTCCACCACCTTGGGTGCGCCGCCATGTTGTATTTAGAATGACGTTACACTATGTACACTAATGTATTGTCATCCAAACTGAACGTTGTACAAAATTTCAGCTCCAACGGTTGAAGATATCTGCTTCAAAATTGAGTTGCAAGATTCCACCCGAACAAACATACATACATACATACATACATTGCAAGTTAAATAAAAGCATGTAAAAAATCGTAAAACTGACTCAACAGATGTTATTTTCCGTCCGTGTCAAGTCTCAGAAACGTCACTTTTAAACATAAAGAACCCCGTTCATCATTACAGCTCATATACGTCCCCACCGAGGGGCTCGAGCCTACCCTGAATCAGGGCGATTAGGCCTTAGTCGACCACGCGGGCCCAGTGCGGGTTGGTCGACTTCACACACAACCTTCGAGTTTCGTCGCAAGCGTGTGTAGGTTTCCTCACGATGTTTTCCTTCACCGTTAAAGCAATCGGTAAGTATGTACGTAAGTTTTTGAAAAACTCATTGGTACATTGGCCGTCCAGATTTGAACCCGGTACCTCTGGTTAGATGGACCGAACCCCGTTACCCGTACCAAAAGTATGGAAAATGTGGTTTCAGTTAAATATTCTGAGATTTTGGTATAATATAGATTTTAACGTCCTGAACAAAAGTCTCTATGGGGGCTACCACTGTTGCCGAGTCCCTTTCAGAGTTACGACTGATTTGATTTGATTTGAAATGAACCCATAATAAACCGAGTTTGAAAGTGTACATGTGTATCTATGAAAATATATGTAGATAAGATTTAACAAGTAACACTAGTTTTCTTTTATTTTACCCGTTATTGATAGTTTGTTTTGTCTGGTACAGTCTACTGTAAAAATATGGGTGCATTAAAATGCTCAATTTATAGTCATTTATAGTCATTTATTCACCAGGCAACAATGAACATTGCTTAGAGGCAGGTTAATTTTACAAACTTAAATATTAACATATTAACTAACATACTAATTAATAAATTACATTTAATAGCACATTCATGTTCTCTCGCAATCTATTTGAGAAAATGAGTATCTGTTATTATTTCATTCATGTATTCATTTACTGTCGGTGGCTCAACCGGTAACGACTCGGTCCATCTAACCAGAGGTACCGGGTTCAAATCTGGACGGCCAATGTACCAATGAGTTTTTAAAAACTTACGTACATACTTACCGATTGCTTTAACGGTGAAGGAAAACATCGTGAGGAAACCTGCACACGCCTGCGAAGAAACTCAAAGGTTGTGTGTGAAGTCGACCAACCCGCACTGGGCCCGCGTGGTCGACTAAGGCCTAATCGCCCTGATTCAGGGTAGGCTCGAGCCCCTCGGTGGGGACGTATATGAGCTGTAATGATGATTCATTTACTGAGTAATATGCATGTTTTTGAAAAAAATCTCTCAATTTTGCTTTGAACTCTAGCTTAGGGAGATCCATTATTAGTTTAGGTAGTTTATTGTACATCATTATTTTTAGTGGGATTCCTTGTTTGAGAGTTTTTGTCAGCCGTACAGTAGGCATCGTCAGTTTGTAATTTCCTCTTGTATTAAAATTATGAATGTCTGATCTTTTAATTAAATTGTCCTTGTCCTCGTAAATTTCTAAAATAGATTTATATATGAAAAGGGAAATCACAGTCATAAGTTTATTCTGAATAAAATATTCTCTAGCTGAAGTTCTTTTATGTACTCCTGAAATGATTCTTATGGCCCTTTTTTGTTGAATCAAAACTTTTTTGATGTCTGCTGCATTACCCCACACCGTTAAACCATATGAAATTATAGATTGAATATAGGCATAGTAAACGTTTATTAATGTTTCCTTGCTAACCAATGATTTTAATTTTAGGAGGGCATAGTTTGCAGACGACAGTCTTTTGCATACTTTTTCTATATGGATACTATGGCTTATTGTATCTTGTATTGTATATCCTAGAAAAGTCGTAGAATTAGTTATTTGCCCTTTATTTTGCTTTGTTTTGTAGTGTAGTTGCACAGTTTTGTTCGAATTTAATATAATTCCATTACATGAGAACCAATCTTCAAGACAGTCTAAAATATGTTTTATTTTATTGACTAGGTTTTCTTGCTTCCTATCCCTAATTCCGACATGTGTGTCATCTGCAAATAAACTTATTTCGGCCCACGATGGTGTTGCTTACGCAAGATCATTAATATAGATCAGAAACAACACTGGTCCGAGTATAGAGCCTTGTGGGATCCCTATATCTATCATTTTTTTATCAGAAAGCACTGCGTCTACCGTTACTAACTGTGACCTGTCCTGTAAATAGCTTTCGATCATTTTCAATTCCTTGTCTTGAAAACCATAGAATTCATTTTTTTTTAACAGAACGTCGTGTCTCAAGGAGTCAAAGGCCTTGGACAAGTCACAAAACAGGCTACAGCATTTTTGTGATTGATCCAATGAATCTAAAACAAAGTATACAATCCTTCTAATCGCCATTTCCGTTGACCTATTATTTCTAAATCCATATTGACATTTTGTGAAATAATCGTTACTTTCAAAATAATTAACGACATTTTCTTTTATTAGAGCTTCAAAGACTTTAGACAGCACTGGAAGGATACTAACCGGCCTGTAATTTCCTACTTCAGAACTGACCCCTTTTTTATATATAGGAACCACGCGACTGATCTTAAAAGCATTGGGGAATATCCCTTTGTTGAAACAATCATTCAAAATATGCAATAATAAAAGTAATAAGTCCTCATTCCATAATATTAGTTTTTCAGAATATTAGAGTCCATATTATATATGTCTTTGGTTCTTTTAGATTTTACTGTCTTAATAGTTTTTATCAAGTCTTTCATATCGATTTCCCGAAACTTTATAACTGTGTCAGGTTTACTGAGATTATTTAAATGTGCTATACAGCTGTGAAGATCTACGTTAAGATGGCTACTCAATTTACTTGCTACTGTCGTAAAATACTCATTAAAATAGTTGCTCAGTTTTTTTTTTTGATCAAATATATGTTCCAATGATCTGTGTGTCGTTGTAATAAGAACTTCGTAAAATATTTATAAAACGATTTATTTTGCACATGAAAAAGACACTGGAGATGTCATATTACTGATATTACTATCACTGTGACAAGGTGCGAATTGGTACTAGAGTCGATTACCTTGAGGGTACAAAATCAGTCGTAACTCTGAAAGGGACTCGGCAACAGTGGTAGCCCCCATAGAGACTTTTGTTCAGAACGTTAAAATGTATATTATATCAAAATCTCAGAATATTTAACTGAAACCACATTTTCCATACTTTTGGTACGAGGTTCTTTGCACAGTTTAGGATTGTGTGCAAATAGAGCCGTTGTCACCTCGGCGGCGCGCGCGCATGCGAGCGTGCTGCTCAACCTATTTGCTCACTCATTGGCCGCCGAGCCTGTCCAGCCGCATAGTCGCATATTGCTTATAACATTATCCATGTCAGGCATACCTGCACTAGTGTCTTACACTGTGCGTGTACGATGTCATATTGTTCTTTATAGTATGTCACCGTAAAATTGAAAAAACGGTTAGATTATAATCTAACGGTTTTTATAATTTTACGGGGACATTTTACGGATCTATCTCGCGAGATTGTGAACTGTCGAAAAATGGTGAACCGTAACATACAGCTTATAATTTCACTAGTGTCATTGTAATCTCACTAGTGATATTACAATAATACTAAGCGAAAAAAATAACATTAAATAAATGAGCGAGCGAAGCCAGCGCTGTTAGGTTCGGTCAGGTTTAATTGATTAAAAAGTCAAAGAGTCTCCCTCCCTCCCTACCTTGGGTAACAGAATGCTTCGCAGAAGAAAAAATCATCGGTTTTATTCGGAGATATAAGAATGGGCCGAGAAATTGTAAGCCGATTGACAATGTACCGTCATATTATAATCTAACTGAATTTAGTGTAGTGAGATTGTAATATCGCGGTTTGGACAATATCCCGGCGACAGATATAGCATGAAGAGTATGATATATTTATAGTTAAAGAAACGAATTATAATTAAATTTTTGACTGACTCGGTGGCTCGGTGGTTAGTGCCCTTGACTACTGATCCGAGAGTCGTGGGTTCGATCCCCACCCAGGGCAAGCATTTGTGTGATGAGCAGATTTGTTTGCTCTGTGTCTGGGTGTTAAATTATATCTGTATATGTATGTATTTAAACGTATATAAGTTTGTATATCAGTCTCTGGTAACCCATAACACAGGGAATCCTACTTTGGGGCCAGATAAAAAAAAAAAAAAAAAAAAAAGATTACCATGTGTTTTTTTTATTCAGAATTGGTAAACCCTTGACAACATCTCACCTGGTGGTAAGTGACGATGTTGCCAAAGATGGAAACGGGCTTACCAAGATTCCCCAACGCAATAGGGAACTGGCTATCTTATCTTCATGCCGGAACACACCAATGATATCAACATTGATATTTGGCGGCAAGACTTAGATAAGATGGTGGTAGCTAGCCAGGCGGGCTTAGAAAATACCCTACCACCAACCAAACCGAGTCTTACAATTGACCCCGCCGGGAATCGAACCCGCGACCTCCTGTGTAAAGCCAGTGAACTTTGTCGCTGGGCTACGGAGGCGGTTAAATTTGTGGTTAAAGTGTGATTTGTCCCAGAATATTTATTTATTTATTTCTCAATTGAAAACCTGACTGCATAAAAACTTAACCCCTAAAATGTATCCTATGTCACTCACGCACGGAATCAAGACAAATCTAACGACACCTCGCACTCTAAAATCCATCAAGCCGTTTTGGTGCGTAAAAAAATATATGTCACGGCTAAAGGTGGGTGTGAGCATAAACTTAAGATTAGCCGACTGAAGTTGTTTGGGTAAAGTCCGATTATTAGTTGGTATTCGGCGTTTAACCGTACACAACAAGGTCTACCCAACACTGGCTGTGTAATGTTTTTGGGTGGTGAACGAGCGAAAAGAGCGATATTAGGTTCGGTCAGGTTTGATTGATTTTACAGTCGAAGGCTCCCCCGCGAGGCTCCCCCGGGTGCAATTTAACCAGCTAATCTTAACTTTAGCCGGCTAATGTTAAGTTTATATTCACACCCACCTTTAGCCGTAACATATATACATACATCGAAAAACATAACCCTTCTTCTGGTACAGTCGGGTAAATAATCTACATTTATTATCTTTCTTTAGAGAGATTCCTTGAGATGATACTCAAACACTGATTTTAACTTCGGTATGACAGCGAAAGGAACCTCTTTATATTTTCTATATTCTTGTAAATATTATGGCCGATTATGCACAATCTTTCATCATAATACACACTCGTATTCATGAGAGTACAGACATACGAACATAGCGATGACCTAGCTGTTCCGGATTGAAGATAAGATAGCCAGTTCCCCATTGCGTTGGAGAATCTTGGTAAGCCCGCGCCCGCTTCCATCTTCGGCATCATCTTCACTTATCATCAGGTGAGATGATTGTGCACCAATTGCAAGTAAAAATTTTAAAAAAACTAACCTAAATCATAAAATAAATTAGGCAAGTCCGTATTTGACAGTTTATTTACATTTGAATCTTCAGATTGGACGTTCGCAGATCACCCAACGCACCGCCCACAGTTCAGAAATGAGTAATGACGTATACTGTCAAATCCAAGGATAAGATAAATAAGGTTGGATTGGCAATAGTCACACTTTTGTTTGAAAACCAGCGTCGCCGCCTGTCTCCCACCCATCAAATCCACTACACAAGCAATAATAATACATATACACGAATTGCGCGCACTATTAAAAGAAACACACTTAGAACACAGGGCTGCAATTGTGTCTCACACCATTTCGAGAGTCTGGACGTTACACACAACCACACGCAAATAAAAATAATAAAATATGATTGTCTAATCATACTTGAGGCGCGCCTGCCCAGCGCATATTTCCAATCCAACCTTATTTATCTTATCCGTGGTCAAATCTGTCAAACTTTTTGCCAAGACCTCCCAGCCAGTAGCGACGAAACCACGCCATATTAACTTCCATTGTCAAAATTTATTGGGCAAAAGTTAATTTTCAAGTTCAGTAATAATCTGGGCAAAAACTATGCCTTTTGTTGGACAAAAAGTAGCGGCCCTCGCTACTTCTTCATAGCTTACAATGCACTGACGATGTATACCAATAAAATGCGAAAATTATTTTGTCATGAGACGCTTCAAAGAAATGTCATTATAATAATCCTCTTTTGGGGTTTCTTAAGGTGGTTGTTTGTTGTTTATTAAATTGAGAACAACAATATTTGCTTTTAAAAACCGGCCAACTGCGAGTCCGACTAGCACTCTGAGGGTTCCGTTCCAGCATACCTCTCCACACACCTACAAAGTATAATGAAAATGATACTTATTCACATAACAAACAAAAGATATCAACGCAAGCGACAAAAATATCCTTTATTTTGTCATTTAGTCGGTGTAAGTCCTAACACTTGGTCGATTTTTATTATTTACTAGCTTTTCCCGCGGCTTCGCCCGCGTGGACATCGTTTTTATGACTGTCTTTGAGGGTGATTAGTAAATTATGTCGTTTCCAACCTCCTTAACTTAGGCGTTCTTGGACGCAGTCATCCTCTCTTTCCAACATCGTAGCTGTGTCAATTTGGGCGACTTCCAAGCGAACTTCCTTAAGTTCTTCCAATGTTCGGGGCTCGTTGATGTGACCCTATAAGATTTAATAGTAAATTTATAACTCAGGGGACTGTAGTGACCAATGAGTGTCGCTAAACCGGGAAATGAGGCGACCAGGTGTCGTAGTGCCTTAGATTCTAGATTAATTCAAAATTTAAATTTCGATATGTAGGGATTTTATAAAAAAAAAAATAGAACATATAGATGTTAGGTTGATAGCGACCTAATAGGGGAGGAGGGAGTAATAGCCTTTTCAAAAACGTCAGATCTTTCTGCCGCACCCTGCAAAAATTCTTCTACTTCTTATTTATACAGAATGTAAAAAAATGGTGTAGGACCCCGTTGACTGAGGGTTCTACTCATCATACTGAACAACTTTCCCCAAGAAACTCTCAAAAAAAAAATCTACGCTCCGTACAAAAATGCACAAATTTGGTCAATCAGCTGATCGTTTTGTATAAACAGCAAAAAATTTTTTTTGCCTTTTTTAAACAAAATTATGAAACAGAAGTTGTTCAGTATGATGAGTAGAACCCCCAGTTAAAGGGACCTGCCCAATTTTGTTACACCCTGTATATTATTCTTTTTCATCTATACCTACTTGCAGTCTTCAAAAACTTAGAGGGTAGGGGTAAATAAATAAATAAAATGATTCCACCAGCACTAGTTTCAATAAAACATGACACGCAATAAAATGTATGAGATAACATAATATTATGAAATCAGACGACAGGAACGAAAATTACAAAATTTTGAAAACAAAAACAGAAAAGAGTTATCCGCGCATTCTATCAGATGCGATCACGTGAGTCGTTACAAAATAAGTTCAAAGAAATCAATATTTTAACTGTTGCTAGTCAACTTATATATGAAAACATGATGTACGTTCGTAAGTATTTAAAAACAATGACAGGCATAATTAGAATTTTAAGAAATGTAAAAAAAATAGATTTGCCCGAAACAGAAGTCGCCCTAATTCAGGGTATGTGAGCTGATATGATGATGATGAAATAAAATAGATACAGCCTTTTCGAGACTGAGTAAGGTTAAAAAGTCATTTGTGGGGCAGTGTATAAGATTCTAGAATAAAATTCCAGAAAATGTAACTAGTTTGTCAGAGAATAAATTCAAAACTCATTTCAAAAAATGCTTGTGCTCTAGAGGATATTATAAAATAATAGATTATGTAAATGACAAAGATATATATGTTGATACTATAATAAATACCATT
This sequence comes from Coleophora flavipennella, assembly GCA_947284805.1. Taxonomy (NCBI): domain Eukaryota; kingdom Metazoa; phylum Arthropoda; class Insecta; order Lepidoptera; family Coleophoridae; genus Coleophora; species Coleophora flavipennella. Next base: position 3,810,098 of record OX369255.1, read on the forward strand.
ACCTGAGACTGTTATCTGAATCATGACATTATTTGTAATATACAATAAGTTTTTTTTAAATATTTAAAGGTGTGTGTAAACACTTATTTAAAATAATTTATTTTGATTTGATTTGATCTGAAATTAAAAACAAGACAACATCAAAACAAATTGAAAAGTAACTAAATAGTATGACTTCGTCACACACTTAGCTCTGAGCTGGCCTGTGCCTGTTAATTATTTCTTGTTAGCACTCTCTCCAAGAGCATTCCACGCCTAATTACATATCTGGCTACTAGTTAAACTATCTCAAAGAAAACAGATCGTTACAAAATGTATGGAATCGTATGGGCGGGCAGGGGTCAACGCAACTACCATACATCTTCTGTCACTCCGTGAATGATCTATCGACACCTCCTGATTGGCAGTCGTTAAGGTTCGAACGGAAACTAGAAAAGCCAATTTTTTTGTATGCAATAGATGCTTTAGTAATTTTTTTTTAATAAAGATATAACAAAAAAGTATGTATTTTTAGGACATATACACAAGCAACAACATATACAGGATGTAACAAAATTGGTGTGAGTCCCGTTAAATTAAAGTTTGCAATTTAATCTGAATCATGGTAAGCCCGCTTCCATCTTCGGCAAACATCGTCACTTACCACCAGGTGAGATGTTGTCAAGGGTTTACCAATTGTAAAAAAAAGACGTCTTGTAGTGGGTGAAAATCACGTTTGATGATTTCGTTACATACAATGATTGAAGCTCTTACTATGTAGCGTATAAAAATAGGAACTTGCACTTAGCCCAAGTTATTAAGAGTCTCCAGGAGGCTTAAGTTTCCATAGCATATATTATAGTTATATCGGTTCCCCCTGTAGTTATATTTGCTGCTTATGGGAAGAACATAATCACACAATAAAGTACATTCGGTTCAGCCTTTTTTAACCGACTTCTAAAAAGGAGGAGGTTTCTCAATTCGACCGTATATATATTTTTTTATGTGTGTTCGCGTATATCTTCGTTGTTTTTGAACCGATTTTGATGAGACTTGTTTGTTGGAAAGGAGATATCCCAAGGGTGGTACCATGATAAGGAAACCAGGATCTGATGATGACATCCAGAAGAAATCGAGGTTAACCTTAGTTTCCTGTTTGAAGTCGGTTTTTTTTTGTTCAAAATTATTTCCTTTATTTAAGGTTGAGTTCGGTTCTCTTTTCCGGTAACATGGATCTTTTACATCTAGATATTCGTTCGTATTCAAAAGTTTAATGATCCATGTGCGCCGGAGTGGCGGGCCACACAAAATTACTCTCTCGAGCACTCCCGCGGATCGGTAGCAGAGGTCACATTGTAATTCAATTAATTCCACATTTGTAGGCAGCATCGCATCGCCTTTTTCAGTGTCTGATTGAGTTGTATAGACACACAGTTAGTTATTAATTAACTTGATTGAGATGTACGGAGACGGCTAGATCGGGGTCAGTGCGCCGGCGAAATTGTAGTATGAAAATTTAAAGAAGGGATTTTACAATCATACAAAATGGTTTTAATTATTTTTAATTTCAACGTAATATTCAGTATGCATAATCTATACATATAATATAACGGAACCGTGTTTGTATATGAAATATTTTTGGAAATAACTGTGGTGGACATTACTAACGATGTAGAGGCCAAAACAACAACTTTTGGAATTTTTGTCTTTCAGTCTGTCTGGATGTTCGCGCATCAAGCAAAAACTACCATGCCGATTTTGATGAAATTTTGTACGGTGGTTCCTTATATCCCGGGTTAACTTTTATCCCGGAAAATTTAAGAGTTCAAAAACCTCCACGCGGACAAAGTCGCGGGCAAAGCTAGTAAATATTAAAATCAGACAAAAAATCTTGTCAAAAGTTCTCAATCGTTACCAACATCAGCTTTGTACGTTCTAGGTTACATGTTAATAATCTTGCTAACACTCATTCTATTTGCACATAAAATTGTTCTCCACTCTCTTGGCTGCTGCAATTTTAAATTCAAGCGAGCGGGGCAAGCTTGGGAATTCGAGCGAGCGGAGCAAGCTTGGGAACTCAAGCGAGCGGTGCAAGCTTGGGAATTTGAGCGTGCGGAGCAAGCTTGGGAATTCGAGCAAGCGGAGCAAGCTTGGGAATTATAAATAAATAATAAATATTGTGAGACAATTCACACATGGTCATCTGGCCCCAAAGTGGGATTCCCTGTAACCAGAGACTGATATACATACTTATATACGTTTAAATACATACAAAAATAGATATTTTAACACCCAGACACAGATCAAACAAATCTGCTCATCACACAAATGTTTGCCCTGGGTGGGGATCGAACCCACAACCCTCAGATCAGTAGTCAAGAGCACTAACCACTGAGCCACCGAGTCAGTCGAAAGCGAGCGATTCAAGCGAGCGGAGCAAGCTTAGGAATCCAAGCGAGCGGAGCAAGCTTGGGAATTTAAACGAGCGGAGCAAGCTTGGGAATTCAAGCGAGCGGAGCAAGTTTAGGTATTCAAGCGAGCGGAGCAAGCTTGGGAATTCAAGCGAGCACCCCAACTCGGATGGTTTACATTTTGACTTGAGAACCACAAATCGGAGTCCCGAAGTGGCTCCGTCGACTGCCGCGAATTAGATGGTCATTTCAATAGTTTTGATTGATTCATTAAATATACCTATGCTGAGTTTGATTTAATCTGTGTTCATATTTTGATGCGCAATTTTTAATCGAACACTACTGAAATTTTACCGAAAAAAGAGAAATATGTTGGCGTGCGGTTAAATATGATCCCTACAAAATTTAGGATTTTTCTTAATGGCACTGGAATACCATTTTTTGCAGACACGCGTTTGTTATTCATTGTGAACAGTAGTCATTAGCATCGTATTGTCGATTGCCGTACTGGCTGACTGATTGATGACTGGTGGTGTATCGCCATGAATCACTTCATAGAGGGGTCAATGACTTACAATATGCTTTATTGAAAGGTGTGTTTTTTTTTGACAAATAAACAAACTGAAACAAATAGTGACGCTGACGCTAAATCTGCACAAACGTATTTCATTATTCTATAGAATTTTGGCAAAGTATTTCCAATTATTGTTTATAAAAATGCATTTTTAATTTCGCTAGATTAAATACACAATACAGACAAACTTTAATAAAAAAAATATTTAAAACCCCCGACCTAAAAATCCCTAAAATTAGAAAATAATTTGTTTTGACCCTTTATGTTTAATAAAAAGTAGTTATATATTTTGATCTAAGAGTCGTCGCGTGAAGGGAAGGGTAGTGTAGTGTAGTGTAGGGTAGGGTAGTGTAGGGTAGGGTAGGGTAGTGTAGGGTAGGGTACGGTAGTGTAGGGTAGGGTAGGGTAGTGTAGGGTAGGGTAGTGTAGGGTAGGGTAGGGTAGTGTAGTGTAGGGTAGTGTAGAGTAGTGTAGGGTAGGGTAGTGTAGTGTAGAGTAGAGTAGTGTAGGGTAGGGTAGTGTAGGGTAGGGTAGTGTAGTGTAGGGTAGGGTAGTGTAGTGTAGGGTAGGGTAGGGTAGTGTAATGTAAGGCGGTACGTAGTTCGCCGGGACAGCTAGTAAAAATATAAAAATGAATCTCCATTTCCCTTGGTCATCGCATCACGCGTGAACGGCTGGACCGATTTCGCTAATTCTTTTTTTGTTGAGTTCGTTATTGTCAGGAGAAGGTTGTTATGTAGGGTAGGGTAGGGTGTGTAGTGTAGTGTAAGGTGGTACGAAGTTCGCCGGGATAGCTAGTATGAAATATATCTTATTGGAAATCAAATCACAGGCGTACTATTTTACTAGGAAACGCAACATCCTTGCAAAAACAGAAAAAAAGGAAGTGTTTACAGTGCCGCAAGCGGCATTGTATCGCACCCGGTTCTGGAACCGTAAGTTTTACGGCATAATAGTGACACCGTCTAATCTGCCGTAAAGAGTATGCATGGCGTAATAACGCGACCGTTTAAAGCACAGTATATATATTAGTACTAACGTACAGTATGGACACTCCCTGCCGCTCTCTAGATTCGACTTCACCCCCCCGTCACTCAGATTGGCTGTAGATTGGGTACCAAACGTAAAGGACGAGCTACGCAAGCACTTTTATTCACTATATTCACTTTGCGCGCCGCTGTGATTTCGTTCACAGGAATAAAAACCAACCAGTTACCGAACGTAAAGGCCCAACTGAACTAATTTTTTTTCATACTTGTCTTATGTTTTAAACGAACACCGCTCGAACAAAAAACAACACATTCCGAATACACCATACAAATTATGAGACTATAAAACATTGTAAATGGTAACTGCGACGTGGACGTATGAATTAACACTGAAAACTGATATTATTTTATACATCTTTTAACACATTTTCCATAAAATTGCGAAATTGATAAGGGATTTTGTCACAGATTAAAAATCGACATGACAGTTTTGTTGCTTTGGTGTAGAGATGGGACGAAGTGAATGACTGAATGAATGATTTTGAACTGTTGTTGCGAGGTAAAAATTGGGTCATCTTTGGGCTCAACTGTACAATAGGGTACATCGATTTGGCAGTCCGCGATTTTTTGGTAAGAGATAGGCTTTAGCTGAACATCCATACCAAATTTCAAGGTTAGGAAACCAGCGGTTTTTGAGTTATGAATTTTCGAAAATTGTATTTTTAGGTAGTCTTTGGTCTTTGTTTTGTGAGATTACTGATTGTATAATTTGATTCCTAAGATTCATAATATGGGGTTAAAACCCCCAACAAACCTTCGGGATCCGAGAGGGATGTGGGAGTATCAGGGCGGGGAAAGCACGCGGGGCCGACTTGAGGGCAGACAAACTTGGGGGTAACAAATCGAAAACCAGGGGGTAATCTGTTAAGGTCAAGGTCAATCAGTCAAGGTCATTTCAAGGTCAAGGTCTAAGTCAATTTGATCCCAAAGATTCATAATATGGGGTCCGCGAGTGAGGTACGGGGAGTTCTAAATAGAAGCGGGAGCGAGCGATGCGAGCTCGGACTTTCGGAGCACCTCGACTCGGATCCGTTAGGTTCAGAGACTGTGCGGGGAGGCGAGCTTAGCTTGCCTCCCCGCACAGTCGTAGTGTTAAGTTTAACATGAGAATGCAGAAGTAGGAGCCCCGAGTTTGTCGGCCCCGCGTGCTTTCCCCGCGCTGATACTCCCACATCCCCTTCGGATCCCGAAGGTTTGTTGGGGGTTTTAAATGGGTGGCGGGGGCTACGCCCCCGTTAGGGGTCCGGGCCCCGCGTGCTTTCCCCGCCCTGATACTCCCACATCCCCTTCGGATCCCGAAGGTTTGTTGGGGGCTTTAAATGGGTGGCGGGGGCTGGGCCTCCTGGACCTCATATCATGAATCTTGGTTATCAAATTGACTTACACCTTTTTTTGGAATAAGCGGTAGCGATTTTCGCCGTCAGAGAAGTGGATGACCTTTTTTTTACTAAGCGGCAGCGATTTTCGGCGTCATAGAAGTAGATGACCTTTTTTTAATAAGTGGTAGCGATTTGTCGGTCAAAGACTACCTAACAAAAAAGATTACCCCCTAGTTTTCGATTTGCCACCCCCAAGTTTGCCCGCCCTCAAGTCGGCCCCGCGTGCTTTTCCGGCTTCGCGGACCCCATATTATGAATTATTGGAATCAAATTATACAATCAGTAAGTCATCTTTGGTCCTACATAAACTCACAAAACAAAGACCAAAGTGTACCTAAAAATACAATTTTTAAAAATTCATAACTCAAAAACCGCTGGTTTCCTAACCTTGAAATTTGGTATGGAAGTTTAGCTAAAGCCTATCTCTTACAAAAAAATCGCGGACTGCCAAATCGATGTACCCTATAGAACAGTTGAGCCCAAAGATGACCCAATTTTTACCTCGCAACAACAGTTTAAAATCATTCATTCAGTCATTCACTTCGTCCCATCTCTACACCAAAGCAACAAAACTATCATGTCGATTTTTAATCTGTGACAAAATCCTTTATCAATTTCGCAATTTTATGGAAAAAGTGTTTAAAGATGTACAAAATAATAGCAGTTTTCAGTGTTAATTCATACGTTTACATCGCAGTTACCATTCACAATGTTTTTTAGTCTCATAATGTGTATGGTGTATTCGGAAAGTGGTGTTTTTTGTTCGAGCGGTGTTTGTTTACAACGAAAAGAGTTTAGTATTCACACTGTTGCATTCAGTAAATAACTAACAAACATTTCGTGACCAATACCCCCGGTGTGATTCAACCCTACCTGCATTCTTGCCTGTCAGTTATATATATATATATATATGTCGGAGGGTCATTGAAAACGCGACCAATACCAGCTCGAGATAAGTTTACATAGTTACACTTTGTTTGGATCAAACGTCAGGTATTAGTACCTGGGTGAAACCGGTGGTGGCGTGACGATCGCTTGTACTCGTGAGACGATCGTTTGTGGTAGCAAAGATGATGTATTAACGGAAGGCTGTTTGTGCTGCCACACTGAGTTGAGAATTTATTAGATCTGTGGAGAAGCCAGATTAGCTGGACGTCAGTCTCGGAGCAGACACTTTTTGACGGAGCGTCGAGCAGAACACATGCAGTGGTGATCTGTGAGAAAAATGGACGTGTCACGCCATCGCTGTGATCACCGCGTTTGCATCCATTGTTATCCAAGGCATCCTGTACAATTTCGATTACCAAATGATCAAGACTATTGAAGAAGGACCTCTGTGATATAGCTGCATTGTTATTTCGACACCTACAACCGAAATAGTTAAGGAGTGAACGACGAGGCCATCCATAACCTAACCACCGCACCCTTGACATCAGAAGTTGGATAGTTCCCTGCGCTCGCAACAAGTGGACAACGACGGGAAAATGTGAAAATTGATGATGGAGCAGCGAAATAAAAACCACTGGCAACAATTCTTCGTGCTACAGAACCAGAACATGCTGCGATTGATTGAGGTTATGCAAGCACCATCGACTACATCTGCTGCAATCATATTGCCAGCATTCAACCGGAATATACCGGAAGCTAATCCACGTGCACGGCGCTCAACTGTCGATATCTCCCTTACGGAACGACCATTGGAATGAGGTGACAGCGTGGGCTGTGCTGGCAGCAGCGGAGATGCACGCGAGCGGCGCGTGCGGCTTCTGCGAAGTGCGTGATGTACGCGGTGTTACGAAAATCCGGTGAGTCGTACCCCTTTTGTTTTGATGGTGGTAGTAGTACGTGCGTAGTACTATTACCTAATCTGTAGTGGTGCCTACTGTTCTCTCGTTAAAGAAAGTTTCGTGTATAGACTTTCGGGAGTGTGTTCAATACTAACGCACTATTGACTTTTGTAGGCAACTCTTAAGTTTACTGTACAGAACAAATATCGAGTGAGGGTAATATTGACGGGCATTGTTCAGAACGGTCATATCTTGTTATGCCAGACGAATACGAACGATACTACGAACGATATTATGATCGATTCAGATATTTTAAATCTAGGATTGACGGTATTCTTAAACGAGTCTGTCAATAACAAAACAGCTTGACTGTCGGTAAGGATGCGAATAGAGTAGTTAGTCCCTTACCCTTCTAGTAGTGATTGCATTAGCAGCTAAAATGATGCCTTGTGGAAAGTACTCTTTCACATGCTTTCGGATTTTTACTTGTGACACAACGTCGTGATTGAACGGAAGATTTAAAAAGAGGACTCATTGTAAATATGACGATTCATTTAGTTATCTAGAGTTTCGGTTATACAAATTTAAACCAGAATTGAAAGTATTGAAACCCCTTTAAGCTTTCATAATATTAAGACTGACATCTTTACATGGAGTGAAAAACCCTTATTAGATTTCGTAGTATTGGGACCGATATTGTCATTGAGCATAGGCCAAAGTTGTTGCCTATTTTTAATAGCTTTCGTGATAAATTTGTCGAGGGCATCCTTAATGCCCCGCTATCGTGTAGACCCTATGAAGGTAGATAAATTTCGGTGACCCCAATAAAATATTTTGTTTACCAATTGTAAAAAAAAAAGAATAATAACAGGGTAGTATGCGGAGTGCAGTGGTGGACGTCTTACGGCTGATGTGATGATGATACAGGATTAATGGGCTGGAGGCTGCGAATGTCATAAGCCCCGAAGCTTTCCCTTTTTGACGGCCTTATCATGCTGGTAAAGAAAAAGGATAGCATAGAACGCAAGTGTTGATAACCGTGAAAAAAAATGATAACAACATGCCTGAACGGAAATTGCTTCCTCTGATAGCTTGGAACATCGATTGACTTCATAGGTGGTCACTATTTCACCACGTCAGGCATAGCTGGTGGTTACATCAGGTGCATTCTTTACCTATTAAATCGAAATGACTGATTTTGTAACCTCTGTTCAAATACGTCCACGTGTCATTCGATCTACGTAATGCCCCCTTGTATTTGAACTTACGTTCATAAACGCTTTAGGCGCGTGGCAACGGTCAGGTGAATCTTAGTACGTTTAAACGTTGGTACTCTTAGTTAAGTGTCCTTTAAAATATGCTCACTTCCTTAGAGTATAGTAATGAGATTTCACGTTACAAGTCCCTACATGGTGATCATTTGGTAAGAACCGAACTGTTGGGTTAACCGAGTTACGAGGTACAGCCTCCTGGAGTTGCTTCTAGGTACGAGTAAAGTAGCCTAACCTCTAAATGTCATGTTTGTCGTCGATTACACACACAGGCTGTAATTTTATCTAAGTGAAGCACGACAACATACTAGTGATAATACGGAGAGTAACGCATCCTATTACAGGAGTTGTTAATCAGCTTGCTGCTGATGTGATAATAGACATGGGCCTCCCCCATGTTGGAGCGGTTTTACCAATTGTAAAAATAAACGCTACACTTGGCGGGTTGTTTGGCGGTACAGTATAGGCGTGATGGACGGTGCTGCTCATCCTCAGTTTTTTTTGGTCACTTAGTCACTTCTTGTGGAGCCCTTGGGAAGAGATGGGTGGTGTACTGCTCTGGGGCGGCGCCAGTGGCTGATTTCTAAACTATAGCTTAGTTTCACAAGTTACCTAACTTTGCGTTGTTACAAATGGAGAAGCATGACCGTTATGTCTTTAAAGCGTTAACGTCTAATCTGACCAACAAATACGCTTACGACAGATTACGTTAAATGCCCGATAGTGACAGTATTATTGACTTGGACAGAATTGATGACGGAGAGACTAAACCTCGACCATCTACTAGTGCAGAGTAAGGACTTTTGTACTTGACCGTGATTTTAACGTTCACTAGTTTGTATTTTGAACCTTAGACGTAAACAATTTTTCGCAACTGGATGCCAATAGCCTCAGCCATTCGTAGACGTAGGCGTAAAACACCGAGTTATTCTCTCGTTGCTGTGCGGCCACAATTGTGTGTGGCGTGCGTTTGGCTTGCATGCGTATCACCGGGGAGGTGATGTTGGCAATTACCAAAATTAGGTGAAGTTCGAGATCGCTGGATAAATGCGATAATGTGGTTGGACACCGCCGGAGGGAGGTGGTCCAAGAGTCGCCAGGTAGGGTGACTGTTGTTTGTTTGGGCACCGGATGGAGGTGGCCCAGAGTTGCCAAGATGGGTGACTGTTGTGGTGATACAAAATAAGGTGCGTAACCAAACCAAGTTAGATCCCAAATACCGAGGGCCGTTCAGGGTCGTAGAGGTCTTAGAAGGTGACAAATACAAATTACAAGCTTTGAATTTGAGACGAAGTTACAAGTATGCCCATGACCGTTTACGTAGTATGTCCGAAGGTTATTTGCCTCCGGATGTTGACGATGAATCTGGTGCAGAGGCGTCTACCTTTCAATGTTAATTGTATTGACAGATCGTAACTCAATCAATTGTGTACAGTTGTAATTTTTTTCTTTATCGTTTATTTTTGTGTGTAGTACTGAAGTATTCCAACATGTTTCAGCGGTAAATGAAGAGTGCTGAATGGCGCTATATGTTTGCATGAATTGGCTGCTGCTTGTTTTGTCAGACTCGTTCTGTCATGATGTGTAGCAGGTACATTCGTGTTTTTGTAAAAAAGAAGTATCCCGTTTACCGGCTAAAACTGTTGATGGTATTCCGTCGCCTGTATAGGTGATGATGGTATTCCGTCGCCAGTATTGGTGATGATGGTGTTCCATTGCCTGGATTGGTGATGATGGTATTCCGTCGCCTGTATTGGTGATGATGGTGTTCCATTGCCTGTATTGGTGATGATGGTGTTCCATTGCCTAGATTGGTGATGATGGTATTCCGTCGCCTGTATTGGTGATGATGGTGTTCCACTGCCTAGATTGGTGGTGATGGTGTTCCGTCACCTGGACTGGTGATGATGACTGATTGGTATTCCGTCGCTTGGCGTTAGTGATGATGATTCTTTGTGGTGTCCCGCCACCCGGATGTGGTGATGTTTAGTTCTGGTGTTCCGTCGCTTGTGATTTGCGATGATGATTATGTTCCGTTCTATGTGCCCCTAAAAGTTGTAAATGGTTGTAAGGTTTCAAGCCTTGCAGCTGTGATTTACCTTGGAGACCTAAACTGATTTGAGATTGTTTGAGTTACGATGCTAATGCTGAGGTTTATTTGGTTTACGAGAGTGAAATTATTTTGGTTTTTTTTGAGACTGTTAAAATATGTCATTACCATGATTGTAGTCTTGAATTAAAGCTTCACATTATTAGTGTTGCTTTTATTCCTTGAGCTGTGGACCTTCCTAATGAAGGTCAGGATTGGCCGAACGAAATGGAATCTACTGGTTACCCTTTTCTTTTTCAGGTTAGTCACCCGAGGACGTGTGACTCGCAGGATGGCCGTGTCGGAGGGTCATTGAAAACGCGACCAATACCAGCTCGAGATAAGTTTACATAGTTACACTTTGTTTGGATCAAACGTCAGGTATTAGTACCTGGGTGAAACCGGTGGTGGCGTGACGATCGCTTGTACTCGTGAGACGATCGTTTGTGGTAGCAAAGATGATGTATTAACGGAAGGCTGTTTGTGCTGCCACACTGAGTTGAGAATTTATTAGATCTGTGGAGAAGCCAGATTAGCTGAACGTCAGTCTCGGAGCAGACACTTTTTGACGGAGCGTCGAGCAGAACACATGCAGTGGTGATCTGTGAGAAAAATGGACGTGTCACGCCATCGCTGTGATCACCGCGTTTGCATCCATTGTTATCCAAGGCATCCTGTACAATTTCGATTACCAAATGATCAAGACTATTGAAGAAGGACCTCTGTGATATAGCTGCATTGTTATTTCGACACCTACAACCGAAATAGTTAAGGAGTGAACCACGAGGCCATCCATAACCTAACCACCGCACCCTTGACATGTATATCATTTATCGCTCGTTTGTATGGAGTGTCCGGGGTGTGGTTTAAAGGGCCGTAAAGTTTGTATTGCATAGCACTGTCATTTGTTATTAAACGACTTCAAAAAATGAGGAGGTTTCTCAATTCGACCGTATATTTTTTTTGTGTGTTCGCGGATAACCATATTCTTGATTAATGATTTCTTCTTCTGCGAAGCATTCTGCTGCCCATCGGGGGAAGCCTCGCTTTTCGATCGAGGCTCTTTGTATGATCAATTAAACCTGACCAAACCTAATATCGCTCGCTTCGCTCGCTCATTTACAGTTTTTAAGATAAAACTTAGTAAAAAATCTGTAAATGAGCGAGCAAAGCGAGCGATATTAGGTTCGGTCACGTTTGATTGATTATACAGTCAAAGAGCCTCGCGAAAGTGTCAAGAAATTGTCAAGTTTGAAAACGAGACCAGTTAAAAAGGTTACGAGTTAGGAAAGTGACAATTTAAAAAAAAGACTAGTTTAATAAAATGACGAAGTCGAACTGAGCGCGGCTAGTAAGCCCCAAGCTTACGGCACTGTAACTGACTGCACTATGTTACCACTTACGGCTATTTAAAATTATGTACTAGTGTGCCGTAAGCTTACGGCATCGTAACCGATCGTAATACGTTACCGCTAGCGGCACTCTATAACCTTCAAAAATTAAATTGCTCCTCTAAAGTACTTTGAATACCCTATCCAGCTGAATATCACAACTGATTATTATGATTATCAAGCTGCTCGTGTCTACCGGATTGTCAAGATCTATTAACTATTTATATTTATTCTATTTTACACAGGTATATTTTTTTAACCAACTTGAAAAAAAAGGAGGAGGTTTCTCAATTCGACCGTATATATAATTTTTTTTTATGTGTGTTCGCGGATAACTTTGTCGTTTATGAACCGATTTTGATGATTCTTTTTTTTTTAAAGGAGATATCCCAAGGGTGGTACCATGATAACTATGTGTTCTATGATGGAATCCCAAAAAAAATCGAGGGGAACCTTAGTATCTTGTTTGAAGTCTTTTTTTTTTGTGCAATATTTTTTTTATTTTTATTCACAGTTGGTAAACCCTTGACAACATCTCACCTGGTGGTAAGTGACGATGTTGCCGAAGATGGAAGCGGGCTTACCAAGATTCCCCAACGCAATGGGAAACTGGCTATCTTATCTTCATGCCGGAACACACCAATGATATCAACATTGATATTTGGCGGCAAGACTTAGATAAGATGGTGGTTGCTAGCCAGGCGGGCTTAGAAAATGCCCTACCACCAACCAAACCAAATCTTACAATTGACCCCGCCGGGAATCGAACCCGCGACCTCCTGTGTAAAGCCAGTGAACTTTGCCTCTGAGCTACGGACGCGGTTAAAAAAATTAAATCAACAAAATTATAATATAAGCAAAATTATTATCAACAGTCTATTCATCATGTTTCGGAATTCAGGTAGCCTATTTAAACAGTACTTATCTCAAAAACATTGTTCAGAATCATTGATCTTATGAGCGTATTCACAAAGTCGATTCCCACACAAATTTAAGATTACTACTTTTATAAAAATGGATGGGCCGAATCTAACGAAACTTTACACATAAATTAGTCACGAAATTTTCGTGAGCTATGCTCTAAGTTTCCCTACGCGATCGAATCAGAAACGAAGAGATCGCCCTAATTCAGGGTAGGCTCGAGCCCCTCGGTGGAGACGCATATGAGCTGATATGATGAAGGTTTTCATAATAATCTTTACATGCGCTAATGTTTTTAAAAATAAAGTATTTCGAAAATTTAATCTATCCACATACTAGAATGTCGTAACTTGCTATGTGTATAAAGTCTCTTTAGAATCGGCCCATACATTTTGAACAAGCAGTAATTTTACTTCTGTGTGGAAAACTTTTTTTTGAATACAGTGAACAAAATATTATATTATCATTTATTTTTTGTGATTGTTTGTTTTGAAACTGTAAAAAATAATAGATAAAATTATAGCTATCTATCTATCTTATCTACATACTTTTTTTTATAATCTTCATTTATTTTGTGTTGCAGCAAGTAACACTTCTCAAATTTTATGTAAAACTGGAATATTAAGTTTGTTAGTTTCCTATTTTGGGAAGATATTGTGTTTATGGCGTACAGTGTTATGACTGATAAGATAACGATTTATATACAAGTGGAAAAGTTTAGCGATAAACGTAAAAATCTGAATAGGTACATAAAAATAAAAGTCCTAACTCACGCAATCGCTTCCTGAAAATTTGGACCTAGAAAGCTGAAATTCGGCACAGAGATTCGCTACATGATATAGACAAAGAATAAGGCCAGACTTTTTTTTTAATTCCACGAGTAGGGAATAAAATTATAGGTTCTACTTCTTCTTCTCCTAGCCTTATTCAAATTATTTGGGGTCGTCTCTCCTATAGTCATTTTTCTCCAGGCAATTCTGTCCTGCTGGGTACTAGACTTTGTTATAATAAAACTAGTGGATGCCCGCAGCTTCGCCGGCGCAGATCCCGTTTTTTGTGGTTCCCGTGGGAATTTCCCAAAATCCTTTCTTAGCGGATGCCTACGTCATAACATCTACCTGCATGCCAAATTTCAGCCCGATCCTTCCAGTGGTTTGGGCTGTGCGTTGATAGATCACTATGTCAGTCAGTCAGTCACCTTTGAGTTATATATATTTAGATATCATATTATATTTTAATTGAAATGTTAAAGATTTAGATGTATCTATGTGCTATTTAATAATATAAAAGCGTCGGTGGCTCAACCGGTAACGACTCGGTCCATCTAACCAGAGGTACCGGGTTCAAATCTGGACGGCCAATGTACCAATGAGTTTTTCAAAAACTTACGTACATACTTACCGATTGCTTTAACGGTGAAGGAAAACATCGTGAGGAAACCTGCACACGCCTGCGAAGAAACTCGCAGGTTGTGTGTGAAGTCGACCAACCCGCACTGGGCCCGCGTGGTCGACTAAGGCCTGATCGCCCTAATTCAGGGTAGGCTCGAGCCCCTCGGTGGGGACGTATAAGAGCTGACACGATGATGTGCTATTTTAACATTTTTGTTTAATAAATAAATTTGATTTAATCAGAAAAACGTTTGTACGCGCTAATCCCCATGATGGCTAATCAATTTGACTGCGTTTTTCCGTGACGTAATTGAGTTAAGGTAAGATAAACTGAGTGAGCTCAAGATGTAACTGAGTCACGGCCCTTTTGTACTAACTACTGCAACACACATATGTTTTTGTATTATTTTTTTGCTCTTTTTAATTTTTTAAGTTTAGTTTTCTATTATGTACGAGTGTATTATGTATGAGATTGCAGTGACAAAAAGTAGTGTGTGGTTTTATGAAACCACAGTAAAAGTGAAACTTTTTTTCACGTAATAGACATTTACAGAGCACGGAACGATCATGGCAGCTCTCGTATTGGAGCTACGGTACAGAGGACGAAACGATCATACCGACCGTCACACGACACACATGACGAAAAAAATTGAGACGATGTAATAAAAGTTACACTTTAATAAACGTGCAAGCTTAGCTTAGCCCACTAACATTTGGCGAACGCCATCTGGTATCTAAATGTGAGTTTAGAAATATGACCTAGCACTACTCTGCTTAGAATCGCTACCTCCATTTAGAAAACTATTGTAAAAAATCTAGTCACCGTGCCATATACACATTATTTTTATCAATTTGCCTTTTAATGGTCTTATGTGCAAAAATTGCTCATTACTTTGTGAAAAAAAGTAATGTGCATAAATGTTTGGATATCACCAAAGACCACCTTGCAACGCTCAGTCGGTCCGGTCCCAAAGAGTTTTTTGGCGGGATTTGTGGTGGACGCATTCGTAGTTTTATTTTATTGTATTTGCGTACTTTTTGCTAGAATTTACTTTGAAAGTTGTGCGTTTTGGAGAAAATCGTCTGGTGCAAGTAAGCAACGTGAAAAACAAGAAAATCAAATGAAAAAGGACGTGAAAACCCATTTTGCACTGGGTGCAGTTTTATAGACGCCCTACTGCAACCGGGTGTTCTACCTCAGAATTAGGCTGCTGCAAATGCTGTCACTAGCGGCACTAGCATTACTAATCCAAAAACAAATGAAGAAAGTGAAAATCATTTACGAATTCGGCTGAAGGACTAGTTTCCATGGCCAAGAAAAATTCACAACAAACCGGTCCCAAAGTACTTGACCACCGGCCACCGCCACCGCATTATCCCAAAGAATCAGACAGAAACTCTTCAGCAACAATAACAGCATTAACAGGGCGGCTCTACAAACAAACGCAAACCCATTTATGCTCTAGTGCATATCCATTACACGCAACAATTGTATTTAAATCCTCATCGAACACAAAAATGCCGACGACACTAACTTAGCCGTGCTTTCAAAAAAGTATTTTAACTCTATGGATTCTCTATGGATAGAAAAAAAATGGCGCCGATTCGGACTGACCATTGGTGTGTATATTTGAATCTGGAATCCGAAGTGTTTTGGTTTTTAAGCGAAGGCGTTCGTTCCCGAGATTTGGTTTAGTTCGATGATTTTCAATCGATTTTCCATTTAAAATATGCGTCAACGCATACGTGCACATGAGGTGTTGATATTGATCATTACAACTAACAGACGTATTCATAATGTCGAGAGTAGAGACGTGTCCTGGAAAAAACGTACTTAGTGACGTATACTTAAAACCGATTTATAATGTAAGTGAAAAAATAAAATTCTAAAGAAACATACGTAGGTAGGTACATGCTTTTATTTCAGTGTAGGTAGGTACTAATAATTTAAGTAAGTACATGACACGAGTTATTGGCTTGTACTTTTATTAAAAGTAGTGCATTATCGGGTTGGCTATTATTGGGACCTCCAACTACAAAGATCAACTTCAAAATACTAAAATAATATATTGTCAGCAACGGCGTCAGAAGAAATTTCAGCTCAATCGGAACTCTGGAAGTTGCTTTAGAATCGATTGCAAGATTTAACCAGTAAAAACAGATTTTATTAAGTAAATAAATACGTCGTGAAAAATAAAATAAATAAACATAAAATTAAAATTAAATAAGACCAACCATCTAGTGCAGCGTTTCCCGAATGGTGGTCCGCGGAACCTGGGGTTTACCAATTGTGAATAAAAAAAAAAAAAAAAAAAAAAAGGGCCACTAGGGTTCCGCGTTCCGGCCAAAAATTAAACAAAACTTTTGTAAAAAAAACTCACAACCGCGCGCACCGGCCGACCTATAGCGCGACCGAAAAATACATAAAAATATTTTTCATTTACATTTTGTTTTGTATTTTCAAATCAAAAATAAAAATATCCAAACTGCAAGGTAATAAATTTATGTTGTTAAACTAGGGTTCCGCTAGGAAGAGTACGATCAATTAGGGTTCCGTAGAAAAAACAATGGGAACCTCATAATTAGTTGAATACGTAACGGGATGGCCAGGGTAATACGCTGGGCCAGGAAGCACCCCGCACGCTGGTGATGAAGTAAATAATAATAAAAGCTTGTAATCATAAGTATCATATGAATGATATATGGTTATTATTCTCTTCCACTTGCATAAAAATTTCTTGTGAATTCATGAAATATTTTAGCAATATCCACTAACGTTGTTGTATGCCAAGTTACGAAAACGCTTCTTGACAACATCTGAATCTACCAATTTCCACAAAATCCTTACTAATCCTTACTAATATTATAAATGTGAAAATGTGTTTGTTTGTTTGTTTCCTTTTCACGCTTCAACACCATAACCAATCTTGATGAAGTTTGGCATGCAGGTAGCCTGTGTCACGGGGAAGGACATAGGCTACTTTTTATCTAGTGAAAATAGCATACTCCGATGCAGTTCCCGAGGAAACTGAAAAATTATTACTGTTTTTTGGTTTATTTTTTTTTCACATCACAACGGAACAATGAATTATTTTGCACAGAGATGGATGAGGGAGTGGTTAATGACATAGACTGTTATTCAGAATAGCCCGATGTGGGATAGGGATCTGGAGAAAACGAATGTCCGCGCACCACTCACCCTCAAACACAATCATAATAAAAGGGGGCAAAAGGGAGTACTTAAATAATAAAATTATCAGCAAACAGGTTAAAGTCAGGTATATGCCCAACATATTTTGCAGTTTTTTTTTACACCAGATAAAACATTTATATTTCGCTAGGTAGACGACGCGACGTGGGAGGTTTCGGCACTTTGTCGGATAATCCGGAGCGGGCCGCAATCGGCGCATTGCATTGTCCGTCCGTATACTCTGTGGGCGCGCGCGCGGCTCGATGGGACTCCAAGGGGATTTACTGTTTGTGTACTTCCATCTAAAGTGATAGGTTTTATCGCGATGAAGAGGAACGCATTGTAA
Organism: Coleophora flavipennella; assembly: GCA_947284805.1. Classification (NCBI taxonomy): domain Eukaryota; kingdom Metazoa; phylum Arthropoda; class Insecta; order Lepidoptera; family Coleophoridae; genus Coleophora; species Coleophora flavipennella. Next base: position 3,827,876 of record OX369255.1, read on the forward strand.
TGGAGAAAGGAGATACGGGACCATATGAGTAGATAGCAACGCGTGACCAAAGTATATATTAGATTCATCATATCAGCTCATATACGTTCCCACCGAGGGGCTCGAGCCTACCTAGAATTAGGGCGATCGGGCCTTAGTCGACCACGCGGGCCCAGTGCGAGTTGGTCGACTTCACACACAACCTGCGAATTTCTTCGCAGGCGTGTTGTGCAGGTTTCCTCACGATGTTTTCCTTCACCGCTAAAACAATCGGTGAGTATATGTACGTAAGTTTCGAAAAACTCATTGGTACATTGGCCGTCCGGATTTGAACCCGGCACCTCTGGTTAGGAGGACCGAGTCGTTACCGGTTGAGCCACCGACGCTTTTATACTAGTACTAAGATATTATATTAGTACTAACTAACATACAGTATGGAAACTCCCTGCCGCTCTCTAGATTGCGACCTCACCCCCTCTTCACCCAGATTGATACAGATTGGTTACAGTTTGGCTGTCGATCGTATAGGATTTCGCCGCCATTTTGTTTGTTCCGTCATACGTTTTTTGTAATGTCATTTCTGGCCCGTTGTATGGAGTGTCCAGGGTGTGGCGTGACGCTGCTTTAGGTCGAAAGAGTGCGCAAACTATCGGTCTGCACTTTACTACCACATGGCGATGTCGTACGATGACCTCGCCAAGAAGTAGGTAAGTATAAAGAAGTGTTCATAGTACCTTAAAGGACCTAAAGACCTGACAAGTAACTCGCGTTTATGTTTTCATATTATGACTGTATCGTAAGGCTAAGAAACGAAGCGCGACACTATTGTCATATAAATGTGACGGGAAAAGCGACGAAATTTTTTTGACGTGATAACGTCCAATAAATCGATGGACGCCGCCTGCACGCACGAAAAAGGATGACTCATTGTGCCGTTACGCTCATTGTTCCGTTACCTTATGACGTTTTCACGTTAAACTATCGTCCGTAAACCGACTTTGCAGACAACCAATTTTTTTTTACAATGCACATGTTAGCCCGACATAGGACTGGTCTGTTAGCCGTAGCAATATGCTTGCGTAGATGTCTATCATATCAATGGTTTGTTACACGCAGCGTTCGGTATTCGCGTTGATATCTTTAATTTATTTAACTAGTTTGTTAGGCATAACATGGTACTCGCGTTGATTTCTGTCATAAAGCTGATATTTGAGGCTTACCAGGGTGTTTTTGTAGATCACATCACTGATTTGTTAAGCGTAGCATGGTGCTCGCGTTAAAGTATTTCATATGACTGATTCAAACTGATTTCTTTGACGTAGTTGGTGCTCGCGTTGATGTCTCTTATTTTAAGGCGTAGCATGGTGTTTGCGTAGATATCTATCATATGATTGATTCTTAAGCGTAGCATGGTGCTTGCGTGGATGTCTATCATATGATTGATTGTTAAGCGTAGCATGGTGTTCGCGTTAAAATATTTCATATGACTGATTTGTTAAGCGTAGAATAGTGCTCGCGTTAAAGTATTTCATATGACTGATTTGTTAAGCGTAGCATGGTGTTCGCGTTAAAGTATTTCATATGATTGATTTGTTAAGCGTAGCATGGTGTTCGCGTTAAAGTATTTCATATGACTGATTTGTTAATCGCAGCATGGTGCTCGCGTTAAATTATTTCATATGACTTATTTGTTAAGCGTAGAATGGTGCTTGCGTTAAAGTATTTCATATGACTGATTTGTTAAGCGTAGCATGGTGCTGGCGTTAAATTATTTCATATGACTGATTTGTTAAGCGTAGCATGGTGCTCGCGTTAAAGTATTTCATATGACTGATTTGTTAAGCGTAGCATGGTGCCCGCGTTAAAGTATTTCATAGGACTGATTTGTTAAGCGTAGCATGGTACTCGCAATAAAGTATTTCATATGACTGATTTGTTAAGCGTAGCATGGTGTTCGCGTTAAAGTATTTCATATGAATGATTTGAACTCATTTCTTAGACGTAGTTGGTGCTCGCGTTGATGTTTCTTATTTTAAAGCGTAGCATGGTGTTTGTTTAGATGTTACATCATATCAGCCGAAGGACGTCCACTGCTGGACATAGGCCTCCCCCAAGGGTTTCCACGACGACCAGTCTGAGGCTTACGTTGATGTTAAGCGTAGCATGGTGTTCGCGTTAAAGTATTTCATATGATTGATTTGTTAAGCGTAGCATGGTGTTCGCGTTAAAGTATTTCATATGACTGATTTGTTAATCGCAGCATGGTGCATGATTATTTTGTAAAACGTAGCGTGGTGTTCGCATTGAAATTTTTCATATGACTAATTCTGTGTCATAATGAGACTTGTCAAAAGAATTAGCTTTTCGCACGGTTTTACCCTCAAGGTAAAATATTTTCTGGCGTTCCACTTACATAGGTGAACAGTGGGCAGATTTTATTTACCCAGCCTAATAAACCGATGAAAAGATGGATTTTCATTTTTATAAGGTGCAAAAGAGGTCACTCAAAGGGCAATGAAGCGTACTATGCTCGGAGTTTCTCTGCGTGATCGAATCAGAAACGAAAAGAACGCAGGAGAACCAAAGTAACCGACATAGCTCACAGAATCGCTAAACTAAAGTGGCAGTGGGTAGGGCACATAGCTCGTAGAACAGATGGCCTTAGGCCAGTAAAGTTCTCGAGTGGCGACCGCGCACCGGAAAACGTAGCGTACGTAGGCCTCCCACGCGGTGGACCGACGACCTGGTGAAGATCACAGGAAGCCGATGGATGCGGGCAGCGCAGGACCGGTCGTCGTGGAAATCCTTGAGGCAAAATATATATATTAGAACTAACAAACAGTATGGACACTCCCTGCTGCTTTCTAGATTGCGATCTCACTCCCTCGTCACCCAGATTGATACAGATTGGTTACAGTTTGGTTGTGGAACGTATAGAATTTCACCGCCATTTTGTTTGTTCCGTCATACCTTTTTTGAAATGTCATTTCTGGTGCGTTGTATGAGGTGTGCAGGGTGTGCTTGGGGCAGACCTTTGTCCAGCAATGGACGATTTTCGGCTGATATGATGATTACGTGCAAAAACTGTAAGTAAAAGCTAACAGATATGAACAATTGAAAACAGTGGAGCCGATACTTACGCAACACCACCGCACCTCAGAACAAAACGAAACAAACTACTGAATCATTCGTATTTTTTCAATGCCAAAGAATTTCTTTCATGTGCGTTCCTTTAGAAAGTAGCATTCTGTAATGTGAGCTTAATTATCAATTGAAAATATCTGGTAATGAATACGGCGTAGTGTGCAGTATTCGGTAGCGGTAGCGCACGGCGGCCCGTCAAAGGAGGCGGCGCCTTTGTGGTGGGTGCGGCGAACACCGACGCCGGTCAAGATACTCTTCTCGTTTTGAATATCGAATAGCGTTTTGATTCGTTTCGACGTATAGTAGGGGGCATAGTGAAATCGTTATGTGACGCTTGCTTGAATGACATGTTACGTGCGGACCACAGGGGCAAAGAAACTTGTTTGTGGGTTTGAAACTTAAGGGCATGCCCCTGGCCTGCCTAACAAGCGTCGCCATCAGATAAATAACCTCATCATATCAGCTCATATACCTCCCCTCCCCACCGAGGGGCTCGAGCCTACCCTGAATTAGGGCGATCGGGCCTTAGTCGACCACGCGGGCCCAGTGCGGGTTGGTCGACTTCACACACAACCTGCGAGTTTCTCCGCGGGCGTGTGCAGGTAGCCTCACGATGTTTTTCCTTCACCGTAAGAGCGTCGGATAAACCGTACATATGAAATCTAAATTCGAAATCACATTGGTACGTGGCAGTTTCGAACCACAACCTCCCGAGTAAATAACCTCAGCGAGTAATTATTTTATATCTGATGGCAGCGCTATTTAAGTAGGGGGATGCCCTTAAGCTAGGCCATCCGTGAAAAAAAATCACTACTGATGAAAAGATTGGATCTTATAGGAAACCACTTTTCAAAAAGCCTCATACTACCTCAAAGACATCTTCAAAGCCCGCGTCCAGCGAGTCAAATGACTAGAAACTTAACTTAGTACTTAAGTACTTTAAAAAAGCGGTCAAGTGCGAGTCGGACTAGCGCTCTGAGGGTTTCGTACCACCACACCTCTCCAAACAACTATGACAATGATACCTATTCACATTACAAACAAAAGATATCAACGCGAGCGACAAAAATATGCTTTCTTTGTCTTTCAGTTCGGACTCCTTAACGCTCATACTTATCCGATATTTATTATTAGTTGTAATAGTAGTTACTCCAATCACACCAAGTTTCACGCTTGTATATAATATGTATTACCGTTTTTACGATAGCAAATACCGCTAAAATACCTATAAAAACACGTTTTTTGTAAAGAAACCGCCTTATTTTTTTAACTTCTTTATTTAAAGTAAAACTTTTGTTACATCGTCTCAAGCTTTTTCGTCTGTATGTTGCGTGACGGCAAAGAGATTATTACATCGTCTCAAACTTTTTCGCCAGAGCAGCCATGATCGTTACGTTCTCTGTACCGTAGCTCCAAGAGGAGTGAAAATTTTATTACATAATCGTTTCATCCTCTGCACCGTATCTCCAAGACGAGAGCAGCCATGATCGTTTCGTGCCCTGTAAATGTCTATAATGTGAAAAAAAGTTTCACTTTTACCATGGTTTCATAAAACCACACACTCTTTTTTAATGTTTAGTACTTAGTTTTCGTTACAGCGGCAATAGAAATACACAATATGTGATAATTTCAACTGTCTATATGTTACGGTTCATGAAATACAGCCCGCTGACGGGAGACAGACGCACAGATACGGAGGTTTAGTAATCATCATCATCATATCAGCCGAAGGACGTCCATTTCTGGACATAGGCCTCCTCCAAGGATTTCCACGACGACCGGTTCTGCGCTACCCGCATCCAGCGGCTTCCCGCGACCTTCACCAGATCATCGGTCCACCGAGTGGAAGGCCTGCTTACGCTACGTTTTCCGGTGCGCGGTCGCCACTCAAGAACTTTACTGCCCTAACGGCCATCCGTTCTACGAGCCATGTGCCCCGCCCACTGCTATTTAAATTTAGCAATTCTGAGAGCTATGTCGGTTACTTTGGTTCTCCTACGGGTCTCCTCGTTACTGATTCGATCACGCAGAGAAACTCCGAGCACAGCACGCTCCATTGCCTTTTGGGTGACCTTGAGTCTTCTTATGAGGCCCATAGTAAGCAACCATGTCTCAGTTCCGTATATCATCACTGGCAACACACACTGGTCGAAGACCTTGGTCTTAAGACACTGCGGTATCAGGGTCCCGTTAGTCACCCTTTGATTGCACGGAACCCTAAAAAATGTCGGTGCATCAATATTTAATGGTAATGACTCGGTCCTCCTAACCTGTGGTCCCGGATCTGAATGACGTTTGTGTGTTAAGTGTGGCCTAAATAGACTGGCCAGATGCCCCAAACTTTACGGGTTATCCCGTTTTACGCGCTTCAAAAATTTTGGAATCCCTAACCTTAACCGTCTCCGTGACGTAATGGTTAGACCATTCGCTTTAAGCCCTAAGCCCTCAGCCCGCCTGGCTAGCTACCACCATCTTATCTAAGTCTTGCCGCCAAACATCAGTGTTAACAACATTGATGTGTTTCGGCTTGAAGATAAGATAGCCAGTTCTCCATTGCGTTGGGGTATCTTTGTAAGTCCGCTTCCATTTTCGGCATCATCGCCACTTAACATCAAGTGAGATAATGCCAAGGGCTTACCAATTGACAATAAAAAAAATGAAAATCCTAAAGTATCTAAATTGAATACGGGATAAAAAAAACAAATTCCGTCATGGCAGGCGTATATTGATACCGGCAACGTGGAGCTTCAAGTAAAATGTAATTTTAAGTTAACATGTAAACATTTTTATTGCTTCACAAAATGAAGAGCTTTTAAAACATGTTTCCTTTAACAAATATAAATTTGAAAATTAAAGATTATGTCTAAATCCGTTGAATAAAGCCGTTTAGTCTCCCGTAAAAAATCAAAAACACGTATTTTTGATGCTGGTAACCCTTAAGTCAAGAAGTGGCAGGTGGCAACACTTAGCCTAACCTTCCCGAGTTTCAAAAGAGACTCATGCCTCAGCAGTGGAAACTTTTTGGATTGTTTGCGACGTAATTAATGTTGAGTCATTTAAAATGTATGAGGCGGCAACTGCAGTAACCCGCCACTGAACCTTACAAAAGAAATAAGACATCTAGAACGCGGTATTAACATTTCTTCAGCACTAAGTATAAATTCAAGTACCAACCATCCACGGTTGGTCCACGGCCGGACCCCATGCAGGCATGACCACCTCGCCTGGCGAAGATATCCTCCCTTTGCTCTCGAAGACTATGAACACATAGTTCCTACCTGTATGTTAAGGTCTACTTGATTTAACTCTTAATTTGACGATTTAACGGAATAGACGCGACTTGAAATCGAAATAAAAGCTCCCGTTGTGTATGACTCATAACTCATAGGGTCGAATGTAAGGAAACACATTTTCCCAATACGTTATAAGATTTGCTTCGAGAACCCCACTCTATAACCGACTTCCAAATAGATTTGGAAGTTTGTTACGCGATATCTACTTAGATTGTAAACCGATTTTCATGATTCTTTTTTTTATTAGATTGGTTTATTTCCAAAATTGGTCCTATACTGGGTGTAACAAATGTGGCGTAGGTCCCGATAACTGGGGCTTCTACTCATTATACTGAACTACTTTTGTTCTATGACTTTGCTGAAATCGCAAAAAAAATATGTTACTCTTCATACAAATTGATTAGCTGACTGACCAATTTTGTGCATTTTTGTATGGAGAGTCCAAATTTTGTTTTGAGAATTGACTATGGGTTCCTTGGGGAAAGTTGTTCAGTATGATGAGTAGAACCCCCAGTTAACGGGCCCTACACCAATTCTTTTACACCCTGTATAAATGTATTTTTAGAAAAAAGTTGTTGCGATGAAAGTCGGTTTTTTAACGTGTATATCGATTCCAATTATAGTCAATTTCTCTTCCTACCTAAGAAACAAGTAGGAGTCCCTCATGACTTGGACCCATCAGTGGGACAAATTATTAGTGTGACCACGACAAATCGGCCACTATTTTATCAAAGCCTTGGAGTTGAGAGTTCAAACGAAACATTATGGAGTACAAATTTAATAAATCACCGGTAAACTTGTACTTTTTTCCCAGATATCACACACCTGAGTTTGCTGTCTCGCTGCTTGCTGGCTGGTTGGCTGGTGGCTGGTGGCGGGTCTGGCTGACGGCTCTGACAGCACGTGAATCGGACCTCCCGACTGTCACTACTCATACTCAACACGGGGGTAGCGTCAGCAGTGGCAAACATAACTACTTTAATCCGATACAAAAATATTGCTATTATTAAATATTTTTTTTTTTTTATAAGTAGTACCGACATAGCTCTCAGAATTGCTAAACTTAAGTGGCAGTGGGCACATTGCTCGTAGAACAGATGGCCGTTGGGGCAGTAAAGTTCTCGAGAAAACGTAGTGTAGGCAGGCCTCCCACTCGGTGGACCGATGACCTGGTGAAGGTCGCGGGGACCTGGATGCGGGCAGCGCAGAACCGGTCGTCGTGGAGATCCTTCGGGGAGGCCTATGTCCAGCAGTGGACGTCCTTCGGCTGATATGATGATGATGATATAAGTAGGGGCCAGCTCAGTGTGATTTGCGTGGTTGGGTCGATCACGCAGGTTAACTGACCTGAAACACGGTCATTACCTGGATGGGTTTGGCGGTTAGTGGCGTTTTTCTCGACATCTACCGTGCTTCGCAAGGAACGTTAAGCCGTTGGTGTCGTTTGGAATCAATAGATGGCAGTCTTTAAGCCGTGTCAAGTACCCTTAATTAAACAGCTTTTGATAATGACGTTCGCCACTAGCCTTACGGAGGATGTGGACCTGGACTTCCATCCAAGAAACCATCTTGAAAACAAAACGTGATAAAATATTTTACATGTAGATATATTCATCATCATCATCATCATTACAGCTCATATACGTCCCCACCGAGGGGCTCGAGCCTACCCTGAATCAGGGTATATTATGTTAAGATATTATATAAATTTTTAAAATAAAATGTTAAAAAACCGGCCAAGTGCAAGTCGGACTTGCGCACTACCAACACTTAATAATAAGTATGTTTAGTTGATGACTTTGAGATGATGGGGGGCTTACCAACTGTGAATAATAAAAAAGTCATCAAGCACTGACTCACACAAACGTGATGCAATGACGTGAGATGACGCAGCTTTAATAAGTCAGTAAGTGAAAATATGAATAAATCAGACACTATTAGAAAAGAAAAAAACCGGCCAAGTGCGAGTCGGACTGGTGCACGAAGGGTTCCGTACCATTATCTATTAAAATCACGTTCCTTGTATGGAAGCCCCCTTACATATATGTATATTTAGTCTACAGGACGCCATAGAAATAAACAAACATACATAAACTCGAAAAACATAACAATCCTTCTAGCGCAATCGGGTACAAAAATAGACACATTGATATATTATTTATTAATTTTACTGAGTTACTACAAGTAGGTAGGTACGTAACAAATAATTATTAAAATAATAAATTTGCTTGGCGAACGTCATTATCAAAAGCTGTTTAAGGGCACTTGACACGGCTTAAAGACTGCCATCTATTCTACAAGAGAAATCTACAAGAGAAACTGAATAGTGTTAATACGTAATTAATAAAAAAAAACTACTTACTAGATCTCGTTCAAACCAATTTTCGGTGGAAGTTTGCATGGTAATGTACATCACATATTTTTTTTAGTTTTATCGTTCTCTTATTTTAGAAGTTACAGGGGTTAAACACACATTTTACCACTTTGGAAGTGTCTCTCGCGCAAACTATTCAGTTTAGAGAAAATGATATTAGAAACCTCAATATCATTTTTGAAGACCTATCCATAGATAGGTACCCCACACGTATGGGTTTGGTGAAAAAAAAAAGTTTCAGTTCTAAGTATGGGGAACCCCCAAAATGTATTGTTTTTTTTCTATTTTTGTGTGAAAATCTTAATGCGGTTCACAGAATACATCTACCTACTTACCAAGTTTCAAAAGTATAGTTCTTATAGTTTTGGAAAAAAGTGGCTGTGACATACGGACGGACAGACAGACAGACATGACGAATCCATGAGGGTTCGGTTTTGTGCCATTTGGCTACGGAACCCCAAAAATAACAATAAAATACATTTATATTTTAGATCATCAGAAGGGTTTTGGCCGGATCTTAGAAACAAACTAGTCTTTGAGAAGTTTTTGAATGTACAGTTAATATTCACACACATTTACAACACGAGCTTTCAGGATAATTCGGATGAGCGATGAGCTCGGCACGGGGCTGGCTCCCAAGTCGACAGTTCAGCTGCTCGATCAAAAGAAAGAGCTCGTAAAATATTTGGAGTCTATCTATCGTAGCCTCCGTAGGTTGGCTGCATTGTCATTCATTGATTCGATAATCACAACGATCCTGATTGGCTAAACAAACACAAGTACCAACACTACCAACTAAAACTGGGTTTCAGCCTCGCACCGACCACACCTTGGACAAAGATGACCTATTAATACTACCCTAGCTAACCGCTTGATGTTTCAAGATAAAACACACGTCGCTTTGACGCATGCACAGGTGGCGCCACCTCCTCGCGCTCCAAATCCATTATCATTTTCCTAGAATCGCCAACATAACTGAAAACCTAATGATTTTCCTGACGCTCCCTGTACAAACGTAGGCAAGTGCGGGAGCCGCGCACGACGCGCGCAGCGGGGGCCTACCCCAGCGAAGATAATCTCACGTCGCTCTGCCTGGCCGCCTGCGCGCGCGTCTGCCCCCAATAAACATATCTCACGCTTCATCTTACGACGTGTAATTAGGGATCTGTACTCTTACAAAGGAAGCTATTACTTGGAAGTTATCAGGTGCTAAGATTTTTTTTAAGTCTACAGAAATAAGAAAACGATGTCGAATATGTCGTAGTTTTTCCATTAAAATTATAACCACTTAACAAAGAGTACTTTAAAAAATTCAGAATACAACAGTTGTCTTTATATTTGAGTCCTTCTGATAGACGTATTAAAAATAGACAAAATCTGATGAATCTGAATTTTAGACGCAGGCAAGGTTGGATGGAAACAAGGAGAAAAGACCTTAAGAACAAATTTAAACCACAACTCAGAGTTGTAACGCATTGCGCAAGAAATCAAGCACTATTACTTTTTAATAAGTTGCCTATTGAATTAAAATTGGAGTCACGCATTCATGTTTTAAAAGCGCACTAAAAGCACTTCTTTTGGACAAGTGTTGCTATTGCATTGAAGATTTTACTTTTTCATAATTAGATCGTACAATGTGATACTTCATTGGGATTGGTTTGTGTAGGTACTTTAGTTTCGTTTATTTTTTGAATTGTTTTTAAGCTATGTTTATTTATATTTTTATGTAATTTGTACACAATTTAAATTGTTTTTCGAATAAACTTGAATTGAATTGAAGAAACCGTAGGTTGTAAAATTTAATCAAATCTTTTTTTTATTCACAATTGTCTCTTCAACATTCAGAATGTTATAAAAAGTTTTAAAAACCGATTATTTGTTTTCTTGTGATGGAGATTTCCCTTCTGAGGCATTTTTCTTGAGTGAGGTGGCCATAACAGACGAGCTCATTGGGTCGATTATTTCTTTACTGTTCATCCTCATTGAACTTTCTATGGCAGACGAGCTCGGTGGATCGAATATTTCTTTACTGTTCAACCTCATAGAACTTTCTTTAGCAGACGAGCTTGGTGAGTCCAATATTTCTGTAATTTTCATCTTCATAAAAGTGTCTATATGTCTAAGTGTCGGTGGGTCGAATTTTTCTTTGCTTTTCATAGTTGCAGTGGCTGAGGCGTCCATATTCTCCAAGTTCGGTGGCACTACTGGTTCAAAAGTTTTCTTAAGAGGACTACATGGCACTTCTGAGTATTTCTTTTTCATCTCCGCTTCTTTCCTTTCCATTTTCAATTTAATATCTTTGAACTTCCTCTTCAGCTCTTCGAGACGAGTTTTTTGCAGCTTGTTGTACAGCGCCATATATTCTGCGGTAGTATTGTTCAGTCTCCCGATCTTCCCTCCTGGTCGTTTGGTCCTCTCCGATCCTGAGTACAAACCTTTGGAAGTGAACCCACGATTGCCTCTGTCTCTACTTATGTCTGAAGTCCTTGTGGTTCCTATAACATCCATAGCTAAACTGTCCTGTAAAGGCGCCCAAAACACGTTCACTGGAAAATCTCTGATTCTTTCATAAGTTTCCTTTACTTTTGAGGACCAGAACAAGTTAAAGTTATCAGCGAAAATAGGCGCTTTGCTTCTGTAGCCTGAATTATTTTCCAGCAGTCCAGTGTTCACGTCGCGCTTATAAGTGTGAGGGAAATTATGCATTATATTTGTGAAATTTTGTATTTCTTCGTAACATAGCCAGTTGCCAGTGTTGGGTAAGACTTGAGGCTTTTTACGTTGTAGTTTCAAGTAGTTTTCCAAAAGTTGGTTGTTGCTGGCACTTGTTCTCATGGGATTTTTAACCGATGACAGCTGGAAAGTGCAGTACAGTAAATATTGGAAGATAACCGACATAGCTTTCAGAATTGATAAACTTAAGTGACAGTGGGCAGGGCTCATAGCTTGTAGAACAAATGGCCGATGGGGCAGTAAAGTCCTTGAATGGCGACTGCGCACCGGAAGACGTAGTTTAGGCATGCCTCCCACACGGTGGACCGACGACTTGGTGAAGTTGGCTCCGGCCGGCAGTGCAGGACCGGTCGTCGTGGAAATCCTCGAGGGAGGCCATTGTCGGCTGATATGATGATGGTACCTAAATGAAATGTACGCTTTTTCATAAAATGTCAGGTCACTTTCTGGTCATAATCCTAAACCAACGCGAATATGAGTATTTCAAATAGATACGAAAAGCTGCCATTCCATTTAAAAATGCAATTCGACACCTAAGCCTAGTTATAAATGCAGTACTTACCCCACCCACTGCATTCGTGCCTTAATCGACCCTACTAAAAATTGAGGAGTTACTAAGAATAAACACTTTTTTGTTAAGTAAACACGAAATACATTAAAAAAAAATATCAAACAACGCCTTTTTCTCTACCTATAAAATGAAATCAAACAAGCAACAAGTGACCATGGAATTCGTGACAGCAAAAATTAAAATTGAAACTTTAAGCGCATTTTTCTCGAAGCCACAAAAATTACGTGTAACTGCGTTTTAAATTTGTGCTGCAGTACTCACCGTTCTATGTCGAGGTAAAGTTCTGTCCAGGCTTACGAATATTATTGTCTTGGGCCTTTTATTTAGCTTATAGACAGCCGATATTTTATGCGAACATATCAAAAAGTTCTTGGATACCAACTTCATTTTGTGAAGCCTCTGAAGGGGTTTCTCGTAGAGTATTAATTTATAATTTTGTCATGTTAAGTGGCACTAAGAAATTTTAGTAATTAGACTGTTATGGACCATATTGTTGTTTACTCTTCCTGTTGAAGGTGTTAGAAATGACAGAAAAAGATAAACTTAACTCAATTTGAAGTATGGGTTTTATTTTTATAAATTTGTTGAAACATTATTTTCAAAGAGAATTTAATGTGCAGAGTTAGATTATTACTTTGATATAACTATCGGGTTTAATGGCTATACAAACCTCTGTGGTATAGTGACGTTCATACAATTTGTTCAACATATTTCACACACGATATCTCTGTCTTTATACATGTAATTATTTTGTCGCGGGAAGCCGCTGGATCCGGGCAGCACTGGACCGGTCGTCGTGGAAATCCTTGGGGGAGGCCAATGCCCAGCTGTGGACGCCCTTCGGCTGATATGATAATGACGATAATAGGGATGACGACAGCTTCAGAAATAAATTATGAACTCTTGATCACTAAATTGCCCTCCTACTTAAACTTCGGAAAACCTTACTCGTTTTGTTTTCCATCAAGTCTTCGATTTTTAATTTACCCAAATCACAAAATGAGTACATAAATGACGCTGCTAAACTATGACGTCACGCCTAGGTATTTTAAACATTTTAGAACAAAGTGTCGTATTTGACAGATAGTAAAAAGTAACTCAGATGACTAGCATTCGTTATCCCTATTATTTTGTACGTGTGTGTGTCACTAAACTCCTCCTAAAAGACTGGACCGATTTACGTTTGGACCCAGTAGGCGGCTCTGCGATCGGTTTCTAGATATTTCATTTTTTTAAAGATTTTTTAAAGACAAAGCCAAAGTTCAGGCAAGACAACGTCTATCGGGTTCACATAAAATGTCCCCCCCCCCCCGCAACGTCTGTCTTTTTGAACGCGATTAACTCAAAAACTGCCGAATGGATTTTCATGCGGCTTTCACCAATGGACGGACGGAGTGATTCATGCATGAGGAAGGTTTAAGTATTAGTAATGCCCCGCGAGCCGCTTTTTGCTCGCACACCGCGCACCTTCTAGTAACCTATATTTTTCAGTAGAGAATGCGAATAAAACCGAAAATGTAGGTATTAGGACATTTTGACCTAAAACATCACGTTGCAGAGATATGGCATCACATCACTGGCATGCTAGCCTTATAGACAAGCTTCCTTCTTGTGACTTTCCTATGGATTTGTTAGTGTGTAGCTGATTTCCTGAGGGAACGGTCTGACTGAGTGGTCGTTAATGACTGCTCCTCAGACCTATTACTTTATATGCCGGGGTACCTCAGGGATCTTTTCTTTCCACAACAGTATTTCTGCTTCACATAAATGATCCGCTAAAACCCGGTATTATTGGACATGTAGACGATAGAACCATTGTGGAAATATACCTATCTGGTGCACGAGCTAACAGCGCTAATAGGCTGTTTTTTAGAGAGGCCATGGTAGAGCGCATGAATCTATCACTTCAGACAGTGTCTGACTGGAGTAATTCCAACCTCGTGAGGTTTTTTTTTTTTACTAAAAATTAGAGTGCGTTTGGCTGCACCTCACCTGATGGTAAATGCCGATGCAGCCGAGGATGTGACACGCAAGCTCAAATAGTGCCTATTCACTCTCGTCTTGAAGATTCCTAAATTGTACGAATCGGGGAATACAGACGCTGGAAGGGAATTCCACTCCTTGGCCGTTCGCATGATGAACGAAGACGCAAAACGCTTCGTGCGTAAAGGTGGAACATTGACGACAAAGGGATGGAACCGCCCTCCGCGCCTGGTCGTCCGATGATGAAATGGAGAGGGGGGAATGAGGTTGTGAAGCTCCAGGGCACACTCTCCGAAATGAATCCTGTAGAATACTGAAAGACAGGTGACTTTGCGACGATGCTCGAGGCTTTGGAGCCTGTTTAATACAAGTTTCTCGTCGCCGATGAGTCTCCTAGCGCGTCGGTCGATAGAATTGTAACTCTAATAAAACACTTTTCACGTTGACTCTAACTCTCCGGTATGAATCGATTTACATATCTGATCACCTGGAGCTCCCCGGCGTGGATATAACCCCCAATCTTAATTTCGGTTGTTACATGGAGTCGAAAGCAAAAGTTGCAGCAATGAAGCTGGGCATTCTCTCAAAGATAAGATGATACTTCAAACTCAGATAGCTTCATACCTTATATCAAGCACAGGCCCGCTCATGTATGGAGTACTGTTCACATTTATGGAATGGATCTGCCCGCTTCTTCTTCTTTTCGAGTCGACGGCAAACTCAGATAGTCCCATATAGCCCGCTATCAGCTAGATACCTTGGACGCCATCGACCGTCCCGACCCAGAGATTCTTTGTTGACGACGAGCTAGCCAACGAGCTCCATAGCCTTGAGCATCGCCTCAAAGTTGCCTGTCTATTGGCATTCTATCGAATTCATTTCGGAGGTGCCCAAGAACTTCACGTCCTCACTCATTCCCCCGGCTCAATTCCACCGTCGCGTCGGTCAATAAGATGCAGGGAGGGTTTAAACCCTTGAACGTTCACATCAGCTCATATATACGTCCCCACCGAGGGGCTCGAACCTACTATGAATTAGGGCGATTGGGCCTTAGTCGACCACGCGGGTCCAGTGCGGGTTGGTCAACCTCACACACAACCTTCGAATTTCTTCGCAGATGTGTACAGGTTTCCTCACGATGTTTTCCTTCACCGTAAGAGCGTCGGATAAAACTACATATGAGATCCAAATTCGAAAACACAGTGGTACGTGGCAGGACTCGAACCACGATCTCCCGGATAGGAGGTAGCGGCCCTTTCCGTTGCGCCACCGACGCTCCTTTACGTTACGCTTCCTCACCTACTATGCGGACAACGAAGGAGTGGAACTCATTGCCTGCGTCAGTGTTTCCCTATTCCTATAACTCGGGGACCTTCAAGGCGAGAGTTGGGCATTGTTTGAGTTTGCGTGCACCATCCTCGACTGCATCGTCACTTCGTTCAGGTAGGTTGCATTCAAGCCCACTCAATTTATTAGGTACACAAAAAATAATAAAAAATGTATTTTCTCCAAATACGTTTTTACTATTTTTTGGAAAGTTATAGAATGCCGCTAGCGGTAACGTAGTACGATCGGTTACGATGCCGTAAGCTTACGGCACACTAGTACATAATTGTAAATAGCCGTAAGTGGTAACATAGTGCAGTCAGTTACAGTGCCGTAAGCTTGCTAGCCGCGCTCAGTTCGACTTCGTCATTTTCTTAAACTTGTCTTTTTTCTTAATTGTCACTTTCCTAACTCGTCACCTTTTTAATTGGTCTCGTTTTCAAACTTGACACTTTCCTAACTTGTCACCTTTTTAACTCGCCTTTTTCTGCTACCCATGGGTCGAGGCTCTTTGACTGTATAATCAATCAAACCTGACCGAACCTAATATCGCTCGCTTCGCTAGCTATATAAGTTTTATCTTAAAAAACTGTAAATGAGCGAGCGAAGATTTTTGAATCTAAATCCTTTAACGACGTAAATTCAGTCATTATAGTGTTTATCTAGTATACCACACATTCAAAACAATGCCAATCAAGCCGGTAACCTAACCTCAACAAGTCAACACACGAGCATAAAATAACAAATGATAGTGCTATGCAATACAAACTTTACGGCCCTTCAAACGGTCGCGTTATTTTGCCATAGCATACTTCTTACGGCAGATTAGACGGTGTCACTATTATACCGTAAAACCTACGGTTCCAGAACCGAGTGCGATACAGTTACACTTCCTTATTTTTTGTATAACACACACAGAGTTATTAGTTTTTTGGCAACCTTTAACTCGAAATATCTCAGTAATGTGACGCTTACGCCAAAATGCCCCCTACTCCTAATATTCAATTCATATTTGCATTCTCTATAGAAAATATAGGTATAATATACTGTCACTATGCCACGCTCCATACAAAGATGATCAAATCCCTTTCTTTCTTAAAAACCGATAAACACGTGTCCAAAATTCTTATCTAGAACTAGCTATCTTATGTTCAATCCGGAACACATCAATGTTGTTAACACTGATGTTTGGCGGCAAGACTCAGATAAGATGGTGGTAGCTAGTCAGGCGGGCTATGAAAATGCCCTACTATACCAACCAAACCGAGTCTTACACAGTTGACCCCGCCGGGAATCGAACCCGCGACCTCCCAGTGTGAAGCGAATGGACTAAACATTACGCCACGAACGCGGTTAAAAGATACTAAGACGCCACTGCTGACACAGAATAGCTGCCCTCACAGACGACTTCACTAAAATAATACCATCGAATTGACGTCACCAGACCAGACATCATTAATCACACAGCTCATATACGTCCCCACCGAGGGGCTAGAACCTACCCTGAATTAAGGCGATCGGGCCTTAGTCGACCACGCGGGCCCAGTGTGCGGTTGGTCGACTTCACACACAACCTTCGAGTTTCTTTGCAGGCGTGTGCAGGTTTCCTTCACCGCAAGAGCATCGTATAAACGTAATATACGAAACTGAAATTCGAAAACACATTGGTACGTGGCAGGATTCGAATCACGACTTCCCGGATAGGAGGTAGCGGCTTTAGCCATCTCGCCACCAACGCTCTACCACACCAGACAAAATATGAAAAATAATACATTAATGAGTACTATAATAATTTAAAAAAAAGTAAAACAATTTTATATATTTTTATGAATCAGTTGCATCTGGTTTCGGGTTGGGTATGTTTTTCAGTTCTTCCTGTTTTTCCATAGTTTTCCTCTCGATTTTCTCACTGCGAGGATTCTCTCTGTTAAAAGGAGTCTCACCAAAGTCATCTAGCTCCAGAATTGGTTTAGCAGCATCTTCATCCTTCTTATCCACATAGCTTCGAGCTTGGCCGATGGGGACCAGCTGACCTTCAGGTTTCACACTAACAAAGAAATAGTTTCTCTTCACCGTCCAAGAGGTTGCATAAGCTGGTGTGAAGAATTTGAGCATATCCGCTAGTCGTAGAGCCATATTTACAGAACTAGCCTTATTTGTTGCAATTAAATATCATAAATAAGACAGATTTCTACTGGAGTAGTTATTTACCAAATAATTGTTGTGTTTGTACCAAACGTGAAGTTATTTATATATAATATTATCAAAATAATGAAAAATTTGTCAAAAAAACGTGCTATTTATTTAAATACAAAACGGCTGTAAAATAAACGTCACCTGTAAAAGGTCAAAGAGATTATAACATGACCAGCTGACCCGGCAAACATTGTTTAGCCATAATGAAATATACTTTACGACCTATTCTCATACCTCTCAAATACACATAATAAACTTCATGGAAATCAGTCCAGCCGTTTCGGAGGAGTATGTACTCAAACACCGTGACCCGAGATTTATATACTATAACATGATTATAACAACTTTTAAATGTTAAAGGGCCTAAAAATGGAGTAAATGGAAAGTCAAGTCCATCCAATGGCCTCGGAGCAATAAAATTATCAAACAAATAGTACTCGCCATAGAACCGGATCCGTACAGCAGAGAATCTGTCCAGCTGCTGCAGACGAAAGGCATTCGGTAGACTTGACTCACCTGGAGCAAAACACCTGGGTGCATAAAGTGTAAGGTACGCTCGGTAGACTTACTGCACCATATTTGAGTGAACAAATTTCAGCAGCATTATTTTAAGTACTAGCTGAATTACCTGGCATACAAAAAAACCTCTAAAAAGTAAAATTAATATGTATAAATTGGCCCTTTGAGTTTATTTAAGTAGTAATATTTTGAACCAAGAGTCTTCGCGTAAGGGGACCGCTAAGTTTATTTATTTATTTATTTACACTTATAGTACACCAAAACAAGTTGTGAAATTATTAGTAATTAGTTGAAGTAAAGTAAATCAGTTGTATTCTGTTTTTATTTTATTTACTTAGCGGTCCCCCTAAGTGACGACTCTTTGATCAAAATATCTTCTTATACAGTCAAACCTGGATAAGTGAAAACTGGTTAAGTGAGAAAACTCTATAAGTGAGAGTAATAGCCAGGACCCGTCATTTTAAGCTTCCAAAACCTCTATTATCGAGAAACAGAAACCTCTGTAAGAGAGAGTCGTTTTTCCATCATAGACCTCCGTAAGTGAGACTGCTACTTATCTGTACCTCTATAAGCGACAGTCGAGCTTTATTTACAAATTTAACATCTGCTATTTTATGTATGACTCATTCTTAACTTTCGCGGAACTTCCTAACATTGTTTTTGTATTGTTTTCTCGTCAATATTGTACCTATTCTCTTCGTGGAACTAAATAATGTTGTTATTCTATCGCATTCTTTTCGAATGGACACGTGTGCCTGTGTACCGTCCTGTTCAGTTTATAGTTATCAATTGCGAAGGAAAGTTCTGTTCTGCATCTGCATCATGTCAAAACGGAAAATTAAAGTACTGTCATTTAGTGATAAACTTAAAATAGTGAATGCGTTTGAATCCGGAAAATCGCGAAATGAAATTCAGAGGGAGTTTAATTTACCAGAGTCCACCTATTATAAAATTATAAAATCAAAAGACTCTATAAAGTCTGAGTGCTCTGATGGACATGGAAATATTAAGAGGACTAGAGTTTCTGAATTTCCCATATCATGTACATAATTTTATCATATTACATATTTACTACATTCGTACTTGCTGTGACTTGTTATTGCTGCGTACCTCTATAAGAGAGAAACGCTACCCATGTACCTGCATTAGCGAGAAACTCGGGTTAGTGAGAATCCTCTATAAGCGAGAATGAGATTGTGCTCCCTTGTTCTCTCGCTTATCCAGGTTTGACTGTATATAAAAATGAATCGCAAAATGTGTTGGTAAGCGCATAACTCGAGAACGGCTGGACCGATTTGGCTAATTCTTTTTTTGTCGAGTTCGTTATTGTCAGGAGAAGGTTCTTATGTAGGGTAGGGTAGGGTAGGGTAGGGTAGGGTAGGGTAGTGTAGGGTAGGGTAGTGTAGGGTAGGGTAGGGTAGTGTAGGGTAGGGTAGTGTAGTGTAGGGTAGTGTAGTGTAGGGTAGTGTAGTGTAGGGTAGTGTAGGGAAGTGTAGTGTAGTGTATGTAGGGTAGGGTAGTGTAGGGTAGGGTAGGGTAGTGTAGTGTAGGGTAGTGTAGAGTAGTGTAGTGTAGTGTAGGGTAGTGTAGCGTAGTGTATGTAGGGTAGGGTAGCGTAGTGTAGGGTAGGGTAGTGTAGTGTAGTGTAGGGTAGGGTAGGGTAGGGTAGGGCAGTGTAATGTAATGTAAGGCGGTACGTAGTTCGCCGGGACAGCTAGTTACTACATAAATTAAAGTCAAAGGGCCAATTTATACATACTATTTTTTACTTTTTAGAGCTTTATGACAGGGGTTTTTTAAATTTTAAATTTATATTTTATTTCGTGCTTTTTAAACTTTACATAAGTACTTATAAGTACTCTATAAGTACTCTATAATATAATAAAACTGTAACGGGGCCGTGTCTGTACATGAAATATTTTAGGAAAATAATAACTGTGGTGGACATTACTAACGATACAGAGGCCAAAACAACAACTTTTGGAATTTTTGTCTGTCTGTCTGTCTGTCTGTCTGTCTGTATGTTCGCGCATCACGCAAAAACTACCAGGCCGATTTTGATGAAATTTTGTATGGTGGTTCCTTATAGCCCGGGCTAACATATAGGATACTTTTTATCCCGGAAAATTCAAGAGTTCCCGTGGGAAAATCAAAAGTATTCATTTATAGAATGGCTCACCACGCAAATGTGGCTTGACCCATTACAATCAAATTTTACACGTTGATACCCTTATCGCGAACTAAAACTGGGAGATTGTGAATCCCAAAAAAAATAAGGGTTCCTGCAGGAATGCAAAAAATTGTATCTTTAGAATGGCTCAACGTAACAACATGAAACCATTACATTGGGATGGGGTGTTTTGAACATCATTGTATAGTCGGGTATTCTTTATCCCAGAAAAGTAAAGAGGTCCCGTGGGAAATTATTTATCGAATACTTACAATAATAAATATAGAGTACTTTTTCAACATATAATACCACACATTATAATCATAGCAGCAAAATGTCAATAGATGGCACTGCAGGAATAATAAAACGCGCTTACGTTGTGTTAAAACATTAAAATATTATTTAATACTTTTGAGTGGATTTCTTTTATGTATTTTTCAGCATACGCTTTTTACACAATTCTCTGGAACTATGGCACGTAGCGATGTGTTTCATAGACGAACAGATACGTATTTTTTATAGATTGCAATCGTGTAAAAATATTAAAAACACATAAATCAAGTTTAGCTTCTTTTAACAGGAGGCACAGATATGGCGACTATTTGCGTGTGGCAGTTGCTCTCCGCCTGCAATATCAATATCTGTGAACCTCATCAATGTATTTGCGGGTCCACGGTGGAGGCAATTGGCCATCACTCACTGAGTTGCGATCGTTGTTTGTGAAGATTCCCACGTCACCAATTCCTTAATGACCTCACTCGGAGGGCACTGGTATCGGCCAGATGGAATATTCCATCTTTGATGCAGCCACTGGGCTTTAGTCGATGTGATGGCAAAAGGCCGGAGGGTTTAAACAGGTGCTATGGCAGAGAGGAACGTGCCTGCTTTGGGACTCTACTTTTTCTGCCTCACTTCTCACCCGTACGGTACTGCTGCTCAATTTGCGGCGAGAAAGAAGCATAATAAGTACTCGGTCTTGAAGGCAAATTACTGCTTTGTGCCACTGGTCTGTGAGACAACCAGCTGCTGAACCCTCAGAGGCCTTTGCCTTCACAAAGGAGATTGGCCGTCGACTTCGAGAGAGGAGATGTGACGTAAGGTCCTACCTGCTGCTAAGGCTGTCTATTGCCATCCAGCGCGGCAACGAGAAGTGCGTCATGGGCTACTTTGGAGCTGATACGACTCGAGGATTTGACCCATATTAATATTTTTAGGTAGTTTTATTACTAGATTGATACAATGATTTGAATTAGTTTTTCGATAATATAGGTGTATGTGTTATTTCATCATATCAGTTTATATACGTCCCCACCAAGGGGCTCGACCTGCCCTGAGTTAGGGCGATCAGGCCTTAGACGATCACGCGGGCCCATTGCAGGTTGATTGACTTCACACATAAGCTTCGAGTTTCCTCGCAGGCGTGTGCAGGTTTCCTCACGATGTTTTTGTCAACGTAAGAGCGTCGGATAAACGTACATACCAGTATGAAATCGATATTCGTATAGATATTGGTAAGTGGCAGGATTCGAACCACGGCCTTCCGGACAGGAGGTAGTGGCCCTAAACGTTCTGCCACCGACGCTCTATATGTTATTTAAGATTTAGAAATCCTTACTTTTATATTATTATAAATATTATAATGTGTTTGTTTGTTACCTATTCACCACACTTCAACACCTGTACCAATCTTGATGAAATTTGGCATGCAGGTAGCCTGTATCACTGGGAATGAAATAGTCAACTTTTATATCTGTGGAAATTATCATAGCCCGATGCAGTTTCTGAGGAAACTAAAACAATACTCTTTGTTCGTTAAGTTATTTAAAATCGTAACGAAAAAATTAGTTGGTGTGATTTTTAGCACAGAGATGAGGTGGAAAATGATATAATTTACTAATAAGTATATCCTGACATAGTTCCCGCGGGATCTGGGGACAACTGTTTTCTACGCTCGCGCACGTCGGTAGCGTCGCAACGGAGCAACGGATTAAAGTTATTTTTTGTATAGAAATTGTTGAGGGGGTGGGAAGTGACAAAGACTGCTAATCCGAATAGCCCGATATAGTTCCTGAGGTACCTGGAGAAAACTCATATCCACGCTTGCGAGCTGGTTGCGTCTCGCGCACCACTCACCCTCAAAAAGAGTCATAAAATTTAGTTTCTAATAGAAATAAGCTGTACCTTTTGTATGTTCTTATCTAGTTTAATGTTTGTTTGTCCCTATTTCTGTGTGCAATAAATTGTGAAATAAATAAATAAATAAATAAAAGCTATGTCCACGCGGGCGAAGCCGCGGGCAAAAGCTAGTTATTACATACAATCGAAACTCTATCCCCACATTCACACAAACAGTTTCCGAGACGAAACACGATATTGCGACACGAAATATAGCATATTTTGAAAGGATCAAACCTGTGGATGTTGCTCACCTCCCTTGTTTGAAGCTGCAATTAAATGTGTTATATATAACTGTAAACTTCAAATCAATTGGACCTGTGGAAGATTTTCACTTTTTTACCTCTGCCTCAGCAGATTCCAGATGCTGCAGCATCAGGTCAAGGTTACCATGTTCTATCCAATACCTATTCTTTGAGACTATTCCAATGAGCTCAAACATAATATCTCTGCTGTAAGTTGGCGAGGAGTTGGGTATCCTGCAGATTCCAGGAGATTCTGCAGCATCAAGTGAAGGTCACCATGTTCTATCTAATACCTATTTATTGAGACTATTCCAATGAGCCCAAATGCGATGTCTCTGCTGTAAGTTGGTGAAGAGTTGGGTATCCTGCAGATTCCAGGAGATGCTGCAGCGTCAGGTCAAGGTTACCATTGTTTTTCAATATTAAAACAGTAACAGGGCACCTAATTTTGAATCGAGCAAACCTGTATAAGTTGCCCACATACCTTCATTACCTAGATGATCCTCAAACGGCTGAACAGATCTTCATCTATTATAGCTAAAAACCACCACAAGGAAACTTGCTTTCACGTTTAAAAAACCGCATCAAAATCGTTCCATCCGTTTGAGAACTACGATGCCACATACAGATAGACAGACACACACACAGACATTAACACCCCTCTTTTTACGTTGGGGGTTAAAAAAAGGCTTCGAATAATCCACAATGTTCCAGAACATTCCACAATGTTCGAGAATATTCTGGAATGTTCCACAATGAACTACGATGTTGTTGTGGAATGCTCTCTAATACTCTTAAATTAGTTTACGTTAAACATCGATAGACTATCGATAGTATCGATAGTAAATGGCTATCGATACTATCGATAGTTTTTAAAACAATCGATAGATTGTGTACTCGAGTGTAGTACTCCCTAGATTCTAGATATGCATGTATGTAGGTTATTCCCCGGCCATAGTGACAAAGGTGTAGACATTGAGATTGTTCTCTATGGTGGAGGAATTACTGTGCTATATCATTCATTCATTTACACAAAAAGGACGTATCGACTCCCTTGAGTAATTCATTAGCAGATGTCAGGCAATATCTCGAGAAGCCAGTAATTGACAAAAAAGAGTGTCCTATGAAATTGGAGGTACACCAACAATAGACTGAAAGAATTAGCGATGCTCTATCTCTGTATTCCAGCATCTTCGTGCCTTTCGAAGACGGAACTTTTCGAAGGCCGGACAAATTTTAACGGAACGCAGAAATAGGTTAAAAGAAAAGAGATTGAACGAATTGTTGTAATAAAACAAAATACCTAGCTCCTATTTTGATGATTGATTTGTGACTACTTGTGATTTTGATTACTATGAAGAATGCTGATTTTTGATTGATGTTTCGAATATATATCAAAATAAAACACTTCTTTTCGTGTAACATTTGTTATTTTATTGATATTACGCTAACCCTACAATTTTTAAAACTATCGATACTTTATAGTTTTTAGTAAAACTATCGATACTATCGGATTACCTAACTATCGATGTTTAACGTACACTATCTTAAACGTTCTATAAATTTCTAGAGGGCGAAACTTCCAGCTTTTATATCTTCAGAAGCAGGCCCTTCAAGTAAACACGGGAACCTCTTTCATGGATGGGGGATAGAGGGGTACCACACCATATAACTTCCTTGATCGTACCTGGACGCGTTTCGGAGTTTTAGCGGGAAGCACATTATATACTTACTTTAATATATTATATAGGGTGACTAACCAGCGGCAGAGCAAAAAGAGACTTTGTTGGACTGAATGAATCACCATTTATTTTAACGTGGGCATGGATATGCCAAAAAGGATTTGCACACAAAATTATACAAGTTACTGCTATACGAAGCGGCGGAGCGCGCACGCGTTGCTTGGTCGAATATCTTTCACGGACTGCACGGCGGCCGCACGCAGGCCAGCCGGGCGGAAATTAGAATGAAAGGAACAAGCAGCGCGAGCGCCTCTTACATTCTAAACCGACATGGCACACGACCGCGAGAGTGGCGTTCTGGGAGGATTCGTTGCTGGGTTGCCATAATTATGATTTATAAATTCAAATCACCTGAATTTTAAATAGGTACGGACCTAGACGTCTTTAGGTCTATGTTTAGAAACATGGGTCCGTTTTTAACGGGCTCAACCGGGGGCTGTAGAACAGTATCGGAAGGCCGTAAGTTTATCCGGCCCGGCCGTACGTCTATCAGTCACAGTGGTGTGACTACGCATCGGTTGCGCATAATTTTTAGGGTTTTGCGCCCGCTTTCATCTTCGGCATCATCGTCACTTACCATCAGGTGAGATTATGCCAGGGGCTTAACAATTATGAATAAAAAAAAAAGGTAACGGGATCCGGGACCCTAGTTGTTAAACCTACGCTGCCTCTCCGCCTGTCCGTCCGTCCGTCTGTGACCTTTTAAAAGGCTGCATCTTTGTAACCGTAATTTAGCGTAGCTAGCTGGCTGTATTATTCATAGTTTATGTGTTATTATTGGGGACTGACCAACAAATAATATAAATTAATAAAATGAAAAATTAAGAAGGGTCCCGATACAAGGGTTATTGTTTTTGCACTGTCTTAAAAAGGACATCTTATTTACAGTGTGTATCGGAAAAGGTTACCGATACTTTAAGCGCATGTTATACACCACATTTGATTGGCGAAAAACCCCCATTAGGCGTCGCATCCATCTCCCGTCTAAATGGCAGCCATTTTTATTTTCAATTTTTCTTTTGTAGATGTTCATGAAAAATATGTTTTCTCGTGAATTAGCAGCAGTACAGACTTCAAAACAGTCTCATTTTAAAGGTTATCTATTTTTTCTGGTGATCCATACATAAAGTTAACCAAAACATTTGAGGAAAAAAATTACAAAAAAATTAAAGAAAACAAAATTGCTTTTAAAACGAGGTCATTAACGTCTTGTTTTTTTCTTCTTGATCGATTGATTTTGGGCTAAACTATAAAACGACACCAAATTATGTACCATTAGATTCTTACTTAGTGTGCCCATTTATGGTTAATGCGGTTTATTACTTGGAAATGGTCAGACGGGCTACACAGTAGGTTCTAGTGAGCAAAATCAATCAATCAAAAGAAAAAAACAAGACATTAATGACCTCGTTTTTGCAGTTGGTCCAAAAAAAGAAAAAGAAAATTATATTTTTTTTGCATTCATTTTTTTTTCTCAAATGCTTCGTTTAATTTTATACGTGGATCACCAGATAAATCAAATAACCTTTCCAATGAGACTATTTTAAAGTCTGTACTGCTGCCAATTCAAAGAAAACATATTTTTCTTGAATAGCTACAAAAAAACTAAATTGAAAATAAAAATGGGTGTCATTTAGAGGGGAGAAGGATGTGACCCCCCTAATGCTCTTTCATTCATCATTCATTACAGCTCATATACGTCCCCACCGAGGGGCTCGAGCCTACCCTGAATCAGGGCGATTCGACGCGGGCCCAGTGCGGGTTGGTCGACTTCACACACAACCTTCGAGTTTCTTCGCAGGCGTGTGCAGGTTTCCTCACGATGTTTTTCCTTCACCGTTAAAGCAATCGGTAAGTATGTACGTAAGTTTTTTTTGAAAAACTCATTGGTACATTGGCCGTCCAGATTTGAACCCGGTACCTCTGGTTAGATGGACCGAGTCGTTACCGGCTGAGCCACCGACATGATGCTCTTTAAATTTTGGTAACTCTATCCGATACACACTGTATACAAGCGTGGAAAAAGGTTGTGCTTGTAGTACTAACTAATCCTGAAGCTTTTTATAGACAAGAAAAATATACTTTTTATCGGAAATTTTAACTCAAGGATGAAAAACCGGCCAAGTGTGTGTCGTAATAGTGCTAAGACGTCCGAAATTAATAAAAAAAAAATCTGTCGCTCACATTGGATTTTAGTGGACCTAGGGATGGGGTAAGGTGTGTTCGTACGGAACCATCGGCGCACGAGTCCGACTAGCACTTGGCCTGTGTTTTAGTCCTGTTCCACTTGTCCCTACCAGCGTATCCCCCCTGGGATGGATAAGTGGAATTTTCTTCCACCTATCTCTACCGTTGAGCCACTAGTAGGGATAAGAGGAATAAAAATGACACTTGTATGTACCTAATAATAGATAAGTTTTTGACAACAATTAGAAGTGTTGATTAGAAAAGTTCATTTTTATTATGGCCTAGTTGAGTAAAATAATCCTAGAATTGAAATCTCCTATAAAAAGTATTAAAGTACCTTTTTTGTTTCAAAAAGCAACCCGAGAAATTCAATAAGTTTTTAGAAATATTTTTGAGAGAAAAATAAAAAGTAATTTTTACTATTGTGGCAACCCTAAAAATAAAGGTAGAAGTTTGAAAAAAAATTCTGGAGGTTTAAAAATAATATTGCCTTAACCCAAATTTTACTCAAACCCGTCCAGTAAATCTTTTTAAGTCCGCTTCCATCTTCGGCAAAATCGGCACTTACCATCAGGAGCCAAGGGCTTACCAACTGTAAAAATAAAATGTTTGGAAACTAGAGACCGGACACACACACACACACACACACACACACACACACACACACACACACACACATATAAATCTTTTAATTTTTGTTTTTGTAAACTATTAGTGCTAGACTATCGATCAAATCTCAACTTCGGTTTTTTTTTTTCATCTTCACTCCTTTGTCGCTCGAAAGTAAAAATACTATTTACGACACCATTTACTAATATTTTACAATTTTTATAAGGAATATTTTCTAACTACGCACTATAAATATAGCACTGAAGGTATTACATTCTTATCGCTTCATATGTTTATCTGTTGCCAAACGCTTGATTGTGTTCCTCCTTTTCTTCCAACTGCTTTAGAATCTACTCTTACTATTCTCCCTCTGGCTTCTGAGAGGATTCCTTCGGCTTCTCACCCTCCTTCTTCAACTTCATCAGCTGCTCCCGAGTCTTGTTGAAGAAGTAGCCCTCCTCTTGCGCCGCCCCGTACCTGCCGAGGCCTCCACCTGACTCCTTGATGGAGCCCCCCCCTCCACCCCCCTTGCCTGCGCCCGAACCAGGCGTCCCCGCTGGAGCAGTGTAAGCCCTATGACCAAACAACACAGGTTTCTTAAAATTTCTCGATACCCGCGTGGCAGACCCGAAAGCCACCTTCTGCGAACGTAGAAGTCCCCGAATGTACATTATAGCAAGTGATTGACGAAAACAACTAAAACTGAGCGTTGGGTACGTTGTACGTAAAAATGGAAAACGGTTTTTTTGATCGCTTCATTGTCAGATTTTGACAGTGACAGTATGGCAAGAGTTGTGTAGATTTTTCGCCTTTTTATATAGCTTTGAGATGCCCAAAAAGGTTAGAGATTTAAGTTGAAATCAGAGATTTGTTACCATAGATGGGTTATGCACTAACAAACAACATTTGAAAATCGAAGCCATTTACACACACAATGCTAAAGGTAGTTTCCTTCTATTGCACTGAATGTTACTAAGAAAAGAGATGCCAATTGGCATCTTTTTTTTTGCTTCACTTTTTAGACGCATGTAACCTATCTACCTCCCCTTATATATAGCATATCTCTGGTTGAAATACATAATTGAAAATTAAATGCCAAATGTGGTTTCGAAACTTGGTAAGATATAATATCTAAAGTAAAATAGCTTTTTATACACATTAGTAACCAAAATTGAATCTGCACCCAAAAAAAATGAATTTTCTGTACAAAAAAAAACTTACAAATAAATTGAAGTTAAAATTAAAAATCGCTTGTGATTCACTTCGCACCTCATCATCATCATATCAGCCGAATTACGTCCACTGCTGGACAAAGGCCTCCCCCAAAGATTTCCACGACGATCGGTCCGCGCTGCCCGCATCCACCGGCTTCCTGCAACCTTCACCAGGTCGTCGGTCGACCGTATAGGAGGCCTTCCTAAGCTAAATCTTCGTTGAGTTTGTCACAATATCTAACTTTGCATGTATTAAGTATGAATAAGTTATTAATCTAATAGGAATGACGACATCAGAAATAAATTATGAATTTTTCATCACTAAACAGCCCTCCTACTTAAACTTCTTAAAACCTTACGCGTTTTGTTTTCCATCAAGTCTTCGATTTTTCATTCACTAAAATCACAAAATGAGTACATAAATGACGCTGCAAAATTATGACGTTTTTAGAACAAAATATTGTTTATGACAGACGATAAAAAGTAACTCAGCTAACCACCATTTGTCATCCCTTTTATTGTGACAATAACCTAGGTACCTTAAAATATCAAAATTATTTTGAATTTTCAACTAATGACGGTGAAATATTATTTATGTTTTTATTTTCCTAATTAAACTAAAATAACCAAAAACTTTTAACGCGTAGAATTCATTAGTTGGCGGTTAAATTGATTTTACTACGCTTTCGTTTCCGAAGCAATTAGTAACCTTCGCTAATTATCTTCCTAAATATAAGAGACTGATATATATTAAGGGAATTCATTTGAATTTCAAAAATGTCGCGGCCAGCCACGTAGCATTCGGTCAAATTAAGCAAAATGAAGTGCATTAAGGTAAGTTAAAACTTTATTGAGTTTAATTTAAGGCGGTAATATTACAGATTTTCGTGTAATTTTTGACGTCAATTACTCCTAAACGAGAGACAACACAAGTTTGAAAAAAAAAAGATCCTTATTGTTGATGATGTTCCTTAAAGTCAAAAGGTATTAGAAACACGATTGAGCAGTTTTGGCTCGATAGAAAAAATGCCAAAGATAGGTTTACACCGTTACTTTCAACTCTAGTTAAGACATGTTTTGAAGTAAAAATTTTAAAAAATATACAATAATATTTGCAATGATAATACAAAGTGAGTAATGTTATTATCTTTTATACTTTCATCGTAGTTTTTGATTGAAACGAAAAACCATCGAAAAAGTAAAAAAGTGTGGTTATTTTCTTTACTCTTTACACATTTAGAAAAAGACAGAGACAACTGATCCAATCAATACCTTTTGTTTGTTGCATATTTAAAAAAAACGGTAAAGTGCGAGTCAGAGCCGCGCACAAAGGGTTCCGCACCATCATACTAGATGGCGCTAGTTTCTTCACGTTAAAACAAAACACGTTTTTTATATGGAGACTTTCACTTTTTCTAATTTTTAGTATTTGTTGTTATAGCGGCAACATAAATACATCATCCGTGAAAATTTCAGCTGTCTAGCTATCACGGTTCATGAAATAGCTGTATTTGACAGGTGACAGGTGACAGTAGGTGACAGACGGACAGCGGAGTCTTCTGCTGGATCGTTCCTTTCCCTCTAATGTGGTCGATGGGAGCGATGGCTGACTCTCGCGTTATACTCGTGACCGGGTGCTGTCCGTGTGAACTGGCCTACTCTTATTAAATGCATTCAATGATTTTTATGTATAACTTTTCGTGTCATATTGTTTTAATGTTCTAATGACATAATCTGGTTTATTTAATTTTGACGTTATTAACAAATTATTGTTTATTTCTTGATTCTTCACAAATGACATTGTTATTATTATTTTATGACTATCAGAAAGAGTGTAATTTGCACCCATTTTGAATAAATATATTGAATTGAATTTAATTGAAGTAATGGGGTCCCGTTTTTACCCTTTGGTACGGAACCTTAAAAACGTAGGTAGCAAATAACTGGACATCATCTGATGAAGTTCTGAACTAGTTTTTCTAAGTATATATACGTCTATACTTACAAACTTATCTTGTTCCAAGTTATAACCGAGTCTCTAGCCACATTATTCGTCTGCTAAATAAAAGGCAGTTAAAAAAATATATATTTACAATTGGTAAGCGTTTGGCATCATCTCACCTGATGGTAAATAACGATGTTGCCGAAGATGGAAGAGCCCTTACCAAGATTCCCTAACGCAATTGGGATTTGGCTTTCTTATCTTCAAGCCAGAACACATCAATTTTGTAGCATTGATGTTTGGAGGCAAGACTTAGATAAGATGGTGGTAGCTAGCCAGACGCGCTTAGGAAATGCCTTTCTACCAACCAAACCGAGTCTTACGTGGTTAGACTCCGCCGGGAATCGAACCCGCGACCTTCTGATGTGAAGCTAAGGGGCTTAACCATTACGCCGAGGTGTTTTAAGTATGAAATTGCCGATTCATTTTTTAAAGTGCAATGCTATTTTTACAGATAAAAAAAATCTGGTTTTTTATAATTAACCACGGTGACAATACTAGGGTCTTTTCTTTATTAGTGATAAGATAAGTGTATGTTAGTGTGATGTCTTTCAGGTTCTAATCCCCGGAACTACGTACCATTGAATGGAACAAAGGCGTTTTTTTTTATCGTCAGAGGGGGCAATTTTTTGACTGGTTAAGTTTTTTGAAATTCCCTAAAAGTGACAAAATCTTATGCGGGGTTATTTCCAAATACGACATTAACATAGTAGACGTCTACTATGACATTAGTAACGAAAAAACTGCTGCGATAACTTTTAGCTTTAAATTTTAAAATACATATGCCTTAAAAATGGCGATTTATTAAGGTGAAATTACTTTTAAGGTTTAAGGCTTTTTACTTTTTACTTTCGAGCGACGAAGCTAAGGAGCGAAGAAGGTATTGTGATGGCAAAAAAATCCAATTTGAGATTTTGATGGGAATCGATTGTCTTACACTAATAGAGTACAAAAAACAAAAAAATAAATAAATGTGTGTTGTAGTGTGTCTGTCTGTACTTCCATCCGGTGCTCTAATTCCCACCCAAACTACTGGACGGATTTGAGTTGAAATCCGGGTTAAGGCAATATAATTATTATATCCCTAGGGTTTTTTCAAATTTTCAAGTCTGATATCTCTAGCTTTATTCTTTGCTACTAAGTAAGTGTTATGTCATTGTTAATTTGTGTATGCCCAAGTATGTATTCTTTTGTAAGTATGTATTTCGTTTTTTTCCGCGAGAAAGTTTGCTCAGCGCCGCTGTACAATTTATTTTATATTAATTTATTTATTTGAAACTAGCTGTCCCGGCGAACTTCGTTCCACCCTACACTACACTACACTGCCCTAACCTACACTACCCTACCCTACCCTACACTACCCTACCCTACACTACCCTACCCTACACTACACTACCCTACATACACTACTCTACACTACCCTACCGTACACTACCCTACACTACCCTACCCTACACTACCCTACACTACACTACCCATCTTTACACTACCCTACCCTACACTACACTACCCTACCCCACACTACCCTACCCTACACTACCCTACCCAACACTACAATACCCTACACTACACTACCCTACCCAACACTACACTACCCTAACCTACCTTACATACACTACTCTACACTACCCTACCGTACACTACCCTACACTACCATACACCTACACTACACTACCCTACCCTTAAACCAATTATTTTTTGACAGATTTTTTATTTTTGGATTTTTTTTTATTTAATTCCGAGCATTTTCATATTTATTCACCTTTTAAACCTTCTCTGGACTTCCACAAATAATTCAATACCAAAATTAGCCAAATCGGTCCAGCCGTTCTCGAGTTTTAGCGAGACTAACGAACAGCAAAAAATATACTTAAGTGTATGTATAAAAACTCGAAGGTTGTGTATGAAGTCAACCAAAATTATTTTTTTATTTAATTCCGAGCGTTTTCATATTTATTCACCTTTTAAACCTTCTCTGGACTTTCACAAATAATTCAATACTAAAATCAGCCAAATCGGTTAAGCCGTTCTCGAGTTTTAGCGAGACTAACGAACAGCAATTCATTTTTATATATATACTAGCTGTCCCGGCGAACTACGTACCGCCTTACATTACATTACACTGCCTTACCCTACCCTAACCTACACTACACTACCCTACCCTACACTACACTACCCTACCCTACACTACTCTACCCTACACTACACTACCCTACACTACCCTACACTATCCTACACTACCCTACACTAAACTACCCTACCCTAGCCTACACTACCCTACCCTACCCTACACTACCCTACCCTACACTACACTACACTACACTACACTACACTACACTACACTACACTACACTACCCTACCCTACCCTACATAAGAACCTTCTCCTGACAATAACGAACTCGACAAAAAAAGAATTAGCGAAATCGGTCCAGCCGTTTAGGAGGAGTTCAATGACTAACACACGAACAGAAGATTTATATATATAAAGATAGATTATTTTATTTTATTACGTCTTTGCTAAACTTATTTTAATGCGTATACTGTACGTATAAGTATTTGTATAGTATGCAGTAAATAGTATACAATCCAACAGATAAACAAATGTTTTTTCTACAAACATCTACCTACATCTATTTGTATGTATTTAAATGTATGTTTTTTACATTACAATGACTAATTCCAGACATTATTGCTGATTGCTTTGCTGTCGAGAACATCGGCGAGGTAACTATGACCTTACACCTAGTCAAATATCTAAGTGTTAATATGATAATTAATTCATTGTGTTACACTCTAGCGACGTTCTAGGGGAAGAGTCAAACGAGGAAGTGCTGTACGAAGGAAACAGAAGAGCCTCTCCTACCGAAGAATGCTTCTGCCTCGCGCGCCACCCCATGATGGTCCCAGTAGTCAACTACTTGGACTCCGACAGCCACGGTTTGAACAGACTGGTTGTATACCTCTATGGGGACAAGAAAACAGGACAAATCCATGCTTATATCCCAGGTGCAGAAAACCAACGCAAATTCCCAGATATCTCTTTAGATCTTTACGGTAATGAAATATTTGTGGTGAACAAAGAACTGACGGTCACTACCGTTTTCGAAAAAAGTAAAAATGTTATACCATTAACTGATTCCATTAAGTATCCTCAAGATAGCAAGTATCCGCAAAAACCTGCAGCTGATGGTTTGCATGATAGTAAAAATGTTATACCAATAACTGATTCCATTAATTATCCTCAAGATAGCAAGTATCCGCAAAAACCTGCAGCTGATTTTTTGCATGATGGTAAAAATGTTATACCAATAACTGATTCCATTAAGTATCCTCAAGATAGCAAGTATCCGCAAAAACCTGCAGCTGATGGTTTGCATGATAGTAAAAATGTTATACCAATAACTGATTCCATTAATTATCCTCAAGATAGCAAGTATCCGCAAAAACCTGCAGCTGATTTTTTGCATGATAGTAAAAATGTTATACCAATAACTGATTCCATTAATTATCCTCAAGACAGCAAGTATCCGCAAAAACCTGCAGCTGATTTTTTGCATGATAGTAAAAATGTTATACCAATAACTGATTCCATTAATTATCCTCAAGATAGCAAGTATCCGCAAATACCTGCAGTAGATGGTTTGCAGGAATTAGAACCTGAAATATCCCCGCATCAGCTTCTAATTTATGATTTATCAAACGGTAATATACAAACACACACAGAAAGCAACTCAAAAATACATACACACATAAACACACCACCTCAACCGCAGATCCATACACAAACTTACCCAAAAAGTCATTCGCAAACACATTCTCAGATTTATTCCCAAAATTATATACACACACATCCGCAAACTTATTCACAAACTGAAAAGCAAACTCATACACAAAATTATCAAAAATTACATCCAGAATTTTATCATCAAATCCATCCGCAAACTGACATTAATGGACCTTTACAATTACCATCTACTGGAAAGCATTTTCATTACGTTAACAATCCAGAAAACTTTGATAATCAAGTTAATGACGACAGAAATACGCTTTTCGGAAGTTCTAATTCTCCATACCACGGAATTTATCACTATGCTACGTCTTCCGTTGTTAAGGTGCCGGATAATACAGCTCCACTTGATACTGTCCAAGTTGATTCGTTTGCAGCTGATACGATTCCAGCTGCACCGATATCAGTAGACACGATTGAAATTGATAGAGATGTGTCAGTGAATAAAGGCTCGTGGATTACGCTTGCCCCTTCGATTCCTGGGTGGCCTGTAGGCGACGAGGATGCGATCAGCGCCAAGCGCGTCTTCACAGCCTTCGACGTCTGGTTCAAAGGCCAAATCAAAAAAGTCCGAGATGAACAATTAACCGCACATTACGTGCTAGACGTCAAAACGTTGGAAGCAAATGTTAAAAAAATATTACAAGAGAACCAAATAAAATTGACTCTTAATGGAAAACTACAAGATTCGCATGGCAACATCATGAGCTTCTCGCGTCTGAAGCTCAGACCGGTTCTAATTGGGGATTCGGTTGGTTATGAGAAGCTTAAGCATAGACATAAATTTGTTTTTCCGAGAGATTTGACCTACTTAGAAGCAATATTGATAACGGTCTCCTATCCACCTAAAATATTGGGTATAGTTCCTCTGAGGAAAGTGACTCTACCACAAATATCACAGCAACCTGAAACGATAAATAAGAGCGTTACTCCTAAAAATCACGCTACTTCTGCTACTAATACAGAGTCAAGTCATTACAACATCAGAAACGATGAGACTTATCCCAAGAAACATCAGCCTGAGAGACAAATGACTCCGAAAAACAAAGTCGAAAATAAGAAGAAAGTTGTCCAAACAGTAAAAGAGTATAATATTACATTTGACGGTGAGCATGGACCACCTACTCCAGCAGATCTCGAATACATTTTCGGAACGTCCCCTGTCTCCAAGCAACAGAGTTCTAACAAGACTCAAGCAACTACTAAAGCAGCAGTTGATGGTCGCAAAAACTTGAATTCAGATGAAATAGAAAAAAGGGGAAATGGCAAAGATGGGAACGGAAACAATAGAGCTAAAGTTGATATGTTTGAGTCACTCTTAAGTCACACACTAGGAAGGCTCAAAGACTTTTTTCCCATCTCAATACTCGGGCAAAATGGTGAGAAGGAAGCGGAAAATTCGAGTGAAGATCCGCTTGGATTTAGGATCATAGGAGGCGAGCCGGCTACACTCTCTGGGAAAATGCTCAATTCAAGAGGCAGATCTGGATTCATATACTGAAAGGATTAGATTATAAGGTCCTAGTATGACGTAGGTGGAAGCAAGTATGTATAAATACAGGTGTTGTGTGGTGTTGTATTTTTTCTCACCAAGATAAAACTATTTTTGATTGTTACGATAATTTGTACTATAAGAAAAATACAGTAATGTATTGTTTTTACTCTATAGAGCGTAACTATGATAAATTTACTTTTAAAGGCTGTGAACAAATTGGTGTAGGACCTGTTAAGATAAGATATGTATATTCTTTATTGCACAGAAATGAAATACATATAAACTAGCAAAATATACAACGATTTGCAAAGGCGGCCTTATCGCTTTAAGCGATTTATTCCAGGCAACATTTGGTTAACTGGGGCTTCTATTCATCATACTGAACAACTTTCCCCACGGAACTTACAGTCAATTCGTAAAAATAAAAATTTGACTCTCCATACAAAAATGCACAAAATTGGTCAATAAGGTGATAATTTTGTATGAACAAAAATTTTTTTGCAATTCCAAACTTATAGAACAAAAGTTTTTCAGTATGATCAGTCGAAGCCCCAGATAACGGGACCTACACCAATTTTGTGTTACACCCTGTATAATAGATATAATAATAAGATCTCTGACGACTAGGCTTGAATACGGATGACGAATATACTTTAAATAATAAAATATATGTTTGTGCAGATTTATTAGCATTTTTGTTATTCCTCTAGATTTTTTTTATTCATAATTTGTAAGCCCTTGCCATCATCCCACCTGGTAAGTGACGATGATGCCGAAGATAGAAACGGGCTTACGAAGATTCCCCAACGCAATGGACAACTGGCTATCTTATCTTCAATCCAGAACACATCAATGTTGTTAACACTGATGTTTGGCGGCAAGACTTAGAGAAGATGGTAGTAGCTAGCCAGGCTTTCCCATCTTATCTTTGACATCGTTACGCCATCGTGTATGGCATGAAAGAACAAATATAACGACTAGAAAATAGAGACCAAACTACAGAGATCACATCACACACAGCTAGACCAGCGCATGGCTATAAAAAGTAGTACAGCTACTCGATACAAGATGGAGCTGTAAAACAGTAGCGCCATGTCGTATTATTACTTGGCAGCGCCATCTATTCAAATTATATTATATTTT
This sequence comes from Coleophora flavipennella, assembly GCA_947284805.1. NCBI lineage: Eukaryota > Metazoa > Arthropoda > Insecta > Lepidoptera > Coleophoridae > Coleophora > Coleophora flavipennella. The sequence goes on from OX369255.1 coordinate 3,864,764, forward strand.
TAGGTAGGAAGGTATCTTTCTATGTATCAGTTGAAAATGGATGTACATGCTACTAAGATCTTCTCAAGTCCATAACGATAGATAGATGTCGCTTTGTGAAATGTTTTTGTGTAAACATAATTTCATGGGTAAAAATACCTACTTTAGAAGTTCGCAAAGTTTTTTTTGTCTAACTAAAGCATAGTTAAATCTAATAACTGACCGCGCTTCCGTTAGTTATAAACCGTATTTAGGAAGGTAGGAAGGTAGGTAACCAGTAGCGTTACAAAGTTAACAAAACATAAACTTCAAGCTTCATTTCGTCCGTGGTTCAACCCAACAAGCAAGCAAAGCAAGAAAGCAAGATTCAGTCAGTCAGTGACCGACCGTTTGTGATAGCAGGCAGCGGCTGCGACTCTGCGCAAAAGTAGACTTCTCCGGTTTCGATTCGAGTTTGAAATACGAACAAACAATCCAATTTGAAATCCGATACCAATTTAGGCGCGTAACAGCCGTTTTCAATGTGTGTTTCTGTCACAAAACTTGTTAAATCCTCTTTTTTTGCTCAAAACTATTTTTTTTGATTGTGAATTCGCGGAAGATCTCGTGTGTTGTATAACTAAGTATTGTTTGTGGATGAATACAAAATCAGTGTTATAGTTCTAGGAGGATGTTGTCACTTGCGTCGATGTTTGTTGGAAAATATTAATTTTGGACTTGGATGGGATATAAACAGTGGTGAGTACCTTAGACCTTTTAAAATTTATCAACAGTTCTACACTGGGAAACATTATTTTAAGGTAGTTCTGTCTGTGTACTTAGTGGTTGTAAAGTAGTTAAGTTTGTTGGGATTTTCATCTTTCGCTCAATTAAACTGTTGTTGCGATGGCGGCTGAAACGCTATTTTTCAGCTGTTGTATCATTGATCAAATACTTGCTTGTTGATATTATACCAGTTCCAGTCATGTTCCAGTATGATTAAACCTAATGGTCAATTTATGAGGTGATGTTTCGGCGAATAGAGAAAATCAATGCAGTTTCTGTGAATGTACTCTAATTTATAAAAAAAGTACCTGGGTGACGAGCTTTGCTCGGTTTTGAGACCTATCTAAATCGATTTTTCGCCCCCAAAAATCCCCGTATAGATACCTACACTAATTTTCAAGCAAATCGTTTGAGCCGATTTCGAGTTTCAGGTAGGTATATTCAATAAAATATTACAAGAATTGCTCGTTTAAAGGTATTACATTAGATCAACTCGATAAATCTACCTATACCTACTTTTCGAAATAAACTTATTTTCAAGAAAAAATCCCACAACAAACAAATAAAAAAAAAGTGACCGTGGAATTTTGCACTGCATTGGAGATGAGATTTTTGTACTGGCGGCACCACATTATATAGGTAAGTTCTTAATATGAACTTTGCTACAACGTGTTAAGCAATATTGCCCGATGCACTTGTATCACCCTTGCCTTGCAAAACCTTCGTCGCTGACAAGTTGACAACGATACGCTTTTGTTTTGCAACTTTTTCGTTGTCAACCTTGAGGTGCAACTGGCCAAGTTGAAGTTATTCCGAAGAAAATAAATAAAAAAAGTGGTCATTTTAATTTAATTTGCATTCATCAGTTTTTATGAACCCCGCTTAAATTAAAAAAAAAACGAATTCGAGGAGTAGCTTCTGCGCTAATTTTCTTATTATGATTTGGTGTTTTATAAATAATTGAAAACGCTAAACACGTTAAAAAACCGACTTCCATCGCAAAAACTTCGTTTTTGTTAGTTTTCTAATAAAGTACTACACCGATTTTGATAAAATTTATATGGGACCACACGGGAAGCACTAGCTTTCAAATAAAAAAAGAATCATAAAAATCTATTCAACCAGTCAAAAGTTCTGAGGTAACAAACATTAAAAAAAACATGCAGACGAATTGAGAACCTATTCCTTTTTGGAAGTCGCTTGAAAAATGAAAATTGCCTAGGATATGCCTACGAGGATGTCACTATGGCATTACACGTCTAATTGCATGCGTGTTTGTTTTTTTTTTTTTTAATGGACAATTTTAAGGTTTCTGGAGGGTTTTTGTATATGTGAGAGGGGGGGTTCTTAGTGTGAAATTGAATGACACTATTTTTTAGAAGAACAAGGTCGGATATTTAGGCATTTGTATGTTGTTATGCCATTTCTGAGGAATTTGCAGCACAGCACATTCGTGTTTTCAAAAAATGGTTTAATAAAAAAATACCGGCCAAGTGAGAGTTGGACTCGCGGTATGAGGGTTTCGTACTACCACCACTCTCCACACAACTATGACAATGATACCTATTCACATGACAAACAAAAGACACAAACGCGAGCAACAGAAAAATACTACTAGCGCTAGCGTTTCAGTGAACTATTTTTCCTTAACTGAACGTATTATATTGAGTTTACCACTTTATTTTCAATTGATAGAATTCTCATAGGTTTTCCTGTAATCTACAAGCAATTAACTAATATTTCGTTTTTAATTTCCTAACTTATTCCCCGAAAATGACCCTGATTTAAAAAAAAATAGGTCCGAAGCGAAGATCGAATGCAGAATGTCCGCAGAAGAATAATATAGAAAAGAAGGTTCCTGACATCATTCTATTCTCAAAATCAAATTTTAAATTTACGTTAAAAGTAACCTAATTATGTATATATATACGTGTAAAAAAACCACTAAGTCCATTAACAAGTTAGTCAAAGCAATATAATATACAAGTATAGTAAATAATATCTAATTATCAGTGCCTCAACAATAGGTCTAAGTTCCTTTGCAAATTAATAGGCATATACCTATATAAATCAAAACTATCATTGAATAGAGGAAAGGCAAGTCGGCAGCAATCATATTTACTACTTCGAATTAAACTAGTAGTAGTTATTATACGGGGTGTAACAAAATTGGTGTAGGTCCCATTGAGTGAGGCTTCTACTCATCATACTGAACAACTTTTTGTTCTAAGACTATGCTGAAAACGTAAAAAAAAGTTTTTTACTCTTCATACAAATCGGGCTGATCGACCGATTTTGTGAATTTTAGTATGGAGGGTCCAAATTATTTTTTTTTGAGAATCGCTATGGATTCCTTGGAAAAAGTTGTTCAGTATGACGAGTAGAACCCCCAGTTAACGGCACCTACACCAATTTTATTACACCTCCTATGATTCTCTATTTAGGTGTAGATATTTAGCCGACTGTCCAAAAAGGAGGGTAATATTTATCGGATGTATGTACGTATGTCTGTTGGCTTAACCTGTAGCCCAAAGGACATGATGGATTGTGGAGTGCGACGTGTCTTCAGATTCGTCTTGATCCCGTGAGTGACATAGGATACTTTTTAACCAACTTCAAAAAAGGAGGAGGTTTCTCAATTCGACCGTATATATTTTTTTATATTTTTTTATGTGTGTTCGCGGATAACTTCGTCATTTATGAACCGATTTTGATGATTCTTTTTTTGTTAGAAGGGAGATATCCCAAGGGAGGTACCATAATAAGGAAACCAGGATCTGTTGATTGGCATCCCAGAGAAATCGAGGGGAACCTTTGTTTCCTGTTTGAAGTTGTTTTTTTTTGTCTAAAATTATAACAACAACAGCCCAAAAGAGTGGTAATATTTTCATACTGTCGGGTTTTTAAATTGTAATGGTTAGGTTATTTATAAGAAGGTCTTATATAACTAAGGCACATTACATTTACATTTGACTGTAATTGTTAGGTTACTTATTACCAATCAGAATCGAATCGAAATGATTTCGTGACCTCAACCCACGAGGCTTAGCAAACGTCGTCGTCGGCGTCTGCGCAAATGTCACGACCGTACCTTTGTCCTTATCCAGAACTAGGGAATTGAAACCTTGTGGATAACCAACCGTGATATTATTGGTTCAGTGGTCTTTGGTACGTAGTGTATTATCGTGCTTGCCTACCATTTTACGGAGCGAGAAGCGAATTTTAAGCTATTGCATAGCTTTTGTCGTGGACTTTGAGCGCGGCGACCGAATCAAGAAATTCCGTAACAAAAATAACCTAACACCCCACGAGTTTAAAAAAAACTTACAGTGCCATCTATTAGCGATTTGCGGTACTAAAAGGACAGTCAATTTTACTGGTGTAACTTTCTTAGTGTTAATTTCTTACATAAACATCCCGCGCCCCAAGGACTTATGGTGCTGGTAAATACTGCATAAATAAAAAATAAATAAATAATTATAATTGCATAAGTTAATAAAAAATGCTATGCAATAGCTTTACCACGGCAGTCCCCGAGTGCCACACGTTTTTTTTAGTTTTTTTTCTTATCCGTGATTTATCCTACCATTTGATACTTGATTATTAATCTTAGGCCTTGATAAACGCACTTCCCTCGTCGGAATATGGTAATCGTAACGTATGGATAACGGATAATCCGTTATTCACCTTTCTGCTTTATTAGTTCTGGTTGAAAGTAGGTAGTTAAGTAACGTGTAGGAACCTAACCTACTATTTATTAGATTAAAAAACAGAAGTGTCATCGGGAAAAGCTTTTATTCCAATTGGCATAATTTTTTTTGAGGACATGAAAATGTAAAATCAATTTGAAGATATTTAAATTTTATACTGTACAAAGTAAAGACTGTAAAATAAAATATCATGCCAAACTAATTCTAGGTCATAAGTCAAATAAAAATATCTATAAATACCTAACCAACTAACAATCAATAAATAATCCGCCCCGTACCGAACCCGGCGCAAAGGTGCCCATTACACCAGCTGCATTACCCCGCTGAATGGCAATGGCCAACCTTTGCACCAGGAACGAACCGGAGCGGGAGTCACCGCTTATATCATTAAGCCTCGCTCCCAAATCATTGACGAATTGCTTCGCATCTGTCCCCCAACTTCCCATAGTCTCCATGGCAAAAGGAATGAAACTGTATTGAGGAGCTAACGCCGCGTACTTCAGCCTCTTCTTCTGCGCAGCGGCTTATGCCGCCGCCGACGGCAAGAGAACGGTCTGACTCAGGTGGCTGGCGGCTACCGTGCTGATGCAAGTTGCATCCCATATAAGGCACTTGCTGTTCTTCCAAGGCACAAGAGTCAAACCGACCGGCCTCTTGCCATCAGACCTACACAGACCCGGTGGCTCCATGAAACATGGCACGATGGCCGAAACAAGCCATCGGCCCCCACCATAGAGCCGCAGGTGCATATGTGGGGTTCACATACCTTGCAGCCCAGACGCAGAGCCACCGCCACTCGCAAAGAGCAATCGTCTATTAAAGTGCCCAGGTGAGGCGAAGGCAATGCGAACAACCACGCCCCGGACTCAGGTTGCGACACCGCCAGCAGTCTGGCCTTATCTGCTCCCGAAGCACCCTCAAGCAGGAGTCCCAGAGTCCTTTTCACCGGAACCTCATCCCACGCCTGCTGTACATGCGCAGCCTCCGGAATCGACGCACCTACGCTGAGAGCCCGCCAAGCATTAATGGCATCCGACACAAAAGGCAAACTCACCCCGTCACCCTCGGTTGGAAGAATAGCAGTGACAAGGTTTGCAACCCCATGCGCAGATGCCAGAAATGCCGGCAGGCCCACATCCCGCGCACGTCGTATCCCCAGATCCCCAAACCGCACTGGAAGAGTCGCCTGATTCCATTAAAATAAATTACGAATAATAACCAAATTTAATAATTATCAATTCCAGCGTTTGAGACAGTGACGTCATCGTTTACGAACTTTAAATGCTTATATTTTTTTATTACATAGTAATACCCATTGGTCTGGGAAGAATCGTGTTTGTATGATTCTTCTACAAATGAAATTGAATCTTGCGATTTACTCACAAATAGTTGGAGTTATTGAATACTCATGTATTACGAATAAGTGTATATTTGGTTACAAATAAGTATATATTTAGTCATGCCACATAAATTCAGAAAAAATATTACTTTCTTTTTTTAATTCAATTTCTGTATGAAAATGTCTGATAAACATACATATGTAATCTAAATTCGATATTACATTGGTACGTGGCAGGATTCGAACCACGACCTCCCGGACAGGAGGCGGCGGCCCTAGCCGTTACGCCTCCGACGCTCTTACGGTTAAGGTAAGGCCCGATCGCCCTAATTCAGGGTAGGCTCGAACCCCTCGGTGGGGACGTATATGAGCTGATACGATACGATGAAAATGTCGAGAAAGTTTATTATTAAAAAAACATTGTTCAATCACTGACTGACCATGTGACTTGTGGGCAGCCAAAGGTAAGAAATTTACAATAATGGACAAAAGACCTCTAGGTACCAGACGCCACTTGCCCAAGTTATCGATGGCATTCTGAGCCGCATTGTCAAAACATCCGATTGAACCAAAAGTTACGAAAGCCATTCTGTGACCAAGTTATTGTTTGGTTTTGTCTTTTGTGTTGGTTGTTTTCTAACACAATGTCTGTTATAATTATGTTGTTTCGTAAATTTTTTCTGCCACTTTTACATGTCACTTGTCCCACTTAGTAAGTATTTATTTTACCCGACTACCCACGAAGCCTATACCTAACCGCCTATAACTCCGTAGCTCAGAGGCAAAGTTCACTGGCTTTACACAGGAGGTCGCGGGTTCGATTCCCGGCGGGGTCAATTGTTAAATTCGGTTTGGTTAGTGGTAGGGCATTTTCTAAGCCCGTCTGGCTAGCTACCACCATCTTATCTAAGTCTTGCCGCCAAATTTCAATGTTGATATCATTGGTGTGTTCCGGCAAGCAGATAAGATAGCCAGTTCCCCATTGCGTTGGGGAATCTTGGTAAGCCCGCTTCCATCTTCGGAAACTTCGTCACTGACCACCAAGTGAGATGTTGTCAAGGGTTTACCAATTGTGAATAAAAATAAATAAAAAAAAGATTAATGTTTTTCAGGTGTCTTTTATTTATGTGTAACAAAATTGGTGTAGGTTCCGTTAACTGAGGCTTCTACTCATTATACTGAACAACTTTCCCCAAGGAACCCATAGTCAATTCTCAAAAAATAAATTTATGCCCTCCATACAATAATTCTCAAAATTATTCGATCAGCTGATCGATTTGTATGATTATTATTTTTTTGCGATGTCAGCAAACTTATAGAAGAAAAGTTGTTCAGTATGATGAGTAGAAAACCCCAGTTAACAGGACCTACACCAATTTTGTTACACCCTGTATAAGTAAGTATGTCTGTGTGTACGTAGGCGCCTATGTATGTTTCTTTGGCTGGGCTTGTTGATTAAACAGCTTGATGAATCTTGAAGTGCTTAGTGTCGTTAGATTCGTCTTGAGCTCCTGACAGGATACAGTTAAGCAGTTGTTAAGGTGTAGTCAGTCAGTCTATCAGATGAGGAACGGATGAGCCAATTTGAGAACTGAGTTTTCAGGTCAATCGATTTTTATAAGGTAAGGTTATTGTGTTGACTTTTATAAGTACCTGCCCCCGAATGACTTGTTTCTATCTTATTACTTTAAGTGAGCAACTTTTCTATACATATAAAATTGGTTTCCGAAAACGGCTCTAAAATTTAAATAACATTTTGTATTTAGGTAATGTTTTACATTCAAAACCTAAATAAATATCTAGACGTCATTCCTGAAAATATCCGTTTTCACACAAAAAAATTATGTAGTTTAGGAAACATGAGGAAACTCCGAGCAACACTCGGTCTGTTATTAAAATGCACTGCCGCGTAAGATAACATAACTTAGAACTATTTTTTTTATTATTCACAATTGGTAAGCCCTTGGCATCATCTCACCTGATGGTAAGTGACGATGATGCCGAAGATGGAAGCGGGCTTACCAAGATTCCCCAACGCAAAGGAGAACTGGCTATCTTATCTTCAAGCCGGAACGCAGCAATGTTGTTAACATTGATGTTTGGCGGTAAGACTTAGATAAGATGGTGGTAGCTAATAGCCAGGCGGGCTTAGAAAATGCCCTACCAACCAAACCGAGTCTTACAAGTTGACCCCACCGGGAATCAAACCCGGGTGTGAAGCGAATGGGCTAACCATTACGTCACGGAGGCGGTATATGAACTAGTGAGGGGCTCGCGTGGAGTCGCTGGAGGAGCGGGGATCATAATCACGATGACTGGAGGAAGGTCAATGTGAAGGCTCTCCTATATCCAGCAATGGATGGATGATGGATGATTTTTCAAAGGATAAGGTTGTGGCCACATATATGGATGATGGATGACTTTTCAAAGGATAAGGTTGTGGCCACACATATGGATGATGGATAACTTTTCAAAGGATAAGGTTGTGGCCACACATCCGGGTATACGTTTACTACCATAATGACTATTCCAAATTGTTCTGATAATTTCGGGGAAGAAAATAATAATGAAAAATTCCATTCTGTATTTTTATTCAATTAGGTAAAAGTTTCGGCCATACAGCTTCTGTGGCGTAATGGCACGGGCCGCTGCCTCCTGTCTGGGAGGTCGTGGTTCGAATCCTGCAACGTACCAATGTGTTTTCTAATTTCAATTTCATATGTACGTTTATCCGACGCTTTTGCGGTAAAGGAAAACATTGTGAAGAAACCTGCACAGTGCACACGCCTGCGAAGAAACTCGAAGGTTGTGTGTGAAGTTGAACAACCGGCACTGGGCCCGCGTGGTCGACTAAGACCCGATCTCTCTAATTACGGGTAGGCTCGGGCCCCGCGGGTGGGGACGCATATCAGCTGTATGATGAGGTAGAAGTCTCGGCCATACAAATGACATCAACAAGTGCTGCATACCCTTGTTGTTTTTCTATGTTACTCCAAAAATCACACAAACCACTATCTATAATTTAAGGCCAATAAAGTCTAGTTCAGCCTATTTCTTATGTCTGTTACAGTCATTCTTATGCCTGTAACAGTCATTATTATGCCTCTAATAGTCATGCTATTAAAAATAGTACTTTGATTAATTAATGATTGAGCCATTGACCTAACACTCAAGGCAGTCTCTGACTGGGGCGATTCCAATCTTGTTGCCTCTAAAACGCAGGCGTGTCTATTTACAGCGAAAACGAGTCCTTTTACCCTAACTCCTACTTTCCGAGATAAATCTCGAGCTCCTTGGCGTAAATTTAACACCTGATCTGAATTTACGGAGATACATTGATTACAAAGCAAAAACGGCTGCCAAAAAACATGGTATCCTCTCGGAGGTGAGACTTTACTTCACACCAGGGCAGCTTCTAATATTATACAAAACTAAAGTTTGGTCATGTATGGAGTACTGAACTCACATATAGGATAGATCGGCTCGTTACCAGCTAGATGCCTTGGATTCTATCGACCGACGCGCTAGAAGACTCATTGGCGAGGAGGAACTTGTATCAAACTGCTCTAAAGCCTCGAGCATCGCCGCAAAGTCACCTGTCTATCGGTGTTCTACAGGATTCATTTCGAAGAGTGTGTCCTGGAGTGGAACGGCCTAGGAGTGGAATTCCCTGCCGGTGTCTGTATTCCCCGATTCGTATAATTTAGAAATCTTCAATACGAGAGTGAATTGTCACTATTTGAGCTTACGTGTTTTTTTTATCCACAATCAATAAGCCCTTGGCATTATTCACCTGATGGTAAGTGACGATGATGCTGAAGATGGAAGTGGGCTTACCAAGATTCCCCAACGCAATGGGAATCTGGTTATCTTATCTTCAAGCTGGAACACATCAATGCTGGTAACACTGTTGTTTGGCGGCAAGGCTTTGATAAGATGGGAGTAGCTAGCAAGGCGGGCTTAGAAAATGCCCTACCACCAACCAAACCGAGTCTTACAAAGTTTAACCAGCCGGGAATCAAACCTGCGACATCCTGGTGTTAGGTGAATGGACTAGTCATTATGCCACGGAGGCGGTTAAGCCAAACGCACTCGATTTTTTAATAAAAAAACCCGTACTTATTTTATAAATGTGAAAATGTGTTGGCTTGTTTTTTTACCTTAACCAATCTTGATGAAATTTGACTTGCAGGTAGCCTGTGTCACAGGAAAGGACATAGGCTACTTTTTATCTCGTGAAAATAGCATAGTCCGATGCAGTTCTTGAAGGAACTGAAAATATTTTCTTTTTTTGTTCTTTTCTTTAACATCGCAACGAAACAATAGATTGATGTGATTTTTTGCACAGAGCTGTTTGAGAGAGTGGGAAATGACATAGACTGTTAATCAGAATAGCCCGATCTGGAATAGGGATCTGGAGAAAACGAATGTCCGTATACCAACTGACCCCCAAACACAGTTATAATAAAAACGATGTCCATGCGGGCGAAGCCGCGGGCAAAAGCATTAGCTTAACTTTAAAACCTTTAAAATGCATTGTAAATTTATGTCTATTATTAAATAGACATAAATTTACAATGCATTTTAAAGGTTTTAAAGGATAAACAAAAACATGTTTTCTCGATATAACCACACAACAATTGACAACACTAAAAACGTTAAGAACTTTAATCACAAAATTAAACCGACAACGTGTTAAACCGACAACGTGTTAAACCAACTACGTGTTAAACCGACAACGTGTTAAAGATACAACGTGTTAAACCGACAACGTGTTAAACCGACAACGTGTTAAACCGACAACGTGTTAAACCGACAACGTGTTAAACCGACAACGTGTTAAACCGACAACGTGTTAAACCGATAACGTGTTAAAGATACAACGTGTTAAACCGACAACGTGTTAAACCGACAACGTGTTAAAGATACAACGTGTTAAAGATACAACGTGTTAAAGATACAACGTGTTAAAGATACAACGTGTTAAACCGACAACGTGTTTTTTCCAATAATTGGTACACACTGCACAGTCCATATCTTTGAAACTACTAAACTGATTTCGATAAAACTTGCACTGTTCCCTAAGTTGAAATATACTTAATCCAATAAAAAATACTTATAGCATTTTGAAATCTAGTACCTGATAAATACGTGGACAAACATACATACAAACCTACACACTTATCATATTTCGCACACCTGTTTAGAAGCCCACACATACTAACATATGTATTAGAAAACTAGATTATGCCAGTGGCTTCGCTCGCGTGAACATAGTTTCTATGACTGTCTCCGAGGGTGCTCAGTGGAAAAAAGTAGCCTATATGTTAATCCAGGTCCTAATCTGTCTACCTACCAAATTTCAGCCAGATACGTGTAGTAGTTTTTGCGTAAAAGAGAAACAAACATCCATACGTCCATACATACAAACATTCGCGTTTATAATGTTAATGGCATTGTGCAATTCCAACAATATTACGTACATATTATACCCTTTTTAATTGAATGCCTTCTTTTTTGAAGTCCGTAAAAATATAGTTTAATATTAGGAATTTAATTGAACAGTTCAATTTAATTCTTCAATGTTTGGCATCATCGTCACTTACCATCTGTTGAGATGATGCCAAAGATGGAAGAATTAAATTAGACTGTAATAATGTATCGTGCAAAGAGTTACTGCAATCCAATAGGTAGGTAGTTAAGAACAAGTCGTTACATACTCAGTCTACAGAATAGAACACAACATAATGCGAAGTCTTGTAAGTACAGAAATTCCACAGCCGAAGATTATAATGCATTTTGAATGTTCCCAAAGGTCAGTGTTTCGACATCCTTCGAGGCCGGCGAAGAAGCATTTAAATAATTTAATAATCTTAACTTGGAAATCATTACGTATTAAAGTTATTATCAATAAACTCTACATCTAACTGGAATGCGTCACGAGAGAATAGAGTATCTTCAACGTTACTGCTTGTATTCTCGCACTTTTTTTAGTTTTTTTTTAAATACAGTCGAAAAGTGATACTGTACATGTTGATTGTCGGTTAACTGTGTGCAAAAATACATCTATTCTAAAAGAGCTGCTTGGTTCCTCATGCATGAAGCAGGGACTAAAATATATCTTTGGTCCCTAGGGAAGAAAAGTGATTTAAATTTAGAATGTGTATTGTTAGTAAATGTTCTAATCACCAAAGAGATCGATTCCGAACATTGTATTGTCCTTTGCTCCGCTCTAGATTCAAAAAGAGTGAATAGGTAATATTTGAGTTTGCGTGCAGAGATATGCTATAATATATAAGGGGAGGTAGCTAGGTTACATGCGTCTAAAAAGTGAAGCAAAAAAAAGATGCCAATTGACATCGCTTTTCTTAGTAACATTTAGTGCAATAGAAGGGAACTACCTATAACATTGTGTGTGTAAATGGCTTCGATTTTCAAATGTTGTTTGTTAGTGCATAACCCATCTGTGGTAAAGAAATATCTGTTTGCGTGTACCATCCTCGACTGCATCATCACTTACCATCAGGTGAGTTCCAGTCAAACGCACTCAAATTTTTAATTTAAAATAAACTTTCGCTTTTAAAATAGTAGGTAGCTCCCTAGGTAAACAATCCACTATGGATTTTACATTGTCACATTTTAGGGTTCCCTACACTCAACGGGTGACCAATGGAACCCTTTTACTAAGCCTACTAAGTAAAAATAGAAAAAGTGAAAAAATAAGTTGGGGTCTCCTGTTTTTTAAAGGTCTTTAGGAGTAGTTTTTATTTAGCGCTATCGTAAAAACGGTAATACATAAAAGCGTGAAACTTGGTGTGATTGTAGTACTATTACTGAAGTAAAACAACAAATAATAAAAATCTGCCAAGTGTGAGACGTACTCGCGCTGAGGAGTCCGAACTCAATTAAAAAAAAGCATATTTTTGTCACTCGCGTTCATGCCTTTTGTAAGTAAGAAAGTAAAACATTTATTTGCATAATATTAGTAACAAAAGTTATAGTCTTACATATAGTGCTTTAAATATTCCGCCGTAACGTTATGCAAATCATTAGTGCCAAGATGATGAATTTAACAAATTTAAACGATTACATAAAAAGAAAAATACTAGTATAGTCCTAGATTAAAAGGTTTCAAATGATTAATTACAGAAAATTCAATGCATTAAAAAAATAAGTTTATTGATTAACTAAATTAAAAATAACATATAACAAATCATTAGGTAGGTACCACCAGTCGAAGATGAATAACAAAAATAGTTACATGTCAAATTTATAATAAAATAGGAAATGTCACATTCGTCAACAGAGTAATATGCCTTCTTCAGTAACATATCACAAATTTTATTTTTAAAAACATCTAAACAGCCAACCTCTTTTACACTTATTGTAAAGTTTCGGTGCCATTGCCAATATACTTTTATGCAGTGAGGTGGTTTTGCAGGGTATTAAATTTAATTTGCGTTGTCGTCTTTCGCTACTAACATGGCCAAACACTCTTAAATTATTCTTTACGAAAACTACTGTTTCGACAATGTATAAACAGGGAACGGTAAGTACTTTGATTGTAATGTGAATATGTATCATTGTCCTTGCTATGTTAAATACTTAGTTGTGTTGGTACGAAACCCTCGGAGTGCTTGTCCGACTCGCACTTGGCCGGTTTTTAATTTTTACACTTGTAGCGAATAAAAAATAGATAATAACCAAAGATATATATAAAATCTTCTTTCAGACTTGAAAGAATTTTAAAAGAGATAGGGTATTATTTTTGTGAAGAACAGAGATTAATTTACCCACGGTAGCCTAGGCCCTGGATCAGAGGGAGATAGATTGATGGCATGATGCCGCTTCAATGGCACAGGTCAGGTCATCTTTGACAATACCTTATTAAATCTATTTATAGTTACACAAAAAACCTATGCATGCGTATGTAGCGCCTAGACAAAACGAAGAGACATTTTCGTTTTTTTTTGTTGTAAAACTTAAAGGGTCTGCTGAAAGAAATTACTTTAAAACTTATCAAGCTTTACCATTTATGTGACGTTACTTTGTAAAATGTGTAATTTATGTTTCCTGTGTACAATAAACTATAAAATAAATTAAATAAAATATTAATAAGAGTTTCACATAATGACGAATTAAGAAAAATAAAATGGGATAACTCCACCGGTCATTTATAATAAGCTACAAATTGCGTATTATTAAACTTTGGCTGCCAAAAACTCGATAGACATGTTCGTGCCTATGTATTTTGTTTTTCTGTTAGGTAGGTACTGCTTTTTTATTTTTCCTATTTTCTCACAACTGTATTGAATAACGTGATATAACACATTCGCGTAAAAGGTGATTAGCAAACTCGTGACGGACGATGGTAAACGCTCGCCTGAGGCTCGGGCTTACAAATGTCACTCGCTTACCATTTACCTATTTACCACCCGTGTATCATAAATAACTATTATCTACTCTCATATCGTAAAGTTCGCATTATCAACTTCAAAACGAGTTTATATTGGCATACTTTATAAACACAATACCGTAATTTAACAAAAATACATTATAACATTATTTTGTTAGAGAAATAATGTTATAATGTATTTTTTTTCCATTACCATACAAGTTAAACAAAAGAAATAATATCACCAACGAAGTTCCATATCATTTTTTTTATTTGAACGCACATGCGGTTCGCGCCATTTTTACAGCAATACAAAAAGTTTTTATTCCAATTTTTACTTGTCTGTGACAGCGCCCGCTATATCGCATGCGTTGGTTTTTCATTGAATTTTGTTGTACATACTGAATTTCGTGAAAATTTTCATTCTTGTTTAAAAATGTCTGAGATCAGTGAAAGCATTGTTTTTACCTGTCTGTGACACCGTCCGCTTCTTTTTTTATTTTATTTTTTTTATTAAAAATTTGAGTGCGTTTGACTGCAACTCACCTGATGGTAAGTGATGATACAGTCGAGGATGGTACACGCAAACTCAAATAATGCCTATTCACTCTTGCCTTGAAGATCCCCAAATTATAGGAATCGGGAAACACTGACGCAGGCAAGGAGTTCCACTCCTGCGCTGTACGCATAATAAATGAAGAAGCGTAACGATTCGTGCGAAAAGGTGGAACATCAACAACAAAGGGGTGCAACCCCTCCCTGCGTCTCGTTGTCTTCAGTGCAAGCGCGGTCATGCGCTGGGATTCAGCGCTGTGACACGTATTGTTGTAGTATACTTACTGAATTTCGTTGGATTTTTTTCTTACTCTTAACTTTGATCTTTCTATTTTAGTTGATTCAATCCTAATGTATGAGCTTAGATAAAGTAGTGTATGAAACGGCACATAATTTGGTCTAAAAACACTTATTATGCAACAGTTTCATAAACTACTATTATGATACAAGGCCGAAATTTATGTAAAACTGACAAAGTAAAACGAACATGTACGGTAAAATCCATTTTGCACACAGTAAACAGTATACTTTTCGAGCAACTCTATTGAAAATAACTATTTAGATAGGCACCTAAATTTTTAAGCTTTAAAACATATGAATAAACGTATTATCTTTTTGTACTAACAAAAAACTATTTTTGTACTAGTTTTCTAAAACCGTATGAAACTACTAGAGGGAAGTGTAACACGATTAAATCCGGTGCTATTTTTTAAAGCTTTTATTTAACTTACAATATTTGTATGCATGTACGTATGTTTGTTTAGTTCTAATCTTGCGATCGGTTTTGGAGCGACTTCCAGGGGCCCGATCGAGCTGAAATTTGTAATGAAGCCGTAATCGTTTTATTTTCAATAGAATCGTAAGAACTATAGTCTATTGTGTAGAAATGGCCAAATGTGTAAACAAGTTTTTTCTTAAAAAAAAAACATTTTCAGTTAAGATTTCAGTCTTATATGAACTACACACGGTGAATTAATAAAATGTAATGTGATTATAATAAAATTTCATTAATGATAAACTATTTTTTTTTACATGTTTGGCCATTTCAAAACAACTTTACTGTGCTTACCTTTTTGAATTTGGAACAGTGTATTTATTTTTAATTTGAGCGATTGGCTTTTTGAGCATAAAAAATATTTTCAATTATAAGCAGCAACCTAAGAGCTTTTAGGTTTTATGAAAATTATTTAAATTAAGAATGACAAGTAGTCCTTGTGTTTCGTTTTAACCAATGGAGAGGATACCAAGCTAGATAGGGATAAAGACTGAAATCGGAGCGACTAACACTTTTTAGCACTTCCTCCCGTGGTCTGTATGATCATATTGGCGCGGCCAGAGACAGAAACTAGTCTTTACCTTACAAAATTGCATTAAATCTTATGCTTTTCCATATTGATAGGTTGTAGATTAATGCGTCTTCTTCAGCTCCTTTTTCATTGGTCTTTTTCATCATGACACAAGCATGCAACCTCTTTGTTTTCAATTCCGAGTTTTATGATTCTTTTTTATTTGAAAGCTAGTGCTTCCCGTGTGGTCCCATATTATGAATTTTATCAAAATCGATGTAGTACTTTATTATAAAATTAACAAAAACCAAAAATAATATTGCAATGTACTAAGTTGTTGCTATGGAAGTCGGTTTTTTAACGTGTTTAGCGTTTTCAATTATTATATAATCAAAGTTCGCTAAAACAAAAGACAAAATGAATTTAAAAAAAGAATTTGAAAAAGATTCAGTATGAATATAAAATTGTCCATTCAACCAGCACTCGCCAACCTTGTATTGAGTGTAGCTGGGTGTTGTTGAGGTCTCCGCAGACGTGAGGTCCCCACCTGAATATTAATCATGGTTACGTCGTCGCCGACTTTTTATTTTTAGTTTTGTTGGCTCAAAACCACAGATAATAAAACTATAAAATGTTTCTTTGAAGAGAGTTAGGTAAGCTTACAATGTTTGTTGGGAACGATGTTTTCTAAGAACTTATTTACGTTTTTTTTTGGAAAAAGACTTCTGTATTTAGCAGTCCTTTATGGTTTTTTTTGCACTACATCTAAGCGGTCTGTTGTTGGATTGATCACGCAGGTTAACTGACCTGAAGCACGTTCATTACTCAGATGGGTTTGACTTTTTAGTGGCATTTTAATCGACCGTTGCCATTTATTTATTTATCATATGAAAATTAAAACTTGAATTTCCGCAGGTATGATCATTGAACTCGCGGCCTTAATAAAGGTTTTACAATCCTCAGCTGGTCCCTTATATCTAGTGATGGGACACTCAAATACCATGTGGTGTATATTTGTGCCACAGGTGTTGCCATAGTAAATATTTTTACTATGCCGTTGCCGTGCTTCGCAATGTTAAACAGTAGGTGCTATGACAAGATGGCAGTCGTTAAGCCGTGTCAGGTGCCTGTAGGCGGCTTGAAAAACATCTGACAGTGGGGTTCACAACTAGCCCTTCATCATATCAGCCGAAGGACGTGCACTGCTAGACAAAGGCCTACCCCTCAAGGATTTCCACGACGACCGGTACTGCGCTGCCCGCATCCAGCGGCTTCCCGCGACCTAGAACTAGACCTACAACCTCCACCAACCCTGACCTGACTGTCGTGGGAGTATGGCCTAACATTCCCGAGTTTGGGAAGAGACCCCCCCTTGCCCCAGCAGTGGGGACGTTTATATGTTGTTAACGAGAAATCTAATATTAGTGCGACTTCAAAAGTCACTTGTCTATCTAAAGTCCACATAGGCTTGCTCCGTATTTTCTGTTATATTGCTTTATTGTCTAACCGCTTCCGTGGCGTAGTGGTTAGTCCATTCGCTTAATTCACACCAGGAGGTCGCGGGTTCGACCCTGGCAAAATCAACTTTGAAAGACTCGATTTGGTTGGTGGTAGGGTATTTTCTTAACCCGCTTGGCTAGCTACTACCATCTTAAATAACTCTTGCGCCAAACATCAGTGTTAACAACATCGAGTGTTCCGGCTTGAAGATAAGATAGCCAGATCCCCATTGCCTTGGGGAATCTTAGTAAGTCCGCTTCCATCTTTGGCATCATCGTCACTTACCATCAGGTGAGATGATGCCAAGGGCTTATCAATTGTGAATAAAAAAAAGGATTAATTCAGTGATCTGTATTAATCGAGGCACCTGAACGGCCTTGTGTGTACATTTCACCTCTTGTTGCCTGACCGTTGTGTCCACGGATAAGATAAATAAGGTTGGATTGGCAATAGTCACACTTTTGTTTGAAAACCAGCGTCACCGCCTGTCTCCCACCCATCAACTCCACTACACAAGCAATAATAATACATATACACGAATTGCGCACACTAAACAAAACACACTTAGAACACAGACACAGGACTGCAATTGTGTCTCACACCATTTCGAGAGTCTGTACGTTACACACAACCACACATAAATAAAAAGTATGACCGCGTGCTTCGGTTAAGTATGATTATCTAATCATACTTGTGACGCGCCTGCCCAGCGCACATGTCCAATCCAACCTTATTTATCTGATCCGTGATTGTGAATAAAAAAATTGTATTAAATCAGTGATCTGTATCAATGGAGGCATCTGAATGACCTTGTGTGTACATTTCACCTCTTGTTGCCCGACCGTCGCGTTACTCGTTGTGTCAGTGAAAGGCGCCGTCCTTGCCCACTCTCGTGTTGTTTCCTTACATTGCCCACAGTCACTGCAAGTAATATGCGTAAGGTATGCGCAGTCGCAGCGCACCTGTTTCGCCCGTGTCAAGTTTACTAGATCATCGGACCGTGGCACCGTGGCATAGTGTGGCGTGCTCGAATATATTGTTGTGCAATTAATGTTGCTATAAAGAACTTAAGCTTGTTTAGTCTCTACAGCACACTCAGATTACAGAACAAACCAGATTCCGCGTACGGCGATAAAAGTGAAAGAACTTGCACTTGTATGAAACTACTCTAAATTAGAGTATGCAGATGGTTTATTTTCAACCGACTTCCAATAATTTTGAACAAAAAAAAAACGACTTCAAACAGGAAACTAAGGTTCCCCTCGATTTCTCTAGGATGCCATCATCAGATCCTGGTTTCCTCATCATGGTACTACCCTTTGGATATCTCCTTTCCAATAAAAAAAGAATCATCAAAATCGGTTCATAAATGACGAAGTTATCCGCGAACACACATAAAAAAATTTATACGGTCGACTTGAGAAACTTCCTCCTTTTTTTTTGAAGTCTGTTAAAAAGGAGGAGGTTCTGAATTCGACTGTATTTTTTTTATGTTTGTTACCTCAGAACTTTCGATTGGGTACAATGATTTTGATGATTCTTTTTTTTATTTGAAAGCTGGTGCTTCCCGTGTGGTCCCATATAAATTTTATCAAAATCGGTTTAGTAATTTATTACAAAATTAACAAAAACCAAAAATAATAATGCAAAATGTACTTAGTTTTTGCGATGGAAGTCTGTTTTTTTTAACGTGTTTAGAGTTTCCAATTATGTTATTGTGAACAAGCAGTGTGTTCTTTCTAATTTACCGAACTCAAACAATTTTAAAATCCAACCAAATATAGCAATATTGCATTGAATCCATATTGCAGCCAAAGGAAGACTCGGAGTTTTTCGCTGGGGCGCTCGAGTTATGTGCCACAGACCCCCCAATATTAAAGCACTTGCAACACAACAACTCGTAGAGCTGCTATCTAATCATTTAATAAGTGTATAAGCTAGCTATAATTGTATTTTAGCTAAATGTTCTCTTGGAATTGTCACTCTGTTCAGTTTTCTTAATAAATTATTTTTATAAAGACTTCGCATCTCAACTTAACTCGCGCCTCATACTATTCTCACTGTAGGCGGGTTCTGATGGGTTCTTCTGTCTTCTGTTTGTGACAGCATAATTGTTCGGATGTCTGGTCACAAGCGTAACATTTTTGAAGTGAAAACTATACTTTAGGCACGTTGGTCATTTTTGAAATGGGAAAAAAAACATTGAACTCGCGACACCGACACCGACACCTTAATGTCTCTTGGTACAAGGCCGAAACCTCATTGTGTCTAGGTACAAGGTAATTGTTCAAGTTTGTCTGTCGTTAGTCCCGAGTGCTTTTGTGTGTTTTATTATTATTTACATGCCTATGATCACCAATCAATCAATGAAATATGATTTATTGTGCAATAACATAAATATATACAGATAATAAGTAGTACAGAATACACAGTATAATTTTAAATTGTACAATGTAGGCGGCCTTATTGCTTAAAGCAATTTCTTCCAGGCAACCCAGAGAATGGACACAATTAATAACTTTTATTAAATTAACACAATGCATACAAAAACAGCAATGTTTTTGAACAGAATGGGTTATATTTGGTTTACTAACTTAAAAAGTCTGCTCAGAAAACTACAGAACATAATTATGGTCAATCAATTCAAAAACAAAACTTTGCCCTTTTCACACTTAATTGATCAGCTGATTAGCCAACTTCATATGGGGGGTATAACATTTTATTTTTAAAAGCTTTTATTTAACTTGCAATTTTTATATGTATGTTTGTAAAGTTCAAATCTTTCGATCGATTTTAGAGCGCCTTTCAGGGGTCCGATTGAGCTAAAATTGCAATGATCCCGGTGACAATAGATACTTTAAGTAAGTATTATGAAATTGATCTGATAATGAACTTTGGAGGTGGAATCAATGTACCAAAATCGTCTTTTATTTTCAATAGAATCGTGTAAAACCTCAGACTAGACTAGAGTTGCATACAATAATCACAACAAAAAGTGGGATAGCGTTGTTCGGATAAGGGAGAAAGAAACAAATATTAAGAGACTTGAGGTTAAAAACCAGAAAACTTTAAATCCATATTTCGATGTTCTGTCACCGCTTCCATCTTTGGCATCATAGTCACTTACATCAGGAAAGATGATGCCAAGGGATTATACCAATAATTATTAGTCTATTACCAATAGTGAATTAATATCATTCTTTATTAAAAAAACGCTTATAGATTTATTCAACTTGCTATATTAGATTTACCAATTTAAATTAGCGGTCACTCTGCCCTGCTTACTTATCAATATTGTAATATCACATATTTATGTTAAAGTTAGAGTTCTTTAATTACATTTACATATTCAATATATAAAATTTAAGCTACTCTGCTCACTTCGCACGAGGTGAAGTGGCAGGAGCACCTCCAGCGGAAGCACAGTCGGCTGGAGTTCAGTGCGACGGGGAGAGAAAGCGCCGAACTATCCGGGCATTATCGAGGAGGACTGCTTTCTGCATTACTGCAATCATTGGTCTGCCTCGGAGATCCAGCCGCCTTAGGTGACGTTCAGGGTCGGCTGAAATTAGCCCGTTCACGGATAGGACTATGGGGATGATTTCGGTGGATTCCACTCGCCACATATCAGTAACCTCGTGCGCCAGGCCCAGGTAATTGATCCTTTTTTCGGCATCAACCTGCACGAGGTTTTCATCGTATGGGATAGTGATATCCACCAAAAACACCCTTGACTGCACCTAATCCATCAACACGATATCAGGCTTATTCGCAGGAATAGTCCTGTCCGTGATGATGGGTCGGTCCCAGTAGAGCTTGGCGCGGTCGTTCTCGAGAACCGGCTCCGGCGTGTACTGTAATATGGCAACCGCCGAGATATGAGGCCATACTTTCGAGCGATCTCTTGTTGAAGGATCCAGATTGCTAGGTTGTGCCTGTGCAAATACTCAGTGTTGGCAAGCATGGAACAACCGGATTTTATATGACGCAGGGTCTCCCCTGGTTGACGGCAAAACCGGCAGACGTCCAAGGTGCCGTCTTTTATCATAAACCTCCTATAGTTATTCGTCTTGATCACCTGATCCTGTATTGCACAGACAAAACCCTCGGTCTCCGCAATCTACGAAGGATCCACAAAGGGCCTTGAAGAACCTACCGTGCAGCTCTTTGTCTTTCCAGATGGCCTCTCGCTCGGTAGTGCTAAGCACAGCCGGCGCCTGCCAGTTCTCTTGAGCCATGGATAGAGGGGTTAGTCCTTATCACAGGCTATGACAACTCTATGCAACTCACTATTGAAGTATTGTTAGTTCTAGTTAAAATAAAAAGAATAAAACATTTTCAAGCTCCGCGTCAATGTAAAAAAAACTGAAAAACGATATTTTGAACAGTTTTGTATTTCATAAGTACAGCATAATAAAAAACTTTGTAAAAGTACCTCTGTTATGATATGAAGCTTGCATTCTAGTTAAACAAATTAAAATTAAACTAATTAATCATTTGGAACTATCATTACTAGAGAAGGTTCAGTTAGTTACAGATTTTTGCTTATCTTACTTGAAATTATAGAAAACCGTGATTGAACAATTTATTCTGAATAGTATATTATATGTGTTAATGAATTATTAAAAATTAAACAGATTCTCTTTGCAGATTTGTAAAGTCTCAAATATTTGAATTTTTTGGAAAGCCAAAATACATAACTACTTCAAAAGTGTTTAATTTTCGCCTTCAAAATATTACTACTATAAGAAACAAATTAAACAATAAATGTCCACGATTATTCATAAATTGATATTTTTTCTTAGTTACGTTTCAATATAAACGTTATTTCTTGCGACATAAGGTTTAAATTTCTTTGTGTACTAACTCTTAAACGTATAGCCCGTTCGCTTAGATAGCTTTTCTTGTAAACACCGACACAGCGCGTGCCGTCTCGTGTCAAAGAACGCCGCCTTGATGTCAAAAAATGCATTACTTGATTTGTATCTGTCATCGGTAAATTGTCTTTTAAAGCAGATTTAATTCTTGCATTTTGTTTAAACGAATGACGCTATCTAAGTGAACAGGCTTTACTTGCGCGAGTTGCGAATAATTTTGTTGTAGGCTTATAGCCAATGATTGTCAAACTTCTATAAACACGTGGTGCCACGGTTCGAATAGGGCAGAGATTAAATTGAAATATTGTTCATTAATAACTTAATTGTTCAGGATAAGATTATTTTTGTAGAATCACGTTTATTCCTATTTATGGGCTCTCAGTTTTCTGTATAGAATTATTGAAATAAAAATAAGTTAGGTAATAATAATCAAATTACCATCATCACAATATCAGCCAAAAAACATCAACTGCTGAAAAAAGGCCTCCCCGAGGATTTCCACGACGACCGGTCCTGCGCTGCCCACATCCAGCGGCTCCCCGCGATCTTCACCAGGTCGTCGGTCCACCGCGTGGGAGGCCTGCTTACGCTACGTTTTTCGGTGCGCGGTCTCCACTCGAGAACATTACTACATTAGCCCCAACGATCATAAACAATTCAGGACTCAGCTTAAGGCTTTTTTGTTGGAGAGGTGTTTCTATAGACAGTATAGACGAGTTTATAAACTGGAGAGATACGTAGACGCAATAATATATTTATTAAGAATCATTAATTAGCATCATAAATAAATTTTGAAGAATGCATTTAATTTACACTACTCGTATTATGAATTTTAACGAAGTGTAAGTATAAATGTATAACTTTTTTCTCTCGTTTTCAATAACCTTTTTTATTTTGTAAAATTGATTTAATGTCAATTGTAAAAACGGCCATCAGTTCTACGAGCTACGTGCTCTGCCCACTGCCACTTCAGTTTAGCGATTCTGTGGTCTATGTCGGTTACTTTGATTTTCAATAAATCAAATATGCTTTATTGTACAATTACAATAAATGTCTCCTGTGGATATCCTCATTTCTGATTCGATAGCGTAGGGAAATTCCGAGCATAGCTCGCTCCATTGCTCTTTGAGGCAAACTGGCTTGTTCGGGAGGCTGGAAGTCGTCAAACCTGCGTACGAGACGATTCATAATGACTCTCGAAAACAGCTTGTAGACATGGCTCAGATGTGAGCTGTGTCTGTAGTTCTTCAGCAGGAAGTTTTCACCCTTTTTGAAGAAAAACATGACCACACTTCTGTGCCATGCCGGATAACGGAATTAAATAACTTTTGAAGAGCTTTTAGTACCGATGATCCACCCGCTTTCAAAAGTTCAGCCGCCATTCCATCATCACCCGGTGCCTTGTTGTTCTTGAGCTGTTTGAGAGCCATTCTCATCTCGTACAGGCTGACGTCAGGGATATCTTCTGTATAGTGTCGGATTAGTCTTTCTCTTGGGTCTTTAGCCAGATCGCTGACAGGCAAATGTGTGGTTTTGTACAATTGTCCTTAGAACTTCTCAACTTCTTCCATCAACTCAGTCTTAGACGACATGATCCTGCCATCCACAGTTGGCTTTGTGCAACAGACAGATTCGCGAAAACTTTTGAGACTTTGTTGTACTCAATCGCCTCTTTAATAAAATTTGTATTATACTGGCGCAAATCGCGAGACAGGAACTTAGAGATCTGCCTGTTTAGTTTCCGATACTGAGTAGCATCTTCAGAGCACTGCAAAACCAATCTGCGTCTTTCTTCCATGAGGTTGCTGGTGAAATCCGAGATTTTTTTGTTTCTGTTTGAACGGCGAGTTTCAAAAATCTTAGACCCGACCGTTTTCACAATTTCCACAAATCTGTCATTATAATCGTCTACATTCTCGCAGTTTCCTAGGCATACGAAGCGATTGTGCAACTCGAACTGAAAGCTCTCGGGGTTTGGAGCTGGAAGGGCGCTGATCGAAGTTCATCAGTCGACAACTTTCTAGCTTGGTTTTTAGATTCAATGTGCCTCTTACCATTTGGTGATCGCTTCCTGTTTGTACTGAGTTGAACACAGTGACATCATTAAATATTTATCTTCGTTCTTGCAAAAAATATTGGACATACTTAAGGATATTGTCTGAGGAATGTGCTAATATGTCCCAAAAACAGGTCTAAAACGTCTAAAAAAAGTCGAATTGTTTATTAATAAAATTTCTAAATTTGCACATAGTTTTTTATGGAGATATTTCTTTTTAAGTACTACAGAGAATCTGCTAAAATTTAGTTTTTAAATTGAAGTCTTAAGAGAAATAACAACGTAAAACGTGCAAAGTGTGGTTATTTTCTTGACTCCTTACACGTAAAGGAAAAAAACAGAGACAAGTGTTTTACAAATGCCTCGCCTTAATATCAATATCCGATAAAATAACAAAAACAACGAGTTATCGAATTGTGTCCAGGTTTATCTAATTTGATGCGCCTTATTCCATTAAACCTTGGAAAAGTGGATTCTAAGTACTATCACCTTTAAGTTCAAGTTCGAATCAATAAATATTAGACCTACAAGGTTGATTGAATAATAATTAAAAGTATATAGTTAGGTACACATGACTACTTAATTGAAAAACCGGCCAAGTGCGAGTCAAAACCGCACACGTAGGGTTCCGTGCCATCATACTAGATGGCGCTAAATTTCATGTTTCAAAAACTATCATACTTGATGGTGCTAGTTTCATGTTTCAAAAACTATCATACTAGATGGCGCTAGTTTCATGTTTCAAAAACTATCATACTTGATGGTGCTAGTTTCATGTTTCAAATACTATCATACTAGATGGCGCTAGTTTCATGTTTCAAAAACTATCATACTTGATGGTGCTAGTTTCATGTTTCAAAAACTATCATACTAGATGGCGCTAGTTTCATGTTTCACATGTGACAGTAGGACGGACTGACAACGGAGTTTCAGTAAAATAGGGTCCCGTTTTTACCCTTTGGATACGGAACCCTAAAAAAAACGTACGGCCATTAAACCTCAGTTTTTGCTTAGTCCACGACCACGTACTTAAGAGTTCCGGGTGATGGCTACCCACGAACGTGGAGCTGTTTTTTCATATCTCGAATCACGTTTTTATATTTCGAATTATCACGTTTGAATAAATTACAACTCAGCATTTGCTTTGTGATTAGGGCCGGTACTTATTCGTTTCGAAGGAGACCTTAATGCAAAATAAATAGGATGTGGGTGCAGTGACCGTATATAGGTGTTCAATTAATTTTATTTTTTTTAATCCACAATTAAGTAAAGGTGAAGTAAGGTTTGTTTCGTTTATTTTAACGGTGTATGGTAACTGAAGTTTTGTAATCTTATGTTCTTAAAATAAATAGATAGAAACAGAAATAAAAAAAAGACGTGTGGCACTCGGGGACTGCCGCGGTAAAGCTATTGCATAGCATTTTTTATCAACTTTTGCAATTATAATTATTTATTTATTTTTAATTATGCAGTATTTACCAGTACCTGAGCCAGTACCATATAGTCGTTGGGGCGCGGGATGTTTATGTAATAAATAAACACTAAGAAAGTTACACCAGTAAAATTGACTAAGTCCTTTTAGTACCGCAAATCGCTAATAGATGGCACTGTAATTTTTTAGAACTCGGGCGAGCGTGGGGTGTTAGGTTTTATTTTCGTTACGGATTTTTTTTGATTCGGTCGCCGCGCTCAAAGCCGATAAAAGCTATCCAATAGCTTAAAATCCTACTAATACCTAGGTACTTCACTTAACTGTGTAGGAAAGCATAGTGTTTCCTACACATACGAACCAATACCATTATTATGCGCGAGCGCAGATGAAGCTAAGAGTTTTAAGGTGAATTATCACGCATAATATTATAAAGGCGAAAGTTTGTGAGTGTGTATGTTTGTTACGTCTTCACGCAAAAACTACTGAACGGATCTGGCTGAAATTTGGTAGGTAGACAGATTAGGACCTGGATTAACACATAAGCTACTTTTTTCCACGCTTGCAAGCCGCTTGCGGTTCGCGCACTGCGCACCCTCGAAAAGTCATAGAAACGTTGTCCACGCTGGTGAAGGCGCGGGAAACAGCTAGCTTTCAATAAACACATAACCTATTTAATTAAAACTTAAAAACCCGACTGCATCAAAACCATAAGTACCCTTTTTTTAGGCACTCGCGTAATTATAAGAATAGGTATGTTATTTTTCCTTTTATCATTTTGCACCTCAGCTTTGATGATAGACAAACAAAAATAACAAATTAGTGAACAGAAAAAGGAGCAATTTTAGTATTAAAACTAGCTGTGTCCGCGTGGAGGTTTTGAATTTTCCCACGGGAACTCATGAATTTTCCGGGATAAAAAGTATCCTATATGTTAATCCGGTATATAAGGAACCACCATACAAAATTTCATTTAAATCGGCCTGGTAGTTTTTGCGTGATACGCGAACATATAGATTCCAAAAGTTGTTTTGGCCTCTATATCTTTAGTAATGTCCACCACAGTTATTATTTTCCAAAAATATTTCATGTACAAACACGGCCCTGTTACAGTTTTATTATATAGGGTGACCTCAAATTAGTTCTTGATAGCAAAGGATATGAATGTACTCGTGATTACAAACAACTTTCCCAAAGAAACTATATGTGAAATATGAAAAAAAAATTTTCGCCCTCGATACATAATAAGTTATCAAATCGGCAAAAATGTATCAAGGACCAAAATTTTTTTTTCATATTTGACATATAGTTTCTTTGGGAAAGTTGTTTGTAATCACGAGTACATTCATATTCTTTGCTATCAAGAAATAATTAAAAGTCACCCTATATAATATCTAAATAAGTAATATATAATATGTATAGATTTGTAACTATTTATTTAAATGCACGTTGATGTATCTTTGGCACCATCTCTAAGTGACGATGATGCCGAAGATGGAAGCGGCCTTACCAAGATTTTCCAACCCAGTGGGGAACTGACTATATTATTATCTACTTGCTGGAACACATCAATGCTGCAAGGCAAGAGTGAATAGGCGTTATTTGAGTCTGCGTGTACCATCCTCGACTGCATCATCACTTACCATCAGGTGAGTTCCAGTCAAACGCACTCAAATTTTTAATTTAAAAAAAAAAGCGAGCGTGGAAAAAAGTAGCCTATGTGTTAATCCAGGTCCTAATCTGTCTACCTACCAAATTTCAGCCATATCCGTTCAGTAGTTTTTGCGTGAAAGAGTACCTAACAAAAATACATCCATACATTCTTAATAACTTTCGCGTTTATAACATTATTAGTAGGATGAATTATGTATATCGGTCAATATGTCGCTATACTTCTACTGAATTGTGTGTATCTTAAGTGTTTGTATCCATGTTAATATTACCCTACTGGTTCAGAGGGAGGGTTATATTTTTCGAGTGTATGTATGTATGTATGTAGATTTCTATATTCCCTGCTACAGCCTGAACGGCTTGAAGTATTTAAACGTATGAGGTATCGTTAGATTCGTCTTGATCCCGTGAGTGACATAGGGTACATTTTTACCCGACTGGTTAAAAAGAGGGGTTGAGTTATTTAAAAAATTACCCAGTCGGGTTTTAAATTTTTAATGAATTCCTAAAATATTTTTTTTCTAATTAAGTTTTTAATTGCTTATTTTCTTTGTCTCTTTATTATGAAATCTAGGTCACTTTGTACAGAACCTTTGCCTTTCTAATTGTGTACACAAAACAGAAATACGTACATTATTAAACTAGTTCCTTTTGCAATCAGACTATTTACAAGCAAACAAGAACGACTTCGTGAGACTAAACCACCTTTTTAACCGCCTCCGTGGCGTAATGGTCAGTCCATTCGCTTTACACCAGGGGGTCGCGGGTTCGATTCCCGGCGGGGTCAACTTATATCACTCGGTTTGGTTGGTGGTAGGGCATTTTCTTAGCCCGCCTGGCTACCTACCACCATCTTATCTAAGTCTTGCGCCAAACATCAATGTAAACAACATTGATGTGTTCCGGCTTGAAGATAAGATAGCCAGAACCCCAATGCGTTGGGGAATCTTGGTAAGCCCGCTTCCATCTTCGGCGTCATCGATTGATTGAGATATAATTGAGAATAAAAAAAAAAACATCAGCTGTACGTAAGTTTATCAAGTCCGTGTTGTGGTGTGCGTGTGGGGTGACCTTTAATTCTCCAAATCGGCCAAGTGCCAGTCGGATTCGTACACGAAGGGTTCCATACCATCGTATACAAGAAAAAATAATCACTTCTCTTTATTTGTATAATGTGTTGTTACAGCGGCAATAGAAACACACACTGTGAAAATTACAACTGTCTACCTGTTACGGTTCATGAAATAGGTACAGCCCGCTGACGGACAGACAGACGGACAGCGGAGGCTTAGTAATAGGGTCATGCTACTAATGAAGTGAACACCTTTCCTCAAGGAACCTAAACAATTGACATTTTTAAATAACTTTAGATTAAAAATTTAATAAAAAAACGTCCTAATAAAAACAATCGGTACCCTTCTTTTTTGAGAAGTTAGGTAAAATGTATAATGGGTAATGTCACTCGCGGGATCAAGACGACTCTAACAATACCTCGCACTCTAAAACCCATCAAGCCGTTTAGAAGATATCGTGGAATAAAAACGCTGAACACGTTAAAAAACCGACATTAATCGCAACAACTTAGTACATTTATGCTTTATTATTTTTGGTTTTTGTTAATTTTCTAAAGTTCTACACCGATTTTGATAAAATTTATAAGGGACCACACGGGAAGCACTAGCTTTCAAATAAAAAAAGAATCATAAAAATCGGTTCACCCAGTCAAAAGTTCTGAGGTAACACACATAAAAAAAACATACAGACGAATTGAGAACCTCCTCCTTTTTGGAAGTCGCTTGAGAAACATGCATACAATATTAATACATACATGAAGACCACGCGAGAAGAACAAGGAATGTCAGAATTTTTCGCAATTGAACTATTAATGCCATCTAGTGATAGTCTGGCAACACTTGTAGGGTTCCGCATCTCGAAAGGTAAAAACAGAACCATTATAGGATAACTCGTGTGTCTGTCCGTCCGTCTTTCACAGCCAATTTGCTCAGAAACTACTGGATCGATTTTTTTTATTTATAATTGGTAAACCCTTGACAACATCTCACCTGGTGGTAAGTGACGATGTTGCCGAACATGGAAGCGGGCTTACCAAGATTAGAAAATAAAATAAAAAAGTTTTTTAAATTGACATCTTTACCTGTAACTTCACCAGATCTACCTACGCTACGTCTTCTGGTGCACGATCGCTACTCAACAACTTTACTGCCCCAACGGCCACCTGTTCTACGAGCTATGTGCCCTGCCCACTGGCATTTAAGTTTAGCAGTCTACACGTACTTAAAATATTTAATTAATTATCCTCCAACTCCTAACCGTTAAGGAGTTGAACCTTCCATCACCAGCTCGTCAAAAAAGATTTCGGCGAGTTGAGAACCTCCCCCTTTTTTAAATTGGTTAAAAACAAGGAATGTCCAAGCGTGGCGGCAAAAAAAAATCATTGAACGTTCTTTGTAATTACATAATAATAACAATTTATAGTTTTAGTATACCTTTGCGAGCTTTTCAATTGTGAAATGTAATATTTCTTTTACTAACAAGTAATAAAAACAAACAAAAGTATTAACTTTTTTTATCCTATTAAGGATACCCCCTAATACGCAAATCGTTTTTATTTTACTATTTTTTATCAATCGTTAAAACGGAAATACGTAAATGTAAACATAAAAACTTGGTGTGTTAATTAATAAAAGCCCTAAAGTAAAAAAATAAAAAAACTGGCCAAGTGTGCGTTTTACTCGCGCTAAAGTGGCCGATTAAAAAAAAATATAAAAATTTATGCATGCATCGCATAGGTGCATGCGCGCTTAAATGTTCGTGCCGATGGTGGCGCATCGGGAGCCGGGTCGTTCCTTTCCCTCTAATATGGTTGATGGGAGCGATGGCTGACACTCGCGTTATACTCGTGACTGCCGTGGGAACTGGCCTACTCTTGTTAAATGCATTCAATGATTTTTATGTATAACTTTTCGTGTCATATTGTTTTCATGTTCTAATGATATAATCTGGTGTAATCAAGGATTTAATTTTGACGTTATTAACTAATTAATTATTGTTTATTTCTTGATTCTTCACAAATGACATTGTTATTATTATTTTATGACCATCAGAAAGAGTGTAATTTTCACCTATTTTGAATAAATATATTGAATTAAATAGAAAAAAATATCTTTCTGACGCTGCCGTGAATATCTATTGATTAAAATAATTTGTTGTACTTGTTTGGAGAGGTGTGACGACTGACGGTGCGGAACTATATCTCACAGTCTCTAGATATTGAGTTTCATACAACAATGATAATAAAAAGTGGGGTAACGCCGCTTGTTCTATTATACAGGGTGTAACAAAATTGGTGTAGGTCCCGTTAACTCAACTCATCATACTTAACAATTTTTGTTCTACGACTTTGCTGAAACCTAAAATTTTTTTTTTAACTCTTCATACAAATCGATCAGCTGATCGACCGATTTTGTGTATTTTAGT
Organism: Coleophora flavipennella; assembly: GCA_947284805.1. Lineage (NCBI taxonomy): Eukaryota > Metazoa > Arthropoda > Insecta > Lepidoptera > Coleophoridae > Coleophora > Coleophora flavipennella. The sequence goes on from OX369255.1 coordinate 3,895,824, forward strand.
ATGGAGGGTCCAATTTTTTTTTTGAGAAATGACTATTGGTTTCTTGGAGAAAATTGTTCAGTATGACGAGTAGAACACCCATTTAACGGGATCTACACCAATTTTGTTACACTCTGTATACGTAATACATACATGAAGACCACGCGAGAAGAACAAGGAATGTCAGAATTTTTCGCAATTGAACTATTAATGCCATCTAGTGATAGTCTGGCAACACTTGTAGGGTTCCGCATCTCGAAAGGTAAAAACAGAACCATTATAGGATAACTCGTGTGTCTGTCCGTCCGTCTTTCACAGCCAATTTGCTCAGAAACTACTGGATCGATTTTTTTTATTTATAATTGGTAAACCCTTGACAACATCTCACCTGGTGGTAAGTGACGATGTTGCCGAACATGGAAGCGGGCTTACCAAGATTAGAAAATAAAATAAAAAAGTTTTTTAAATTGACATCTTTACCTGTAACTTCACCAGATCTACCTACGCTACGTCTTCTGGTGCACGATCGCTACTCAACAACTTTACTGCCCCAACGGCCACCTGTTCTACGAGCTATGTGCCCTGCCCACTGGCATTTAAGTTTAGCAGTCTACACGTACTTAAAATATTTAATTAATTATCCTCCAACTCCTAACCGTTAAGGAGTTGAACCTTCCATCACCAGCTCGTCAAAAAAGATTTCGGCGAGTTGAGAACCTCCCCCTTTTTTAAATTGGTTAAAAACAAGGAATGTCCAAGCGTGGCGGCAAAAAAAAATCATTGAACGTTCTTTGTAATTACATAATAATAACAATTTATAGTTTTAGTATACCTTTGCGAGCTTTTCAATTGTGAAATGTAATATTTCTTTTACTAACAAGTAATAAAAACAAACAAAAGTATTAACTTTTTTTATCCTATTAAGGATACCCCCTAATACGCAAATCGTTTTTATTTTACTATTTTTTATCAATCGTTAAAACGGAAATACGTAAATGTAAACATAAAAACTTGGTGTGTTAATTAATAAAAGCCCTAAAGTAAAAAAATAAAAAAACTGGCCAAGTGTGCGTTTTACTCGCGCTAAAGTGGCCGATTAAAAAAAAATATAAAAATTTATGCATGCATCGCATAGGTGCATGCGCGCTTAAATGTTCGTGCCGATGGTGGCGCATCGGGAGCCGGGTCGTTCCTTTCCCTCTAATATGGTTGATGGGAGCGATGGCTGACACTCGCGTTATACTCGTGACTGCCGTGGGAACTGGCCTACTCTTGTTAAATGCATTCAATGATTTTTATGTATAACTTTTCGTGTCATATTGTTTTCATGTTCTAATGATATAATCTGGTGTAATCAAGGATTTAATTTTGACGTTATTAACTAATTAATTATTGTTTATTTCTTGATTCTTCACAAATGACATTGTTATTATTATTTTATGACCATCAGAAAGAGTGTAATTTTCACCTATTTTGAATAAATATATTGAATTAAATAGAAAAAAATATCTTTCTGACGCTGCCGTGAATATCTATTGATTAAAATAATTTGTTGTACTTGTTTGGAGAGGTGTGACGACTGACGGTGCGGAACTATATCTCACAGTCTCTAGATATTGAGTTTCATACAACAATGATAATAAAAAGTGGGGTAACGCCGCTTGTTCTATTATACAGGGTGTAACAAAATTGGTGTAGGTCCCGTTAACTCAACTCATCATACTTAACAATTTTTGTTCTACGACTTTGCTGAAACCTAAAATTTTTTTTTTAACTCTTCATACAAATCGATCAGCTGATCGACCGATTTTGTGTATTTTAGTATGGAGGGTCCAATTTTTTTTTTGAGAAATGACTATTGGTTTCTTGGAGAAAATTGTTCAGTATGACGAGTAGAACACCCATTTAACGGGATCTACACCAATTTTGTTACACTCTGTATACGTATGCATCTTTACCTTAAGTGGTGACCTTCAATAATATTTCGACACGTGATAGGTAATATCCTTCACTGTAATTGAGACAGGTGCATTTGAGACATGTCACAGCACATGTCGGCATGTTAATGGTAAGTCTACAAACGCGTGACTGTAAACAAAACTCTGCTCCGTCAAAGTATATAAATATCAGTACTAACATATATAGCGTCGGAGGTGTAACGGCTAGGGCCGCCGCCTCCTGTCCGGGAGGTCGTGGTTCGAGTCCTGCCACGTACCAATGTGATTTCGAATTAAGATTTCATATGTACGTTTATCCGACGCTCTTACGGTGACGGAAAACATCGTGAGGAAATCTGCACACGCCTGCGGAGAAACTCGCAGGTTGTGTGTGAAGTCGACCAATGGGCCCGCGTGGTTGACTAAGGCCCGATCGCCCTAATTCAGGGTAGACTCGAGCCCCTCGGTGGGGACGTATATGAGCTGATATGATGATGATACAGTATGGACACTCCCTGCCGCTCTCTAGATTCCGCTCTCACCCCCTCGACACCCAGATTGATAAAGATTGGTTACAGTTTGGTTCGTAAATTTTGTTTGCCCCGTCATTTGTTTTTAGAAATGTCATTTCACGACCGTTGTATGCAGTGTCCGGGGTGTGGCTCCGTCGTCGTCGTGGTTGGAGCAGAGTTTTTATACCCCGTTTTGAAAGCGCTAACACCACAATCTACCGTTTATTTTTGATCTGAGTTCACAGTCAATAGAATCTCACGGCATTAGGTACGTTTAACTCAACATTAGCTAACATAATGTAATCATAATCATAAAGAGTGCAACATTGCATTATGTTTTTTTTTTTTGCAAAATGTACTTCATTTAGGAGATGAAGGTTACGCTACGCTTGTGGGTATTGTAGTAATAATTTGCATGAATGCAAAAAACATCATTAATTTAAATTAGTTTCGCAAAGTTTCATAAACTTTTTTTTTCAGTAAACCACATTAAAACAATATAAAGTATAGACGTTAAATCAAAATGTTTTAACTAACTTTAAGTTAAAAAAAATACACATTAAACTTGAATTTGATTTTAATGCTACCCCATCCCTAGACTCGTGCCTAGCGCAGGTGATAGAGATTAAGATTTTAACTATTCCACTGAGGGCACCACGGCAAATGCCCTTAGTGGAATACTTAGGTAGGTGCCCTTAAAATCGGTGCCCTCAGTGGAATACTTCCCATAGAAATGAACGGTAGTTAAAATAACTTTCTTGGTTTGGATAATTTGAAACACTAAAAACAGCAAAACCAAAAATATTAAGAAGTTGTATATGTAGAAGAATAGAGAAGAAATTGTAAGACAGACCTTATGCAAAGTATAAATATATACTAGTATTAACTACAGTATGGACGGACACTCCGCTGCTGCTCTCTAGCATCCAACCTCTCCACCTCGTCACCCAGATTGATACAGATTGGTTACAGTTAAGTTTTCGCCGTGATTTTGTATGCTCCGTCATTTGTTTTTAAAATGTCAATTCACGACCGTTGTATGCAGTGTCCGGAGTTACATCAGGCCGAAAGAGTGATGTGTACACAACGGTGTTAATTCCTTATAATCATAACTTAAAGTAACGAATAAATGGCAAAGAAGTGCCAAAGTTTAAGGTGTTAAATGATGTAACTTGATGAAATCATCTCAAAACCAAATATCAAAATAACTATTTAAACTCTAAAAGGTACCTTCCTACCACAGAAGTATCGAATTATATATATATATATATATTTATTTGATTTTATATATATATATATATATATATATATATATATATAAATCCCAGTATCATTTCTGCGTCATTCCAGAAATCCGCTAAATCTGCGTCCACCGGTTTTATTGTCAATCCCGCTTGTAGTTTTTGTGAATACTTTCCTAATAATTACATAGATGGCGAAAGTAGCATTTACTTAATCGTAACATGCGAAATGTACTATACATTTTTCATTTCACTCTCCATACTAATTCCTCCTATTCTGCGGCGAATGTCGATTCCGTTCGAGGTCAAATCTTTTATTTTAATTACAAAATGAATACCAAACAATTTAGGAGTATATTATTATTATTGTGTTAGATGGTTTCGTTGCATGTTGTGTGCGCTCAAAGCAGTCGACATTTCTTTATTAGGAATGTCTACCTATAGTTTCTAGCTACAATTTAAACTTAGAGTGGAACATATATATTTGAACGATGAGTAAAAAGTCCGGGGGATCCAGGAATCGCAGTTCTTCCGTCGAGAGTGTGTGGAGTGTGCAATCAAAAGAAACATGTTTAGCACGGGACACCACCGATAGTGAATCATCATTTAGTGATATCAGTCACAGCGATGTCACATCGACATTTGACCAGATGATTTCTACAGCAATCAACGACTCATTTAATTTGGCGGATTCTGAGCGGACGTATTCGGACAGTAGTGACTCCGAAATAGATCATCACTATTTTCTAAAGTGCGCTCTTTGTGGAAAAGACAACAGTAACCCTTTATACTACAGCTACTGCGAAAAATATAGTTATACATAATACTGACGTTTAAAGTTTCATTGTAGGTTCAGACAAGAACAGCTTAATGAAGCAAAATAATACACACACTCGCAGTGCTCCATACCTACTTACACATGGTGCGCCCTGTGAGTGTGTGTTTTAATAAAAAATCAATGCAATTTCGATAACTACTTACTCTAGTAACATCAATATTGAGAAGAAAAAAATCTACTTACCATACTATATTCGTGAAAATAATAGTACTAATCACATCTTTATTATTGATTAATATAGAATTGATAAAAATAGGTACTATTATTATTATTAGTGTGCTATTTTTATTTTTAGAAATACAGTAGGTAAGTAGTAAGAAATAACAGCACCGAGCTGTTATCATGAGAAATCTTAATGGAAATTCAAATTTTCAAATCCTTCAATGTTTGCAGGCAGACCATTAGGGTCCTTTAAATAAATCTAGCCCAACTGGACAAATTAAACATCCACAATATGTTCAGTATATTATGAAACGCCCAGTAACAGAGTACTGCACAACATCCAAATCTTGTTTAGCATATTTTTGCGGTGGTTGCTCCAAAGCAGAATCTCCAGCGCAGCGTTTGCGTGATCGCAAGTAACACCTATATAATCTCGTGTTTTTTATTAGTCATGTCTTCTCTCCTCCTAAGATCCTGCTCACTGAATTTTTTATTTGTACTGTCTTTGCTGTTTCGGTTAGATTTCGATTTGAAACATTTTCTGATCTTGAAACATTTTTCGCAGTAGCTGTAGTATAAAGGGTTACTGTTGTCTTTTCCACAAAGAGCGCACTTTAGAAAATAGTGATAATCTATTTCGGAGTCACTACTGTCCGAATACGTCCGCTCAGAATCCGCCAAATTAAATGAGTCGTTGATTGCTGTAGAAATCATCTGGTCAAATGTCGATGTGTACGTTAGTACTAATATATATACTGTGACATCGCTGTGACTGATATCACTAAATGATGATTCACTATCGGTGGTGTCCCGTGCTAAACATGTTTCTTTTGATTGCACACTCCACACACTCTCGACGGAAGAACTGCGATTCCTGGATCCCCCGGACTTTTTACTCATCGTTCAAATATTTATGTTCCACTCTAAGTTTAAATTGTAGCAAGAAACTATAGGAAGACAATCCTAATAAAGAAAGTTCCGTAACTGAAGGGGTAAAATGGGATAGGTGCCTATTATACAGGGTGGCCAGACAATTTACTTCCAAAGAAAAAAATTGGCCCTTGTGTCGTCCATTTATGTTCCGCGATTTTTGATAGTTTTCAAGTTTTGATTTTTTCATGATTTTTGGAAAATTTCTGCCGGGCCAACAAAAAAAAAACTAGGAAACTTTTCCAAGACTTTTTGCTTGAAATTAAATTCTCATAACTTTTACTATTATGCATAAAACAACCAACTTCGTAACTTTAGTGGAAGCTATGAAAATTTGGTTTAAATTGAAAAAAAAACGGTTTGGTTAATTACGACTAAAATCATCATCATCATTTCCTTGCCCTTTCCTAATTACTCGGGGTCGTCTCAGCATATTTTCCTCTTACGACTAAAGTAATCTTTAAATTAAAAATATAAACAGGTGACATGCCCACTTTTAAGAATTTTCTACCTCGTTGCCTTTACAGGCCGATTCTAACCAAAGTAGCTCTTTGAGAGCTACTTTTTGACTTTAATATTGAAGCTGAAGAGATGACATATTCTTCAGGGCTACTTAGAAACAATAAAGTCACTTGTTTAGATTTTTAATTTAAAGATGAAAATTTTAGTCCTAAAAAGTTGATCTTATGAGAATTCAATTACAAGCAAAAAATCATGGAAAAGTTTCCTAGTTTTTAGGGTTCCGTAGTACAACAAGGAACCCTTATAGTTTTGTCATGTCTGTCTGTCTGTCTGTCCGCGGCCTAGCTCCTAGACTATTAGTAGTTGCTATGGTTGCACAAAAGATCTGAGGAGCCTCTGATTATGTCCGTCTCATGTTATTGGAAATAAGTCAAAAAGTCAAAATCATCTACATGTGTTTCTGGAAAATCTTATAAAAGCCAAAGAAATGCGTTGTATTTCAGTCACTAACAGTTTCTCTCAAGTAAGTAGATTTTTGTTTATTTTTTATGTAGAGAAATTATAAATGTGTGTTACAATAATAGCTGTATATTTTCAGGTGGATATTTTATATGCACCGTATGGTTCCCGGCTAAGAATAGGACCATCCCATCTCTTCCAATGGGTGTCGTAAGAGGCGACTAAAGGACTTAAAACCGGAGGATGGGCAGCAGCGTCTTTCCGTGCATTGCAACACACCTGCAATCAAACTGCGATCGCCAACCCGCCTGCCAAGCGTGGCGATTACGGCAAAACCCCCCCAATGAATTTCACACCCAGAAAACGGCCCCTAGTCCCCGGCAGCCCCGCTATTCCTGGCTCCGGTAGCAGTCATGGTAACGGCGGGGTAGGGGGTGCGAAGAATCCCCGGCAGATGCCAGGCTACCAAACCCAACGACCTTTGGCCTTGGCAACTTACAACACGCGCACACTGCGGACTGACGAGAAACTTGCAGAACTCGAAGAAGTATTGAGCAGGTTACGGTGGGATATCGTAGGTTTATGTGAAGTCCGAAGAGAGGGAGAGGACACCATGATCCTTAAATCCGGAAACCTGCTCTATTTCCGGGAGGGCGACCAACAGTCCCAGGGTGGTGTCGGGTTTCTCGTCCACAAGTCCCTCATTAACAATGTGGTCCAAATTGTGAGCGTTTCGACAAGGGTAGCATACCTTATACTCAGAATCACCAAACGGTATTCGATGAAGGTCATACAGGTATACGCGCCGACTACGGAATACTCCGACGACGAGGTAGAGACTATGTATGAGGACATCTCTACAGCCTTACATAGCACCAGGACCCATTATATCGTTGTTATGGGGGACTTTAACGCGAAACTGGGCAAACGAAGCGATGGTGAGCTGAGAGTGGGGCAATTTGGATATGGAGTAAGAAATGCACGTGGCCAGATGCTGGCCGACTTTATGGAGAAGGAGAGCCTCTTTATGATGAACTCCTTTTTTAAAAAGTCAAAACAGCGGAAGTGGACATGGTTGCATCCCAATGGCGTAACAAAAAACGAGATAGACTTCATCTTGTCGACAAGGAGGCAAATATTCAATGATGTCTCCGTGATAAATTCAGTCAAAACAGGAAGCGATCACCGGATGGTCAGAGGCACATTGAATCTAAAGTCCAAGCTAGAAAGATGTCGACTGATGAAGTCTACGCTCCGACCAGCGCCCATCCAGCTCCAAAACCCCGAGAGCTTTCAGCTCGAGTTGCACAATCGTTTCGAATGCCTAGGAGACTGCGAGAATGTGGACGATTATAATGACAGGTTCGTGGAAATTGTTCAAACGGTCGGTTCTAAGTTTTTTAAAACTCGCCGTTCAAACAGAACCAAAAAAATCTCCGACTTCACCAGCAACCTCATGGAACAAAGACGCAGATTGGTTTTGCAGTCCTCTGAAGACGCTACTCAGTATCGGCAACTAAACAGGCAGATCTCTAAGTCCCTAACTCGCAATTTACGCCAATATAATACAAATTGTATTAAAGAGGCGATTGAGCACAACAAAGGCTCAAAAGTGTTCGCGAGAGATCTGTCTGTTGGACAAAGCCAACTGACCAAGCTGAAGACTGAGGATGGCAGGACCATCCGGACGTCAGCCTGTACGAGATTAGAATGGCTCTCAAACAGCTCAAGAACAACAAGGCACCGGGTGATGATGGAATTACGGCTGAACTTCTGAAAGCAGGTGGATCACCGGTACTAAAAGCTCTTCAGAAGTTATTTAATTCCGTTATACTCGAGGGACAAACGCCTAAGGCATGGCACAGAAGTGTGGTCGTGCTCTTCTTCAAAAAGGACGACAACACCCTGCTGAAGAACTACAGACCCATCTCACTTCTGAGCCATGTCTACAAGCTGTTTTCGAGAGTCATTACGAATCGTCTCGCACGCAGGTTTGACGACTTCCAGCCTCCCGAACAAGTCGGTTTCCGAAAAGGCTTTAGTACCATAGACCACATACATACGCTGCGGCAGATTATACACAAGACCGAAGAGTACAATCAGTCACTATGCTTGGCGTTTGTGGACTATGAGAAGGCCTTTGATTCAGTCGAAACCTGGGCTGTGCTACAGTCTCTCCAGCGGTGCCAAATTGACCATCGATACATCGAGGTGTTGAAGTGTCTGTATGAAAACGCCACCATGTCGGTTCGCCTCCAGGACCGGAACTCGAAACCTATCCAGTTGCAGCGAGGGGTGAGACAGGGAGACGTTATATCTCCGAAACTGTTCACCGCCGCCCTGGAAGATGTTTTTAAGCTTCTGGACTGGGGTGGACTCGGCATCAATATCAACGGCGAGTACATATCCCACCTCCGATTCGCTGACGATATCGTGGTCATGGCTGAGACTATGGAAGACCTAAGCACAATGCTCGATGGCTTCAGTAAGGTCTCTCAACAAGTGGGTCTTAAAATGAACATGGACAAGACGAAAATAATGTTACATGTCCGTGTCGCACCCACTCCTCTAAAGGTTGGAGACTCTACACTGGAAGTTGTTGACGAATATGTATACCTGGGACAAACAGTCCAGCTAGGTAGTTCCAACTCCAAGAAAGAGATCAATCGACGAATACAACTCGGCTGGGCAGCGTTCGGGAAGCTTCGCAATATCTTCACGTCCCAAATACCGCAGTGTCTCAAGACTAAGGTCTTTGACCAGTGTGTGTTGCCAGTGATGACTTACGGAACTGAGACATGGTCGCTTACTATGGGCCTCATAAGAAAGCTCAAGGTCACCCAAAGGGCAATGGAGCGTGCTATGCTCGGAGTTTCTCTGCGTGATCGAATCAGAAACGAGGAGATCCGCAGGAGAACTAAAGTAACCGACATAGCTCACAGAATCGCTAAACTGAAGTGGCAGTGGGTAGGGCACATAGCTCGTAGAACAGATGGCCGATGGGGCAGTAAAGTTCTCGAGTGGCGACCGCGCACCGGAAAACGTAGCGTAGGCAGGCCTCCCACGCGGTGGACCGATGACCTGGTGAAGGTCGCGGGAAGCCGATGGATGCGGGCAGCGCAGGACCGGTCGTCGTGGAAATCCTTGGGGGAGGCCTTTGTCCAGCAGTGGACGATTTGTGACTGATATGATGATGATGATGATGATTTTATATGAATTTGTAGATGAAGAAGACCAACAAACCACAAGCATTCACAAACTATGTATTTTCAAGCTTGATTGGAAAGTTAGACTCTCCGCAATCATTTCATGAAATATTTATCAAAGCAAATGACGACTGATAATATTTATATGACTTTTTCAACCACCAAAATGATCATCAAAATGATTTCCCATTGTGGTTTGAGTTGAGGTGAGTAGTGAAGCTTCAAGTTTAATACACATCACAAAAAAAGCATAAATAAGAAATGTGTAAAAAAAAATTTGGACAAGCAAATTCATTATCATACCCATATAGCGTAAACTTGATTGGAAAATTTATTGTAAGCAACAGATTTTTATTTTTTCTTGTTTTACAGATACGGAAGAATTACAGGCTCAACTATTTATGAAGCAGCTCACTGTAGAACTATCTCATCTGAACAAAATTATGGGAGAACATTCAAAATTTACTTCCATTGCGATGGATAGAGGAAAAAAAACTAGAAAAAGTAGTTCTCAACATAGTGAATAAAACAGAAAACGTAACTAATAGTTTTTCTGTTGTTTCAATATTTTGAATAAAACTATTTATAATGTTTAATTCAAGGCTTCTGTAATAATTAATATTATTGTTTCTGCATTTAAGATAAAAATTGAAGAAACTGGACTTTTTCTTAATGCACTCGGCATTCTATTTTTGTTGCAACACGTAACGGGCTTACTGAAAATTACACAATAGAGATTAAATGACCTTCAACAGAAGCTCTTATATAATTTTATATCTAAAAGATAATAAAATGGCACCAAAATGTTGGACACAAGTACTACTTCAAATGTTTTTCAGCAAAAGGAAAATAGCACTTTTCTGTGTAGCACACCAAAATTTAAAAACATCAAAAGAAGTAGATATTTATAATCATGTGCCATATGATAACAGCAGTGTATCTGTTAAGTATACTTACTGCAAAAAAAATTTTGGATAGATGCCAAAATTACAAGATCTATAAGCATATTTTTAATAAAACTATCTTGTAAATTTATAAATTAAACTCGTATGCTTTTTAAATACTATTTTTTATTTTTTCTTATCGTGTTTGTGTAGTCATACCTGACTAACCCTGGTGTCAGAGTTTTCAAATCGCCTAAAGGCCTCTGAGCTCTGACGTGGTTTGTATAACGACCGCCACCAATGATAACGACCGGGACCGACGGCTTAACGTGCTCTCTGAAGCACGGAATCATCTTACTTTCGGACAATCAGAGTCGTGTTTTATAAAACTACAAGTTACAAGTTTACAAGTGTAATTAGATGTTCATTGCATAGCCGGTTTGCTCTCTGAAGTCTTGACCTGACTCTGTAATGCAACGTACACTGAATTACACTTGAAATCTTGTGACTTGTAGTTTTATAAAACGGAGCCCTGGTCATTCAGCCTGCATTGTCCTAACCAAACTGGGAAAAACTTACAAAGTGATTTCTGAGAATGTCCCCACCGGGAATCAAAACTAGGACCTCCGGATCGTGAGCCTGACGCACTAACCACTAGACGATGGAGGCAGTTTTTTTTTTGTTTAATTTTAAATAAAGGTTAAGCCCACACAACAAATGGATAGGTAGTAGTCCATTTAAAATTTTTACAAAAAAAAATCTTAAGTCGAGAAACTAGGCAAAAGTATGAATGCCAGGGACGAACAAGTACAACCAGTCAGACAGGAATGACGTCATCAGAACTATAGGTCCGTTTTGGCGCGAAAATTTAAACTGTTAATTTAAAACCGCATTTTTTCTAATAAATTACGGTGTTTTAATTTTTTAATACATTTGTGGCCTATTCTACATTGAATTCTTTAAAATGAAAACAAAAATATAAATATTGCATGTTCCCTATTCTCTTTTAGTTATGTTTGTACTAGCAAGGTAATAATGATGTAGTTAGGTATAAGTAGGAAAATAGTACCAAGCTAATCTTAAAGAAGTTATTATTACATGGAATGTACCTACTATTTCCTACACCAAATCTATTTTGATACCGACTGAAACTACTTAGCTAATAAGGTACTATTATTATTTAGAAACAAACAGAAGAACAGTTGTACCTACAAGCCTCACCTCAAAACTTGCTAAAATTATGATGTACCTACTATAGAAAACAATAAAACGTTACCTACTATTAACAGTTTAGTTTAGTAAATAAATATCGGAAACATTTACAGAGTTACAGTTACCAGTAACAGAGCACTCAACAAGCAACTTCCTTTTTTTTAATTCTTCAATCTTTTTTCTATTCCTAGTTAAATACATTTTCAATCAATTTACCACCCAAATAACACAGGTATATACACAAGTACAGCACAACCTATTTACTGCGTACTCACTATTGTGCGTCCGGCGGCAAAAGGAGTCCGCACTGCACCGTAATAGGCAGTACAGAAGAGGGTAATGGGTGAGAACCAGTTTGTGCCGAAGGGCGCAAAACAGTTGTTAGGATGGTTTAAAATATACATTTAAGGGGTAAAGCGCGCGGGGGGAAAGGTATACGTCGCCGCGTGCAGCGCCCCAGTGACGTGCGGCGGAGTTGCGAATTAAAATTTCACATTCGGAACAAAATTACGTCCGAACAAAAACTTCTTAAATAATAGCCTAGATGGCAGAACTGTCGCTGAAGTAAAAATAACGGCGATTGCAATCTGGCGTCCGTATACGGACGCAATAGCGCGGTGGACGCAGGATTAAATGAGAATTTGGCAATAGGAGGACGCAAGAGTGTTTGTGGTATATATATATATATATATATATATATATATATTCTAATTAATGCATATTTACCTACAAGGTCTAAAAACAGGGTTCAAAATTATTAAGATAATTTATATCTTTGATAATTATTGGCGTTGCTTCTTATTTTTGGTTCTTTAGTTTTTTGCTAAAAATGAAAATACAAGGATGTTATGTAGAAAAAAAACTAAATAACTTTTGATTGTTTAAGTGTCACTTAAATCACGGTTATTAATTAATCGTTTTCGTGACTTTTTTTCCGAGTTCAATGATTGACGCGTATCGATTCGTCACGAAACATCAAATCGTGTTCGGATAACCATGGCAGGACATAGCGTATTTTTTACTCTTTGGTTTTGTCAAAGATACATATTACTGTTTTGTTTTTGCAATATTTTTTTTTATTACAAGATAATAGGGATGACGAAAGCATAAGAATTTTTTTTTATTCACAATTGGTAAACCCTTGACAACATCTCGCCTGGTGGTAAGTGACGACGTTGCCGAATATGGAAGCGGGCTTATAAATTATGAACTCTTGATCATTAAATTGCCCTCCTACTTAAACTTAACATTACTCGTTTTGTTTTCCATCAAGTCTTCGATTTTTAATTTACCAAAATCACAAAATGAGTACATATAGGTATGACGCTGCAAAACTATGACGTCACGCCTAGGTATTTCAAACATTTTTAGTACAAAATGTCGTTTTTGACAGATGATAAAAAGTAAATCAGATGACTAGCATTCGTCATCCCTTTTATTAACGTTATAATTATTCACGTTACTTCGAAGTTCGAACCCTGCTATAAAACATGAAAGCGCAGGTTCCTTAAATTTCATTATATTAATAACAGGATCTTACTTAAAGTAACTAAAGAATCTATGTAACAACATTTGTCACAACATGGCCATTTGACCAACAGTTGATTGTAATCTTACGGAATTTACAATCTTACGGTGACATATAATTTAACTGAAGGAGGCAAGTTAAATCAATTAACTGAGTAAACAGTTGGTCAACATCGGGAAATTCGATATGCCTGTGTCTATATCTGTAATTAAACCACCATTAAAATAGATTTCGGCTAATTCTTACATGATCGAGTTGCATAACTAATTGTATCTAATTTGAAAACCTAATTTAGCAGATTTGTTGGAAACACAGCTATACAGGGTGTTTTTATTTGCTGTGATTGACATCACTAAAAACGTTGAAGTCGGTAAAAAAAAATCAAATCGTATTTTCGTTCCATTTTTATAGTTTTATTCAGTTTGAAGAGTAGCATTTACCACTTAGAACTTAATAAGCGAATAAAAAACCTATACTTATAGGTTCAGCTGACTGATTTGTGTGGGAAGTATTTTTTTACGATTACACCAAAAAAATTAATTTAAAATACTCTTTATTGCACCAGTAATAAAGTAGAAATAGAGATAGACCAGTCGTGAAAATCCTTGGGGGGGCTTTGCTGACCAGCAGTGGGCGTCTTTCGACTGATATGATGAGTGGAGTAAAAACAGTTGTTTTGTACATTAAAAAAAATTGTTCAATTTTAACTAGCACCCTGTATAATGTACTTAGTATGTTAATTTGCAAATAATCGCTGGAAAATGAGCCTTAATGAATTAGCAGCGGTTTCCTAATCTCAGGTCATCCTCAGGTTTGTCATGGTTGCCAGATGTCCGGTTTTCGACCGGACAGTTGGGTTTTCTTTACGTTTTTCCGGTCAAAAAAACTAAACAGGAAAAAAGTTGTCGTTTTCAAGCCACTATGCTTGGCGTTTGTGGTCTATGAGAAGGCCCTTGATTCAGTCAAAACCTGGGCTGTGCTACAGTCTCTCCAGCGGTGCCAAATTGACCATCGATACATCGAGGTGTTGAAGTGTCTGTATGAAAACGCCACCATGTCGGTTCGCCTTTAGGATCAGAACTTGAAACCTATCCAGTAGCAGCGAGGGGTGAGACAGGGAGACGTTATATCTCCGAAACTGTTCACCGCCGCCCTGGAAGATGTTTTTAAGCGTTTTCAGTAAACTTATCTGTTAATAAAAGGGTTCCAAAGTCAACAAGGAACCCTTATAGTTTCGCCATGTCTGTCCGTCTGTCTGTCCACGGCTTAGCTCATAGACTATTACTCGTAATTAAAAGGTGTAATTTGGCATGGGTATGGGTAATACTAATCACACCGACAAGTGTGCAGTAAAATCTTTTGAAAAAATTTTTTTAGGGTATCCTCTACATGTAGGGGTGAATTTTTTTTAGTTGACTTAACCTATCGTGTGGGGTATCGTCGAATAGGTCGTTTAAAACTACTGAGGGTTGGCAAAATCCATTTTTCGATTTAGGGATCCGTGTTTTTTATTAAAAACTAGCTGTTTCCCGCGGTTTCACCCGCGTGGACAACGTTTCTATGTCTTTTTGAGGGTGCGCAGTGCGCGAGCCGCAAGCGGCTCGCGAGCGTGGTAAAAAGTAGCCTATGTCTGAATCCAGGTTCTATTCTGTCTACCTACCAAATTTCAGCCAAATCCGTTCAGTAGTTTTTGCGGGAAAGCGTAACAGACAGACAGAGTTACTTTCACATTTATAATATTAGTAGGGATTAGTAGGGATTTGAGTGCGTAAAGTCCCCCCCCCCCTCCTACCAGCTAAACCGCTATTTCAGGACATCTGAAAAAAACTGAAAGGTAGAAAATATAATCAATTTTAAAGGAACACTATCACGGGTAAGTAGGCTTTCTTAGTTTAGAAGTAAGTAACCAACCTAAGATGTGCAGTTGGATTTGTAAAAAAATCATAGATTTTCCATACAAATAATTATATTACCAACTGCAAATATAATTCTATTTTTTAAATATACGAAACCCTACGTTGTGCGAGTCCACCGGTCTTTTTAAATACTGGCAACCCTATTTATCAATGATAGCTAGCACACCTTACAGCTAGGAACGGTTCTGAACATAATTGAATATCCGCTCGCTATTCGTCACAAAGGTAATTTATGTTATAAACTGCGTGAGTATTTTCGTTTCGCTACATCTCGACCTTGAGGCAGATTGTGCTGCAGTCAGATTATCTTAAATTGCAGGTCTTACGCTAATTATTCAGTTTTCCAGCCCTGACTCCATTGTCACGTAGATTAGCAAAAATGTGCTATTATTTTATTATCTGAACCGCCTCTGTGGCGTACTGGATAGTCTATTGACAATATGTAATAGACAATAAGTATATGACATTATGTAATAGACAATAAGTTTTTTTTTCCATTTTTAAGTGTGTAATAGGTACTTACACCTATTTAAAATAAATTATTTTGATTTAATTTGATTTGATTTATTTGCTTCACATTCGCGGGTTTGATTCCCTAACTTTGTAAGACTCGGTTTAGTTAGTGGTAAAGTTTTCTAAGCCCACCTGGCTAGCTACCACCATTATATCCAAGTATTGCCGCCAAACATCAAAGTTAACAGCATTGATGTGTTCCGGCTTAAAGATAAGATATCCCCATTACGTTGGGGAATCTGGGTAAGCTCGCTTCCATCTTCCGCATCATTGTCACTTACTGTCCACCCACTGCACAAAGAGAAGGGTGATATTACTTTGGCACGCTCTGTGCCTAAACACTAAACAGTTTGATGGATATTGGAGTGCGACGGTTCGTTAGATTTGTCTTGATCCCGTGAGTGACATGGGATATTTTATTACCCGACTAACCTAAAAAGAGGGGTTAAGTTTTAATGCGGTCGGGTTTAAATTTTTTAATTAATCGTTTAATTATTTGCTTCAGTAACCGCCTCCATAGCTCAGAGGCAAAGTTCACTGGCTTTACACAGAAGGTCGCGGGTTCGATTCCCGGGGGGGTCAATTGCAAGACTCGGTTTGGTTGGTGGTAGGGCATTTTCTAAGCCCGCCTGGCTAGCTACCACCATCTTATCTTAGTCTTGCCGCCAAATATCAATGTTGATATCATTGGTGTGTTCCGGCATGAAGATAAGATAGCCAGTTCCACATTGCGTTGGGGAATCTTGGTAAGCCCGCTTCCATCTTCGACAACATCGTCACTTACCACCAGGTGAGATGTTGTCAAGGTTTTACCATTGTGAATAAAAAACAAAGCCAACATTTTGTATTTTTGTACCTATAAGAATTATGAAAAAAAAAATTAGTGGCGCTATTTTTTCCCTTCATGACCGACACTAACTTATTGACTTCAATCAATGACTTTCTTTTGTTTGTACCAGTGCCCTGTGCAGAGGCCACTCGTTGTACCAGTGCCCAGTGAAGATGGCACTCGTTGAAGTCTCTTCTTAGTTTCTGCTGCTACGTTCAAAGAGAGAGAGAGAGAGAGAGAGAGTCCTAACAAAACCAACACTCCTAAAACAGTTGCCAAAGTAGTTGTAAAATCAAAAAAAGCTTTTTATTCACAAATTGGTAAGCCCTTGGCTCTTGACTCTTGACTGAGCGTCGGTGGCGGGCGTAACACCTAGGGCCGCTACCTCTTGTCCGGGAGGTCGTCTTTCGAATCCTGCCACGTACAAATGTGTTTTCGAATTTCGATTTCACATGTACGTTTATCCGATGCTCTTACGGTGAAGGAAAACATCGTGAGGAAACCTGCACACGCCTGCGAAGAAACTCGAAGGTTGTGTGTGTAGTTGACCAACCTGCACTGGGCCCGCGTGGTCGACTAAGGCCCGGTCGCCCAAATTCAGGGTAGGCTCGAGACCCTTGTTAGGGACATATATGAGCTGCTTTGATGAAGCCCTTAGCATCATCTCACCTGATAGTAAGTGACGATGATACCAAAGATGTAAGCAGGCTTACCAAGATTCCCCATGCTTTAGATAACTGGCTATATCTTATCTTCAAGCCGAAACATTGATGTTTGGCGGGAAGACTTAAATAAGATGGTGTTAGCTAGAAAGGCGGGATTACAAAACGCCCTTCCACCAACCAAACCGAGTCTTAAAAAGTTAAACTCCGCCGGAAATCAAACTCGCGACCTCCTGATGTGCAGCCAATGAACTAAAGCATTATGACTCGGTGGCTCAGTGGTTTGTGCTCATGACTACTGATCCGAGGGTTGTGGGTTTGATCCCCACCCAGGGCAAACATTTGTGTGATGAGCAGATTTGTTTGCTCTGTGTCTGGGTGTTAAATATCTACATAATATGTATGTATTTAAACGTATATAAGTATGTATATCAGTCTCTGGTTCCTATAACACAGGGAATCCTACTTTGGGACCAGATGACCATGTGTGATTTGTCCCAGATTTTTTTAAAAAAAATTTTATTACGTCACGGAGGCGGTAACGCTAAGCAGTCACGCGTGTGTACCGGATCGTCAGTCTATTGTTGTTAAGTTATTATATTACTAACCACACATACGCCTAGTCTAGTCGAATTCCCAGGCTATTGCACTAAATAAGAACGATGCAATGCGCCATTGTCTGGCAATGTCAGGTCGGAAAACTGGAGCGGTTGGCTGTATCTAGGCGCAGTGTATTACGGTACAGTAATGCCAGTGATTTAAAGATTTAAATTTTTGAATTTTTGGTGTTTTTTTTATTCACAATTGGTAAGCCCTTATTATATCAGCTCATGTATATGACGTATGTCCCCACCGAGGGGCTCGAGCCTACCCTGAATCAGGGCGATTAGGCCTTAGTCTACCACCCTTACGCCTACAAGTCCTTAGCATCATCTCACCTGATGGTAAGTGACGATGATGCCGAAGATGGAAGCGGGCTTACCAAGATTCCCCAACGCAATGGAGAACTGGCTATCTTATCTTTTAAGCCGGAACACATCAATGTTGTTAACACTGATGTTTGGCGGCAAGACTTAGATAAGATGGTGATTGGTGGTAGCTAGCCAGGCGGGCTATGAAAATGCCCTACCACCAACCAAACCAAGTCTTACAGAGTTAAGAAGTTCCCGGCGAGAATCGAACCCGCGAAATCCTGGTGCAAAGCGAACGGACTAACCATTACGCCACGGAGGCGGTTAAACGGCTTAACGGCCAGGGCCCCTCCCTCCTGTCCGGGCGGTCGTGGTTCGAATCCTACCACGTACCATTGTGGTCTCGAATTTCGATTTCATATGTACGTTTATCCGACGCTCTTATACGGTAAAGGAAAACATCGCGAGGAAACTTGCACACGCCTGAGAAGAAACTCGAAGGCTATGTGTGAAGTCGATCAACCCACACTGGCCCTGTGTAGTCCTCGAAGTCCCGATCGCCCTAATTCAGGGTAGGATCGAGTACCTCGCTGGGGATGTATATGAATGAGCTGATATGATATGAAAGAATGCAATTAAACCAAAATTAAGTACCCGTACTGCATAAAAACCACATAAAAACATTAACTTTCTTTTATGATGAGTCAGTTAAAAATGTATCCTATGTTATTCAGGGGATCAAGAAGGAATAATCTAACGACACCGCGTACTCCAAAATCCATCAAGCCATTGAGGCTGCAGGCTCAGCCAAAGCAACAGACTTACATACATACACCGGAAAAACATTAACCTATTTGGGCATTCTGTTCCGTTCCGTTCCGGTGGCGCACTGACCAGAAGTTCTTCTGCAGGGGTATTGATACAGCGCATAAAGGAGAACAGTGGAGGCTAAGGCACCCGTTGTTGTAAGCGTGTCCCCAGTAGCTACTCCTGAGTAAATGCGGTCTGCTACCTCAGATTCCGCTGTCGCCTACCAGCCACATGGGTAAAAATAAGAAAGAAGAAGAACAATGATGAGGTACTTACCTATAGCTAGGGATAGCCTTGTAAATAAATCAAAAGATACTTTAACAAAAAGGTTCGTATTTAAATTTACTGTCTTAAGAAAATCGTTTCTCATACAAACTTTAAATACTATTTCTAGAAAATTTATGGGCCGATTCTAATGCAACTTTATAACCCACAAGTCACGAAAGTCTAGTTTGTCGATAGACTACATTTTTAATGAAATAGGGTTGTCACTAAATAATAGTGATTTAAGGTAGAAAGACCTCATGACAGCGGCTGATAATGCTGTTAACGTGACCAAATTCTGGGCTGCTTCAGTGTAGTGTCTGCCATCGACACGTTAAGAAGGCAAGGCCTGTCACTAACTGCAATTTCATTGTATTTTATTGTTTTATTAGTAAGTAGCTATAAGTTAGTCTTAGTGGTGTAATCTTCTTTTTTTTACTTTATTGTTACCAAAGTTTTACTTATTGTTTTTTTTTGTGCCTAGTCGGTGAATAAACGGTTTATCTATCTATCTATCTATCTAAGAATGATTTAAGGTTATCAAAGTAATCTTAAAATTCGCTAATCTTTCTCGAAGTAAAGTATTTCAAAAAAGCAATCTATTCACAAACTAGAATTTTTATATTAGAATTAGAAATATTTATCTTATCTATCCATATTCAAGAAGTAAATTATAAGTTTGTAATTTTTTAACGATTTTGTGAATACGCTGTTACAATACAATACAATACAAAGCTTTAATAGTCACTACTGTCTCAGCCATTAGTCATGACTCAGTTTTAGATCATAATAAAGTTCTAATTGCTATTACAATTTACCCACGATTTGCGGCGGCTCACTGCCAATATTGCAAAATATTTGTTTTGTTTCATTTGTATTTAAATGCGTCTAATACCTAATACAGGGCTATTCGTGGACCGTGCAAAAAGGGAGAAAATTATTTTCTATTTGTGGACTTTGCAAGAATGAAGAAAATTATTTTCTATTCGTGGACTTTGCAAAAATAAAGAAAATTATTTTCTATTCGTGAACCGTGCAAAAATGAAGAAAATTATTTTCTATTTGTGGACTTTGCAAGAATGAAGAAAATTTTTTTCTATTCGTGGACCGTGCAAAAATGAAGAAAATTATTTTCTATCTGTGGACTTTGCAAAAATGAAGAAAATTATTTTGTATTCGTGGACCGTGCAAAAATGAAGAAAATTATTTTCTATTTGTGGACTTTGCAAGAATGAAGAAAATTATTTTCTATTCGTGGACTTTGCAAAAATAAAGAAAATTATTTTCTATTCGTGGACCGTGCAAAAATTAAGAAAATTATTTTCTATTTGTGGACTTTGCAAGAATGAAGAAATTTATTTTCTATTCGTGGTCGTTGCAAAAATGAAGAAAATTATTTTCTATTCGTGGACCGTGCAAAAATGAAGAAAATTATTTTCTATTTGTGGACTTTGCAAGAATGAAGAAAATTATTTTCTATTCGTGGACTTCGCAAAAATGAAGAAAATTATTTTCTATTCGCAACAAATTGGCAAATTTGATAATCGGTGTGTTGAAAAGGGCTCCTAGGGAAGTGGTACCCCTTCATCATATCAGCTCATATACGTCCCCACCGAGGGGCACGAGCCTACCCTGAATTAGGGCGATCGGGCCTTAGTCGATATATGGGCCCCTTATTTCATGGATATATGGGCGTCCCTGTACCTGAAAACTCCGGGGTGTAGTACTCGTAAGTTTCAGCTCAGCTTAGGCACCAAATCCAAAGAAATCTGGTTCGATTTTTAAGTATCCTTTCACTATCACTATCATTGTTGCAAGGTAGCTCTAAATGTTTTTTTACTAGAGGTACGATTCGTATTTATAATATAACTAGCTTATGCCCGCAGCTTCGCCCGCGTGGACATTGTTTTTATGACTGTATAAGAGGGTGCGCGGTGCGCGAGCCGCATACGGCTCGCGAGCGTGCAAATAACTTTTCTCCGAATCCCTCGGGAACTATTTTAGGATATGTTTATTAGTAAATAATTTCATTTCCCACCCCCTCAACCATCTCTAAAAATCACACAATCCATTGATCCGTTGCGATATTTAAGAAATTAACCAAAAGAGTATATTTTCAGTTCCCTCATTAACTGCATCGGGCTATGCTATTTTCACGGGATAAAAAGTAGCCTATGTTCTGTCTCGTGACACAGGCTACCTGCATGCCAAATTTCATCAAGATTGGTCAAGGCGTTGAAGCGTAAAAAGGTAACGAACAAACAAACACATTTTCACATTTATAATATTAGTAAATATTAACTAGTGGATCGCCCTGAACTGTGAACTCGTGTTTTTTTTTATTTACAACTGGTAAGCCCTTGGCATTATCAGCCTTGGCTTATGAAGTGATAACTTCTTTAGGCGCGTAGGTAATTTTTGAGATGGGGAAAAATCCATTGAACTCGCGACACTGTAACGTAACTGACACCGTACCAAAACGCTCGCAGATTCTAAACTTTGTTAACCTACTCGTTCGCCAGGAACACTCGAAGTGTCAAAACTTATAAAACTGTAAAATGTTTTCACTATCGGCACTCCCGGAGTGGTTAGCTTCCCGGGACCTTCACTTTAACTTGTAAAATCACTTGTAAGTATGTTAATTTGACAGGTGCCCTAATAACTTTAAAAACAAAGGCCCGCAGTGACCTTGCTCAAGCAAATTTGACAGGTGCCCTAATAACTTTAAAAACTAAGGCTCGCAGAGACCTTGCTCCACCAAATTTGACAGGTGCCCTAATAACTTTAAAAACAAAGGCCCGCAGTGACCTTGCTCAAGCAAAGACAGGTGCCCTAATAACTTTAAAAACAAAGGCCCGCGGTGACCTTGCTCAAGCAAAGACAGGTGCCCTAATAACTTTAAAAACAAAGGCCCGCAGTGACCCTGCTCAAGCAAATTTGAGATGTGCCCTAATAACTTTAAAAACAAAGGCCCGCAGTGACCTTGCTCAACCAAATTTGACAGGTGCCCTAATAACTTTAAAAACAAAGGCCCGCGGTGACCTTGCTCAAGCAAAGACAGGTGCCCTAATAAGTTTAAAAACAAAGGCCAGTAGTGACCTTGCTCAAGCAAATTTGACAGGTGCCCTAATAACTTTAAAAACAAAGGCCCGCAGTGACCTTGCTCAACCAAATTTGACAGGTGCCTTAATAACTTTAAAAACAAAGGCCCGCGGTGACCTTGCTCAAGCAAAGACAGGTGCCCTAATAACTTTAAAAACAAAGGCCCGCAGTGACCTTGCTCAAGCAAAGCCAGGTGCCCTAATAACTTTAAAAACAAAGGCCCGCAGTGACCTGGCTCAACCAAATTTGACAGGTGCCCTAATAACTTTCAAAACAAAGGCCCGCAGTGACCTTGCTCAACCAAATTTGACAGGTGCCCTAATAAATTTAAAAACAAAGGCCCGCAGTGACCTTGCTCAAGCAAAGACAGGTGCCCTAATAACTTTAAAAACAAAGGCCCGCAGTGACCTTGCTCAAGCAAATTTGACAGGTGCCCTAATAACTTTAAAAACAAAGGCCCGCAGTGACCTTGCACCACCAAATTTGACAGGTGCCCTAATAACTTTAAAAACAAAGGCCCGCAGTGGCCTTGCTCAACCAAATTTGACAGGTGCCCTAATAACTTTAAAAACAAAGGCCCGCAGTGACCTTGCTCAAGCAAAGACAGTTGCCCTAATAACTTTAAAAACAAAGGCCCGCATTGGCCTTGCTCAACCAAATTTGACAGGTGCCCTAATAACTTTAAAAACAAAGGCCCGCAGTGACCTTGCTCAAGCAAAGACAGGTGCCCTAATAACTTTAAAAATAAAGGCCCGCAGTGACCTTGCTCAACCAAATTTGCTCTCAATGCATAACTATGCGATATGATGATGGATGATGTAACACAATCGTGACTCGAGACTGCGAACTACCTAGTAAGGTCAACACATTTTTTGCACTAGGACTAGGCTTGATCACATTATCAAGGTCTATAACATTAAGTTTTGCACAAGCCGGTGTAATTTTGACAGGTAGCTTTTGAGTGATAGTTCTTATGTTATACATGAGACCTTTATTCCACAATTGGTGAGTCTTGATCATTTATGATTTTTATTTACAATTGGTAAGCCCTTGGCATCATCTCACCTGATGGTAAGTGACGATAATGCTGAAGATTGAAGCGGGCTTACCAAGATTCCCCAACGCAAGGGTGAACTGGCTATTTTATCATTAAGACGGAACACATCAATGTTGTTAACCCTGATGTTTGGCGGCAAGACAGACAAGATGGTAGTAGCTAGCCAGGCGGACTTAGAAAATGCCTTACCACCAACCAAACCGAGTCTTACAAGTTGATCCTACCGGGAATCGAAACCGTGATCTCCTGGTGTAATGCAAATGGACTAACCATTGCGCCAAGGAGGCGGTAAGAGCTTAAAATCAAATGTTAACTAAACACAACAAATATTTAGTAATTAAATTACACAAAAATATGCATCACAACATTAAAAACCTGTCAAAAGTATGCATCACAACAATAAAAATTGGTCAAAAGTATGCATCGCAACAATAAAAATTGGTCAAAAGTATGCATCGCAACAATAAAAATTGGTTTAAAGTATGCATCACAACAATAAAAATTGGTCAAAAGTATGCATCACAACAATAAAAATTGGTCAAAAGTATGCATCACAACAATAAAAACAGGTCAAAAGCGAGTCGGGCTCACACACGAAAGGGTTCTGTTCCATCATACAAGAAAACAATCACGTTTCTTATATGGGGGCTTATTGTTTATTTATTTTTTATTGTTTGTAGTTATTTATGCAATACAAATACACTTTCTGTGAAAATTCGTGGGTATTCTATCTATGGTGAGACGGTACAACACACCTGGACAGCTTCTTTCATTATATCAAGCACAAGTCCGATCTTGATCTTGATCTTCTTTCTCACCTATGGGATGGACCAGCCCGCTATCAGCTGGATCGCAAATCCCTACATGTGTAGTCGTGGCGTGGCCTTGCGCATGGGCCGCGTGCTGCCTCGTCCTTGGCCCGCACTGGGCGCGGACTGCACGGCTTTGACGGCCTTATAGTCATTGTGCGACGGGACATTCGGCCAGTAGGTAAAAATCAACATCATTTACTTATTGGAATTTAATTAAAACAACTCATTAATGAAAATACCCACCTACCTCTTCTAAAAATTCTAAACGTCTTTTCGTTTTATTGTGCCGCATAACATTAAAAAAATTTTTTTAACATAATTTTCCTAGATTACCTATAAAAAAGGTATATTTTCCTGAATCTTTACAAAATAATATATATTGAGGTATTTTTATAATATTAATTTCCGTAAAGATTTCAAAGTAATAGCGGTTTAAATATATTTTTATTTGTACATTTTTTGTCATTTCTTATTTTTTTCAAAAAATACTTACAAAAACTGCAATTTAGGTAGCGGAAATTAATTTCTCGTCCTTAATTTACACGAAAATGATACCAAACTTAGCTATATTCTAACGTTTTCAACTTTTCGAGTTTGTCTAAGTCGGAGTGCCCCTTTGATCCTCCCCCTCCCGCCCCAGAGGGGTCACTCCCGTGGGGTACCGATCTCGATCGGCCTCTTTTGACTCCCCAGAGAACTGTGCCAAGTTTCAAGCCATAGTCATGATTTCTAAAGGGTTGCCGATTTTTTCTTAGACAAGCGCCCCAACTACAAGGTAGATAACCTATTAATACGCTTCATAAAATACAGGCCGCTGACACACAGAAGGACGGACTCGGACGGACAGCGGAGGCGTAGTAATAGGGTCCCCTCGGTCACCCTTTCGGTGTATGGAACCTTAAAAATCACCAAGCTTTGATTTTGAAACCTCCTTACCGTGCAGTTAAGTTATCCAAACTTAACGTCACAATTTTATTGACCGAGCGAGCGCGAAGCGTCTCCGCTTCAGCTTGGGCAAAAATGCTTTTCATATGTCTGTCCGGCTGTTTTCCTCTACAGATCGCATTTCTTGTGAAATGAAGTGGGAGACGTAGCGTGGTGGTAGACCAACGACTTGGCGAAGGTCGCGGAAGGCCGCTGGATGCGTGGAAATCCCTGGGTGAGGCTTTTGCCCAGCAGTGGACGTCTTTCGGCTGTTAGATCGTGCCATTGAATTGCCTTTGGAATAAGTGGGGCTAGAAAGAATCAGCGGCGTGTGAGTGCGGATGCTGTGATCAAACCATAGAGCACATTGTTTTTGATTGCTCTTTAACTTAATATAGCGTGCAAAGGGCAGATTTTAAAACTCTTTTGCCAGACGCTTTACCTATATGAAGCAAAGATGTATGAAACTCTGACCAGTACGTTGCTATTCGATGAATAAATAAATGATTGTGATACTTCCTCATGACGAGGAGGAGAAGTAGTGCTAAGGTTACCAAAGTGCTAATAAAGTCAATCGATGAGCAAACACAAGGCGCGCGCGCACGCCGCTAAGTAGACAACCGGTCCGCAGCGAACTCTGGGCCGCAAGGTTGTATGTAATGTAACTCGAAGGCTTCGCCGTCCTGGAGGTTATACGGAGACTTTACTTTAAGAGTAGCTTTTTTTTTCACCCAGCAAGGGGTACCCTCAGCGGGAGGGAGGCGGTGAATCCTCATGGATACCCGTACAGCCGTCTGTAGGCGGGTTATGTGGGACTCACAGTTAATCTGTGCCTACCCAATAAACACCACCGCCAGCCTGCTGTTGGCTTTAGCCCGTGGGGCCTTAAAGCCCTCATCGGAGGCGACCCCACCCTGGGGAAGGGGAGTGGGTACTGTATCGATACCCACTCGGTATTGCAAAGACAAATTTTATTATCACAGCGGGCAGGTAAATCACTGTCAAAACAGGGGAAAGCTTACAAATGTTTCTTTCAAGATCCGATTTTAATTTAATGCTTGTAATTTATTTACTATGAGCGTCGGTGGCGCAACGGGAAGGGCCGGTTCGAGTCCCGCCACGTACCAATGTGTTTTCGAATTTCGATCTCATATGTACGTTTATCCGCTCTGTATATCCGACACTCTTACGGTGAAGGAAAACATCGTGAGGAAACCTGCACACGCCTGCAAAGAAACTCGCAGGTTGTGTGTGAAGTCGACCAACACGCACTGGGCCCGCGTGGTCGACTAAGGCCCGATCGCCCTAATTCAGGGTAGGTTCGAGCCCCTCGGTGGAGACGTATATATGAGCTGATGTGCATGTGTGTGTGAAAAGTTCAATGCTGTCATAAAACCTATGGCACTCAATCATGTAAATTTCCATAGTTCTGGTACAGTCAACACCCCACATTTACTGGCATACCTATCAAGACTGCTAAACCTTACTGGTATTATTAACTAGCTTTTCCCGCGGCTTCGCCCGCATGGACATCGTTTTTATGACTGTCTGACGGTGAGTGGTGCGCGAGCCGCAAGCGGGCTATGCTAATTAGTACAAAAAGTCAGAACAATCCGTTGCTCCGTTGCGGTGAAATGAACCAAAAGTATATTTTAGGGTTCCGTACCCAAAGGGTAAAAACCCTATTACTAAGACTTCGCTGTCCGTCCGTCTATCTGTCTGTCCGTCTGTTACCAGGCTTTATTTCATGAACCGTGATAGCTAGACAGTTAAAGTTTTTACAGGTGATGTATTTCTGTTGCCGCTATAACAACAAATACTAAAAATTAGAAAAAGTGAAACATCAAGGGGGGACCCCTTACAAAAAACGTGTTTTTTTTTAAACTTAACGAAACTAGCGCCATCTAGTATGATGGTACGGAAAGCCGTAAGTATGGCTCCCGGCTTAGAATAGAGCCATCCTATCTCATCCAATAGGTGTCGTAAGAGCCGACTAAGGGACTCAAACCGGAGGATGGGCATGCATGGGATGCGGGCAGCGCAGAACCGGTCATCGTGGAGATCCTTGGGGGAGGCCTATGTCCAGCAGTGGACGTCCTTCGGCTGATATGATGAAGTATAAAAAATAAAAATATCTCGGAAATGTAGGTAGCTACTTTTAACCCGGCAGAATAGGCTAGTTGACAATATTTGGAAATTATTTTAAAACTATAGCTAAGCATCTATTTCACCCCAAAAATATATTATATTAAGAAAAATAGGTGTTTTACATTAGTATTTTGAGTTTTTAGAAATGAACTTGAAATTTACCGCGAAAAAGGCCAAGACTGTCATGGCGTCTTGAATGACGTCACACCTCGCGAAACAGCCGTGTTTGTATATGTCAGTCAATTGTGTTTTCTAATAAATAATGAATTCCTCGTATTATAAATACTGTATAGTGCCCCAATGTAAAATTACAACGATAAAACGCCAAACAAATTATTCATATACGTTCCAAACAATAAACAAATACGAAGAAAGTGGTTAAAAATGGCAAGGAGGCAAGATGCTCTTACTTTATCAATTGATTCCACAATTTATTTCTGTGAAGATCATTTTGATGTAAGTATTGAACACAACGTGATGTATCTATTTATAAAATAGGTTTTTGCACCATAACAAATCTACAATACGTAGATTGGGGACTGGGTACTAACATAGGGACTGGTAACTGCTAATTAAATAAGACTTTGTTTGTTCTTCACATAATACCTACATAGAAGTTTTAACATTGCGAAACTCCGATGAACAAAAGTCGGTGTTCATTGCAAAAAATTTGACACCGTTATGTCAATTTTGGGCAAATTACTGCTGTTTGCTTTGTTAAATCCTGATTCCATGGCAAATTATACCTGTCTTTCAAGATGAAACTAAAAACGAACTGTATTAATTTAACAATAATTGCTGAAAACTCGAAATAACCTGTTCACTTTATACGAAAATGACAGATACAACATAGCGTTTCGCGCTCATTTCGCGAGGCGTGACGTCACGTTTCCATGCGCTTCTCTGATTGGCGTTTAATGTCACGTGATTAAACGCCTCATTTCGTCGATTTTATTTTCCAAAAATATTATTAATCTTTTATTATTTTAATAGAAAAGTTGTTTTTTTGTTTACTAATTATGATGGTTAATCATTAGAAACTCAAAGCCATCCGATTTGTTCTTAGTGGAAACAAGCCTATTGAACTATCGTAAATCTGCTAAAGCTAAACTACTAAATTCCGTGTCTGTACAGTTAAATAGGCTGAGTGTACTACACGCACGCACATGTGCGCACATGGTGTGCACTGTGACCGATGTGGTCAGTGCGCATCTCGTTTATTTATGACCTTGTCAGCTGCACCGTTGCACAATGCACTGGAGGTCCGCTCTTGAGCAGTTATGCAATATACATTACAAGTACAGTTCATTTGACTACTTTAATGATGAATGATTAAGATTAATGAACAACAATGACGAAATGTTTATTGTTTGTTTGTAAACACCGAGCGGCGAATTTATTGCTTCCGGGATGCTTTCATTTCAATTTATTAAATTTAATGTTAAGATAACTTAAATTAAGGCGCTAAGATCACTCAATCCGAGCAGGTTGGTTGTTTAATCAGGGGTCTCCAAACTTTTTAGCGTACATTGACTCCTCCACTAGGTCTCAAGGGCCATAGAATGAAAGGAATCGTCCTATGGCTGAGTTGCAAAACGATGATTGGTTGTGGATGTTATCGTTTTTTACAGATTTAACAAAACATATGAATGACCTCTATTTAAAATAACAATGAGAAAATCAGCTCCTGCCTAATTTATACACTCATATTAAGTCCTTTCGACAAAAAAATGTACTTTTTCAATCTCAGTTGCAAAAAAAAATGTTAAACGCATTTTAGTACTTGCCAAACATTTTGCCAGCAAATGTTTGGCAAGTACTAAAATGCGTTTAACATTTTTGGTTGGTGGTGAAGCTTTGGGAGTGTTGAAAAAAACTTTGAGTCCCGTTTTTGAGTCATTGATGCGATTGCGAACGAAATAAAAAAAATCCAAAACCCTTTTAACACCGATATAGAAACTCTAGCTCCAACTACAATTGGAATAGATATGCAAAGTAACGACATTTTCAAAGAAAAACATTCAAAATAATCATTTCAGGAATTCTATAAGAATCTTTCACTCTTACAATTTGAAAACTTGCAAAAATTTGCTCGCGGTACTACTTATTTGTGTGAAAAAACATTCTATTCTCCAAAATGAAGTATACAAAAAATGTTTACAGATCCAAAATATCGGATGAACATTTGAAGTCGCTGCTGATAATTGTGACTAGTAAACGGGATCCCCAACTACAAAAAATCGTAAGCGGAAAGTCCCATTTATTCATTACAGAACTACCTATGTTAATTTTTTGAGTACTTTCCATAATGAATTAGTCATTAAATAAAAACTTTGGATACTGCATATTTTGTATGATTTATTCATTTTATGCAACGTGTAATTCTATCTTCGCAAAACCTTAGGTCGTGACTCAGACTAAGAAACTGAGAAACCTTTGTTCCATGAATTTCAGAAAATACGAGAAAAAAAAAATTCGTCTCTTCATACAAATTGCCTAGGTCGGATGATCAAATTCCATGGAAAACTGGATATTTCTTTCACGGATAATTTCTAAAACTTGTAGAACAAAAGTTGTTTAGTTACATGGTCTGAGTTACCACTTAAGAGTTTTTGCGCAGTTGAACTACACGTTGTATATTACCGCACCCTGCCCGCAGGCCGTAGTTTGGAGACCCCTTTAAATAATGTCGAACGTGTAAGTCAATTCATTTTAAGTTCAAATCAATGCGGGCTTCAACGCGGCTGTTACGTAGAAACCGAACGCCCAATTCTCGATTTTTACAAGTTTTTATTAATTTTTATCACTTTCAAATAAGTTTGAAAAAATGTGTTCAATTAAAATGAAAGATCTTAAAGTCGCCAATTTTTGTGTGTTGGATTCGTTCAACATTAACTATTTGTTTTCGAGAAATGTACCAATTAATGCCAAAAACAGGGTCTACAGTATATTTTTTGACATTAAAAGTGGGAATATTTTTAAAATTGTATTCAATTAAATCGAGTTATTATTACTTGAAGTATATTATATATTTTTTTCATGGTGATAGCTTTACACAGTATTTCAATAATTTAAATTGATTATTGTCATTTGACCCATTTTAAGGCCTTAATTAAATTTCGAAAGATTAATTTCAGTGGTGGTATTTAATTTTTGACTTGTAAGTACGCTAACACCGAATGGAATTTAAATTTAATCTGCAATTCAAAATGCATCAACAAGATCATAAAGACTTTAATGAAGTACTCATCTGCTTTTACCTGGAGCTGGACAGTCATCGTAATGCTTTTTGCCTTCACCTAAAAACTACTGGACACACATGTCCCACTTATACTGGCATTAATCAAGTAGTTGACGGACAAGTCGATCATTGGCTTAGTTGAGAGCAAATTGTTCAAATTACCTGATGCCAGCGACGATCTTTTTTACACGACTGTGAAAAAAGGAGGGTTACGTTTTTGACAGTCTATGTATGTATGTACGTTCCCTCACATTTCCTAAACCACTTAACCGATCTTGACAAATGTGGTGTCTTTGGATTTGTGCCATCACTATGCGTGTCATTGGATATACAGATGTATAAAATTGGTGTAGGACCCAGGTTCTACTCATAATACTGAAGTTCTCAAAAAAATAATTTGAACCCTCCATAGAAAAATTATCAAAATTGGTCGATAAGGTGATCAATTTGTATGAAGTTACTATTTATGGGTAGATACTCTTATAGCGTAAATTAGCATATAATGTATTTTTTTTCTTTTTCATTCTTAGTATTACTAAAGTATAGAACAAAAAATCAACTAATAAACATAACAGAAATCCCAGACTTATAGGGCGTAAATTAGCATGTTACATATTTTTTCATTTTTTTACTTTATTATACTACTAGCGACCCGCCCCGGCTTCGCACGGATGCAATGTAGATACTATATGGGACAGTGTGGAGTGATTAATAATTTTATGATTAGTCTATACTACAGGATATCTTTGTATACAATGTTACCGCCGACCGCTGCCGACCGGGGCGAAACGTACGGCCCGCCAGCCGCTGTGCCTGCGCATTTTTAATTCTCTGCTTCGAAGATAATTATCCATTTAATTTTTAATGAAATGCTGTTAAGGACAGTTTTGATCTACATGAAATGTACAACGTATGTAATGTATTTAATTGGATAAAGAATACTGTATTGTATAAAATAGCTAGGTAAATAACACATATTTTTAATTTTAAAGATAAAAATGGTTACCGTGGGTTATCCTTAAGAGATAAATATATGCTATTGCGGACTTTTTATCGATATTTTTAAGATATACTATTCCGTAGTACATTAATTTGATCCATCTCGTAAGGTGTAGCCAGCGTTTGCAATTTAAGCGCACAAAAATATGTTTGTCAAGACATCACATTACAAATCTCTCAATTTTTCGGCATTTTTGTACTATAATATGTATGTATTATACATAAACCTTCCTCTTGGATCACTCTATCTATTGCTGAGAACTGCATTAAAATCAGTTCAGTAGTTTAAAAGATCTAGGCGAACAGACAGCGGAAGCGCCTTAATTTTATACTATGTAAAGAAAAAAAGTAGAAAATATTACATATTTTTAATTTTTTCAGTTTTTCTGTACCATAATATATACATATTATACATATAAACTTTCCCCTTTAATCACTCTATCTATTGCTGCAAACTGCATTAAAATCGTTTCAGTAGTTTAAAAGATCTAAGCGAACAGACAGCGGAAACGCCTTAATTTTATACTATGTAAAGAGAAAATAAGTAGAAAATATTACATATCTTTGAATTTTTCAGTTTTTCTGTACCATAATATATACGTATTATACATATAAACCTTCCCCTTTAATCACTCTATCTATTGCAGCAAACTGCATTATAATCCGTTGAGTATTTTAAAAGATCTAAGCGAACAGACATCGGAAGCGACATCATTTTTTGTAATATGTATGAAAGATAAAGATGTCTCATTATAAATCTTTGAATTTTTCGGCTTTTCTGTACTATAATGTGTACGTATTAAACATATAAACCTTCCTCTTGAATCACTCTGTCTATTGCTGAAAACTGCATTAAAATCAGTTGAGTACTTTAAAAGATCTAAGGGAACAGACAGCGGAAACGACTTCATTTTATACTATTTAAAGATTATCTATAGAAAAAAAATCAAATATTCAAAGTAACAAAAATTCCAGACTCATAGGATGTAAATTAGCTTAATAAGCATACAACATTATTTTTTTCATATTTAATATTACTATATCTATAGAACAAAAATCAATTATTATACATAACAAAAATTACAGACTCATTAGGCGTAAATTAGCATTTAAATTTTTGCATTTCTTTTTTAAAAAATTGCCATGATTGGACCGGTACAATGAATGAAATAAACAGACTATAATGATACACATCAGTGTTCTTTCGCGAGAATTTTATAATTCGGGTGTCGTAAACTAATGTGGAGACGTCACTTACTGTCGGCGCTAGCAGGGGGAGTTGGGTACACGAGTTTTTTCACTTGGTGGTCAACTGGGCCCACTTAGGCAGTGTGGTTAAAACGATGTTCGATTCATGTCATGTCTTAGATTTGCTGGCAACCACTTTAACAACCCCAAACACTGTCTGTTCATCTTTTTTTATTTTAATTTGAGTGCGTTTTATTATATCTCACCTGATGGTAAGTGAGGATGGTACACGCAAACTCAAATAACGCCTATTCAATATTTTGTAGTTTAACAGTGTTAACTGGGATTGGCTTGGGATTAACGACCACTTGTCCTGCCTGCGTCTTGATCCACACGTGCGATCTGTGTATGCGCATGTTTTATGTGTCGCGACTCGCGGCTCCGTATCTGCGATAAACGCGCAGGATATTGCCGATCAACCCATTGTTTCGGCCGTTGACTTCGAGCCGAGTGCAGCCGCCCCACGCTTTATAGGAAATAGGAATACATATATATGTAGAATTCAAATAGGTACGTTTTTTCGATTTCTAGCACGACCAAGGACGATGACTCCCACTTTTCGTTTCAGATGTTATGCTCTCTCCACGCCACGATTTTCTCTCAATGTTTCCAGAGCGCTGAGCATCGTGGCGTCTTATAGGGCCTGAGGCCAAGATACAGCTTGGGTCGCTGAGCCAGTGAAGTTGTCTAAAAAAGCATCTCTGTTTTTATTTTTATTTAGAACAACAAGTTTAATAGCGATTCTGCGAGCTGTGTACCATGGATCTCCTATGGATTTTTTCGTCTGTGTGTTGCATGTCGCGTGACGGTCGCTTTCGTCTGACGGTATGATCGTTTCGTCCTCTGTAAAGTTTCACTTTTACCGTGATTTCATAAAACCACAAACTTACTTTTTCCTCATTTCTGATTCGATCACGTAGGGAAACTCACACATAGGGGTACATAGGGGGGCTGTGGGGGCTGACTTTTGCGTTATACTCGTGACCGGGTGCTGTCCGTGTGAACTGGCCAACTCTTATAAAAGGAATTATTTACATTCAATGATTTTAATGTATAACTTCTCGTGTCATATTGTTTTCATGTTCTAATGACATACCTAATTTGTTTTATAACAAGGATGGATTTTGACGTTATAAACTATATATTGTTTAGAAATTTTTCACAATTGACACTATGTAATTACTATTTTATGACTATCAGAACGAGTGTAATTTGCCCTTTTTTAAATAAATATCTTGAATCTTTAATAGCTCGTAGAACAGATGGCCGTTTAGGCCGTAAAGTTGTTGAGTGGCAATCTCCCACTTGGACCGACAACCTGGTGAAGAACGCGGGGAGCTGCTAGATACAGGCAGCGCAGGACCTGTCGCTGTGGAAATCCTTGGGGAAGGCCTTGGTCCAGCTGTGGACTACGTCTTTCGGCTGACATGATGATATAATGATGATTTAGAACAACAAACAGTTAAATACAATAGAGTTTCTGTCCTCATACATTAACCAATAACTCATATATAAGGTCTAACAAAATTAGCTGAAACTATTTTAACTGGTGCTTCTACCCATGAAACTGAACAACTTTCCCCATGAAACCCATAGTCAAATCGCAAAAAAATGGCTCCCATACTAACTCGATCAGCTAATCAGCCAACTTAGTATGGGAAGTAATTTTTTTTTTGAGATTTGACTATGGGTTTCATGGGGAAAGTTGTTCAGTTTCATGGGTAGAAGCACCAGTTAAAATAGTTTCAGCTAATTTTGTTAGATCTTATATAATAAGTTAAATAATATGTTTTTTTACAATTAGCATCGTGTTACATACAAATAACATAGAGAGAACAACACTTCTAATTATCTAGTATACAAATAAGTTAGGTAAGACTATTTTACATGACTACCCCACAAAAAGAGCAATGGATTGACGTGATATTTTGCACAAGATAGTTGCAGGGGAAACTACTAATTAGCATAGCCCGACATAGTTCCCGAGGGATTTAAGAACACTCATTTCCTCACTCGCGGGCTGCTTGCGGCTCGCGCACCACGCAACCTCGAAGAGAGACATAAAAACAATGTCTACGTGGGCAAAGCCGCGAATAAAATAAATAAATAAATAAATATTCTGGGACAAATCACACATGGTCATCTGGCCCCAAAGTAGGATTCCCTGTGTTATGGGAACCAGAGACTGATATACATACTTATATACGTTTAAATACATACATATATAGATATATTTAACACCCAGACACAGAGCAAACAAATCTGCTCATCACACAAATACTTGCCCTGGGTGGGGATCGAACCCACAATCCTCGGATCAGTAGTCAAGGGCACTAACCACTGCCGTGAGCCACCGAGTCAGTCAAAAAAAAAAAAAGCTTAGTAAGTACGATAAATTTTGCTGAATGTAGTCATGTAGTGTAGTGTGGAAGAATAATAAAACATTTTGTTTAAACAATAATCTTGTTTTAAAGTTATCTAGACCCACGATGTGGCCAATTCCTCGAAGCGGCAAAACAGTGTGTCTTATTTCATCACACAATTGCATTATCGTTTCAGCTTACTTTTTACGTGCGAGATAACTGTATGAAACAGGTATTTTATAAACATTTATGCAACGAACCCGAGATTTTCCCGTGGGAACCACAGCCTCGTGAAGATAACGGTCGAGTTCACAAAAAGTTTACATACTTTTGGTCGAAGTTAGAAACATTATCAAGAGATACTGGGAAATACTAAAAAGGTGGTGTAGGTGTAAAGGCCAAAGTATATAAGGTCTAACTTAGCTGAAACTATTTTAACTATTGCTTCTGCCCATGAAACTGAACAACTTTCCCCATGGAACCCTTTGTCAAATCGCAAAGAAAAAATTTGGCTCTCCCCCCATACTAACTCGAACAGCTGATGTAGGTATATACGAGTAGTATGGGAAGTTCAATTTTTTTTTTGAGATTTGACTATGGGTTTCATGGGGAAAGTTGTTCAGTTTCATAGGTAGAAGCACCAGTTAAAATAGTTTCAGCTAATTTTGTTAGACCTTATATATTATAATAGTACTTATATACAGTATGGACACTCCCTCCCTTCCGCTCTCTAGATTCCGACTTCACCCCAGATTGATACAGATTGGTAACAGTTTGGTTCTCGAACGTATAGGATTTCGCCGTGATTTTGTTTGCTCCGTCATTTGTTTTTAGAAATGTCGTTTCACTACCGTTTGTAGGTATGCCGTGTCCGGGGTGTGCCTAGGCTTAATTCTAACCTGTGTCACAGATGAGATACTAGATACTTCCTGTGTTGTGTAGGCTGTATTGATTGGTCGTTTAGTTTTGTTTGATGGTAACTAGCAATTTATATTATGGCTTCGTCCTCTTAGTCTGCAGGTCTCACGAGGCTCTATTTTAGGCCTTTTCTAAACCTAACAATAAATATTAGATCAAAGAATATTTACTGCTCTACAGCTGGAATGATCGTCCACGTCACACATTGCTGTTTGACTAATAAATCCTACTTATATTATAAACGCGAAAGTTAGTATGTATGGATGTTTGCTACTCTTTCACGCAAAAACTGCTTTACGTATCTGGTTGAAATTTGGTAAGTAGACAGACTAGGACCTGGTTTAATATACGGGTTACTTTTTTCCACGCTCGCGAGCCGCTTGCGCCTAGCTCACTGCGCACCCTCGAAGACAGTCATAGAAACTATGTCCACGCGAGCAAAGCCGCGGTAAAAACCTAGTTTACTAATTTAATGTGTCGGAATCGCAACTTTTATTTATTTATCAACGGCAATATAGTTACAGAATAAAAATAATGTTATCTGTTATTTAAGGCTGCAAAGTTGTTATTTGGCGCGTGTTAGTTCGTAGCGAGGGTACCAAGTAACTAGTATCTCATCTGTGGCGAGGGTTTCAAAGGTACGAGACACAAAGTAACGAATATCTCATCTGTGGTGAGGGTTTCAAAGGTACGAGACACAAAGTAACTAATATATCATCTGTGGTGAGGGTTTCAAGGGTACGAGACACAAAGTAACTAATATCTCATCTGTGGTGAGGGTTTCAAAGGTACGAGACACAAAGTAACTAATATCTCATCTGTGGTGAGGGTTTCAAAGGTACGGGACACAAAGTAACTAGTATCTCATCTGTGGCGAGGGTTTCAAAGGTACGAGACACAAAGTAACGAATATCTCATCTGTGGTGAGGGTTTCAAAGGTACGAGACACAAAGTAACTAATATATCATCTGTGGTGAGGGTTTCAAGGGTACGAGACACAAAGTAACTAATATCTCATCTGTGGTGAGGGTTTCAAAGGTACGAGACACAAAGTAACTAGTATCTCATCTGTGGTGAGGGTTTCAAAGGTACGAGTCCCAAAGTAACTAATATCTCATCTGTGGTGAGGGTTTCAAAGGTACGAGACACAAAGTAACTAATATCTCATCTGTGGTGAGGGTTTCAAAGGTACGAGACACAAAGTAACTAGTATCTCATCTGTGGTGAGGGTTTCAAAGGTACGAGACACAAAGTAACTAGTATCTCATCTGTGGTGAGGGTTTCAAAGGTACGAGACACAAAGTAACTTTGCTGCCGAGCTAAACACACAATTTTTCACCTCACTACAGCGAGGATAATTTTTACGTTGCAAGAAAAACAACTTATCAGTTATTTAGTTCTAATTTTAAAAACTCTTTCCGCGCTAACTGATAAAACACAATTTTGTGCGCTACAATGGAATGACAAACAAAACCATTCCGAGCGTGTGAGGTGAAAAGCGTCGGTGGCTCTACCGGTAACGACTCGGTTCTTCTAACCAGAGGTACCGGGTTCAAATCTGGACGGCCAATGTACCAATGAGTTTTTCAAAACTTACGTACATACTTACCGATTGCTTTAACGGTGAAGGAAAACATCGGGAGGAAACCTGCACACGCCTGCGATGAAACTTGAAGGTTGTGTGTGAAGTCGACCAACCCGCACTGGGCCCGCGTGGTCGACTAAGGCCTAATCGCCCTAATTCAGGGTAGGCTCGAGCCCCTCGGTGGGGACGTATATGAGCTGATATGATGATGATGATGATGAGGTGAAAAGCGTCGGTGGCTCAAACGGTAATAAATAACTCGGTCCTCCTAACCAGAGGTCCCGGGTTCATGATGTTATCTTTGGCAGCAGCAGGTACTTTATTGTTGGACTAAGCATCACCTGAGTTACAATTGGCTGACTATAATTACAGGGGGTCTTGATAGACGCACCATTCTGTATTGCGACTGCCAAATTGAAGTTCAAATGCAGTTCGAAAATTAGGCGAAACTCCATGTGCCCTGCCGACTTCCTGTGCAGTTCTGATGCAGTCAGCACAGAAGTATTATTCTGACTGCAGAAGGTACTTATATCTGCAGGCCCCACATGGATTCCGGATTCCAAATGACTTCCGTACCAAACTACCACCCGTTGTTAGGATAAGTCTGTATTTTTAAAGTTAAGTGAGTTTATTGAGATTTTGTAGAATAAAGAGGAACATACAAAACGAGTCTTGAAGTCACTATGAAGCATGAATAGTTAGTAGAAGTTTAAAAATCATGAATACACAATCTTTCTGACAGCATAAAGGTAAGATCTTGCTCGACCTTGCGCCTCACTTGCCCCGTGAATGAGTGTCAATAATATGCGAATTAAATCAAGCGATCGGTATGCGCGTATGATCTGCGCTTGCGTCTTGATTTTCAACCGACTTCCAAAAAGGAAGTTCTCAATTTGCTTTTTTTTTGTATGTTTGTTACGTGATATCTTCGCAGATTGTGAAGCAATTTTTATGATTTTCTTTTTATTCTTTATGATATGTTGCCAGGTTGGTTCCATACTGGTTTCATAGAAATTGTATCGAAATCGGTTTAGTACTGTACTGCTATAAGTTGATGCGATGGAAGTAGTTTTTTTTAATGTGTTTAGCGTTTCAAATTATTATCTTTCTGCTTTGTATATGTAGCAACTGACATTAAAAAAAAGGCTAAGTGTAAGTCGGACTCGCGTACAGAGGGTACCCTCACACCTTTGGGCACAGAAACAACACTTAGATATATATATATAGATAGATATAATAGAATAGGAGGATAGAACAAGATAAAATAGAATAGGATAGAATAGAGTAGAATAGGGTAGAGTAGAGTAGAACAGAATAAATTAGATAAGAACAGAATAGAAAAACATATATTCCTAGAAACACAACACAATAAGAAAATAAAAAAAAACAACCATCTTTAGTTAAATCTAAATTGTAGGGCCGATTCCTGATCACCCGCCGAAACTTATATACTTTATGTTTCATCAACATGACTTGCCTTAACGCAAATGCAAAGCGTTCCGCAACGAAACATTTAATGCATTACGTTAATTAATACTAATTTAGACTTTTAAGAGCGCACTTGAAATACTTGGGAGTTACACATACCTACCACTACCAGTCATAATAATGTTGCAACTCGTAATTGATCTGAATCGCTATGTCTATTGAGTTACTACTATCGAAACTGCTACTTTTCATCATCATCATATTATCAGCCGAAAGATGTCCACACCTGGACATATGGGCCTCCCGCAAAGATTTCCACGACGACTGGGGCATGCGCTGCCGCATCCAGCGGCTTTTCCGCGACCTTCACCAGGTTGTCGGTCCACCGAGTGGGAGGCATGCTTACGCTACGTATTCCGGTGCGCGGTCGCCACTCGAGAACTTAACTGCCCCAACGGCCATCAAGTCTACGAGCTATGTGCCCTGCCCACCGGCACTTCAGTTAGTGATTCTGTGAGCTATGTCGGTTACTTTGGTTCTCTTGCGGATCTCCTCGTTTCTGATTCGATCGCGTAAAGAAACTCCGAGCATAGCACGCTCCATTGCCCTTTGGGTGACCTTGAGCCTTCTTATGAGGCCCACAGTAAGCGACCATGTCTCCGTTCCGTATGTCATTCATCACTGGCAAAAATTGGTCCAATTCGGTCCAAATCGGTTAACATTCAAGAGGTGAAAATCGTTATCGCCGTTTGTATGAAAAGTCGAATCTTCGCCGTGGGTTCACTCCTCTTAATAGATATCGTAGTGTGTGATGGGATGGATCCTAAATCATGGTTTAGCTCTCTCCAATGAATTTACTGTAACAGAATGTAGGATTCAGGATACATTGTCTAATTAATTGTGTTTAAACAGCCTTTTGAAAGCGAATTATATGTAGGCCAGTCTAAGACGGCCTTATCTTCTGGTCTGGAAGATTTCAAACCAGGCGCCTTCTTGGAAGCCGGAAGCTATTGTAGTATTATCTAAGAGCTGGTGAATCCAGAGCTGCAAGCATGA
Source organism: Coleophora flavipennella (assembly GCA_947284805.1). Taxonomy (NCBI): domain Eukaryota; kingdom Metazoa; phylum Arthropoda; class Insecta; order Lepidoptera; family Coleophoridae; genus Coleophora; species Coleophora flavipennella. The sequence continues at coordinate 3,935,960 of OX369255.1, forward strand.
AATATATATTATTGTTCAACATTATGCTACAACAAATTATACAGGATAATGATTTAGTGGGTACATAATTGAAATCTTAACCCTTCAACTACGAGAAACAAACGAACAGACAAGCAAGCAAGCATGCAAGGGGCACGCCTTTTCGCCGCGTTGCAGATTTCCCAAGATTTCAGAGTATTTTTGTATGAAACCTGTAAAAACTAATTACAAATCTAGTTAGCTAATGAAATTGTCTATCTATCCTTATCAATTTAAACATGATTTTTTTGCAGTTTTTTTTGCAAACAATGGTTTTAGGTTTCAACGTTTGTATGAAACCTGACACCGAAAGAGTTTAGAAACCTTCATACTGGAAAAAAATCTTTAAAATAACTGAAATAAATGATACGTATCGATAGCTTAGTCCCTCTACACTACAGTAATATGGTATAATTTGACATAAATCAGAACAGAATAGGTATACTTATTCCGTCATAATTATATACGTCAAACATCGTGCCAATTCGTGTGACGGCGCACTTGCCCGAGAAAATAAAATCGTGTCGATTCGGATGACGGCGCGCTTGCCCGAGAAAATAAAATCGTGTCGATTCGGATGACGGCGCGCTTGCCCGAGAAAATAAAATCGTGTCGATTCGGATGACGGCGCACTTGCCCGAGAAAATGAAATCGTGTCGATTTATATGACGGCGTACTTGCCCGAGAAAATAAAATCGTGTCGATTCGGATGACGGCACACTTGCCCGAGAAAATAAAATCGTGTCGATTCGGATGACGGCGCGCTTGCCCGAGAAAATAAAATCGTGTCGATTCGGATGACGGCGCACTTGCCCGAGAAAATAAATCGTGTCGATTCGGATGACGGCGCGCTTGCCCGAGAAAATAAAACCTTGTCGATTCGGATGACGGCGCGCTTACTTAACTTCTACCGATCCGATTCAACCGAAATTGAACCGATCCAAGATGTGAGCTATGCTTGACATAGCGGACTATAATTCAATTAAATTGATACTTAGAACAAGTGAACACCCTGTATGGTGCCTGAGTACTATAACGTCTACAATTACCCGTGCGCCGGAGAGCCCTATTTGCATTCCTGCAGTGACTATTTATAGTTCACAACCAGAACAAACGGAGCTTCTCAAGCGCATCTGTTGTAGGGGTAGCAAAACAAAATTGTTCGTTTCAAGAAATAGAATAGAATAGAATAGAATAGAAAAACACAACTACTTAACTTGTTGTCACTAAGTAATGAATGATGCGAGCAGCGCAGGACCGGTCGTCGTGAAAATCCTTGAGGGAGGCTTTTGTCCAGCAGTGGACGTTGTTCGGCTGATATGATGATGATAAATTAACGCAGGACCGGTCGTCGTGAAAATCCTTGGGGGAGGCCTTTGTCCAGCAGTGGACGTTTTTCGTCTATGATGATGATAAATTAACGCAGGACCTGTCGTCGTGAAAATCCTTAAGGGAGGCCTTTGTCCAGCAGTGGACGTTTTTCGGCTATGCTGATGATGAATTAACACAGGACCGGTCGTCGTGGAAATCCTTGGGGAAGGTTTCCAGCAGTAGACGTCTTCCGGCTGATATGATGATGATAAATGAATGAGAAATAGGTTCTAGCTCAGTGCGACTTGTGTGGTCACATCGATCATACAGGTTAACTGATTAAAGTACGGTCATTATACCTGGATGGATTTGACTGTGTAGTATCATTTTTAGGGTTTCGTACCCAAAGGGTAAAAACGGGACCCTAATAATAAGATTCCGCTGTCCGTCCGTCTGTCTGTCCGTCTGTCACCAGGCTGTATTTCATTAATCGTGATAGCTAGACAGTTGAAATTTTCACAGATGACGTATTTCTGTTGACGTTATAACAAAGAATACTAAAAATTAGAAAAAGTCAAAACTCCATACAAAAAACGTGTTTTTTTAAACGTGAAGAAACTAGCGCCATCCAGTATGATGTTACGGAACCCTTTGTGCGCGGTTTTGACTCGCTCTTTACCGGTTTTTATAGATCGATCGTGCTTTGCAAGGTACGTTAAACCGATGGTGCCAGTAGCTGTATCACTAGATGTCGTTGTAATGTCAAATGACAGGCGGCGGCGGCGGCTTGAAAAACTTCTGACACTGGGATTAAAATGACAGTACAACCTTCACTGACCCGGACTTGGCCCCCCTGTTTGGAGTACGACCCCACCCTTCCCGAGCTTGGGGAGGGAGCCGTGCCCCAATAGGGTGTGTTTATGGGTTGTGAACTATAGTAAAGTCATAGCTTTTTCGTTTTAATTAAAAATTTGAGTGCGTTTGACTATATCTCACCTGATGATAAGTGACGATGTAGTCGAGGATGGTACACGGAAACTCAAATAATGCATATTCACTCTCGCCTTGAAGAGCCTTGATGAATGATGGATGAGTTACGATTCTAATTTTTGTAAAACTAATAAATTTATTTCTCTTGTAATAATTTGATTAGTAGTATTTAGTGTAAGCTAACTTGGATTTTAACCTACCACAAAATGAGTTTCATTTGAGTGTTTACTTTGACTCACTGAAGATACCTATATGTTGTTTGCTGACTCTACTAATTCCCGATGCAACGGATTTAACGCGTTAACATTTAACTCCTAATTGGGCTCCATCATGTCTTCAGAAGAAATTATAAATAAATTCTCGTTTGATCTGCTTATTTGAAGAATATGAGAGTTTACACTCGAGAACTTTAGTGGTTCTACTCGTAGCTAGGGCATTTGGATAGACGAGAAAATAAATGAAGGTGGTGGACGCTGAGGGAACGAAGGGATATTAAAGTAAAATAATATAGGTAGGCTCGAGCCCCTCGGTGGGGACTTATGTGAGCTGATATGATGATGATATTTATTGATTACTGTACACAAATGTTTAAATAAAAAACAGAAGACGAGTACAAAGGTGAATTTTATCCACAATTGGTAAGCTCTTCACATCATCTCTCACCTGGTAAATGACGATGATACCGAAGATGGAAGCGGGCTTACCAAGATTCCCCATTTACGCCATTTACGCTCTTCGCTAACCTATTTGTATCGGAACCTTTGAAATTAGTCACGTGACCCGGAAATCATTCGGAAGAAAGATTATTCGCTAAATGCAACCACCCAATCTGAAGTGATTGTAACGTTAATTACCGCGTATTTATCAAGCCACAGGCTATAAATAACGCAGCGGAACGGAACCGTGACGAATGCACTAAAAGCCTTGCTCCGGCCACGGTGCACGGTGGAGAGCCATCATTAGGACTGTTACGAATACATTACATGCTCTCAGCGTGTAACCACACCCTGGACACTACATATAACGGGCCAGAAATGACATTTCAAAAAACGAATGACGGACTGACTCCTTGCCTGCGTCAGTGTTTCACGATTCCTATAATTTGGGGATCTTCAAGGCAAGAGTGAATAGGCATTATTTGAGTTTGCGTGTACCATTCTCGACTGCATCATCACTTACCATAAGGTGAGTTGCAGTCAAACGCACTCAAATTTTTAATAAAAAAAATAGGAACAAACAAAATGGCGGCGAAATTCTATACCACAGAGTTACAATATTAGGCAATATCGCAATACTGTGCCTATACGTTCGACAATCAAACGGTAACCAATCTGGGTGACGAGGGGGTGATGAGGTCGCAATCTAGAGAGTGGCAGGGAGTGTCTATACTGTATGTTAGTACTAACTAATATATTATAGGGTGACTGACTTTTAATTAGTCCTTGATAGAAAAGGATATGAATGTATTCGTGATTACTAACAACTTTCCCAAATAAACTATACGTATGTTAAATCTCAAAAAAAATTTTGAACTTCCCATACTAAGTTGGCTGATTGATCAGTGATCAGCTGATCGAGTTAGTATGGGAGAGCCAATTTTTTTTTTGCAATTTGCCTAAGGGTTCCATGGGGAAAGTTGTTCAGTTTCATGAGTAGAAGCACCAGTTAAAATAGTTTCAGCTTATTTTTTTTTATTTTTTTTAATCACAATTGGTAAACCCTTGACAACATCTCACCTGGTGGTAAGTGATGATGTTGCCGAAGTTGGAAGCGGGCTTACCAAGATTCCCCAACGCAATGGGGAACTGGCTATCTTATCTTCATGCCGGAACACCCAATGATATCAACATTGATATTTAGCGGCAAGACTTAGATAAGATGGTGGTAGCTAGACAGGCGGGCTTAGAAAATGCCCTACCACCAACCAAACCGAGTCTCACAATTGACCCCACCGGGAATCGAACCCGCGACCTCCTGTGTAAAGCCAGTGAACTTTGCCTCTGGGCTACGGAGGCGGTTAAACCTTAATTTAATTTTAATTTTGTTACACCTTATATATTTTGGTGTATCATAGGGAAGCGTAAAGCAGAAACCTGGTGCTGATAGCTAGCTCTACAGATACTACAGTCCTTGTCCTAAGTCACATGGCCATTGTGAGAAGCATGTCATGTTAGCCATACAATTTTGGTGAAGTGACCGTCTCTAAACACTAGGTATATACATAAAAAAAAAATCGAGCGAGACCTACAGTACTCGCATATGATGTGTAACATGTGACAAAATACTTTAGGTTAGTTAGATTTGATGACGATATTGTACGGGTGGCGGATCCGACAGTAACGAAAAAAACCGACCAAGTGCGAGTCGGACTCTCGTAAAGTAGAATTCCGCGCTTTCGCGACTTCCTGTTACACATTTCCGTCCCATTTGACGAAATCACTCCCACAAATTGCAGGAAAGCGGAGCAAAGATGTTACACATCAATAATTTGTGTTTCGTAAATTCTTAGTGTGAATATTTATTCGTACACGCGTTTTGTCTCTTAAAAGATAAGAAAAAAAGACAATAATTATCTTCAGCAAATATTTTTACTTATTTATTACAGCTCATATACGTCCCCACCGAGGGGCTCGAGCCTACCCTGAATTAGGGCGATCGGGCCTTAGTCGACCACGCGGGCCCAGTGCGGGTTGGTCGACTTCACACACAACCTTCGTGTTTCTTCGCAGGCGTGTGCAGGTTTCCTCACGATGTTTTCCTTCACCGTAAGAGCGTCGGATAAACGATCATATAAAATCTAAATAATAAAACACATTGGTACGTGGCAGGATTCGAACCATGACCTCCCGGACAGGAGGTAGCAGCCCTAACCGTTGCGCCACCGACGCTCTAATTAATTACCTAATAACCTAACCGTATTAATAAACAATTAAACACCCTTCTGCATAAAAACATTAGGTACCCCTCTTTTTTGGCCAGTCGAGTAAAAATGTATCCTATGTCACTCACGGGATCATGACATCTCTAACGACACCTCGCACTTCAAAACCCATCAAGCCAAGCCGTGTCCTTTAATGGGCAGTCGGGTAAAAAGAAAATGTAGATACCTAAAATCCGTCTATGTTTATGTGAATGGATACCGTGTTTTACAATATTTTACAAGCTTAGATATAACTATTATTTTTTTACCCAAAATTGGTAAGCCCTTGGCATCATCTCACCTAATGGTAAGTAACGATGATGCCGAAGATGTAAGCGGGCTTACCAAGATTCCTCAACGCAATGGGGAACTGGCTATCTTATCTTTAAAATCGGAACACATTAATGCTGTTATTATTGAGTCAAAAGACTTATGCCCGCCCTTCCTTCCACCAACCAAACCGAGTCTTCCTAAGTTAGACTCGGCTGGGAATCGAACTCGCGACGTCCTTATGTAAAGCTTATTGACTTAACCATTACGCCACGGAGGCGGTTTATGTAAGGTCACAAGTTTTTATTTAAATTTTGCAACTTGATTTGTGATCATGTTGTGGTTAGTTTTTCCCCAAATGAACATAATATCCATGATGAGATTTGGGTTTTTCCTTGGACTAGCAAATCGCTGTTGGAATGAAAATCATCTAGTAGGTATCTTATCTGTGCCAGAGGTTTTTGATTACACCAAAGAAGTAACAAAACTGGTGTAGGTCCCGTTAACTGGGGGTTCTATTCGTCATACTGAACAACTTTCCACGGGAACCCATAGTCAATACTCAAAAAAAAATTGGCTCTCCATATTATACTAAAATGCACAAAATCGGTCGATCGCTGATCGATTTGTATGAATAGTAAAAAAAATTTGGTATTTATATTCTACCTATTCCGATAAGTACATACATACAAACATTAAGTAGGTAGGTATACAAAAGCGAAGTAGGCAATGTAGATGTGACTCACGAACGCTTCCTGTCGAATCGATTGACCTCTCGAATGTAAAATTGGGTTTATAAGATAAACCTAGATAGATAGGTATTCTTATTTGTATTTTGTGTATTCCGTAGGATTCTACCTATTCCGATAAGTACATACATACAAACATTAAGTAGGTAGGTACACAAAAGCGAAGTAGGCAATGTAGATGTGTCTCACGAACGCTTCCTGTCGAATCGATTGACCTCTCGAATGTAAAATTGGGTTTATAAGGTAAACCTAGATACCTAGATAATCTTATTTGTATTTTGTGTATTCCATATTAGAATCAAAGTAACCGACATAGCTCTCAGAATTGCTGAACTTAAGTGGCAGTGGGCGGGGCACATTGCTCGTAGAACAGATGCCTGTTGGGGCAGTAAAGTTCTCGAGTGGCGACCGCGCACCGGAAAACGTAGCGTAGACAGGCCTCCCACTCGCTGGACCGATGACCTGATGAAGGTCGCGGTACGAAGTAACTGTTTAGTAATCTGTGGTCGCGGGAAGCCGCTGGATACGGGTAGCGCAGAACCGATCGTCGTGGAAATCCTTGGGGGAGGCCTTTGTCCAGCAGTGGACGTCCTTCGGCAGATATGATGATGATGATGATGATAAATATGATGATTCTGTAACTATATTTCCGTTGCTAAACATATAACAATTGCGATTCCGACACATTAAATTATGAGTAATATTCTTTCCCCTCCCCCCTCACTCTTTCTCTCTCTCTGTCTCTCTCTCATAGCGTGTGGCACAATTAACAGTGCTATACAAGGGCAAAGTATATACATATATTAGTACTAACGTAACAAGGGATAGTATATAGATGGCGGTTGCCTGGTGTTGCACTTAGCATCACCCGTGGTCACGTGTAAGGAGGGCATGTTAGATTTACACCTATGGACTTGTGCAACGCGACCTCCATACACATCTGGAATCAGATGTGCAGGTTTCCTCACGATGTTTTCCTTTACCGTAAAAGCGTCGGATAAACGTACATAATATGAGATCGAAATTCGAAAACACATTGGTACGTGGCAGGACTCAAACCACGACCTCCCGGATAGGAGGTAAAGGCCCTTGCAGTTGCGCCACCGACGCTCTCACTCGTTTTTACGATAGAGCTAAATCAAAAATACTTCTAAAGACCAACTACATATTATATGTATGAATAAATCCTGATAATCTCTACTGTAATGGGTCTACAGGGAAATAAAATTACCCGTGGACCCGTCAATGGGTCGAATCACCGGGTCCACGGGTAATTAGTGTTTTTTTTTCGCTTTTTCTGATTTTTAGTATTTGTTGTTATAGCGGCAACAGAATTACACATTCTTTGAAAACTTCATTGAATACAGCCCGCTACAAGATGGACAGACGGACAGACAGCTTAGACTTAGTAATAGGGTCCCATTGGTCACCTGTACGGAACCCTAAAAATAACGGCCACAGTGCTAATTTCAATTGACGACTTTGAAATGACATTAATTACCTACCTATTTAATTACTTTTTACCGTATGAAATCTAAACATTTCAAAATGTTTCATTTTTCTTTACATCATCATCATCAATTCATCATATCAGCCGAAGGACGTCCACTGCTGGTCATAGGCCTCCCCCAATGATCTCTACGACGACCGGTTCTGCGCTGCCCGCATCCAGCGGCTTCCCGCTACCTTCACCAGGTCATCGGTCCACCGAGCGGGAGGCCTGCCTACACTACGTTTTCCGGTGCGTGGTCGCCACTCGACAACTTTTTCTTTACATGCCTTATTAAAAAACTGACCCTTGTACTTATATAGGGTGACTTTTAATTAGTTTTTGATAGTAAAGGATATAAATGATCTCGTGATTACAAACAACTTTCCCAAAGAAACTATATGTCAAATATGAAAAAAAAATTTTGGTCCTCGATACATTTTTGCCTATTTGATAACTTATTTTGTATCGAGACCCAAAATTTTTTTTTCTGATTTCACATATTAGTTTCTTTGGGAAAGTTGTTTGTAATCACGAGTACATTCATATCCTTTGCTATCAAGAACTAATTAAAAGTCACCCTATATACTTATATGTACTTGTTCTTATAATGCCAATAAGTAACAACGAGTTCCAGTTGGCTGGCTCTTACGTTTCATGTCGCGTTGTCGTGTTTTGCAAATAACAAGAAAATGCAATTGGTTGCGGACAATCAGAACAATTTCGTTGTTTCAATTCAATAAGGCACTCGCCTACCTACTAGGTGTACATTTGATAGCATTAGTGTCAAGGGCTTAGTTGGCAGTGGCACGGTCTTGTTGAAATAACTAACTTTGCCACTTTACTCAAACCTGCTAAAACATGGCAAATGTTCTACACTGTACAGAGGCCAGCACATCAAGCTATACACTCATAGTGCGATTCTGATCCGTACGCATTCGGCATAAGAACGGTACAAAGTTCAAAGTGTGTACCTTGATGTGCTGGCCTGTGTACTTCCGCGTCAAATTTTAAGGGTTCCATACACAAAGTGTAAAAACGGGACCCTATTAAGAGACTCCCCTGTCCGTCCGTCTGTCACCAGGCTGTATTTCATGAACCGTGATAGCTAGACATTTGAAATTTTCACAGATGATGTATTTCTGTTGCCGCTATAACAACAAATACCAAAAAAACAGAATAATATAAATATTTAAGGGGGGCTCCCATACAACAAACGTGATTTTTATAGATAATGGTACGGAACCCTTCGTGCGCGAGTCTGACTCGCACTTGGCCGGTTTTTTCGTTTTTTAATGGTATTTCTGATGGTATAAGTGACGATGATGCCGAAGATGGAAGTGGGCTTACCAAGATTCCCCAACGCAATGGGGAACTGGATATCGTATCTTTAAGCAATGCTGTTGACATTGATGTTTGGCGGCAAGACTTAGATGAGATGGTGGTAGCTAAGCTAGCCCGCCTAGAAAATGCAATGCCCTTCTACCAACCAAACATAGTCTTCCAGAGTTAGACTCCGCCGGGAATCGAACCCGCGACCTCCGTATTTTCCTGCTAATGGACTTAACCATTACGCCACGGTGGCGGTTAATACATACAAACATTTGGCACACCTGTTTTGAAGCCCACATATACAGGGTGTAACAAAATTGGTGTAGGACCCGTTAACTGGGGGTTCTACTCGTCATACTGAACAACTTTCTCTCTAAGGAATCCAAAAAAAAATTGGACCCTCCATACTATAATGCACAAAATCGGTCGATCAGCTGATCGATTTGTATGAAGAGTACATTTTTTTACGTTTTCAGCAAAGTCGTAGATCAAAAGTTGTTCAGTAGGATGAGTAGAAGCCCCAGTTAACGGGACCTACACCAATTTTGTTACACCCTGTATACATAGTAACATGACCGATGACCTGGTGAAGGTCGCGGGAAGCCGCTGGATGCGGGCAGCGCAGAACCGGTCGTCGTGGAGATCCTTGGGGGAGGCCTATGTCCAGCAGTGGACTTCCTTCGGCTGATATGATGATGATGATGATACATAGTAACATATACGGGAATTGTGCAATTCTAAGATAGTTACGTTTATATATTATGTATGACTGAATAAATAAATACCTACCTAAACTTCCTTTTTTTGCAATCGGTAAAAAATGTAGGTTTTTTTTAATGTAAAATATAGACTTATTATTATATAATTTGAATAGTACCGAATATTTAAATGACTGATTATTTTTTAATGAATATTTTCAATTAATGACAAGTCATGACGTCACAGGCCCAAATAGCTACTATGAAAAAGTTCTTGATGGCGCTAGCTTCATGTTCAAAAACCATCATACTATATGGCGCTAGTTTCTTCATGTTAAAAAAAACGTTTTTTGTATGGAGATCTCACTTATTTTTTCACTTATTTTTAGTATTTGTTATTATAGCGGCAACATAAATAAATCATCTGTGAAAATTTCAAATGTCTAGCTATCACTGTTCATGAAATACAGCCTGGTGACAGACGGACGGACGGACAGCGAAGTCTTAGTAATAGGGTCCCGTTTTTACCCGTTGGGTATGGAACGCTAAAACCGGCCTCCAGTACAAATCATAGTTGACGACTATGAAATGAATTTAGTTACATATTTACTGTTTTTAAATAACTTTTTTTTACAGTAAGAAATCGATAAATCTCCAAATGTTTTTTTTTAATTAACACGCCTTATAAAAAACTGAACAGGGCTAATTATGGCAAATTTATAGGGACAACATCATATCAGCTCATATACGTCCCCTCCGAGGGGCTCGAGCCTCACTCTGAATTAGGGCGATCGCGGGCCCAGTGCGGATTGGTCGACTTCACACACAACCTTCGAGTATCTTCGCAAGCGTGTGCAAGTTTCCTTACGATGTTTTCCTTCACCGTAATAGCGTCGGATAAACGTACATATGAAATCCAAATTGGAAAACACATTGGTACGTGGAAGGATTCGAACCACGGCCTCCCGGACAGGAGGTAGCGGCCGTAACCGTTACGCCACCGAATTTTCAATTAAAGTTTATTAATACGTTATTTTTACATCTAACTAATTCGCCTTTCAACTTTAATTACTGGGTCGTAGATCGAACTGTTGATAAAGACAGTTCTAATTTCGATTTGTGAAGTAACAAAATTGTAACAAATACTGGAGGCGTTCAACGCACGTAACGCAGTTTTTGAAGATTTTTGACCTTCCTTCCCCTCATGTAACGCGCAGTAACGTTTTTCTGTACCACCCCCCACCTCCCTAAAAACTCCCAAGTGACTAAATTATTACCTAAAATTTACACTAAATAAAATAAAAATGACGTACAATAAATACAGTCGAGGGATTCTCCGTAGAAAACATAAATAAAAAGGGTTGATTTTAATTCGTAGATTTTTATTTAAATAAAAAAACCAGTGTTACATCACGCGTTGTTCGAACCTGTTTCATTCTGTTTTAGTTGTACCTAGGGTTGCCAGATCTACTATATAATATAGTATCTTACTATATTTTGGGCCAAGATACTATATACTGTTGAAAAAATATATAGTAGACAAATCTACTATATTTTAGCCATACAGCGACGTGTCTGTCATACATACTTAAATCGAGTTAAAAAACACGCGTTCAGAAACGAACCCCGAAATACTAAACAAAACTGAGCAGATCATATCATAAGCAAAAATCACATTGTTTGTGTTTCTGAACGCAACTTTTAAGTGTCAATGTCAAATATCATTCTGTCTGTACAGAGATATGCTATATATAAGGGGAGGTAACAAATCTCTGTGTCTGTATGATGTCCTAGCACCAGTTCTTTGTACCTTTATTGTTCGGTTCGCCTCTTTTGTGTGAAATATACTTACAAAATGAGTGATTTAAATGCTGAAAGTGGAAGTGAAGAAGATACAGATAGGGAATCAAAGTTAACTGGGCCTACCCGGCGGAAAAAGCGATTAATAATAAACTCATTAAAATGGCCCAAAGTTCCCAAAAATATAATTACATGAAAAAATAAAGTCTACTATATATTTTAACTGGTTACTGTTTTCTTTTGACCCCCTAAATGGAAATCTCCTATATTCTTCTTGAATTTTTCTGGCAACCCTAGTTGTACCGCCCCTGTAACGCATCGTAACATTTTACAAGACCCTCCCACCCCCCAAATTTCGTTACGTAATACTTGAACGCCCCCCATTATTACTAATGAGTTTTCTGCTTCTATTTTACTAAGACTAAGCACTAAGCGGAACAATTTTCACGATCCATTGAAATGGGTGTCAAACCTGTCTAGCTAGCTAGTGTGTATGCAAGTAATTATAAAGCACATCTTATCGAACATACAACTGTTGATACAAAATATTATTATTTTCCACAGCCACTAAAATAATTAATCAATTTATCGATTGCTTTCTGGATGCCTTTTAGCTAATTAACCAATCTAAATTATTATTATTACTATCACGTGTATACTACTAGCACCATCTATCAGACGCCGGTGGAACTATGTGTACTGAGTAGAACGTTTACGCTTATTTCGCCATCGACTTCAACTGTCAGGATGGCCGAGCGGTCTAAGGCGCCAGACTCAAGGTTAACCTTGCCCGTTCTACGGGTATGAGCTGTTCTGGTCCTCTCTGAGGGCGTGGGTTCGAATCCCACTTCTGACAAATTTTTTGCTTAACTTAATTTTTTACTTGTGTATTGAGACATTTATTTTTATCGAAGTAACTACACTCGGCGGCACAGAAACTTGGCAACCTAATTTTTCTTAATACATTTTGATACAAAGAGGGTGCCCAAATAGTTACAACTATTTTAATCAAGAAAAGTAAGGAAACTACGAAGTGCACAGTCGATAGGTTAGATGCCTGGCTACAAATTTGTAAAAAAGCATAGCGCCGCCAGTTGTTCGCAGAACCATTGCAAGCTCGCGAGAGAGGGCTACGTTGGATGAGGACATGCGGCATCCCCTACATGGGCGCGAGGTACAGCCGCAAAGGCTAAAAAGTCGGAAAAGCTTTTTAAAACATGTCGACCCCCTCAAAACTCAGCCCTCTCAAGCGAGATGCAACATGTGGCGTGCTCGAACACCGCTATCTGACCCCTTTGTCCCGCTTTTTGAGAGTCTACCGGCTGGACATATATTACCATGGCCGATCTGGAAGTCTTTAAATCGACAGGGCAAGCATTTGTGTGATGAGCAGATTTGTTTGCTCTGTGTCTGGGTGTTAAATATCTATATATGTATGTATTTAAACGTATATGTATGTATATCAGTCTCTGGTAACCCATAACACAGGGAATCCTACTTTGGGGCCAGATGACCATGTGTGATTTGTCTGAGAATATTATTATTATGTTTATCTCAGATTTTTCAAACTCGGCTTGTTAAAAGGCCGGTCCTTTGGAAGGCGTACGTGGGGATACAGATCCAACACGCAGAGGCCCCTTTGAGATATTATAATGTGTTGTGATGTGTACACCTAGCGGGTGCCGTCTCTGCCTGTACCATAGAGATTCACCCAAAGACAGCACCCGCCAGGTGCAAGGACTATTACACAAAAGATGGGAACTATGCCGGGTTATGGATGGGTAATTGCTGGACTGGTTGCTGGGATATTGATGAGACTACGGGACGCCTGCCAATATCAATTGTCTCATCTTGAAATCATGGCAGGCGGTGACTTGCCGCTCACTAAATGGGCCCCCTATATTGTGCTACCAAATGGCAGCAGGGTGGCAACATTGGTGTGAGCGTCTAAGGTTGTCGAGAGGTGAGTCTGCGGGGTCCAGATCCCTACACGGTCAGCAGGCCCCCGGCGTTATGACATTTTACACTTCCAACCTGGAGCATAGGTTCCGCTCTTGCTATCTCCACTCTCGGCCGGCCAATTAAGTCAAGCACAAGAGGCGAGGGCCAAATGAACACGGGCCCTCTGGAGTCGGGGTGCGAGGTGTCGCCACTCACCTACAGCTCACCACAAGCTGCCCCTGCGTTATTATTATTATTATGTTTCTTTATTCCGCGATATCTTCTAAACGGCTTGATGGATTAGAGTGCGAGGTATCGTTAGGTTCGTCTTGGTCTCGTGAGTGACATAGGATAGGTTTACCCGACTTCACATAACGAGAGGTATTGTTTTTATGCAGATTTTTAATTTAAAGTTATGTCACACCCTTTCTAAGGTGGCTGGTAAGTGGTACATCTAATCTACAAACTGGTGATTGTATACACGAAACTGAATTTTTTTTTCAACTATGGTGAAATCAAAAAAATTAAAAAACAAAATCGAAAATCGAAAAAAAAATGAACGAAATAAAAAAAAATCGAAAAAAAATGTGCACTTTTCATACAAACTTGTGTTATCAACAGATGTTTTTTTTATAGAGTAATTTTTTTTTTGGGATTTCTGCAAAGTATGTAGAACAATAAGAAATAATAAAGAGTCGATTTGCTCCGAAACTACTGGACCGATTGAGTTGAAATTTGGTGCACATATGCAAGCCAAATCTATAGTGTAACGTAAATAAATGAATTTTGAACAGGATAACTTCTGAGGATAAATTAAAAAATAGAAAAAAAATACGAGTGTGCTTTAGACCACACGACTGAAGTAAAACTTCATATGTAGGTATGAAAGTAAATACTTAGTCTTCACAAAATAATCAAATCTTTTTTGTCATATGGAGGTATAGACAGTTTACGAAAAGAGTTTTATTATCCTCTGAAAATGATGAAATCTTTTCTATCTTATATTATGTTTGTTTTGATTGTTGGACAACCGGTATTGTTGGTAAACAAAAATAAATAGTATCTCTCTTTCTATCTTCACTAATTTATATATCCCTCTCAACTTCCGTTCCCCTCGCCCGATCCCACTTCCGTAACACTCTGGTCACGCATCCACCAGCTTACTCCCCTAGTCAAGCGTACGTAAAGAAGTTTTACTTCGTTTTGCTTTTTTACTAAAAAAAATTAGGTTAGGAGCGTTTAAAAATGTTAGGATCGGTTAGGCTTGATTTTACAGTCAATACCCCCCTGGGAAGTAACTATAGTATCTCATCTGTGCCCTGGGTAGCAGAATGCTTCGCAGCAGAAGAAATAGTCGGTTTTATTCGGAGGTACAAGAATAGGCCGTGACATTGTGATCCGATTAAGATTATATATTATTACTAGCTGTTTCCCGCGGTTTCACCCGCGTGGACAACGTTTCTATGACTTTTCGAGGGTGCGCAGTGCGTGGTAAAAAGTAGCCTATGTCTGAATCCAGGTCCTAATCTGTCTACCTACCAAATTTCAGCCAAATCCGTTCAGTAGTTTTTGCGGGAAAGCGTAACAGACAGACAGAGTTACTTTCACATTTATAATATTATAAGTAGGGATAAGTAGGGATTACTAGCTGTTTCCTGCAACTAGCGTTGCCAGGCGTCCGGATAAACCCGGACAGGGTTAGGCTTTTTGGATGCGTGTCCGGCCAAATTGGAAGGTGTCCGGCCTGTTCGGCTTTTTAGGTTTAATGATTTTTCCAGTCATCTGGACATTCGGGTGAGCGCTGTCGTATTTATGAGACTATGGCGGCGTTTCTTAGTCTGATTAGGACCTCGCTAAAGGCCAGTAAACATGACTGATTGATTTAGGGGTGTCTAAAGAGGGCTTTAATAATTTAGGGAGTCCGGCTTTTTTACCCAAAGTCCGGCTAAACTGGCAGGTATGTCCGGCTATTTAGTTTTAAGACCTGGCAACCCTACCTGCAACTTTTCCCGCGCCAATCCCGTTTTTTTACCGGTACCGTTAAAATTTCCGAATGAAAAATAGATTACGACCTATTCTCAGACCTAGCGAATATACACAGAAAATTTCATGGAAATCGGTCCACCCGTTTCCGAGGAGTATGGCTACTAACACTGTGACATGAGAGTTTTATATATATATAAGAGAGAGAAGAAGATATTTGATTATTGTCAAGGGTTTACCAATGGTGAATAAAAAAAATAAAAATAAAAATTCACAATTTACCGTTATATCATAATCTGACTAGTGAGATTGTAATATCGCGGTTTTCACAATATCCCGGTGACATGTATATCACTATTTCGCCTTCCGTCACCATCCTCGGTAGTATAGTGGTCAGTATCCCCGCCTGTCACGCGGGAGACCGGGGTTCGATTCCCCGCCGTGGAGTTCTTTTTGAACCATTCTTCGGGGTTTTTTCCACAATTGGAAAGCCCTTGACATCATCTGGCATCCAGTTCAGAATTTTGTACGTCATATCCGGATCAACTTTTTTTAACGCAGGAGTATTTGATATCTGATCATTAAAGTGAAAACTTCTTTAGACGCGTTGGGCATTTTTTGAGATGGGAAGAACCATTGAATTCGCAACACTGTTACCCGTTACCGCTCGTATTTTTTTTAATGATTTTAAGTTTGTATGGCGATGAAATTTGCTCACAAATGAAGTTTGCTTACAAAACCGACAAATACTGTACAAATACAAATAAAACAAATATTGAATTATTTTATTTTCAATGTTCCGACGACCTCGTCCATAAATATTAGGTATTTATTTGACAAGAACAACAAACATTTTATGTTAGTATTCGTATTATGTTTTGTGCACTTGGCAGGTCAGACGAAGGTCATTGAAGTTTTTTTTGGATTTTCTTCTAAATATTTAACTTTATCTAGTGGAAAATTAGCTTAAATATCTTATGGTAAGATCCTTAGTAATGTTATAAATGTGAAAATGTGTTTGTTTGTTTGTTATCTTTTCACGCTTCAACACCTCAACCAACGTTGACGAAATTTGGCATGGAGGTAGCCTGTGTCGTCACAGTCGTGTGGGAAAGGACATACGCTACTTTTTATCCCGTGAAAACAGCATAATCGGATGCAGTTCCTGAGGGAACTATAAAAAACTTTTTTTGGTAATTATTTTAACATCGCCATTGCTTGCGGCTCGCGCACCATTCACTCTCAAATACAGTTATTAAAACAATGTCCACGCGAGCGAAGCCGCGGGCAAAAGCTAGTAGGACATAAATATTAATAAGTACGGATTATGTAACTACTAACTACATACCTACTTTTAAATTAATAATTATACAGCCGCTTGTTAAAGGGGAATAAAAAATAAAAGTTTGAAACACCAAAAACCGACGTCAAAATGAAATTCACTCAAAAGTATGAAATAATATTATTATACTTACTAGGAAGGGTACCCAACTGTCCGACTCCGATTTGATTTATTTTGATATATGCTATAGAGTAGTCTAAAATAACGGACACGTATTTTTTTTTAGCTGCTCAAACTCAACCTGTTAGGAGAAAATGGCCTTCAAAGTACTGAAAATTGACCAAACCCTCTAATTTCCGAGAATTAATTAATTAATTACTGGTTTCGTTATATGTTGGAGAACATGAATAAAGAACGTGTTTTGTCATTTCACAACAAACTCATTTTTATATAAAAAAGTTTGTCCGTATGGCTCCCGGCTTAGAATAGGGATTCCTATTTCATCCAATAGGTGTCGTAAGAGCCGACTAAGGGACTCAAACCGGAGGATGGGCAGCAGCGTCTTTCCGTGACTTGCAGCCAATCTGCAACACTGCGATCGCCAACCCGCCTGCCAAGCTTGGCGATTACGGCAACACCCCCCAAATGACCGACACAAAGAAAAAACGGCCCCTAGTCCCCGGCGGCCCCGCTATTCCTGGCTCCGGTAGCGGTCAAGGTAACGGCGGGGCATGGGGTGCGAAGAATCCCCGGCAGATGCCAGGCTACCAAAACAAAAGACCTCTGGCCCTGGCAACCTACAACACGCGCACACTGCGAACCGACGTAAAGCTAACAGAACTCGAGGAAGCATTGAGCAGGTTACGATGGGACATCGTAGGATTGTGTGACGTCCGAAGAGAGGGGGAGGACACCATAATCCTTAAATCCGGAAACCTGCTCTATTTCCGGGAGGGCGACCAACTGTCCGAGGGTGGTGTCGGGTTTCTAGTCCACAAGTCCCTCATTAACAATGTGGTCCGGATCGAGAGTGTTTCGACGAGGGTAGCGTACCTTATTCCGAATTACTAAACGGTATTCGCTGAAAGTTATTCAGGTATATGCACCGACCGCGCAACACTCCGACGACGAAGTGGAGCTCCTATATGAGGATATCTCTAGAGCTCTACATAATAGCTCCCGGACTCAATACACCATTGTTATGGGGGACTTTAACGCGAAACTGGGCAAACGAAGTGATGGTGAGATGAGAGTGGGGCAATTTGGATATGGAGAGAGAAATGCACGAGGCCAGCTGCTGGCCGACTTTATGGAGAAGGAGGGCCTCTTTATAATGAACTCCTTCTTCAAAAAGCCTAAACAGCGAAAGTGGACATGGTTGCATCCCAATGGCGTAACGAAGAACGAGATCGACTTCATCTTGTCGACAAGAAGGCAAATATTCAATGATGTCTCTGTGATCAACTCAGTCAAAACAGGAAGCGATCACCGAATGGTAAGAGGCACATTGAATCTAAAGACCAAGCTAGAAAGATGTCGACTGATGAAGTCCACACTCCGACCAGCGCCCATCCAGCTCCAAAACCCCGAAAACTTTCAGCTCGAGTTGCACAATCGCTTCGAATGCCTAGGAGACTGCGAGAATGTGGACGATTATAACGACAGGTTCGTGGAAATGTCCAAACGGTCGGGTCTAAGATTTTCAAAACTCGCCGTTCAAACAGAACCAAAAAAATCTCAGACTTCACCAGCAACCTCATGGAAGAAAGACGCAGATTGGTTTTGCAGTCCTCTGAAGACGCTACTCAGTATCGGCAACTAAACAGGCAGATCTCTTAGTCTCTAACTCGCGATTTGCGCCACTTTAATACAAATTGTATTAAAGAGGCGATTGAGAAAAATAAAGGCTCAAAAGTGTTCGCTAGAGATCTGTCTGTTGGTCAAAGCCAACTGACCAAGCTGAAGACTGAGGACGGCAGGATCATATCGTCTTAGACTGAGTTGCTGGAAGAAGTTGAGAAGTTCTACGGACAATTGTACACGACCACACGTCTGCCTGTCAGCGATCTGGCTAAAGACCCAAGAGCTAGACTTACCCGACACTATACCGAAGATATCCCGGACGTCAGCCTGTACGAGATTAGAATGGCTCTTAAACAGCTTAAAAACAATAAGGCACCGGGTGATGATGGAATTACAGCTGAACTTCTGAAAGCAGGTGGAACACCGGTACTTAAAGCTCTTCAGAAATTATTTAATTCCGTTATACTTGAAGGACAAACACCTAAGGCATGGCACAGAAGTGTGGTCGTGCTTTTCTTCAAAAAGGGCGACAACACTCTGCTGAAGAACTACAGACCCATTTCACTTCTGAGCCATGTCTACAAACTGTTTTCGAGGGTCATTACGAATCGTCTCGCACGCAGGTTTGACGACTTCCAGCCTCCCGAACAAGCCGGTTTCCGAAAAGGATTTAGTACCATAGACCACATACATACGATGCGGCAGATTATACAGAAGACCGAAGAGTACAATCAGCCACTATGCTTGGCGTTCGTGGACTATGAGAAAGCCTTCGATTCGGTCGAAACCTGGGCTGTGTTACAGTCTCTCCAGAGGTGCCAAATTGACTATCGATACATCGAAGTGCTGAAGTGTTTGTATGAAAACGCCACCATGTCGGTTCGCCTCCAGGATCAAAACTCGAAGCCTATCCACCTGCAGCGAGGGGGTGAGACAGGGAGACGTTATATCTCCGAAACTGTTCACCGCCGCCCTGGAAGATGTTTTTAAGCTTTTGGACTGGGGTGGACTCGGCATCAATATCAACGGCGAGTACATCACCCACCTTCGATTCGCTGACGATATCGTGGTCATGGCTGAGACTATGGACGATTTAGGCACAATGCTCGATGGCCTCAGTAGAGCCTCTCAACAAGTGGGTCTTAGAATGAACATGGACAAGACGAAAATTATGTCAAACGTCCGTGTCATACCTACTCCTCTGAAGGTTGGAGGCTCTACACTCGAAGTTGTTACCGAATATGTATACCTGGGACAAACAGTCCAGTTAGGTAGGTCCAACTTCGAGAAAGAGATCAATCGTCGAATCCAACTCGGCTGGGCAGCGTTCGGGAAGCTTCATATCTTTACGTCCCAGATACCGCAGTGTCTTAAGACCAAGGTCTTCGACCAATGTGTGTTGCCAGTGATGACGTACGGAACTGAGACATGGTCGCTTACTATGGGCCTCATAAGAAGGCTCAAGGTCACCCAAAGGGCAATGGAGCGTGCTATGCTCGGAGTTTCTCTGCGTGATCGAATCAGAAACGAGGAGATCCGTAAGAGAACCAAAGTAACCGACATAGCTCTCAGAATTGCTAAACTTAAGTGGCAGTGGGCGGGGCACATTGCTCGTAGAACAGATTGCCGTTGGGGCAGTAAAGTTCTCGAGTGGCGACCACGCACCGGAAAGCGTAGTGTAGGCAGGCCTCCCACTCGGTGGACCGATGACCTGGTGAAGGTCGCGGGAAGCCGCTGGATGCGGGCAGCGCAGAACCGGTCGTCGTGGAGATCCTTGGGTGAGGCCTATGTCCAGCAGTGGACTTCCTTCGGCTGATATGATGATATAAAAAAATTATAGGTACGAATTAAATTAGGGGCCTAAAGTTTTTTTTTAGGTCGGTGTCAGCAATGCCAGTAAAATGTGAGTAGCTATGTGCTTGTACCAACCTCAAAAAAAACTTAAGGCCCTTATCTTTTAGTTTTTTAAAGTTTTATTTTTATTTCCTTTATTTTTAGTGACATTACTATCTAACTAGCAACGCAACGTTAAACCCGAGATCACCCACTCGGCTATAGGAACCATCAAATCATAATGCATATGTTTCATATACAGATTCCTGTGGATTCCATCATCATCTCAACAGCATGAAAGTTAAGGAGTTAAATCTTCCATCATCAGCTCATCTGAATAACCTGAAAGAATATAACTCTCGGTCTATACGTACCTACGTAAGCTATTTGAAGAATTATCTTCCAACTCCTAACCGTTAAGAAGTTGCACCTTCCTTCATTAGCACATCAACATGAGATGATGACTACAAGACGCAAATACTTTAATAATTTTAGAATATACAAGAAACACGTAAAACGTGCCTATAAAATTTGAGGGTTGCCCTCGATTTCCCTGGGATCCCATTATCAGATCCTGACTTGGTGACAATGGGAGTATATAGGAAAAAGAAAAGAAAAAGAATTTTGAAAATCGGTTAACAATCGGCGGAGATATCGCGTAACAAACATACAAAAAAAAAGTCGAATTGAGAACCTCCTCCTTTTTGACGTCGGTTGAAAAAGACAAATGCGGGACGGTAACAGGTTTTGTGATAGCAACAAATATCGAAGTTTACATTCTGATGAGGATCGATTGTCTTGCACAGTCTAAAAAACTTAATATAAAATTGAATATACAGGGTTTAACAAAATCGGTGTAGGTCTCGTTAACTGGGGCTTCTACTCATCATACTGAACAACTTTTGCTCTACGACTTTGTTGGCATCGTAAAAAATGTTTTTTACTCTTCATACAAATCGATCAGCTGATCGACCGATTTTGTGCATTTTTGTATGGAGGGTCCAATTTTTTTTTTTGATAATTGACTAAGGGTTCCTTGGGGAATTGTTCAGTATGATGAGTAGAACCCCCAGTTAACGGGTCTGTGTGTGTGTGTGTGTGTGAGTTTGTGTTCCTTGGAGATATAGAAACTCATTGGTTTGTCTGTTGTCCCCAGGTGTGGCGTGTCGGTGTGATGGTGCGGCCGCATGCCGTGCTGCTGCTGGCGATGGCGGTAGCACTGGCCCGCGCCGCCACCTCACTCGACTCCGAGCTCGGCGTCGGAAAAGCCATTAACATATTTATGAGGTGTGTCTTTTAACTTTTGTCTTACGCGTGTGCTAGCTATAGGTATTCAAACTGGCGTACGTCTTATTTCAAGGTACCATAGATAAATAATAGTAATAGTAGGCCGGCACGTGAAGGTCGCGGGAAGCCACTGGATGCGGGCAGCGCAGAACCGGTCGTCGTGGAGATCCTTGGGGGAGGCCTATGTCCAGCAGTGGACGTCCTTCGGCTGATATGATGATGATGATGATGATGAATAGTTAAGGGCGAGCTGATTTTCGCAAGCAGGTGACCGATGCGCCCATTTTTCGTGGTTGGACGGCATTATTGCCACCCCAGCTCCTCAAAGAAGTCCAGTACGGGTGACCTGAGGTGCACGACCCTGTACCTGCTGTGCAAGCTCCCTGCAATCCAGTAGGATGTGGGCAGCAGTCTCCTCAGCTTCCATGCACGCTCTGCATAGGGGGCTGTCCGTGATACCTAGAGCGAATAAGTGTTTATTATGTTATGTCCAGTAATAGCGGCAGTTACCTACCTACCTTGCGGAGCTGAGATCTCCGAAGTCTCAGGACCTTCCTGGATCATCATCATTATCATCATATCAGCCGAAAGACGTCCACTGCTGGACAAAGGCCATCCCAAGGATTTCCACGACGATTCCACCTAAGTATTGCCGCCAAACATCAGTTTTAACAACATTGATTTGCTCCGGCTTGAATATAAGATAGCCAGTTCTCCATTGCGTTGGGGAATCTTGGTAAGCCCGCTTCGGTCTTCGGTATCATCGTAACTTACCATCAGGTGAGATGATGCCAAGGGCTTACCAATTGTATTTTTTTTAATGGCCCTGCCGACATAAGCCTGACCTATCCACAAAGCTGACCTATCCGGGAGACCAACTGTCCCAGGGTGGTGTCGAGTTTCTCGTCCACAATTCCCTATAAACAATGTGATCGAGAGCGTGAGCGTTTTGACAAGGGTATAACATACCTTATACTCAGAATCATCAAACGGTATTCGATGAAGGTCATACAGGTATACGCGCCGACCGCGGAACACTCCGACGACGAGGTACAGACTATGTATGAGGACATCTCTACAGCCTTACATAGCACCAGGAACCATTACACCGTTGTTATGGGGGACATCAAAGCGAAACTGCGCAAACGAAGCGATGGTGAGTTGGGAGTGGGGTAATTTGGATACGGAGTTTTTCGAAGTCGCATAAAAATAAAAAAAAAGGGAAGAAAAGTTTCAGTACCTATCGCAGTCTTGATCTTGAAATATGTAAAAGATTGGGCTTGTGTACAAATCACGCGAGGTTTTTTCGGCTACTTTTTGACCCCCGCCCTCACACTGGTGATATTTGGTGAGGTTCTTAGCTTCTAAGCTACCCCCTCCCCCTCACAACCTCACGTGTATTTTTCTAATCCAACCTAATTTTAAAATTAATAGTACCTATTGTATATAGCGGGCGGGGTCAAGCGTGGTCAAGGCCACGCGCGCCAAAATGTCTTAAAAAAGACTCGCTATTTTGAAGTAATTAACAAGTGAAGAATTATTTTTAATGAAACCGAGAAAAACTATCTACTCTTGTGATACATTTTTTTCTTTGTTTGTTCACTGTAGAAAAATACACGTGAGGTCTTATATATCCCCCCCCCCCCCCCCGTGATTTTTTCGTGACCCCCTCTCCCCTATCAAACCTCAAGTGATTTGTGCACAAGCCCTTATGTATGTAGGTACCTATATCTACTTATTGACGATATGGTGACGATTTGTTTATTACGAGACAAAATGATTGAGTCGTAGTTAAACCTACCACTACCAAGCACAATTTATTAGTCAACGCTAACTTAATTAATCGTTAAATAAATCCGGTTTGTCTCCTCGCCAGTGCATATCGCCAGTAAAACTACCTAACATCGAGAATAGGGATGACGACAGCATCAGAAATAAATTATGAACTCCTACTTAAACTTCGGAAAACCTTACTCGTTTTGTTTTCTATCAAGTCATCCAATTTTAATTTACCAAAATCACAAAATGAGTACATATATGACGCTGCTAAACTATGACTTCACGCCTAGGTATTTCTAACATTTTTAAAACGAAATGTCGTTTTTGACAAGTAACTCAGATGACTAGCATTTGTCATCCCTATTGTGTTGAAACGTGCGCGTGCGGTAAGTACATAATACTTCGACGGTTGAAACGTGCAGGTGTTGTGTTGTGTCCAATTCATTACCCAACTGCGCCGGAAGGAGGGTTATGTTTTTCGAGTGTATATGTATGTATGTTTATATATTTATGCTTGTAGCCTTAACAATTTTTGAGTGCTATGTGTGATGTGTCGTTTGATTCGTCTTGATCCCGTGAGTGACATAGGATACATTATTACCCGACTAGCCAAAAAATAGGGGTTAAGTTTTTAATTTTGGCGTGCAGGGTGTCGTTAGATTTGTATTGATCCCGTTTGACAGCATCTCATCTGTGCCGTGAGTGACATAGGAAACATTTTTACCCATCTGGCCAATGCAGTCGGGTTTTTAATTAATTCGTGTAATGTTTATTATATTTTAAGTGTATTTCGTCCTTATCTGGCTTCTTCCCAACTCGAACCGCAAAAAAAGTACCTATCAAATGTTCTCAACTCGCACTCGGAACGAGACGTGACCTTTAATCCGTACATACCTTAATTCTACACGTCAGAAAAGGAATAAACCTGAAAAAAAAATTCTGTGTTAAAGTATACTAGGTCTAAGACATTAATAATAACCGATCAGTCAATATTGTAATACTGTGGATCAGTAGTCACTACGAAAACCACCATTTCGACGATCCTATACAGTGTAAAAAAAATGTGTGGGACCCGTTAACGGTGGGTCTACTCAACATACCGAACAACTTTTGTTCTAATAGGTACTTTGCTGAAATCGCAAAACAAATCCATTGGCTTATTGACCAATTTTGTGCATTTTAGTTTAGAGGGTCCCATTTCGAGAATTGACTGTTAGAGAAAGTTGTCCAGTATGATGAGCAGAACCACCAGTTAACGGGTTTTATTTTCACCCTGTATAGTTTAGCAAATGACCTCTCATACATCTACCAGATACGCTAAACTAGGTACCAGGTTTATGATATAGCGTCCTCAATCACGGACACCAGGTCATATAGTGAGGGCCGCTATTCCTCCCAACGCCGTGAGGCGAGGGCCAGGACCAACCGCGGTAGGTCTTGCCGCCAAGACGCTTGTCCTGGTACTCTGCCAGGCGAGTGCCTCGTGGAAGAGAACACCTACCTACTCTTTAGCACAGTGTTAGAATCCTCATCCGCGGTTGTCCTCATCCGCGGCCGCCTAAATAAATTGAATTGAATGAATTATCCCGAACTCGAGGGCAATTGGGGCTCTCCCGTCTCGCCCCCGCATAATTGCCTTGTCTGTTCGTCTCTATTGGACGACTTTTTAAAATCCATAATTGGCCTTTTCTATTCACTATTGGTAAGCCCATGGCATAATCTCACCTTATGCTAAGTGACGATGATGCCGAAGATGGCAGCGGGCTTACTAAGATTCCCCAACGCTATAGAGAACTGGCTATCTTTCTATATACTGTCTTTCTTTGTTCTTTCTTATCGTGAGGCACAATTAACCATGCTATCCAAGGGATAAACGGCGGTTGCCTGGTGTTGCACTTAGCATCACCCGCAGTCACGTTAAGGGCATTTTGATTTACACCTACGGACGTGTGCAACGAGACCTTCATACACATCTGAAATCAGATGTGCACGTTTCCTCACGATGTTTTCTTTCACCGTTAAGGCAATCGGTAAGTATATGTACGTAAGTTTCGAAAAACTCAGTGGTATATGGGCCACCCGAATTTGAACCCGGGACCTCTGGTTAGGAGGACCGACTCGTTACCGTTGAGCCACCACGCCCTTATCATCATTTCACCTGAAGGTAAGTGACGATGATGCCGAAAACGGAAGCGGGCTTACTAAGATTCCCCAACGCAATGCCCAACTGGCTACTTTATCTCCAAGCCGGAACACATCAATGCTGTCAACATTGATGTTTGGCGACAAGACTAGCCAGGCGGGCTTAGAAAATGCCCTTCCACCAACCTAATGTACCTATGTATACGTTCACCAATTTTGTTACAACCTGTAGGTCACCTGATTTCCACAACGAGGCAATTGCTGCGCCTATTTTAAGTGGTATGTTCAATCTAAGCAAGGCAGAGGGTGCTAATAATCCGTTAGACTGCGCTCCGCCAGGTAGACCTATGATACGGTAGGGCTCGCAGAATGCCGCTGGATATATTTAGGTCAAAATAGTGCTGAGTAATCAACTTTAGTGGCAGTGGGCAGGGTACATAGCTCGTAGAGCACATGGTAGTTGGGGCAGTAAAGGTCTCAAGTGGCGACCACGCACCAAAAGACGAAGTGTAGGCAGGCCTCCCACACGGTGGACCGACGACCTGGTGAAGGTCACGGGAGGCCGCTGGAAGGGGGCAGCGCAGGACCGGTCGTCGGGGAAATCCTTAAGAGGGGCCTTTGTCCAGCAGTGGACGTCTTTCGGCTGATATGATGATGAGTGCTGAGCGGAGATGTGTGGGGGAGGCCTATGTACAACAGCGAACGTCTTTTGGTAGAGCTGATGATGATGATGATGTTAAACCTCGTTCCAGGTATGGTTACCTCAGCATATGCATGCGCGTCGTGCCCCGCAACGACACCGACACCTGGGTGTTCCGGGAGCCCACCGTTAGCGTCTTCCGCGACGTGGAGCGGTTCAGCGTCGCGCCCAAGCCACGCCATGCGAAGACCCTGTTCGACGGAGACTTCCACATGGAGTTCTGCGATAACTTGAAGCAGTTGCTCCAGGCGTACTTTAGGGACTTTAATTTTGAGAGGTAAGAAATAGGCATCATTAAAAGGGTTAATTATATCTACCGAAGTGGTAGATTAGCATAGCGTCCAAATCCCAACACGCGAAGGTTCGACAGACTTACACATAGCTGCAATAACCTGAACTAGAGTCAAAAGTACTTAAAGGTTTATAGGTTTGAGAGAAAAGAATGAAGCACCATCAATAAAAGGATTAAATATATGGACCTGGTGATTAGCATCGCGTCCAAACTCCACCATATGATGACGCTTTTCAACGTAGTCTTCCTCATTACTACGTGGAGCATCTGTTTTATGAAGGTATACTTCTTCATCTTATCAGCTCATATACGTCCCCACCGAGGGGCTCGAGACTACCTTAATCAGGCGATCAGGCCTTAGTCGACCATGCGGGCCCAGTGCGGGTTGGTCGACTTCACACACAACCTTCGAGTTTCTTCGCGGGCGTGTGCAGGTTTCCTCACGATGTTTTCCTTCAACGTAAGAGCGTCGAATAAACGTACATATGAAATTGAAATTCAAAAACACATTGGTACGTGGCAGGATTCGAACCATGGCCTCCCGGACAGGAGGTAGCGGCCGTAACCGTTACACCATCGACGCTCTCAAGGTATACACATAGCTGCAATAACCTGAACAGTTGCTCCATGCGTAGGTACTTCAGAAAATAGCTTTTTCGAATAAGACTGGAAAGAGCATCACACCTTATAAGGTACGCTTCAAAATCTGTGCCTATTTTAAACTAGCTTGGTAATCAAAATGACCATGACCTGACTTGAGTCCCACAATTAGCGGATGATTGCTACATATAGCTCGCAATTATCAAAATTCGTGATTTCACGTCATCGTTGCAGATTGGAGCGTCCATGGCGTGCATTCACCGCCGGCTGGCCGACGGACATCATGGCGCGAAATCTGGGTATTAACTCCTCCTTTATCAACGGCGACCACTGCTACGTGCTCGTTAGGGTCTCCAGGTAAACTACCTTTATGGTCAGATCTTATTTTTACACTACTTTAACTTATAAAAAAATATTCTACCTGGACGCAGAGAGTTTATAACCAGTATGTGTGTTAGTGATGATTTTTTTATTATTTTTGTTTATTCACAATTGGTAAACCCCTTGACAACATCTCACCTGGTGGTAAGTGACGATGTTGCCGAAGATGGAAGCGGGCTTACCAAGATTCCCCAACGCAATGGGGAACTGGCTATCTTATCTTCATGCCGGAACACACCAATGATATCAACATTGATATTTGGCGGCAAGACTTAGATAAGATGGTGGTAGCTAGCCAGGCGGGCTTAGAAAATGCCCTACCACCAACCAAACCGAGTCTTGCAATTGACCCCGCCGGGAATCGAACCCGCGACCTCCTGCGTAAAGCCAGTGAACTTTTGCCTCTGAGCTACGGAGGCGGTTAAACCGGAACTGAGACACAGTCTCTTACTATGTGCCACATATAAAGGTCACCCAAAGGGTGATATGCGAGCTACGCTAGAGTTTCCCTACGTGATCGAATCAGAAATGAGGATATCCTTAGGAGAACCAAGTTAACCGATATATATATATATATATATATATATATATATATATATATATATATATATATATATATATATATATATATATATATATATATATATATAAATACTTTGCTGATATAGTTTCCACAATCACTAAACTGAAGTGGCAGTAGGCGGGGCTCATAGCTTGTACGAATAGAACAGATGGCTGTTGGAACATTAAAGTTCTCGAATGGCGACCACACTTCGGAAGACGTAACAGGCAGGCCTTGATGGACCGACGACCCGGTGAAGGTCGCGGGAAGCCGATGGATGCGGGCAACACATGACCGGTTGTTAGGGGAGGCCATTGTCCAGCAATGGGCGTATTTCGGCTGATAAGATGATAATGACAGAAGAGTGCAGTAGGTTTAAATCCTTATACCGTGTCTTCTCGATGAAAAGATGAAGATCTTTTTGATGAATATCAACAACGCTCCTGCTGCATGTTTGCCAGGGTTTCCAGGGTATCAACTCAACTATCCTCAACATTATTATCAGACATTTTATAATTTTTGCCATTGAGGTCCACAATCTTAATCAATAGACGTTTTGAGCGTGGCACGGCACATCTTCTTCAGAACTTAGAGCCATAAATAGGCGCTTGCTAGGTAGATTAATTTTGTGGCTTAAAATTGCAGAATTCCTAAGGGTTTTCAAGTTTGTAAATTTTGTAAAGCTATGAGACCAAGTGACGAAATGCTCCAGAGACCAGGGACTCGACAAACATGTAGATTTATCTGGCTGTGCACAAACATTTCGTTTTAAAAACGATTCAGAGCACTACGTTTTTACCAAGCTAACCTAACCGTATCAGGACTTTAATCACTTATATGTAATTTTCAGATTTAGAGAGACAGCCAAGTTAAAAGACCTCCCACCCAACGTTGCAGTAGAGGATGTGGTTTTCGAGGCGATCCAGGACTCGCCCATCGGCGACACGGTATCCATTGCGGACTTTATTAGAAAGTACGGCTCGCATTACATTGCGTCGTACATTACTGGTAACTCACTCTATCAGGTGAGCAATATTCCTTTATGTTGCTTGCATTTTCAACACTTTACCGTAGTAGATGGAGTTTTAACAAGTTTATGCCGATAAAATCAGGTAAACCTTAAGACAAATTCTACTGGACAGCGATGGAGTCCTCCTTGTGGATGAACTCCTTGCCTGCGTCTGTGTTTCCCGACTCCTACAATTTGGGGATCTTCAAGGCGAGAGAGAATAGGCATTATTTGAGTTTGCATGTACCATCCTCGACTACATCGTCACTTACCATCAGGTGACATATAGTCAAACGCACTCAAATTTTTATTAAAAATAAAACTGTCTCCACATCCCATCCAATGGAAGCGCTGGAGCGAAGACAGAAGCTCCGAGCAAGCGCTCTCTAATGTTTTTGCTCGATCGTTGTGAATGTGTAAGTATAATTTCATATACAGGCTGTAACAAAATTGGTGTGACGGTTCTAACTGGGGTTAACAACTTTAATAGCCGTCCAATTTTTTAGAGAATTGACTATTATGGGGTTTTCGGGAAATTTTGTTCAGTATGATGAGTAGAATCTTAAATTAACTGGTCCTACACCTATTTTGCTATTTTGTTATGTCTTGATTTTGCCGCCTGCGAGCTGTGCTGAAATTTTTAATAAAAAGTTTTTTTATGCTGTCATTTAAATATCAAAAATAAAAGTTTGCGTGTCAGCTCTGACGCATGACGGGAGTAACTCATGAAAAATTTTTTTTCGGCCTTCGGCCTCCCACGGAACGCTCCGGGCTTCGCTCTACGTGAAGCTCGGACCACAGCCTCGCAACACCTTAACCTTCGTGACTGAGAAACGTAATGACGGTAAAAGTAACGGTAACACATTACGGATCACCATTCTATTTCACCCCTCATAAATTATAATATAACCGCCTCCTTGGCGTAATGGTTAGTCCATTCGCTTCATACTAGGAGGTCGCGGGTTCGATTCCCTGTGGGGTCAACTGCATTTTCTAAGCCCCCCTGACTAGCTATCACCATCTTATCTAAGTCTTGCCGCCAAACATCAGTGTTGGCAACATTGATGTGTTCCGGCATGAAGATAAGATAGCCAGTTCTCCATTGCGTTAGAGAATCTTGGTAAGCCCGCTTCCATCTTCGGCATCATCATCACTTACCATCAGGTGAGATGATGCCAAGGGCATCAATTGTGAAAAAAAAAATCTTACCTGGCTTCTATATATTTTTACAGTAAACTCTAAAAAGTAACATAACAGTGGTGTAACAAGAATCATAACAAGAACAATCTCTATAAACTGGACAGTTTAAAAATTACAATTTGATCTCGGACTGATGAGACCCATTTTCCAACAGAACCCACCACCATGAGAAGTAGAATACCCTTGCGTAGCTCTCTGCCAAGCATTTGCATCCATTTGTGCCCATATTCATGCGCTAACTAGTCGTAAATGGTCTAAAATAACCAGTTCACAAAACCCAGTTCACAGGTCAATCAGCTATAAAAAAAGACGTGTGGCACTCGGGGACTGCCGCGGTAAAGCTATTGCATAGCATTTTTTATCAACTTTTAACACTAAGAAAGTTACACCAGTAAAATTGACTAAGTCCTTTTAGTACCGCAAATCGCTAATAGATGGCACTGTAAGTTTTTTTTAGAACGCGGTAACTTTACGTCACGCTCGGCCGAGCCGGTAAAATTGACTGTCCTTTTAGTACCTCAAATCGCTAATAGATGGCACTGTAAGTTTTTTTTAGAACGCGGTAGTGTTGGGTTTTTTTCGTTACGGAATTTCTTGATTCGGTCGCCGCGCTCAAAGCCCGCGTCAAAAGCTATGCAATAGCTTAAAAATCATCTATAGTTACGATAGCTATTAATTGTCCATGAAATGTGGAAATGCTTGGCCGCAATACGATTGGCATTTCAATTCTCGTGGCGGTGGGTTTTCAGCTGATTTTCCCACGTGACACAAAACGTGCGGAAAACGTGCACTTTCACGTGACCCGTCTAGGGTGGCGGTAACGTGACGATTTGTTTCACATCGCTCGCGGGTAGTTTTCAAAACATGGCGATAATGGCATGCATCACTCTACGTGTTAGCCTGTGGTTATGATTAATGATGTTTATAAGTTTTGTCGGAGTCACTTTTATGGTTATTTCAATCAAGCTATATCAAATTAGTTAGTACTTTGGGAGGCTTCAACGGAAATCTTTAATTACGTATTATTACTATACAGTATACATAGTCGGGTCATACATAAGTTCTGTCGCATGTTTTGTGCGAAATAAATGACACAGCGTAGCGTAGGCAGGCCTCCCATCCGGTGGACCGATGACCTGGTGAAGGTCGCGGGAAGCCGCTGGATGCGGGCAGCGCAGAACCATTCGTCGTGGATATCCTTGGCCTATATCCAGCAATAGATGTCCTTCGGCTGATATGATGATGATAAAAAGACACAGATTAGTTTTTATGTAAACTATTTCTTACATGAAACGAAAGTTAGTTAAATAAACTTTTTTTATACACAATTGGTAAACCCTTGGCATCATCTCACCTGATGGTAAGTGACGATGATTCCGAAGATGGAAGCGGACTTACCAAGATTCCCCAACGCAATGGAGCACTGGTTATCTTATCTTCAAGCCGGAACATATCAATGTTTAATACTGATGTTTGTCAGCAAGACTTAGATAAGATGGTGGTAGCTAGCCAGGCGGGCTTAGAAAATTCCCTACCACCAACCAAACCGAGTCTTACTAGTTGACCCCAATGGGAATCGAGGTCGAGCCTCCTGGTGTTAAGCGAATGGACTAACCATTACGCCACAGAGGCGGTTAATTTAAGTTAATTAGATTATTAAATTCATTAAAATTATTCAAAATGCCCACCTGATTTTCGACACATGCCTTCAACTTACGCGGCCAGTCGTAAATAGCAGTAAGTTCCATGTCAATAACAGCTGCTGATTTAATGAGGGATGCCTTCAGTGAGTCTAAACTTAGATAGGGTTTAGCGCAGATCTTCTCCTCTAAATACTGCCACATTTTTTTTTATTCACAATTGGTAAACCCTTGACAACATCTCACCTGTAATCTCACCACATTTTGTAATCCAACGGATTCAGGTCTGGGCTGGAGGATAGCCATTCCAAGATTCTGCCCCAGCTCAAATAGCGAGAAGTACTAGCTGGCCCACAAGGAATAGCCCTCCACCAGCCCAGACTTGATTCCGTTGGATTACACGGTGTGGCAGTATTTAGAGGAGAAGATCTACGCTAAACCCCATCTAAATTTGGGGTCACCGAAGGCATCCCCCATTAAAGCAGTCGATTTTATTGACATGGAAGTCGGGCGTACTGCTATTGACGACTGGCTGCGTAGGTTAAAGGCATGTGTCGAAAATCAGGTGAGCATTTTGAATAACTTTAATGAATATCATCATCATATCAGCCGAAAGACTTCCACTGCTGGAAAAAGCGGCCTCCCCAAGGATTTCCACGACGACCGGTCTTGCGCTGATGAACAATGAAAATAATTAGTATTTAACAACCGTTTTAGGATTCCGTACCTCAAAAGGAAAAAAAACGGAACCCTTATAGAATCACTTTATTGTCCGTCTGTCTACCCTTCCGTCTGTCTGTCAAGACCCTTTAACTCGGGAACGCGTAGAGGTATCGAGTTGAAATTAAAACCATACCTATACTCCGGTCTACAGTCCCTTGAAGCTGTGAAAAAATCAAAATTCTAAGTTAACGTAAAAAAAGATACGGCCGT
Organism: Coleophora flavipennella; assembly: GCA_947284805.1. Classification (NCBI taxonomy): domain Eukaryota; kingdom Metazoa; phylum Arthropoda; class Insecta; order Lepidoptera; family Coleophoridae; genus Coleophora; species Coleophora flavipennella. The sequence continues at coordinate 3,968,904 of OX369255.1, forward strand.
TTATGCCGCAAAAACGTATATTTCGACACTGTCAAGGGAATCAAAATTTATAGGGTACTAGCTGTCCCGGCGAACTTCGTACCGCCTCACATTACATTACACTGCCCTGCCCTACCCTACACTACCCTACACTACACTACACTACCCTACCCTACCCTACACTACCCTACCCTACCCTACATACACTACCCTACCCTACCCTACATACACTACACTACACTACCCTACCCTACACTACTCTACACTACCCTACACTACACTACCCTACCCTACCCTACACTACACTACCCTACCCTACACTAACCTACCCTACCCTACATACACTACACTACACTACCCTACCCTACACTACTCTACACTACCCTACACTACACTACCCTACCCTACCCTACACTACCCTACCCTACACTACCCTACCTTACCCTATCCTATCTCTCAAGTTGGATCGAACTGCACATGGTGTGCGAATTTTATTATAATCGGTTAAGTGGTTTAGGAGTCCATTGAGGACAAACATTGTGACACGAGATTTATATATATTAAGATTTTCAGTTAACTTAGAACTATGAAATTCGGCAAGTAATACCGTCTTATATTACAAGTATAGGGTAAAATCTGAAACTATACATTTGTAAGTAAATCATAAAAAATATAATCTTTTTTTTTTTTTTAATTGAGTTAACCGTGTCATGTGGGGTATCGTATGAAAGGGCTTCATTGGCACTTTAATTAATTTTTATGATGTAGGTATAGTTTTCGATTTATTATTTTAAAGGTTCCTTATCCAGAAATGGTTTTTTTTTATTATTATTCACAATTGGTAAGCCCTTGGCATGATCTCACCTGATGGTAAGTGACGATGATGCTGAAGATGGAAGCGGGCTTATCAAGATTCCCCAATGCAATGAAGAACTGTGGTACGGAACCCTCGGTGAGCGAGACCGACTCGCACTTGGCCACTTTTAAATTGAGCTAACCCCATTAAGATCCCCGACCTGACTCCGTAGACCTCCTGTAGGTGTACGTGTTCTCCCGAGGCGTGTACTCTCGGATCAAGGAGCGCGTCAAGTCCCGAGGGATCACCGACGTCCCCGCGGGCGAGCTCGCCAACTTCTTCTCGCCGTTCTTCGCCGAGCACGTCGGAGTGGTTAAGGTTCGGATTGAATATACAGGATGTAGAAAAATACGAGTTATATTATGCTTGACTTCAGAATACAGAAAAAAATATCAAAAAAAATCCGTTCACAAATTTTTTTTGGACTTTTCTTACAAGCCAGTTTTCTTGTTAGTGCCTAGAAATAAGAAGGTCAAACAATTTCCTGGGAATATTTTTTTTCCTTTTTTTCTGTGTCAAGTCAATAAAATTCTGAATTACCCCTTAAAATATCACTCGTACTTTGATACACCCTATATACAGTTTGGCTCTATTTTTCTGCATTTCTTTATTCGATGAGCGAAATAAAAGCGATCAAAACCGGGCCTATCGCACAGTGCAAAGCTTGGTGCCTACCACACGAAGGAACTGTTAGTCTTTGAAAGTTCTATTGAATACATAAATGGAATCGGCTTGTCTTTTAGAGTTAACAATACTCTTTGCTAACTTAAAAAAAAGCAAAAAAAAAGTATTAAAAAATTTAAAAATTTAAATAGAGCCGAGCTTCATAATGCAACAAACATACATTTTCTCATTTTATCATCATTCGTATCATATGGGTGTTTCTTTGCATTACATCAAAAAAACTTCTTTTCATCGAATTTCTTTTAACTTCATCTGTCATTTGATATCTTACATTTCTAACTGCATTTTCATTACTTATCACTGAATTTTTTTTAAAAAAGCGGTACCTATACTATTGTTAGCCTCATAAATAAAATTACTTGTGATTTTCAGTATTCTAGCAATAAAAGGTCGTATATAAGCTTATAATATGATGATTCTAGCAATATCTAAATATTCCAGCAAAAGAAACCGATTGAAAATGAAAACGATAAAAGAAGTTTTTTACTCATTCAATCCAACTTTTTCCTTGTCCTAGAGTACACGGCACAACACCTACTTCTATTGTTTTAAAAAAAAAGTGTTAATTTTCGTGTTAATATTATATATTTTTTGTGATAAAAAAAATCGTGAAACCTGTCTATGCTCTCACTCCAGGTGTTTGTGTTCTCTAGAACGTCGTACTATACGATAAAAGAGCGGCTTAAAAGCAAAGGTGTGGCCGACATTACCGCCAAGGAGTTGGAGGGGTACTTCTCTCCATGGCACACCAAGCACATTGGTCAGATCAAGGTAAATTATACTCAACAGCCGTACGCTTCTGCCACAATGCACTAGGCTGCTCTATCGGTTATAAATAAATAAATATTCTGGGACAAATCACACATGCTCATCTGGCCCCAAAGTAGGATTCCCTGTGTTATGGGAACCAGAGACTGATATACATACTTATATACGTTTAAATACATACATATATAGATATTTAACACCCAGACACAGTGCAAACAAATCTGCTCATCACACAAATGTTGGGGATCGAACCCACAACCCTTGGATCAGTAGTCAAGAGCACTAACAACTGAGTCACCGAGTCAGTCTCTCAGTCAGTTATCAGTCTCAATAAGCGTTGCCGCACATTGCCGTTTGAAATGCGACTCCCTTTCTTTTGTATGTAAATAATGTGACTCATTCTGCGTGAGGAGATCCGTAGGAGAACCAAAGTAACCGACATAGCTCTCAGAATTGCTTAACTTAAGTGGCAGTGGGCGGAGCACATTGCTCGTAGAACAGATGGCCGTTGGGGTAGTAAAGTTATCGAGTGGCGACCACGCACCGGAAAACGTAGCGTAGGTAGGCCTCTCACTCGGTGCACCGATGACCTTGTGATGGTCGCGGGAAGCCGCTGGATGTGGGCAGCGCAGAACCGGTCGTCATAGAAATCCTTGGGGGAGGCCTATGTCCAGCAGCTGACGTCCGTCCGACTGGCTGATATGATGATGATGAATAATGTGACACAAGTAGAGGTCAATCCATCTTTGTCAAAATGCATAAAAAAGGAAGAGAGTCACATTTTGACCCGCTTGCTTATAGTTCGTTAGCTGAATTAGTTGCAAGTAAAAGTGCAGCTAATTCAGCGAACGAACTATGCAAATTTGACAGGTGAATGTGCGGCAACCCTAACAACGTCAATGACGTCGGCCGATTGGATAACCCGAAGACCACCGAGCCGGGCCGAACAACGGATATAACGCGCTCTAAAGCGTTGAGATAAAGCTTTTCTTCCCGGCTTGATTCGGTTGGAGTCTTAGGATTTAACTACGACTTGAATACCAATCTTTTGTTATTTTCCGTCAGTTACTTAGAGAAGGGACATCAGGCTTCCATGGCAATGTTTAAACAAACCTATAGATGTACTTAAGACGAGGCATTTGTAAAACAGTTGTCTCTATTTTTTCCTTTACGTGTAAAGAGTCAAGACAATAACCACACTTTTGCACTTTTTACGTCTTTATTTCTCTTAAGACTTCAATTTAAAAACTAAAATTTAGCAGATTCTCTACCTAAAAAGAAGTATCCCCATATAAAAACTATGTGCTAGAAATTTTATTAATGAACAATTCGTTTTAGACTTTTTTTAGACGTTTAAGATCTGTTTTTGGGATTTTTTATGATCGAGCAAACTACACACTATCGTGTAACATATCAGCACATTCCTCAGACATCCTTAAGTATGTCCAATATTTTTTGCAAGACCGATATGTAGTAGTAATTACCCAAAAAATTTGATCTAACAAAAGGGTTTCACCGCTTCTCCACCGGTGCCTCGCCTTAAGCCTGTTCAAATTTTCTAGCAATAGTTGTGCTGATAATTGTATACCTACATAGGTAATTAAATCAACGTCGTACTATGCAATCGTTACTAATGTTAATTCATTATTTCTGTCATTGTAACCGTACTCATGCATCATTATTCGAACTTGGTTATTCATTTTATAATTATACTGGGTTTTCCATCTAAAAGACCATGATCATTATAATATGCGACATTCATTAAATATAAGTCTTTTTACAGTTTCAAATCAGTAAAGTTTGGATGTCATCCAAATTTTGCAAATATATTGTGGAGACACATATCGATGTTTGTAATTAGTTTTCGAAGTACTAATATAAAACGAAAAAAACTTTGAGTAGTTTCAAACTTTCAGTACAAAACTAAATTAAGCCTTCGTTCAGTTACGTTAAGATTAACTACGATGAAAACTAATTACAAACATCGATATGTGTCTACTCAATATATTTACAAAGTTTGGATTCAATCCAGCATGTAGTTTTTGTATTAAAGCGGAACTACGTTTGTATGGAAACTCGAGCCTCCTGGAGACTCTTAACAAAAAATGCTTATAAGAGGCCGTACACGAAGTCGTCTTCCATGATAACTTTTTAATTAATTTTTTTATCAATTGACCTATTCTAATGATAATGTACACTGTTACAGAAAATGAACAATAGGGGATCGGACTGCATCAAAAATAAATTCTGAAATTCCTAAAAGAAATATGATTTCCTAAATTTAAAAAACCTTACTTGTTTTGTTTTTCCATGAAGTCTTCAATTTTTAATTGATCAAATTCACAAAATAAGTTCGTCAACGACGCTAAAAATCTTTGACGTCACTCGTGGGTATTTCAAACATTTTTAGAACAAAATTTCGTTTTTAACAGAACATAAAAAGTAACTTAAATGACTAGCAATCCCATTCCCTTTTTTTTTGTTTTAAATAGCGCGCAAACCACGCACTTTAAAACCCAGATATTTTTTTTTATAAATTTCATGTGATTGATATATTTATCCTGATTTGGAAAAAATATTTAAATATATGTTTTTAATTGCATTTCTTGAAATTTTAGTCGTTTTAAGGGTAGGCTAGTCTACTGTCCTCAAGAAACACATACTGAATTCGAAAAAAAAAAGTTTGCCGATCGGGCTGATCGATTTGTGTGAAATGCTTCGACCAATAGAACAGCTATGGACCGGCCCATGCGTACAGCGGTTTTGATGCCTGTAGAATGAGCGCATTCGCTCATTTCTTCTCAGTCCATCAGTATTCCCCAAATGGGTTGTACGTCGAAATTAGTGAAATTTATTATTTCATTCGTGCTGCATTCCGGGTACGTCTCTCTATCTCTATAATTGTTTATATTATAAGGTCTAACAAAATTAGCTGATACTATTTTAACTGGTGCTTCACAAAACTAAACAACTTTCCCCATAGAACCCATAGTCAAATCGCAAAAAAAAAATTTGCTCTCCCGTACTAACTCGATCAGCTGATCAGCCAATTTAGTATGGGAAGTTCAAATTTTTTTTGAGATTTGACTATAGGAAGCACCAGTTAAAATAGTTTTAGCTAATTTTGTTAGACCTTATATATAAAAGAGACTCGGTAGATTAAAGTGTTATGAGCGTGTGTTTGCGTGTTGTATTTGATTCATTTTTTTATGAGATTAATGTACGGATAGGGCTGGTCCATTATATTTGGTTGAAGATGAAATGTAAAAAATGCGAATTCAGTATGGGTTCAATGGGGAAAGTTGCTTAGCTTGATGAGTAGTCTACTTTTAACGGCGGCGTGCACGCTATAGGCGGCCGTAGGGATTAACACCTTGCAGTGTAATGTTATCAACTTAGTGATTTAAAATTTTTTACAGGGTCATTTCAGGGTCGTGGAGCAAAAAAACGAACATTTAACTTACTCTCTTGATTACAATAGGATAGTACTAGAAGTATTATATGCCTTGGTTTGGTTTTGTTCAACAAAAAAACCACAAACTGGAATGATTGGATATTATGATCACCCTACTGATTTCACAAGAACGCGTGACTTTGACGTAATGTGACATTATTTTTAGGTTTTTTCAAAGAGGTTGGAGATTAAAAAGTAGGATGACCATAATTTTTAGGAATAAACATATTTTTTTTTAATAAAGGAATAATCAAGAGACATCAGTGTTTCAATCAAAACTTGTATAGATAGGTAACATCGCAATTATTTACTGAGTCGGAAAAAAATAGATAGGATCACGACCCCGAAATCACCTTGTAGAGTGGATAATGTAAAAATATCTTTTTAAATGTATTTAAAAAAAAATTGTCGGATCCATCTATTTCATATTTTGCTTACGTGTACAAAGTTACGTGTACAACCTAAATATTTTCAAGAAATTTAAATTAATCGTTAGTATGGGAGATTGGTTGGAGCACGGCCTCTGAAATCAAAATAATATTTCATCAACAGGTGGCCAGTGGTAACAAAACTGTGGAGAACTGGGCTATGAAGCGGCTAAGAGTCCACTACTACATATACTCATATCCAAGCCTGCTCAAGTTGCACGGAGAGCCATCCTTGCTGAGGAACCTGGACTCGTTGCTGGGAAACGAGGCTTTATTGCAGTTAGAATTGAAGACATTATCGCCTGCGTTCAGGGATGAGAAAAAAAAGAAATGGTTTGAAGAAATGATAGACAATTATTTGAAATTGTGGGAGAGTAATATGTGATAGGGGTGTGTTGAGGGTATGATGAGTAGGAAAATTATATTCTCATGCACCAGTGCAAATCAAATGCCTTCAAAATTAACTGAGTTTTAACTGGAGTTTTTTCTCGTAAAGTTCAGCTTTAAAATATGTGTCTAGTACAAACAAGCAATGAATTGACTTTTTTGGCAAGGTATGCCCTAAAAAAGAACGTGCCAGCCCTACAGTAGTCACATATGACGTGTAACATCTGACATACGTAAAAACCTACCGGCCTCCGGTCTCGCATTAGGCGGCATGGCCATGTTTCCTTAGCTTCCTTGACTGAAAAAAAAACGTGTTTCCTGTTACACACTTCCGTCCCTTTTCGAGTAATCACTCTCACAGATTGCAGCTGACCGAATGGAAAGATGTTACACATCAAAAATATTTCGAGTTAAATGTAGATACCTTGGTTGTTTAGTTTTCCCAGAGAGAACTCCAGTTAAAAAGGCCCTATTTCTCCAAAGTTAAAAAATGTAATTTTGTTTTTTAGACTATAATAGATCTGTTGTTACAATATGTAAGAGTTATGAAATTTATTTTGTACAAAAGAAAACTATTGAAGTAAGTATACAATATATAAAATTTAGTGATATTAGTAATAGGTACATAAAGTTAAATAGGTGGAATAAAGAGTGGAAACAAAAAATACTATGATATTTGCGTTGGGTGCCAATAATAGTAAAAATAAAATATTGAAATTTTGTGCCTTGCCGCTTTAAAACAAATTATAAAAAATACGAGTGTGCTTTAGACCACACGACTGAAGTAAAACTTCTTTAGCTCCATCTATATGTATGAAAGTAAATACTTAGTCTTCAGAAAATAATCAAATCTTTTTTGTCATATGCAGCTATAGACAGTCTATGAAAAGAGTTTTATTATCCTCTGAAAATGAAATGTTTTTTATCATAAATGTTTGTTTTGATTGTTTTGGCAACCGATATTGTTGCCTTGGAAACCGATATTGTTGGTTAACAAAAATAAATAGTATCTCTCTTTTTATCTTCACTAATTTATATATCTCTCTCAACTTCCGTTCGCCTCGGCCGATCCCACTTCCGTAACGCTCTCGTCACGTATCCACCAGCTTTCTCCCCAAGTCAAGCGTGCCTAAAGAAGTTTTACTTCAAAAACTGTAAGCAGAATAAAGTACAAAATAAACCATTTTATTCAAATCCATCAGGACCTCAAATCGATGCCTGTACGTATGTAATTAAATTTTAAACAGTGATAAAATCATTCTACTTAAAACCAGATGAATATTTTTTAATAATTTTATGGTGACAAAGAAATGTATTTTACGTCGCTGTTGCGTATTATACAGTGTGTAACAAAATTGGTATAGGTCCCGTTAACTGGGGCTTCTATTCTCATACTGAACAACTTTTGTTCTATGACTGCTGAAATCGCAAAAAATCTCTTCATTCAAATCGATCAGTTAATCGACCAATTTTGAGCACATTTGTATGAAGTGGTTAAATATTTTTTTTTGAGTATTGACTAGGGGTCCTTAGGGAAAGCTGTTCAGTATGATGAGTAGAACTCCCAGGTAACGGGTCCTACAGCCATTTTTTTTACACCCGTATAGGACCCGTTAACTGGGGGTTCAACTAATGCACACAAAAAATCGGTCGATCAGCTGATCGATTTGTATGAAGACCAAAAATATTTTTTGCGTTTTCAGCAAAGTCGCAGAACAAAAGTTGTTCAGTACGATGAATAGATGCCCCAGTTAACGGGACGTACACCAATTTTGTTAAATCCTGTATATGTATTTAACTTATTGTCATTTTTTAGAAGAATATTCATAGTATATTATGGGTAGTGACAAATATTTATTTTGTGCAATATTGTCAGTTTTGTAGTAATTAAGAGATACAACGCAATGCAGGATCATATTTGTGATTGCATTTATATTTTTAAACAATAATTTTAGAATAAATTTATATCTACTTAAAGAATACAATGTTGTAAATATTTTTATTGATCATATATATATTATATAAGGTGTAACAAAATTAGCTGAAACTATTTTTACTGGTGCTTCTACCCATGAAACTGAACAACTTTCCCCATGGAACCTATAGTCAAATCGCAAAAAAAAAATTGGCTCACCCATACTAACTCGATCAGCTGATCAGCCAACTTAGTATGGGAAGTTATTTTTTTTTTTGAGATTTGACTATGGGTTTCATGGGGAAAGTTGTTCAGTTTCATGGGAAGAAGCACCAGATAAAATAGTTTCAGCTAATGTTGTTAGACCTTATATAAGTAATGAATTGCAAATTGAATAAATAATTGAGTAAAAAATGTATGCAATGATTTTATTTTAACTTTTAACTAACATAATACTGAACCCTAAGCGATATAAACTTAACCCTAAGCGAGAAGTTCAATTTAATCTTCTTATGTGTATATCCTTCACCGTAAGAGCGTCGGATAAACGTACGTATGAAATCTAAATTCGAAATCACTTTGGTACGTGGCAGGATTCGAACCACGACCTCCTGGACAGGAGGCGGCGGCCCTAGCTGTTACGCGACCGACGCTCTTACGGTGAAGGAAAAACATCGTGAGGAAACCTGCACACGCCTGCGGAGAAACTCGCAGGTTGTGTGGTGAAGTCGACCAACCCGCACTGGGCCCGCGTGGTCGATTAAGGCCCGATCGCCCTAATTCAGGGTAGGCTCGAGCCCCTCGGTAGGGACGTGCCCCTCGGTTCTCGTGTCACAGTATTAATTTCCATACTCATCCAAAACGGCTGGACGGATTTCCATGAAATTTTCTGTGTATATTCAGTAGATCTGAGAATAGGTATAGAAAATTCTTCACCGGGAACTAGCGGGCGAAGCCGCGGGAAACAGCTATTGTATTTTTAATATAGGGTCTTAACAAAGGTATGCACTTATTTTTAACTGGAGCTTGTACTCATGAAACTGAACAACTTTCCATAAGAAACCCATGGACAATTCGCAAAAAAATTTTTGGACATCCATACAAAGTTTACCCGCCAGCTGATCGATTTGCACGTTTAATCCAATTTTTTTATTTTAAGCTATTGTATAGCTTTTATCGCGGGCTTTGAGGGGACTGAATCAAGAAATTTCGTAACGAAAATAAAACTAGACACCCCAAAAAAAAAATGTTATACGGCGATGGCGAAGGCGATTGATGATGATGATGATGATGAACTTTCTTAGTGTTAATTTATTACATAAACATCCCGCGCCCCAAGGACTATATGGTACTGGTAAATACTGCATAAATAAAAAATAAATAAATAATTACAATTGCATAAGTTGATAAAAAAATGCTATGCAATAGCTTTACCGCGGCAGTCCCCGAGTGCCACACGTCTTTTTTTTAATTGACTATGGGTTTCTTGGGTAAAGTAGTTCAGTTTCATGAGTACAAGCTCCAGTTAAAAATAAGTGCATACCTTTGTTAAGACCCTATATTTACGCTCATCACTGACTGACTTCTGACATTCTTGACACCCGCTTCTTCCCGCGTCTTCAGTGCACTCGCTCGTACCGCCGCCGTAGTATGGAGTCCCTACGTAGACAAATCCATATTCCTACGTGAGAAAGTGCAAAAGCAGTTCCTCAGTGCCTTGTACAAAAAAAAAACGTAGAATTACAACCCTTGCATGTACCCCACTCTATAACCTTATAGGTCAGCTAGGATTTCAGTCACTAGAAGAGAGAAGATCACTCTCTGTAATTAAAATTCGTACTCAACATTCTGAGGAATAAGCTTGACTGTCCTGCCCTAGTTGAGATGTTTGTCCGGCTATCGGTACCCAAAATGGAGACTGTGTCACGCCTACGACCCCGCCACCGGTCACTGCTGGCCGCGCCTCCCGCGCGCAACGTGTCGCGCCAGCACGCCTTGGCCGCTCCCTGCTCGACTGAGCACTCGCCTCAGCACCAGGGCAAAGAATATATCTCTATATCAGTACTAACATACAGTATGGACACTCCCTGCCGCTCTCTAGATTGCTACCTCACCCCCTCGTCACCCATATTGATACAGATTGGTTACAGTTTGGTTCTCGAACGTATGGGATTTCGCCGCGATTTTGTTTGCTACGTCATTTGTTTTTAGAAATGTCATTTCACGACCATTTGTATTGCAGTGTCCGGGGCACAGTATTACGATATGGCTTACAGTAACGCAACGCGCCGATAGGATCAGGGAAGAGGAACTATGCGACCTGGAAATCAGTCACATAGCGGAGTACTGTAGAAGGAGCTCAAGGTTTGAGGGGGGGACGCCACCGGGGTCACAGTAACCATCGTACCACCATGGGAATAGGGTGCAGTGAGTCCACATAGAGACTTGAACACCCGCCTGCACCCCACAGGCGTCCCACCCAATAATAATAATAACGCAACGCCTTTGATGTCGCACGATGCCGCCACGACATAGCTACAGCAGTACTAGGCTGGCAAACTCCGCGAGTTTGGCAGGCTGTGCCCCGCCGCCCGCTTCCCCGCAAGTACCCTTCCGTTGCTCTGCGTAAGTACATTCGTTGCACTACTGTAAGCCGCTATATTGTAATGCTGTGGTCCGGGGTGTGACCTGTTCGCGTCTGGACTGAGATGTCTGATGTCGGTGTGTGTAAGAATGACTTGAGATGGATGCAAGAGGAAGTAGTGTTGTTAATAAATCTTAAACATGTCATTTTATGTAATTTCTTAAGATAATTAATCTATGTAATTTGACTGTATTGAATGATTAATGATATAGTGTAGCGATTTGTTATGTTAATTATTTTTTTCTGTATAAACATTGAACTGAACTGACTGTCTACACGACTGTTTACAAAAAGGAGTGTAGGTACTGTTTTCAGGTCTCATGTATGTATTGAAACGCAAAGTATCGCTTCAAGCCAATGACTTATATATTACTGGCGTACTTCAAGCCGATCTTCTTTCTTGCGTTTCATGATTAAATGCTCTTTTGGTTTTGTTCGTCTATGAAAATTTAATTTGAAAATGATTGTTAGCTTTTGACAAGAGAAAAACAATTGATGACCGTCGAAACGAGTGGTTGTACAAATATTATTTTAAATTTTAAAGTGCTGTGATTTTTCCTTTTTTTAACAAGACCTCCTATATTTTTCAGGGGTAAGTAATTTATGTTTAGAGACAGCTATCCGTTTTAATTTGTTGCTGTTGCGAACCAGATTTTTATTTATGTTCGTAGGGTCTTCCACCCTGCCCGTACTCCGAATCATAATAACCCTGAGTCACTGCTGAGTCTTTCACCGGCATATATTTCGCCGCTCTGCACTACCTGCCGCTTACCCAAAGGGAAGTAGAATCCTTACTACTATCTAATTTTAAGGCCCATCGATATTGCTTATCATTGGTGACCTAGCACTACTACTGCCCTGCAAAATACTACTACCTGCCTCCAAGCGCTGCTGCTGGCCTGCATAACTTCCTATTTCCGTCTACTTTAACAATTAAGTATTTAGAGTGTCGTATACCCAAAGTGTTTTCTACCACTTTGGGGGGTAATTCAGACTCCAAATAAATTTACTCCTTTTACGTTTTAGGTATTTATTCGATCATTTTTATACCCGGGGGGACGATCGATCGTTACCTAACCTTTTTTTTATTTTAAAATTTTGTAAATGAATTATTTTTTATTCAAGTGAAATTTGTCAACTTAAGGCAACTCTATGTTAAGCTTATTTCGAAGCCTATTTTCACGGTCATCCATTGTTAACACATTTACCTATTTTTTAAATATTATTAAATAAAAGTATTCCATATTACCCCAAAATTTATTTTCTTTCCGAAATTCATATTTAGGCTGCGATTAAAAAATTCTACGTATAATGTGGCGAAAGCAATACTGCATTGTTATATTATTTAACCCATTTTAATTAAATTATGCTGCAGTATGTATGTTTTCTTTTTCAATGATGTCTTCTAAACGGCTCGATAGATATTGAGTGCGAGGTACTAATATATATACTGTGGCGAGGTTAGATCGTCCTGATCCCGTGAGTGACATAGAATACATTTTATCCAACTTCCTAAAAAAGAGGATGTTTTTATGCAGTCGTATTTTAAATTTAAAGTTATTCAAAGAAACGCTAATCAACTGGTAACACGATATAGGTACTTGTTAATAATACGGAGAAATCTAACTACGCCAGTAATATAGAAGTCATTGCATCTAACATAAAAATCTGGTCGCGAATTAACGATCAAGAAAATACATAATTTAAATAAACCATTTGTCAAAATTTCATTGTTTTAACACGAGATTTAATGTAAAATGTGTATATCTAGGGGTCGGAACTTCGCAAAACTGAGTTTGGTGTTCCGTGAAAATACGATCCCACCAAAAACCTTTTCATGTAAAATGTCGCCAAGATTAGACCATGAGCAATAGCCATAGCTCGCATTGTCAAAAAGTTATCAGATATCTTAAAGAGTCAAGGTTCTAACTCTACATGCCCTAATTCTACAAACCTTTACTTCACAAAATCTACACCTCAGTCAAAATATGTGGCGTGGCCGTTTCGCTACCGTCACATTGGCGTAAGGTGAAAAAATTATTAACTGTTCATTATTTTCTGTTATAGAATTAGAGTAATTTTCAAGCCACATAATTTGACTATAGTGTAGAGTTTGTGAAGTTAGGGCTTGTAGAATTAGGGCGTGTAAAGTTAGAAGCTTGGCTCTACATGAGATCTGATAACTTTTTGACAGTGCGAGTCATATGGTCTCGTCTTGGCAACATTTTACACGAAAATGTTTTTGGTGGGATGTGACTTGTTTTTGAATATATTTTTATACTGAACTAAATTAGTGATTCAACTCCTTCCAGGTAGAAGATTAAAATCGCTCTGCTATTTGAAGTGAATCATTTTCCCACGACTAGCAACGACGTGTGCCCTCACGTATGTGCCCGTTCGGGTTGAACGCTGTCTGATATCTTTGGGCGTAATCGGCAACATCGGCAATAATAGTTTCTGAACGGACGGCAAGCTATTCATCATCAATCACAGCGGGTACACATTAGGCGTTTTTCGCGCGCTTAATTCCATCTTCTAATTTAAAAGGTGGGGGTGAGATACTAAAAACCCTGAAATATGTATTTTATTATTTATGGCACTTTTTACAGTTTTATAAGTTTTGACCATCCGAGTGTTCCTGGCGAATGACTAGGTTGACAAAGTTTTGACCCTGCGAGAGTAAGGTGTCAGTAACGGTAACATTGTCGCAAGTTCAATGTTTTTTTCCACCTGAAAAAATGCCCAACGCGCCTAAAGAAGTTTTCACTTCGACAAGGTGTCTCTATATCAATTTTCAGAACTGTAGCATAAAAAATTTAGGAGTCTCATGCAAACTTCCATCTCTTAGTTAAAGGGTTTAGGGGATAAAAGGTCCAAGTTTAGGAATTTTTTTGTTATTTGTGTACTAATAATAGCTTACATACTAAATTTCAGCTTTCAAGGACTTCAAGAAGTACCCTAAGAATTTTGATAATCATCAGTGAGTCACTGACGAAATCGGGGTTTTTTTAGGTATCAATACAATCTAAAGTATTATAAGAGCTATGCAAATGAAACTTTATATATTTAACGAGTCTACTATTGAAATCATATCACAAGAATTTTGTTTATCTGGTATAATCCAAACCCAAGTAATGAGGGTTCAAAAAAATGACGAAGCGCTTTGAGAAAAGGTAGGTAGTGACCTTACGCTTCTCTTGGCTCGTCTTGGCGGGGGCACTAACGTGCCCCCAGATAGCAAAAATTTATGTTTTTTTAATAAAATTGGTACCAATCGCTAGCCAAAGAGAGGAAGTGTAACGTAATTAAGTAAAAATGCGGTTAAAATGTATGAGGTCGTCAAAAAATGCTAAAGAAATTCAAAAAAGTTGCCGAACAGCGATATCACGTCGCTGCAATTGTGGCTTCTTTGCAAACTGAACTCAATAGTTAATATTATACTGCAATTTTTTTGTTCATGTTACACTTCATCTCTTTGGCTAATGATAGTCACTAATTTTATTTAGGATCATGAAAGTTAGCTTCCTACAAAAACCATAGATTTTCTTTCTTCACGGAACGCCCAGTAAGGAGTGCCGCCAACGCTTAATCGTTAAGTGTAATTTGGTGCAATGAATACTTAGTGAAAAGTCTAGTCAACAAGACGCAAAGTTATCTGGTGACACTTAAAGATTTACATGTTACTTTCGGCAAAATTTGTACTAACATACAGTATGGACACTCCCTGTCGCTCTCTAGATTCCATCCTCACCCCCACGTCACCCAGGTTGATACAGATTGGCGCTAGTTTGGTTCTCGAACGTATAGAACTTCGCCGTGATTTCGTTTGCTCCGTCATTTGTTTTTTTTCTCGCCCGTTGTATGCAGTGTCCGGCGGGGTGTGCTTTCGACACAGATGAGGGAATAAATAGTACGGCACCAGTCTCCCACCAACATATTTTAGGAGGTAGGTACTTTCAGTATTTTTGTTACTGTACCTTGTTATTATGTTTGAGAGAAGAAAATAAATTATAATTTATTTATTATTACTATCAAATAAATAAAATGTAAATAATTTTAACCGCCTCTGTGGCGTAATAGGCAAGTCCATTATCTTCACATCAGGAGGTCGCGGGTTCGATTCCCGGCGGAGTCGTATGACTCAGTTTGGTTGGTGGAAGGGCATTTTTTACGCCTGCCTGGCAAGCTACTACCATCTTATCTAAGTTTTGCCGCCAAGCAAGCATTCATGTGTTCCGGCTTGAAGATAGATAGCCAGTTCTCCATTGCGTTGGGGAATCTTGGTAAGCCCGCTTCCATCTTCGACATCATCGTCAGTCACCATCAGGTTAGGTAATATCAAGGGCTTACCATTATCAATTGTGGATTAGTTCTGCGTTTTTTTGATTGGGACAAACTTTCGATTATTACTATTTTGACAAGTTAAAACAGAGTCTCCTAATTTCGGCTAAACATGGTCATGTACTCAAACGTGAAAACCAGCTCGTTGGTGGAGTCATTAACTATTTTATCTGCACAAACTCTAGCGTGACCGATATTGTGCAATCTGAGGTGTCAATGAACTTTGCAAAGCTATTTTTTTGTTGCGAATTTAGCTAATTTTAGACAAAAGGGGATCCGGACTGCTAGTCATTTGAGTTACTTTTTATTATCTGTCATAAACTAAATTTTGTTCTAAAAATGTTTGAAATACCTACAAGTGACATCATAGATTTTAAGCGTCATTGACGAACTTATTTTGTGAATTTGATCAATCATAAATAGAAGACGCGATGGAAAAACAGAACAAGTAAGGTTTTTTGAAACTTCAAGAGGAGAGAAATTTAAGAAATATTATTTCACATTTTATTTTTGATGCAGTCCGATCACTGGGGAACGAACGGTCCGAACGAACTACCGCGTACTGTAGACCATATACAGTTATAGTAATATGCCGAGTTTCATCAAAATTGTTACAGACATTTTTGAGTGAAAAAAATAATAAGTGATTTTTTACTATGGTGGCAACCCAAAAAAATCAATATAGGGAAAATTTGGAAAAAATCACTTGGATATATAAAAATAATATTACTATAACCCAAATTTTACCCAAATCCAACCAGTAGTTTGGGAACTAGAGCACCGGACGGACGTGCAGACACACTTTTTTTAGACTATTAGTGTAAGACAATCGATTTTTTTGCCATCACAATACATACTTTCTGTACTCCTTTGCCGTTAAAAAATATATCAAATACGTTGTACTTTAATAGGGGTAATATATCAATCCTACACAAATCCAGGTTGAATGTTACTTTTTCTCAAAAATGTCTCTGTCTAAACAACTAGTATTTAATAAGACCTACTTTCATTATTACTGGAAAAATCTGAGTAAGGTACCCCCTCCCCACATACAAGCCGAATATATTTGTAAATTTTTCATCAAGTTTGATGTACTTACCTATCTTTATTCTTTGCCACTAAGGAAGTGTAATGTTTGTTGTTGATTTGTGTAGGCCCGACTACGACAGACGGTGAAGGCTTCGCGAGAAAGTATGCACAGCGTGGCTGGCTGTACAATTTATTTTTTATTGACTTTATTATGAACTAATAGATCAGTGTGCCAAGAGACCAGGGTGCCTACACATTCGTGTGACGAGCAAGTCTGTTTGCTTCGTCTCTGGGTTTTTAATATCTTTATATGCAGGGTGACTTTTAATTAGTTCTTGATAACAAAAGATATGCAGGCACTCGTGATTACAAAGAAACTATACGTCGAATCAAAAAAAAATTTTTTACGATACATTATCAAATCGGTAAAAATGTATGAAGAACCAAATATTTTTTTTCATATTTGAATATAGTTTCTTTGGAAATTTTTTTTGTAATCACCAGTACATTCATATCCTTTGCTATCAAGAACTAATTAAAAGTCACCCCGTATATGTAGGTATTTAGCGGTCGTAGCTTAGTGTGATTTGCGTGGTTGAGTTGATCACGCAGGCTAACTGACCTGAACCACGGTCATTACCCGGATGTAGGGCATGGATACCGGTATACCGGTATACCGAAATACCGGTATACCGATAATATTTTTCGGTATTTTGTATTTGAGGATAAAATACCGTTATTTCGGTATTTCAAAAAAGTGATCTATTTTTGCAAGGGTGTTTAAAGACTATGCAGAACGCTCGATTTCTATGGTTCATATTGTTGTTCATACTGCAGATGAGTTATCATATGATATGACACAAAACACGAATAATCACGATTATAGAAAAAATCACCACAAAATAAACTACACAAAACATAACGTTACATGCATATAGCTAGTATCTAGGTGGTATTTAATGATATTGCTTTCAGTTGTTTATCTTATGTTTTACTTCTACAGACAAATTTAACCGACCAAATTGAAATTTAAAAAAAACTCTAATGGACTTCAACTCCGCTATCAATTTTTCCCAAGAGGAGTTTGAATTGCTGCATTCTATTCAAAAGAGCTTGAAAATAGTCAAGATCACAGTGGAAACCCAGAAGAATATTTCAAAGAAAATTCAGAGAAACACAGAGTCAACCATCCAGAGTTTCCTAGAATGAGCTGTGATGAAATGATTACTTCAATTACTGAACTTGTTTAACGTTTGCAAGAGCACTCTCTACAAAATATAACTGCGATGAGCTCACCTGCTGCCGCTAATGTTTCTACTGAAAAGGGAATAAGCGGTGATGACACAGGTAGCAGTATTTCATCTGTGAAGGAAAAAGAACTTAATAAAGCAATAGAAAAATCTATGACCTAAAAGCAAAAAAGATCCCAAATCGGAGAGGAAAAAGAAAGTAATATTCAAACACTAATTCGTATTGAAATGACATTGTATGAAAATGGAGGTACTAGAAGCAGATTTTTGGTCGCAGCTTACAAGTCCCTCTTAAGCACTCCTCCCAAGAGTGTTTCATCCGAAAGAGCCTTTTCAGCTGCAAGTTACATATGTAACAAAATAAGATCATCGCTCAACAACGCAAGTTTTGACGCGTTGTATTTTCTTCGTTCTTTTTTTCAACAAACGCGATCTGTCTGATGGATAAACTTGAGTTAAATTGCACCTGCGCCTATATTTTTTTTAAATAACTACTTTCTACGGTACCTTAATTTGCAGTTTGATATTGTTTTAACAATACGTTCGTATTCATAGTATAAACTGTAACTAAGAGAGATATTCGAAATTTTCATTACATGTTTTCTTATCATTAGAGAGTAATACTGATTTTATTACCTATTTGATTGTGATATTTATTCTAATGAAACAATATAAATAATGATTTTATCAAATGACGTATTTTCTTTAGTATTTTTATTTACCTATATACTTTAATAACTCATTTTGTGATTTCTAGGGAGTTGATGAAGTGTTTCTGGCATACAGTATAGAAAACTGCTTTAAACACTCTCCGCAAACAAGACTTACTAATCGTTCTTAGAATCATTTAAACAGAAATAGCAGTATTTAAAATAAAAAAAACCGAAAAAATATCGAAATTTCGGTATACCGGTAATTCAAATTTCAATACCGGTATCAATACCGGTATGAAAATCAGTCCGGTATTCCATGCCCTACCCGGATGGGTTTCACTTTTAGTGGCTTTATTCTCGAGCATTTCCGTGTTTCGCAGGGCACGTTAAGCTGTTGGTGCCAGTTGCTATCACTAGATGGCAGTCGTCAAGCCGTGTTAGATGCCTTATAGGCGGCTTGAAAACTTCTGCCAGTGGGGTTTGCCACTAGTCCTACAAGCTCCACCATCCCGGACTGGGCCCGCGTGTGTGGGGTATGGCCTAACCTTCCCGAGCTTGGGGAGAGACCCGTGCCCCAGCAGTGGGGACGGGATAGGTTCTTACATGTGTGTATATAAATCGAATTTTAATTATGTGTACAATCCATCCAAAGTATATATATTAGTACTAACATACAGTATAGACACTCCCTGCCGCTCTCTTGATTGCGACCTCACCCACTCGTCTCCCAGTTTGATACAGATTGGTTACAGTTTGGTTGTAAAATGTATAGGATTTCGCCGCCATTTTGTTTGTTCCGTCATACCTTTTGTGAAATGTCATTTCTGGCCCGTTGTATGAAGTCTCCAGGGTGTGGTCAATCTCGGTTCCCACATGGTATAGGGAATTCAAGTTAGGGGCTAGGGACGGTAAGTACCTATTTGTCCCTGAATATTAATTTATTTTACATCTATTATTTTTTATTAAAACTTATGTAGGAACCGTTAACTGGGATTTACCCGACTGCGCCAGAAGGAAGGTTATGTATTTCGAGTGTATGTATGTAAAATATCTTTCAATAGAAATTTCTAACAATGTAAACTTATTGTTACATTATTAATTTGTAACATTAATAACTGAAAACATCGGTATTAGAATTGTTTTCTAGAGAAATAATTTAATTTCCAACAAGTAAACAATAACCTAATCTAAATATACCATTTTTTTTTGGTTATTAATGTTACATTATAAATTTGTAACATTAATAACTGAAAACAATGGTATCAGAATTGTTTTCTAGAGAAAGAATTTAATTTCCAACAATGTAAACAGTAACCTTATTTTTGGTTAATTTCATTCAAAAGTTTGATCTTGGTTAATTTCACTCAAAAGTTTGATTTTGGTTAATTTCATTCAAAAGTTTGATCTTGGTTAATTTCATTCAAAAGTTTGATCTTGGTTAATTTCACTCAAAAGTTTGATCTTGGTTAATTTCATTCAAAAGTTTGATTTTGGTTAATTTCACTCAAAAGTTTGAACTGAATAACATATTGTCGGCATACTTATAAGCTGAAATCATGGCTAACACGTCATATATTACTGACGGTACATTATATTGCGGTTTTTTGACTTATGTCGATAAGTACTTTGGACGAGTGTTACAAAGTCGAGTTTACTGTAACATATAAATAACTGTATTAAAATTCAATTATTCAAGAAAAACTTTAGTTCACTGTTCTGATTAAGTAGGTAACTAATTGTCACGACTTCGCAATAAAATAAAACAGCTACCTAAACTATTAAAATAAACAAACTCTGGCGGTGTCATGCGCCTTATTTTGTTTAAAGTTGGAAAACACGTCTTACTAAAGATAAGGGTTAAGAGGAAACGCGATCTACAGAATAGGTATTTGAATAAAATGTTCCTGTCTCCTTCCCCCAAACCTCTCCGTATACAGCAAGAAAGGGAGAACTGCAGCGCAGACCGATAATGGGCACTAAAATTTATCAAAACAGCCTTTTGTATACCCCTATTTACTCCTTCAAAACATTTTTTTTTAAATAATTAAAAAAACGCTTTACCTATATGTTTTCATTTTTATTGTTCGTAATTCGTATGCGTATTATTTTTTTGGTGTGTGTCTAAAAATGACGTTTCAACTAGGCAATTTTCTTAGTTTTTGATGGCTCCTACTTCCTATTATAAATAAAATATGGGAAAAAAACAAAACTTAGGGGCATGGCCATGGTAGATATAGGTTTGATGGAAATAACATTTTCGCTCTATTGTCATTATCCAGGGAGGAAACAGGGGACTATGTTTGTATGGAAAAATGGCGCCCGCGTTTTCTCTTAACACATTGGGTGACAAAGGTTATCGTAAAAACATGGCGCCAAATGAAACGCCACAACAAAGAACCTTGATTTTTAAACGTTAATTTAATGCTATCCCAATTTTAAAGTTCTTTGAAACAGTATGTGTCTCCTTACAGATCTCAAGAGCACATCCATGGGCTCAAGTATTTAATCACGGCGAAATCCCAAACTGTATCTAACCAATCTGTATCAATCTGGGTGACGAGGGGGTGAGGTCGCAATCTAGGGAGCGGCAGGGAATGTCCATACTGTATGTTAGTACTTATATACATATATATACTTTGACTATGTGTTTGCAATATTTTTAAACATAATAGGTATCTTTTGGATAACGAATACATTTCAACTATAATCAGTTGCTTGTTTTATATTTAAGTGTAAATAAATACTAATGAATCACACTACACATTAAATACTAAAAATAGGATAGTTCGACTGTATTGTTAGGAATGTATAATGTATGTAATTGTCGAGATGAATCGAAATTGCTGTACTGCCCAAATACATGCGAGCATCGGCCGGCAAAAGTTGTATGGACATCCATATCAATCGTGTTTAGGGGCCAAATAAATTACAATGTAAACTCATATCTGTCATTAAATTTAAAAATGGAGCTATATTTTACTCTGAAACATGGCAACCAAGGAGGTAACTTATCAAAGGTTTTATTTAAATTTCGAACTGACTTGCAAATAGAACGCTGTTTATTAAAAAAAAAACTATGGCGCGTGAAAAATTCGTTCGTTGTTCGTCATTGATTTTGAAAAGTAATTATAGAAGTTTTAATTTCCGCGCATTATTTGAGAAAAGTGCTATACAAGCCTTGGTTACAACTAGGCATTGATGGACTTCCGTACGAGTGTGGTCCACATTTACACGTCTTTTGCTGGCCGCTGCAGTAATGTAGGTAAGTACTATAATCTAAAAGTGTATAGAATAAGAACTTAGAAACATCAATTAATAGGATATCGATATGATATTTTTAGAAATCATTTCCACGGTTTAGGAATAAAAATTAAACTTTTATTATGTACTCTATTTTTTTCCTAAACTCGATACAAAATTCCCTACAGTTAATCAAAATTTTGAAAATTATTAGTGATTCATAATACCTAAACGACTTCTTTATCATCATCATCATCATATCAGCTCATTACGTCCCCATCGAGGGGCTCGAGCCAACCCTGAATTAGGGCGAAAATGAAAATGAAAATTGTTTATTGGTTACCAAAAATTATCGGCTTTTTAAGGCTGAGACCTCCTTTTAGGTAAAAAAATACCTGTGTTAGGAAATCTCACTCTTCCATCGCTTAGTCTATGGTATATATAATTATTGGCAATTAACAGAGTCTATTTAAACTGAACATGGTATATCTACTAAATGTGAACAAAACTATGCTAAAGCTTTAACTAACAGAAAAACAAAGATGTTGAATTGATGCAAGTGGATTTTGGTGTGTGTGTGTGTGTGTGTGTGCGTGTGTGCGTGTATGCGTGTGTGTTGTGTTTGTGATTCACGCTAAAACCTCAAGAAGGCGTTCGGCTTCATCATAGCTGAGGGATTCTAACCATAGTATTAGAGTTTTTCTACACTCAGGCAGATTCATTGGATAGATGAGCAGAAGTTTGTTAATTTTGTTATACAAATAGGAGGATCGATTATTAAACTGGCGTGAAGCAAAAGTAGTTCTATTTATTAATCTATCTTTTATAGGTATTATATTTTTATTTCTTTTAGAGTTTATTTTAGGATCATAGGGGAACGATTTATGTTTTTTTAGGATGATTCGAAGAATGTAAAGTTTTCTTACTGTGAGTAGATTAGCAAATAAGTAAAGCTGCTCTGTTGGAAATCTAAAGGGCTTACAGCACATGACCTTTAACAGCGCTCTTTGCGCACGCTCGATACCTAGGAAATATGTTTTGGTCGCACCACCCCAAACAGGTATACAGTAGTCTATAAGCGACTGAACTAGAGTAACATATATTCTCTTTAAGAGTATAAAATCAGCAATGTGTCTTAGATTTTTGAATATCCATATCGACTTACGAACTCTGCCGGACACTAGCTCCAGGTGAGCGTACCAGTCTAAACGAGGATCCAACAATACTCCCAAGTACTTTATAGACATCACTCTTTCTATTTGGGGACATGAGCAAGAGGCATCAGGGATAGACATACAGGTGTGAAACTTGACTTGCAATTCATTATCTGGGCTTGTTCTCCTATCTATATTATAGCACATATATTTAGTTTTAGATACATTAAGCGTAAGTAAATTGGCATTTAGCCATTTTGCAACCTTTGCGATTACTGATTCAGCAAGATTACGAACAGCAAGCCAATTGGGACCATGAAAAACAAGAGCCGTATCATCTGCGTAAGAGAAAATTTCTGTGTTCATTGCTTTAAGGTTACAAAGATCGTTTATGTAAATTAAAAACAGGGTTGGGCCCAGCACACTTCCCTGTGGAACACCATAATTGACATTCAAATCTTGGCTTATGTACTGTCCTATTTTTACCCGTTGTTTACGATCGGTCAGGTAATCTTTGAATAAAGCAAGTGGAGGACCACGAATGCCTATAGTTTCGAGTTTTTGTACAAGAACGGGAACAGAAACGGTATCAAAAGCCTTTTTTAGGTCAATAAAGACAGACATACACTTATTACCTTGATCTAAATATTTGGTTATTAAAGAGCTCAGGGCTATTACGGCATCTTCCGTTGATTTACCTTTTCTAAACCCATACTGGGTCTCTGAAAGTATATTGTATTTGTCTAGGTAATTGGATAGTCTAATGTTTACAAGTTTTTCAATGACTTTCGAAATGGTAGGTAACAATGAGATTGGTCTGTAGTTGTTTACGTCATCCCTGTCCCCATTCTTGTAAATTGGAATTACGGTAGCCCGTTTAAGCAAGGTAGGAAAAACACCTTTACCAAAACATAAGTTAGTGAGATGACTAAGAATAGGAACTAATAATTTACTTGACATTTTTAAAAATTTTGTGTTAATGCCATCCCATCCCGGTGCAGTCTCAGATTTAAGACTCATTAAAACACTGTGCACTTCATGTGGATCAGTATCCAGCAGGACAAAGGATGTAGAATGTAGTTTAGGCCTTATTTTTATATCTTCATTTAGTGTTACCTCATCATTCGTCTTAATTTTAGATGCAAGTCCTTCTCCTATAGTAGAGAAATATTGGTTAACATAATCGACAGATTCACAAGCGGTAGTTTTCGTATTTAAAAGTTCCAGATTATTGCTATTGTTTTGTTTTAAGTTAGTAATATTTTTAATACAAGTCCATAGGCTTTTTGGATTTCTAGTGGAGATAGATAATTGCTCCCTCTCATAATCACGCTTGAGTTTCTTTATTAGCTTATTACAAAAATTGCGATACCGCTTATAGGATATTGACAGAAACGCATTGTGAGGATCAGCTCGTAAGCTTTTTTGCATTTTGTTTCGATTTCTAATGCACTTAAGTACACCAGGGGTTATCCAAGGCTTTATAATTTGTTTATTTTTAGAAATTTTAATAACTGAAGTATTTTCTCTCAACGCTAAGGATATATTATTGATAAGTATTTTTAACAAACTTTCGGGGTCATCACAAAATAGTAGGTCAGACAAGTGCATTTCTTCTAGTCTTTTTAGTGCACTATCAAAATCAGTTATAGATTTGGTGATGGCACTTTGATTTTTGTTGAAGTTAGAGGATAGTTTTAGAAGTATCATAAGGTGATCCGTAATGCTTGTATTAAGAACTGCAATATTTGCACTAACTTTATGCCTATTAAGTTTTAGAATGAAATGGTCGAGACAACTATCTCCTCGAGTTGGTATTGTATGTCCTGTTAACAGTCCATGGGTAGCAAGCATGTTTAGATAGTTAATCCTGTTGTTCCGTTCATAAGCCTGTTCCGATATGCTAGGAATTAAATCTATGTTGATATCTCCAGTTACTACAATATTTTTGCCAGACTTGATAGCCCCTAAACAAGTACTTAACGAGTCAATAAACTGATCTGCATTAGTATTCGCAGGAGGACGATAGATGCCAAGCACTGTAATATCCTCAATATCAGCCTGCAAACAAGAGGCATGTTTTAATTTTACTTCTTTAACCTTAGCTTTAATTGTATTTTTTATATAGATGACAACACCATCATTTTGGTTAAAATGATGTGTTGTAGCAAAAACGGAGTAGTTAGGAATACATGGCAAAGGTTTAAAGGCATCAAGTCGACATTCTGTCAAAGCTATTAGATCAACGTCTGTATTCAAGTGACAGAGATTTACTATAAGATCATCAATGTTGTTATAAACGCTCCTGATATTTTGTGACACCACAGTTAAATCCTGGCATTTTATTGTGATATTTTTTGCTAGGTCTATTACATCGCAGCGAATTGCTTTGGCGATTTCTGTATTGTCTACTTCCTGCACCATAAGACATGTGTTATCCATAATATAATAAAAGATAAGAACAGAAATGGTGGCTAAAACTAAGGTACTGTGTATTAAAACTTTCTAAGCCTAATAGTTTACGGTTTATAAAATGCTTGGGTCGTAGGTGTTTAAGATGAAGCACAGAAAAGTGAGGACTAGTCAAATATCTGAGTATGAATGTTGCAAATGTTACAACTGTTTCAGTGTATTGTGTGATGTGTGTGTGTTTAACGTAGTGTGAATATTTCGACAAGATATTGTATACAAAATGAGTTACAAGCGTAGCAAGCGATCTAATTTTAAGCAGTATCCAGGTTATTACTAGAGCCAGAAGTCATGTGGTTTGCATAAGCTGATGTACTTGAGCTTCATTATGAATAAATATTATCGGAGAGTTTTCGTCTTTCCTAATGTAGACTTTTCCAAACGAAGTCCAACAGAATTTGTACTGTTTACTCTTAACTATATCACGCGCAAGAAAATGTAATCGAGAGCCTTTTGCGGTTAGTTGCTCTGAGATGAACACAGGTGTATTCTCTGACACTCGGTGGCCTAAGTGTTTGGCACAAAGCTTTGTCTTGTTCTTGATGTTGTGAGCTTTAGTCATTTTGAGCATATCCAACTTTACCTGAGTAGAGTTCGTTTCTACGATTATCGGACAGTTAGCTGTCTCCTTCTTGCCGCGAACTCTGTAAATGTCCCGAATGTCTTGCTTATTGATGCTGCAACCCACGGTGTTGGAAAGACACAAGACCATATCTATGAGATCTTCTCTGGTTTCTGTAGGCTTTTTAGGAACATTTTTAATCTCAAAACTAGCTTTTCTGTTATTTCTTTGCATTTCCTCCAGTTTATCTTCCAGCAGCGCTATGTGCTTTTTATCTTCCTGTACTTGGTTTTCCAGCGCATGAATTTTCTTCCTAAACTCTTCATTTTGTGCTGTGAGAGCTGCAACAGACTGCTCGATGTTCTGGTTCGATTGCTGTATGTCTTTTAGTACGGGAGTTATTTTTTGCAGTTCCTTTGTTTGCGCAGTCGTAATGGAGGCAATCATCTGCTTAACTTCCTCTTTGAAGTCTGCAAAGTCCGTAACCAAATCTTCGTCGCGTCGCCGCTTGTTTCGAGTGAGAGCAAAATTGGGTGGAGTAGTAATTTTCTCGGAGTTTAAGTCGGATTCCGAGAGGGATTTGTTTAATTTGTCAGCCATAGTACCAGGGCAGTATGATTGAAAGAAGTTAATTTTCGTAGTCTGTTTCCGTAGTCTATGTTGCACCCACAACACGTAGTGCCTGTACTGCCCACGGTCCGCGAGAAGTATTAGCGGAAAATATTTAAACGATTTCTTAATTAAAAGCAATTAAATACTTACTATTATCATCTATTAAAGTGACCTATTAACACTATTTCTATTAATTATTATATTATATTAGAGATACAGACACAAGCAAAATATATTAGTACCACGTTGAGGTAAGGTAATTTCCCTACGCGATCGAATCAGAAATGAGGACCAAAATAACCGACATAGCTCACAGAATCGCTAAACTTAAGTGGCAGTGGGCAATATAAAGCTCGTAGAACATATGGCCGTTGGGGCAGTAAAGTTCTCGAGTGGCGACCGCGCACCGGAAAACGTAGCGTAGGAAGGCCTCCCACGCGTTAGACCGACGACCTGGTGAAGATCGCGGGAAGCCGCTGGATGCGGGCAGCGCAGGACCGGTCATCGTGGAAATCCTTGGGGGGAGTCTTTGTCCAGCAGTGGACGTTTTTTGGCTGATATGATGATGATGATTAGTACCTATTAATATGGATCATAGTATTTTAATATAAAAGTTACCTAAACTGTTCAAATAAAACTCGAGAAAAGTAACCAAATTAGGATCAGAGATTAAAAAAATAACCTAATAATTTAATAGAATTCTTTTTTTAGGAACTTTTTCTAATAAAACTCGAGAAAAGTAACAAAATAAGGTGAGAATTTTAAAAAAATACCTATAAACTAAATACTCACAACACTTTTTTTCTACGACCTAAAATTTATCACGTGACGAGCGAACCCAGATGTCGACGCTTGTCTTTTCCACAGTACATAAAAGCGATCAAACTAATCTGCCGGGTCAAGTTCATACTATGTTTACTGACGTTTAAGTTAACATTAGCGAAATGTAAAAAAAAATATCAGTTCATACGCAGCTACCACGCCGAAGACTTTATCCCGGGAGATATTCAGTGCTTAAGAAAAGTCATGTACTTGTTGTTTTTCATTGTGTTTTTTATCTGTGGCATGTGCGGCAGTGACGAGGCAGATCTCGGGTACAGTCTGCGCGTCGGACACGCGATCGATGTGCTCGCGAAGTAAGTACAGTCAACCACGTGAACGCGGATTGATTGGTTTTATTTGGAGGCTAGGCGTGGAGAAATTGTGGTTATTATAATGTTGATATTTTATCTACTCTCATATCGTAAAGTTTGCATTATCAACTTCAAAACGAGTTTATATTGGCATACTTTATAAACACAATACCGTAATAAAAAAAAATCATTATAACATTATTTTGTTAGAGAAATAAAGTTATAATGTATTTTTTTTCCATTATGATACAAGTTAAACCAGAGATAATATTACCAACGAAATTCCATATCAATTCCTTTTTTAATGGAACGCACATGCGGTTCACGCCATTTTTACAGCAATACAAAAAGTTTTCATTCTAATTTTTACTTATCTGTGACAGCGCCCGCTTTAACGCATGCAAGGTGTTGTGTTGGTTTTTCATTGAATTTTGTTGTAGAAAACTGAATTTTGTGGATAATTTTCATTCTTGTTTAAAAATGTCTGAGATCAGTGAAAGCATTATTTTTGCCTGTCTGTGACACCGTCCGCTTCAGTGCAAGCGCGGCGATGCGCTGGGATTCAGCGCTATGACACGTTTTGTTGTAGATACTTACTGAATTTCGTGGGATTTTTTTCTTACTCTTAACTTTGATCATTGTATTTTAGTTGATTCAATCACAATGTATGAGATTAGATAAAGTAGTGTATGAAACTGCACATAATTTGGTCTTAAAACACTCGTGTAATGCTATAAAAAAATCGCCTACGGTTCGTTTTTTTAACTTACACTTATATTGTAAGAACCCTTATTATGCAACAGTTTCATAAACTAATATCATGCGTCAAGCCTATCTTCGATTACTGTTACGTTGTTAGTACTTAAGAGGATTGTGAATCTGTGACTTTTCATACAAACGGCGATAGCGTTTTTCACCTTTTAAAAGTTAACCAATTTTGAAAAAAAAAGTAAAAGTTGTCAGTCAAAACAAAGGCTAGGTATATAGGTTTTTGTTTTTCAATACAATTTTATCATATCAGCTCATATACGTCTCCACCGATGGACTCAAGCCTACCCTGAATTAGGGCGATCGAGCATTAGTCGACCACCCGGGCCGTGCGGGTTGGTCGACTTTACACACAACCTGCGAGTTTTTTCGCAGGCGTGTGCAGTTTTTCTTCTCCGTAAGAGCCTCGGAAAAAAAAAAAAATATATAAAATCAAAATTCGAAGTAACATTGGTACGTGGCGGGATTCGAACCACGACCTCCCGGACAGGACGGTGGCGGCCCTTGCCGTTACTCCACCGACGTTCTTCAATACTCGTACAATTAATAAGTTCAATTTTATTTACAACTAGTGGATGCCCGCAGCTTCGCCCGCGCAGATCTCGATTTTCCGGTTCCCGTGGGAATTTCCCAAAATCCTTTCTTAGCGGATGCCTACGTCATAACATCTACCAGCATGCCAAATTTCAGCCCGATCC
The DNA here is from genome assembly GCA_947284805.1 of Coleophora flavipennella. NCBI lineage: Eukaryota > Metazoa > Arthropoda > Insecta > Lepidoptera > Coleophoridae > Coleophora > Coleophora flavipennella. Next base: position 3,997,928 of record OX369255.1, read on the forward strand.
TTTCAGTGGTTTGGGCTGTGCGTTGATAGATCACTATGTCAGTCAGTCACCTTTGAGTTATATGTATTTACTAGCTGTCCCAGCGAACTTTGTTCCACCTTACACTACACTACAATACCCTAACCTATACTACATTACCCTACGCTACCCTACACTACCCTACCCTATCTTACCCTACACTACCCTACCCTACACTACACTACCCCACCCTACCCTACATACACTACACTACACTACCCTACCCTACCCTACACTACACTACTCAACCCTACCCTACCCTACACTACCCTAACCTATACTACACTACCCTACCCTACCCTACGTATACTACACTACACTACCCTACGCTACACTACCCTACCCTACCCTACATACAATACACTACCCTACCCTACACTACACTACATTACACTGCCCTACCCTACCCTACCCTACACTACGCTACCCAACCCTACCCTACCCTACCCTACACTACCCTACCCTATACTACCCTAAATATACTACACCTACACTACACTACCCTACCCTAAAACCAATGATTTTTTGACTGATATTTTATTTTTTGATTTTTTTTAATGTAATTCTTAGCATTTTCGTATTTAATCACCTTTTAAACCTTCTCTGGACTTCCACAAATAATTCAATACCAAAATAAGCTTGAACTGCTTCCAATGCAATCAAGTGAGTGCTTTTAGTTATTATGTATTACAGTTGGGAAATCCTAGATAGTGACGTTGATAGGCCCACAATTGGTAAGCCCTTGGCAAAGTATATATATTATCTACACTCCCTGCCGCTCTCTAGATTGCGACCTCACCCTCTCGTCACCCAGATTGATTACAGTTTGGTTGTCGAACGTATAGGATTTCGCCGCTATTTTGTTTGTTCCCTCATTCCTTTTTTGAAATGTCATTTCTGGCCCGTTGTATGAAGTGTCCAGGGTGTGCGCTTGGCATCATCTCACCTGATGGTACGATGACGATGATGCCGAAGATGGAAGCGGGCTTACCAAGATTCCCCAATCCAATGAGGAACTGGCTACCTTATTTTCAAACCGGAACACATCCGTACTGTTAACATTGATATATTTGGAGGCAAGACTTGGATAAGATGGTGGTAGATAGCCAGGCGGGCTTAGAAAATGCTTTTCCACCAACCAAACCGTTAGACTCCGACAAAGTTAGACTCCGCCGGGAATTGAACCCGCAACCTTTGATGTGAAGCTAATGGACTTAACCATTACGCCACGGTCATATGGCAAAAAAATAATAAAAAAAGGTATAGGGTTGTGTAACCAGTATGTAACCAGTCAGTCAGGAATTGGAAGACAGCACAAAAGCAAAATTTGAAAACTATTAAAAACTAATTTAAAAAAAATAATTCAAAACAGATCGTAAATAAACAAAAATTAATGAATTCGTCACAACCTTACACTAATTGATTTTTATATATCCAACCTTTGTTTTTCTTTCTGATTTTTTAGGGTTGCCACTATAATAAAAAAATCACTTTATTTTTTTCCAAAACTGGCTCAAACGATTTGGATAAAAGTACGTGCGTTACTATAACTGTATAATATACGCTTTAGTTCGTTATTCCTGGAAAAATCAGAATAAGGTACAACTTAACTAAATAAAAAAATAAAAAAGCCCCAACAAAAACTCTAATAATTAAAAAAATATATAAGCCCATAAGTTCAATATAAGTAGTAACATTTTCACTCAAGAGAGTCGTCGCGTAGAGGGACCGCTAAGTTGTGAAATTATTAGTAATTAGTTGTAGCAAAGCTAATGAGTTGTATTCTGTTTTTATTATTTACCCTACGCGATGATTCTTGGATCTAAATATTACTACCTATATTAAATTTAAAGGGCCAATACCTATGATTTTTTTACTTTTTAGACTTTTTATCGGGGTTTTTTAAATATTTATTTTTATTTCATGCTTTTTAAACTTTACTTACATACTACTATTAAACACGTAACAATCAAAACTCTATCCCCACATTCAAATAAATACTTTCCGGGACGAATCACGACATTGCAACAGGAAATTTAGCCTATTTTGAATCGATCAAACCTGTAAAAGTTGCTCGCCTACCTTGTTTGAAGCTGCAATTTAATGTCTTCTAACTGAAAACTATAAATCAATTGGACCTGTGGAAGTTTCTGAGACCCCTTAATGAGCTAGAGAGCTGACGAAATTCACTTTATTTTTTACCTCTGCCTCTGCAGATTCCAGGAGATGCTGCTGCATCAGGTTAAGGTTACCGTATTCTATCTAACACCTATTAATTGAGACTATTCCGATGAGCCCAAACACGATACTTCTGCTGTAAGTTGGAGGGGAGTAAGGTTATCCTGCAGATTCCACGAGATGCTGCAGCATCAGGTCAAGGTTACTACATTCTTGTAATATCATTAAAGTAACAGGACATTGCATTTTGAATTGATCAGACCACATCCCTTTATCACCTAGAAAAGAGTCGATGATCTTCAAACGGCTGAACAGATCTACATAAATTACAGGTAAGAACCACCTCGATCACGACGGCTTTGAAACAAAAAAAAAACGCATCAAAATCGGTCCATTCTTTTCGGAACTACGAACCCACAGACAGACACACAGATACATACGTTAAACCTTTAAAAGACCCCTCTTTACGTCGTGGGTTAACAAGGACTTAATAAGACCTACTGCACTGGGTAGTCCGTTATTCCAGAAAAAACTGAATAGTGGTATCTCCCATACAGACCCAAGTTATTTGTAAAATTTTTAACACCTTTTAATACACCTATTTTTATTGCTATTACAAGTATGTAAATTAGCGTTATGTTTCACAGCTCTAAAAAAAAATATTTTTTTTGTTACCCTGGATATTTTAGCAAATTTTGATATTTTCAAGTACTCCAGATTACGAATTTATTCATGAAAGTATTGAATGTGCTCTTGTTTTTATGATTATTGCATATCTTATACATATTTTAGATCAATTATCGGCTTGTTAGTAATAAAATTTATTTTACCAGTCATGATTAGAGTTCTGCGCAAAAAAACGAGATCAAATCTTACAAAACCGTTAATAGTTTGATGAATTGTGATAAATATTAATCGTATATTCAAAATCGATCTTATATCTAGCGCAATAAAACCTCTGTAGACCAGTGTATCGTTGTTTTGCGTATTTCCGAATACCTACGCCAGACGGTGAAGGCTTCGCGATAAAGTATGCACAGTTCGGCTATACAATTTATTCGTTTTGCTTCAAGAACGAATGTTATGTTTGAACCCAACATTAGCTGTTCAGAATAACCTACAATAAGCTACGCTAGACGATACTAACTAAACACTCTAAAAACTTTATAAAATCCGTACCTTCAGCTACGGAGACCTGTGCCAGGTGACCCAAGTGGTGTCAGCGGACTATGAATACGAGGAAGATGAAGAGGAACCAGAGCCCTTCAGGGAGAAAAATATCAGGGTGTTCGCGAACGCCAGCAGCGAGGAGGATGGCTCTGATGCCGTCATAGACATGAACATCGAGCTGTGTGCGACGTTTGAAGATCTGCTGACCAGCTACTTCAGAAGTTTCAAAATTGAAGGGTCAGTATTTCTTTTATACAGGGTATTTTTTCGTGTATTGATTCGTGTCCAAAGGGTGCCAACGGGACTCTATTACTAAGCCTACGCATTTTGTCCGTCTGTATGTCGGTCTGTCTGACATTAAAATCTTTTAAACCGCAATAGGTAGATAGCCAGTAGAAATTTTCACAGAATACCTATGTGTTATGTTATGTACTAGCTGTGCCCGCGACTTCGTCCGCGTGGAGGTTTTGAATTTTCCTGCGGGAAATCATAAATTTTCCGGGATAAAAAGTATCCTATATTTTCACACGGGCTATAAGGAACCACCATACAAAATTTTATCAAAATCGGCCTAGTAGTTTTTGTGTGATGCGCAAACATACAGACAGACAGACAAAAATTCCAAAAGTTGTTGTTTTTGTCTGTATATCGTTAGTAATGTCCACCACAGTTATTTTTTTTCCAAAAAATATTTCATGTACCAGATACGGCCCCGTTACAGTTTTCAAGCGACTTCCAAAAAGGAGGAGGTTCTCAATTCGTATGTTTTTTTTTGGTTTGTTACCTCATAACTTTGGGCTGGGTGAACCGATTTTTATGATTCTTTTTTTATTTGAAAGCTAGTGCTTACCGTGGGGTCCCATATAAATTTTATCAAAATCGGTGTAGTACTTTATTAGAAAATTAACAAAAACCAAAAAATAATAATGCAAAAATGTACTAAGTTGTCGCGATGGAAGTCGATTTTTTAACGTGTTTAGCGTTTTCAATTATATTATATGTATAGATGGCGGAGTGCCTAACAAATAATAAAAAAAACAAATAGCAAAGGTTTTTTAACGTTTTTTTGTCTGCTATATCGTATAAACGGTAGGTAACACATGACGTAATTACAAGCGCCAAACCTGGTATGATTATGTGCAGATTTTAAAACAAAACCACAAATAATAAAACTCGGTCAAGTGTGAGTCGGAATCGCGCATACGATCACGACTCTTTTTTTTAACACGCTTATATTAGCTTCACCTGTATGTATGTATGTATGTTTTTAACCAACTCCTTTGCCCTTGATTTTGACCCACTTTAAACGGACAAATTTAATATAAACTTTGTACATTTATCAAGAATCAGTAACAATACAATAATTTCATAAGTTTATCTCATAACCTAAAAATTTAAAATAAATATTGTTTTTTAAAAAAAAACACGCTTTTAAAGCACATCAAACTAAAAAGTGAAAAATAATTCTAAATATAAGTTGAAAACAATAATGAACGAAAAATACTAGTATTATTGTGAAAAAAGCGCACATAATTAGGTATTAAAAAACTCGTATGATACTATTAAAAACCTTGCCAAGACTCGGTTTTTAAACTCACACTCGTGTTTTAATACCCCAAATGAAGCAACAGTTTCATAAACTACTATTGCCGTACCTCGTCGTGATCCTTTATTTAGTAGGTTCAATCCCAATGTATGAGATTAGATAAAGTAGTGTATGAGACTGCACATAACTAGGTATTGAAACACTACTCGTCAAGACTCGTTTTTTAAACTCACACTCGTGTTTTAATACCCCTCATTAAGCAGCAGTTTCATAAACTACTATTATCGTACCTCGCCGTGATCCTTCATTTAGTAGGTTCAATCCCAATGTATGAGATTAGATAAAGTAGTGTATGAGACTGCACATAACTAGGTATTTAAACACTACTCGTCAAGACTCGGTTTTTAAACTCACACTTGTGTTTTAATACCCCTCATTAAGCAGCAGTTTCGTAAACTACTATTATCGTACCTCGTCATGATCCTTCATTTAGTAGGTTCAATCCCAATTATTAGATAAAGCAGTGTATGAAACGACACATAACTAGGTATTAAACACTTTTGATTCTATTAAAAACCTCGTCAAGACTCGATTTTTAAACTCACACTCGTGTTTTAAGACTCCAAATTAGGCAACAGTTTCATAAACTACTATTGCCGTACCTCATCGTGATCTTTTATTTAGTAGGTTTAATCCCAACATATGAGAATATATGAAGTAGTGTCTGAAACTGCACATAATTAGGTATTAAAATACTCGTATGATACTATTAAAAACCTTGCCAAGACTCGGTTTTTAAACTCACACTCGTGTTTTAATACCCCAAATGAAGCAACAGTTTCATAAACTACTATTGCCGTACCTCGTCGTGATCCTTTATTTAGTAGGTTCAATCCCAACGTATGAGATTAGATAAAGTAGTGTATGAAACTGCACATAACTAGGTATTAAAACACTCGTATGATACTATTAAAAACCTCGCCAAGACTCAGTTTTTAAACTCACACTCGTGTTTTAATACCCTAAATTAAGCAACAGTTTCATAACCTACTATTACCGTACCACGTCGTGATCTTTTATTTATTAGGTTTAATGCCAACGTATGAGATTAGATAGTGTATAAAACAGCACATAACTTGGTATGATGCAGTTAACTATCCTATTCTACCAATTCCAGGACAGATAAGCCATGGAAGGCGTTCATGGGAGACTGGATACAGGACGAGATCATGCGCACGTTCGGCCTGGAGTACGACTCGAGACAAGATGGCTGCTGCTACGTACTGGTCAGGATGGGCAAGGCGCAAAAGTCTGTAAAACTGGGAGATCTTGCAGGTCTTTCAGACGTTGCCAATATAAAAAAATATTGAGTGAGAGCCGTACCAATTGATTATGAAGTTTGATCACCAATCATATGTTTTTCTTATCCAGAATTGATAAGACCTAGGCATCATCTCACCTGATGGTAAGTTGAGATGATGACGGAGATGGAAAAGGTCTTACTTTACCCAGCGTAATGGGGAAATAGCTATACCTATCAGTGCTGTTAACATTGATGTTCGGCGGCAAGACTTAGATAAAATGGTGGTAGCTAGCAAGGCGGGCTTAGAAAATACCCTTCCACCAACTAAATCGAAACATACTAAGCGAATGGCCTAACTACGAGATACTACGCAGTTTCTATTCCTACAAAGACATCGGTGTCGATCGGTGACAGGACTAAACTAAATTTACGTATTCTGTCTTTTTCTTTCTGTATCGAAAAGACAGAAAAAAGAATGCTAAAATTTGGTTTAGTCCTGACAAACATACTGAGTAAATAATAATACTTTATGTATAATCAATACATTTTATTCATTTTTGTTACCTAGAATATTTTTTTTATCTCTATTAATCGGATATTTTTCTGACTTGGCAATCACGAAATGTATTTCATCATATCAGCTCATATGCGTCCCTACTGAAGGGCTTGAGCCTACCCTGAGTTAGGGCGATCGGGCCTTATTCGACCACGCGGGCCCAGTGTGGGTTGGTCGACTTGACACACAACCTTCGAGTTTCTTCGCAGGCGTGTGTACTGTGCAGGTTTCCTCACGATGATTTCCTTCACGGTGATAAAGTAAAGAGCGTCGGATAAACGTTCATATGAAATTTGAAATCCGAAAACAAATTGGTACGTGGCAGGATTCGAACCACGATCTCCCGGACAGGAGTTAGCGGCCATAGCCGTTACGCCACCGAGCTCTACGATTTATGTTTTTTTTTGAGCTGTCATAGATGCATCGTTCTCGTGTTTTTTTAAGCACTCTCGAGCCTTTTTTGACAGGTTTTAGAGACAATCTTCAGTGTCTACGGTTACAAGATTTAGGCATAGCAGACTAACTGCTGGCACATATTTTATTCGTTTTTTGACATGATTTTGGCGTTTCTAAATTAGAAATATTTTATTTAACACACAGGTTACAGAAGTAATCGAGTCAACTTCTATTTAACTATAGAATCTTCTAACATTTCGTGATTTCCAAGTCAGAAAAATATATAAACGAGATGAAAGAAAGTTCTAGACAGCAAAGATGCATAAAATATATTGATCGTAAGTGTATCTATTATTTTTTATTCAGTAGGTATGTTTAAAAGAGAACTAAGGTGCTATTTGCTGAATATTGATTAAAGAAAATGTACTGACAGACTTGGCTCCATCTTAGATCTTATATATTTTTACGGGAGAGTCACGAGACTTGACGTATTTTTACATAAAAATATTTTTGATGGGATTTAATTTATTTTTGTTAGGTACATGTTTAAATCTAATCATATTAGAAGCCTATAAATATACTACTACAACTTCATGACTCGTCCAGTTATGAATCCATGTAGCTGTTAAGTAATGGGCCTACAGGGAAATAATGTTCCCATCAATGAGTCGAATCGCCGGATCCACGGGTAAACACCTGAACTCATAGTAGTATCCCTTGTTTACCCTCTTCAGTCCCCTGGTATCATATATGATACCTTCGTTCATCCCGGACAACATTCAAATTACAAACGGCAAACATTTGACGTCCTAACGTATCATAAAGAGTAGAAAATAGTACTTTAAAAAATATATTTAACTTGGCAACACCGCGTGGTTTTGTAAACGTCAGGGACCTGTCAGATATATAGAATACTGTTGGTGGTCATCATGGATTGAAGTCATGACGGTAAATTTAAAAAAAATCTGTTATTTTAAGATAAATATTTTCATGGAAATAATAAATTAACACCTACTTTCTGTATGTATTTAATGACTTTTATTATTGTACTTATTAGCCCTGGCTGATATTTTTTTACTTCTTAGAGACCCAAGGTATCATTTTTAATACCTACTGTAATTTATTAAAAAAATATTTTTTTTCTCCATACATTTAAGTTCTAGGGGTTACAGTTAACCATTCCAAGAATTCTTCGCTCGGGACTGAGGAGGATATATACCTTTCGTGCATGTATCTGTACACAAAAAATCGTTAAATAAATAAATTAATGTGGTACCTATTAGAAAAAAAAACATAATTTATGAGAGGGGACCGAACAACTTTAGTTTCACAACTTTGATGAATTCTCAAAAAAAAAATGTTAATTTCCATGCAAGTCAGCTCATCGATTTGTATGAATAGTATATTATGCAATTAATGAATAAAGGACGGATTCAAAGCGAGGGCCATAGATGAATCACGAGCAAGTGGAGGATTCTAACGACTTAATCACGACCGTAGGGAGTTAAGAGTCGAGTGTTAGAATTCTGAGCGAAGAAAAAAAGGTAAAATGAACACTCGCTACTACTTACCGAGTCATCATCATCATCATATCAGCCGAAGGACGTCCACTGCTGGACATAGGCCTCCCCCAAGGATTTCCACGACGACCGGTTCTGCGCTGCCCGCATACAGCGGCTTCCCGCGACCTTCACCAGGTCATCGGTTACTGAGTCAAAAGCCATAGAATTGAGAACTTTTTTTATTCTCAATTGGTAAGCCTGATGGTAAGAGACGATGATGCCGAAGATGGAAGCGGGCTTACCAAGATTACCCAACGCAATGGGGATCTGGCTATCTTATCTTCAAGCTGGAACACATCAATGTTGTTAACACTGATGTTTGGCGGCAAGACTTAGATAAGATGGTGGTAGCTAGCCAGTGTGGCCAAGCAAACCGAGTCTTACAAGTTGACCCCGCCGGGAATCGAACCCGCTACCTCCTGGTGTGAAGCGAATGGACTAACCATTTCGCCACGGAGGCGGTATAACTGCCATAACAGTATTTCCAGAACAGCTGCGCTGATATCAGTATTTTGTCAACACAGGTATACAAGTGAAGAGTTACGTGCAAAATGCTATCAATGAGTTGAACGTGAGCGACGTGACCGCAATTAGACGGTTCATGAGAAGCTACGGGACCCATTACATTGACTCTTACGTCACCGGCAATTTTATTTACCAGGTCAGTACAACACGCCTACAATTAAAATTAATATTGTCCCCTTTTGCGCCTCTTCCCTGAGTCCGTCATGACTCAGAATATTCCGATCACTGAATTTATGACAGCACGAGTCCAGTACCAGTTGTTTTTCGATTTTAAGCAATAAGTTCATTATTTCACTGATGTTTTCATTCGGTTGGAGTCGGCGGTGGGTTGCGCTATTCTTCACTTTTTACTCTTCATTCAAAGCGATCAGCTGATTGACCGAATTTGTGCATTTTAGTATGGAGGGTCCAAACTTTTTTTGAGAATTGAGTATGGGTTCCTTGAGGAAAGTTGTTCAGTATGATGAGTAGAACCCCCAGTTACCGAGACCTACACCAATTTTGTTACACCTTGTATACAGATCTATAATGTACTTTTATACATCAAAGTGCTTACTCATTATTCTAAGTAAACTAAATACAAATTATGGGCGGGACACATTTCTCGTAGAACAGATACGCGTTGGAGCAATAAAGTTTTCGAGTGGCGACCGCGGACTGGATGACGTAGCGTAGGCAGGCCTCCCACTCAGTGGACCGACGAACTTATGAAGTTCGCGGGATGCCGCTGGATGCGGGCAGCGCAGAACCCGTCGTTGTGGAAATCCATGGGGAACCTTTGTTTAGCGTCTTTCGGCTGATATAATGATGATGATAATAAAACTAAATATCAGATTGGGGTACACTTCTTGATGCGACTACCTCTGCGTGAGACCATTTTTGAATTTGACCACTTCGTTTTTCATCCACCCTCTGTAGTGTGCGAAAGTATACAAATGATGTATTGTAGACTACTTAATAGAGGATGCTCAAGGACACGCTTATACAGGGTTTTTTTGCAATCCACACTTAAAAAGAGATTGGCATAATCTCGACTGATGACAATGATGCCGAAGAAGCGGGCCTGCCAGTATTAAGCCATATTCTCCTTTTGGCCGTTAAAACGCCCAAAGTTGTTTTTTAGTCAAATAATTTCAAATAATTTCAAAGTCAGGAGTACATTAACAGAGCACATTATCATAATCATATCAGCTGGAAGACGTCCACTGTTGGACAAAGGCCTCCCCCAAGAATTTTCACGACGACCGGCTCTGCGCTGCCTGCATTCTGGTTTCGGTTTAATTACAAATAGCCCCAAAGAGCTTATTGAAATGGTAACTGAGCTTATATGAGAGTGAATGGCACTTTTTCAGGTATTCAAATACAAGAGGAGTGGGTACAATCTGCTGAGATCGTACATAAAGAAACGCAACAGTCGCAAGTTGACGTCCGAGAACCTAAGATTTTACTTCTCTTCCTATTTCCTCAATCAAATTGGCGATATAAGGGTACGCATTTTATCATTTTGTTAAATTATTTAAAAAAATTGGTATTTCATCCTTCCAATTGGCGATATAAGAGTACGCATTTCATCATTTCGTTACATTATTTAAAAAAAATAGTATTTCATCCTTCAAATTGGCGATATTAGGGTACGCATTTTATCATCTTGCTACATTATTTAAAAAAACTGGCCAAGTGCGACACGGGGTCACACAAACAGGGCCCCGCACCAAAACTAACAACAAGACCGTTCAGTACATATTTGTGAAAAAGTTTAGCAAACTAAGTACATTGTGTGATATATCAAATGAAAGGGCTTGTTGTAAGAATTACAAATACATTTTTTTGTAATTTTAAGATAAATAATTTTTATGTTTATAAAAATAGGCAAAAATCCTCCCCCCCCCTTATCTACGAAGCTACTACTTTAAAACTATTTAACGTAAAATTATAAAAAATGATATTCTCACAACAAGCCCTTTTATCTGATATGTCGTCACACGACATAGTTTGCAAAAAAAATATTTTCAAATTTACCTTCCAAAAGTGGTCACCATGTTTGAAATTCATTTATTTATGTTACATGTTCATTTATGGGTCACTGTCTTACGTAGTATGTGTACTAAATTTCAACTCAATCAGTCCAGTAGTTTCGGAGTAAATTGGCTGTAACAGACGGACGGACAAACAGACAGACACACGAGTGATCCTATAATGGTTCCGTTTTTACCTTTTGAGGTACGGAACCCTAAAAAATATGGACAAAGAAGCTACTGTGGTTGCGTCGATGACGGAGGTTAACAGAGCATAAGCACGGTCATTACCAAGAGGGGTTTGAATGATACAGTAAATTTATCTCGACCGTTTCGGTTCTTCGCAAGCCACGTTAAGCCGTTGGTGATCACTAAGATTTGTTAAGCTGTGTCAAAGCCTTATAGGCAGCTTGAAAATCTTCTGACGGTGGGGTTCACCATCATCCTCCACCAATCCGGAGTTGGGCCCGTGTGTGGAGTACGGTCTAACCTTCCCGAGTTTAGGAACAGGCCTAAACCCTGGTAGTATGGACGTCATGGGTTGTTGACGATGGCAAAAGAACCGGTTCCGAGATAATAAATACAGTAGGTCCTCAATAATTCGAACCCGCTGTAATCCGGTGATCTCTGTACGATTTGTTATTAAATCTAAGATTTTGTATTCAAAATTAGGAATAATTGCAGACTATAATCCCTTTCGACGCGTAGGACCAAATTCGCAAAATGCCATATTGCGTTCCGCGAAATGTATTTTTTTACGCGTAAAGCACCAAATTCCCAGAATACCAAATACACTTAGTGCCATTAATCATAATGCCAAATTCGGAAAATACCACGATCTGCTACCCATGGGGGCTACCTTATCGCGAGGCTCTTTGACTGTATAATCAATCAAACCTGACCGAACCTAATATCGCCCGCTCATTTATACAGTTTTTAGAAAAAACATTTTTTTGCCAACTTCCTTTTTGGTAACAGTTTTAGTAACTAGTGTATTTGGTACTATACGTATTACAGGTTTGGTAACTAGCGTAGTTTGTGTCTTGCGATTTTGTCACTTTACAAACTTGGTACTTCGCCAAATTGGAGTTTTGAATAATTGGACATATGCGTGCGTTAGCACTTTGCGAATTAGGTACTACGCGTCGAAACTCGATAATCTGGACGCCTCGATAATCCGCCAGAGCCTGGTTTTTCGCTGTACCTAGAGTCATGTTAAGACACCTATAGAAACTTTAGTAAGTGTACGAATTATTTTTATAAAAATCTAAATCTTATATTTACTATAATTTTATGTTTTACATAAATGTAAAAAGTTTCATTGCAACCGACCAATTAATCTTCGAGAAATTAGAATTATTAGTCTGCATAGAAGACGATTTTGTTACCATGAGGTGCCCTAACAAAATAGTCTTCCATGCAGACTAAGATTAATTGGCCGGTTGCAATGAAACTCAATCATGAGATCAGATTACTCTCAGACACTGTATCTTTCTCTCTCTTACACATTGACAGATAGCAAGCGGAAACAAGACAATAGAAAAGTGGGCACAAAGGAATCTGCGCGACAATCAGTACCTATATTCTCGACCAAGTCTACTCAGGTTGTATTACAGTCCGCTGCTAGCTTATAAGCTCGACGATTTGTTGGACAACGGAGCTTTGCTGGGCATGACTTTAAAAACTATAAGACCACTCTTCAAAGACAAAGGCAAAGCTGATAAGTACACGGAAGTAATTGAAAATGATATGAAATTGTGGGAAATAAATGCCTAGACCGTTTGGTGTAAGTAAATAAGTTCCAGGGCGAACGGAGCGTGGCTCGGATTCTCCTAGGCATGTAGCGCCATCTACTGTTGAGTAACCAAACTAAAATTATTTTTTGTGAAAAAACTAATTTTCTTAAAGATGACACATATTTAGATAGACTTAGAATGTATAACATTATCTGAATACAAAATTTCATCCAAATCCTCAGAGCCGTTTCCGGGAAACCAATTGCACATATACAAGAATTGCTCACTTAAAACAATAATCAGCTTGCTTCGGCTGATATGATGACTAACATCATGATTATCATCACATCAGCTAAAAGAATTCCACTGCTGCACAAAGGCCTTCCCCAAGTCGGTGGGTTTTGCCGTAATCGCCACGCTTGCCAGGCGGGTTGGCGATCACAGCCGTGTGGTGGTGTGGTCCAGTACGCGGAAAGACGCTGCTGACAACCTCGACAAGGGATGGGAAGAGTGGCACTATTCTTGGACCGCACCACAAACAACAATATGTATGGTATAAAAATAGTTTGCACGAAATAGTGAGTTAGGCGCTTTGCACACGACGGGGCGGGGCGGGCCGGTGAATTTCGCCGCCAACGATAGCACAAAGGGAATCCTATACTACCAACGCACATGGAGGACAAAAAGACCGCGCCGACCGCGACGCCTCTATGTGCGTTGGTAGTATAGGATTCCCTTTGTGCTATCGTTGGCGGCGAAATTCACCGGCCCGCCCCGCCCCGTCGTGTGCAAAGCGCCTTATGGCGGTTCGATGAGCACACTAGCGCCGCCAATGGAAATAAATAATTTACTCCTCCATAAGGACTTCAATTGAAATCATTTAGTGTTTTGCGCATATACGGAGACAGTATCTATTGTTTAATTGTTCTTTTATAACTGTAAATAATAGCAACAAGTTACTTTCTGCAAAACCGCTAAATGTGGCCACTTTTAGCAGTTTTGCAAAAAATAACTTGTTGCTTATATTTACGGTCATTAAATAACAATTAAACAATAGTTGATGTCTCCTTATATGCGCAAAATCAGAGATATGCAATATACAAGGGGAGGTAGATAGGTTACGTGCGTCCAAAAAGTGAAGCAAACAAAAAGATGCCAATTGGCATCTCTTTTCTTAATAGCATTCGGTGCAACGGAAGGCAACTACCTATAATATTGTGTGTGTGTGTGTGTGTGTGTAAATGGGTTCGATTTTCAAATGTTGTTTGTTATTACACTATGGTAACAAATCTCTGCGCAAAATACTAAATGATTTCGATTAAAGTTCATAACAATGAGTAATTTTTTTATTTCTATTGGCGGCGCTAGTGTGCTCATCGAACCGCCTTAAAGTTAAGTTTTAAAATAACAGCTACTATAGCAAGTGTCATTATTTCATTGCAGTTATAAATTATATGTCAGAAAAAAATAACATGTCAACTAATAATAAATAATTAAAATATACTATTAGTTGACATGTTATTTTTTTTCTGACATATAATTTTTTAACTGATAAGTAGCTACTTAATAGATGTAATTTTATTGAATAATGCTCTTAGAATAACAGTATTTTTTTAAATTAAACAAAGTTTTGTGAAAAATATATTTTATTAATAGCTTAAATGCGGCCTTAAAAAGAATTTTATTTAGTTTAGTTACATTTTTTTAATATATGTTTATATTTAAATTACACCAATAAAGCCATTAATTAATTACATTATGTATAAAAATCTCTGGCATACCTACACAAGCTAGTAGGTAAGTATATTTTATTAACCGACTTTAAACAAGGAAGAGGTTATGTGTTCGTCTGTATGTATTTTTGTGTAATATATATTTTCGTCTTTTAGTCGATAGGTTTAGCCTTCGTCAACTAATGTAATATACTTTACCTTCGTAGTGGTCCCACACAAATATTATGAAAATCGGTTTGGTATGTTTTTTTGCAAATAAACAAAAACTTATGATTTATCATAATCAAAGTCGGTTGTTTTAACATGTTTTAGCGTTTTCAATTATATCACAATCATTAGCTATCCTATATTTACGTTCTATGAGTATCAATCATTTTTAAATACTAAATTAAACTGGTAAACATAAAATGTTATTAATTTAAGTCTTTTTACTCGCAAACAGGAAGGGTTATGAATCTAACAGGCTGTGTATGTGTATATGTAACTAGCTGTTTCCTGCGGCTTCACCTGCGTGGACAACGTTTCTATGACTTTTCGAGGGTGCGCAGTGCGCGAGCTGCAAACCTATGTGTTAATCCAGGTGCTAATGCTAATCTGTCTACCTACCAAATTTCAGCCAGATCCGTTCAGTAGTTTCTGCGTAAAGGGTACCAAACATACATCAATACATTCTTACAAACTTTCGCGTTAATAATATTAATAGGATAGCTTTTGCCCGCGTGGACATTGTTTTTATCACTGTCTTTGAAGATAAGTGTTTTCTCTAGACCCCTTAGGAACTATATCAGGCTTTTCTGATTAGCAGTCTATATCACTTTTCGCCCCCTCGATCAATTCTATATAAAAAAAATCACTTGATCCGTTGCTCCGTTGTGACGCCGACGTGCGCGAGCGTGGAAATGAGTTTTCCCCAGATCCCTCGGTAACTATGCCAAAATATGCTAATTAGTACATAATATCATTTCCCACCTCCTCAACCGCCTCTATGCAAAAAATCACAACAATCCATTGTTCCGTTGCGATATTAAAGAAATTAACCAAAAAAAGAGTATTCAGTTCCCTCGGGAACTGAATCGGAATATGCTATTATCAAGGGATAAAAGTAGCCTATGTCCTCTCCCGTGACACAGGCTACATGCATACTAAATTTCATCAAGATTGGTCAAGATGTTGAAGCGTGAAAAGGTAACAAACAAACAAATAGAATTTCACATTTATAATATTAGTAAGGAAGGATGCATGCAAGCCATTACGGATAATGGTGTCGATTCGAACAAAACACTCGACTTAACTAAACTAAAATACGATTAAAATAAGTTTAGTCGTATTCATGTGCTATTCGGTTTTATGCACGAACTAAATTTAGTTGCCTAGTATGACAGACCTAACCTCGATCAAATTTAATTCACAAACTATATTAAAGGATGAACCAAAACATGAACAATATGATTGACGTAACCTGTTTACCGTAAGTGAAAGAGAAAGCTAGATATAATTTTCTACAGCTCTGTCTCTGTTGCATATGTCATTTATGCTACGAATATAATCCATGAAACGTTCAATAAATACAGGAATTTTTTTTCTTGGCATCAAGGGTTTTTGAGTGAAGTATTTAGGAGTTTGAAATATCCTAAAAGTGTGTCGGGGCATTGTGAATTGACAAAATATGGAGAAATTGAAGGTTTGATGATAACCAGGTTGGCAATCGATGGCTTCCTAAAACTTCCGAAGCTGAAAATTGGAAAGACATAAGACCAGACGTCTTCCAACCTGGTCACCATCATCAGAGTCAAACCCTCAGATCAGAATTCTTCGAGTCAGAGTCGCATCTTGGTTCAAACGCCAAACTTATAGCTTTGACTGTTTTATAGAGCTGTCAGCCACCAACCTGGTCATCATGACACCCTCAGGACAAAGGTGCAGTGTCCTGGAGTACTTATCAGGGTTTATACTATCACAGGTATTCATCACAAAAATTCCACTTTTGTGGTTTTCCAAGATCAATTAAAATTTAGTGGTCACTAAAATAGGTCGCGATTAAAATTTTAGTTTGACACACCTAAAATATGGTCGTTCCGAATAGCAAAATGGCGTTCTAAACTTAATTTAGTTCTATTTTAGTTTAGATCTGTCAGATAAGTTAAGTTAGCAAACGTAATTTTGAAACTTTAATATTTTAGTCTAGTTTAGTTAGATTTGTGCAAAACCGAATCGACCCAAAATCAGCCTAAAATACTGAATCGACTTAAACAAACGATCTCAGCGCACGTTATGACAGACAAATAAATGAAATTAAAGTGCAATTTCGTTTGCATGGAAACTCGAGCCTCCAAGGGACCCTTAAATTTCCCAACCGACTTCTAAATTATATTAGTAAAAAAACATATTATTTCAAAGGAAAAAGTTCTTGATTAATATACAGGGTGTAACAAAATTGGTGCAGGTCCCGTTAACTGGGGGTTCTACTGGTCATACTGAACAACTTTCTCCAAGGGACCCATAGTCAATTCTCAAAAAAAAATTTGGACCCTCCATACTAATAAAATACACGAAATCGGTCGATCAGCTGGTCGATCTGTATGAACAGTAAAAATTTTTTTTTGTTTTCAGCAAAATTGTAGAACAAAAGTTGTTCAGTATGATGAGTAGAAGCCCCCGTCAACGGGAGCTACACCAATTTTGCTACACCCTGTATACGTAGGTTACACCCTGTATACGTAGGTAGGTAGCTATATTATCGCTTTCTTCTCTATGTTTTAATTTTTTTGTTCTCATGAATTTTGCCCGCAAACACGCTCATGTTTGCCCAGACACGTTTTTTAGCTTGACTCTCCTATTTTGCCAAGAATGCAGCCTGAGCACAGACAATTTGGAGTTAGAACAACAGCAATACATCACCCTTCGAGGGTTGTCAGTGCGCTTCGTACGAGCTGGTGACCCGCGTGCACGCGAACTGGCTGCGGGCCACGCGCTTGCCGTTCACAAGCATCGCCAGCGGGTTGTTCACGCGAATCGACTTGAACTCGTAATTCTGCGGAGAAGGGTGAAAAAAAAAGGTCGTTAAGGTTCTTGTTAGACCGTATGGCTCTCGGCTTGGAATAGGGTCATCGTATCAGCTCATACCACCGAGGGGCTCGAGCCTACCCTGAATTAAGGTGATCTGGCCTTAGTCGACCACGCGAGGCCCAGAGCGGGTTGGTCGACTTCACACACAACCTGCGAGTTTATTCGCAGGCGTGTGCAGGTTTCCTCACGATGTTTTCCTTCATTGTAAGAGCGTCGGATAAACGTACATATGAAATCGAAATTCGAAAACACATTGGTACGTGGCAGGGTTCGAACCACGACCTCCCCGGACAGGAGGTAGCGGTGCTAGCCGTTACGCCACCGACGATCCTTAGAATAAGGTCATCTCCTCTAAACTAAATCGGGACTATACCGGAGGATGGACAGCAGCGTTCTTTCCGCGTACTATGTCACCACATCGCACAATGCGATCGCCAACCCGCCTGCCAAGCGTGGCGATCGGGGAGACCTATGTCCAGCAGTGGACGTCATCTGGTTGATGTGATAATGGTCATCATCATCACATGCCAAAGCAGGCTGATTCCAAGCATGGCTATCGGAGAGGCCTACGTCCACCAGTGGACATCTGGCTGATGTGATGATGGTCATTATCACATGCCAACGTAGGCTGATTACAAGCATGGCTATCGGAGAGGCTTACGTCCAGCAGCGGACATCTGGCTGATGTGATTATGGTCATCATCACATGCCAACGCATGCTGATTCCAAGCATGGCTATCGGAGAGGCTTACGTCCAGCAGCGGACATCTGGCTGATGTGATTATGGTCATCATCACATGCCAACGCATGCTGATTCCAAGCATGGCTATCGGAGAGGCCTACGTCCAGCAGTGACGCATGCGCAGTTGCCCCCCGCGTCGACTACACTTACAACAAGAGGTGAGGCGCGCTGGTGCGACGCGAGCCGCGGCTCCGGCAGCGCGACGGTGTCGCCGATGATGACGCCGCGGCCGTGCGCGAGGTTGTACACAGTGACGCATGCGCAGTTGCCCCCCGCGTCCACTAGCGCGAACGTGCTGAAAAAAAAAGCGATTGAAGTGGTAGAGTAGGAGTTTAAGGTGTCTTTTGTGTACATTATTTTTTTGGCAAAATTTAAATATGTAAGTAGTGGCTTCACTAAACAAAAAAACTCCCAACAAAAACATATACAATAGGGTATTTGACAGGCTCGCGAACACAGCGATTGGGAGAAACAAGACTGGCGTTAGATATAGTTAGGCCTTTCCGACGAATCTGGTTATAGTATGAGGCCGGATACAATACTTACTCGAGCTTTGAGGGCCTTTGGAGAACAAGAAAGCTTGAGATTTTGCCAGGAAGTTCATCCATACCACAGTATATATATTAGTACTAACGTATCCATACAATGGGGGAACAATAATGATATGGGCCGGTATTTGAATCGGAGGAAGAACCGATCTTGTTTGGATCAGAGGCAACCTTAATGCTCAGATTTCAGCGGAGAGGATTTTTTCAGTTATAATCATCCCTTTGCGAAGTCGGTCGGGTTATTCTTTTGAACTACTGCACGATAATGCACGTCCACACACAGCTAGAGTCGTAACACGCACTCTCGCCGAAGCTCGCATCGACGTTCTGCCGTGGCCTGCTCAATCGCCAGACCTGAATTCAATTGAAAATGCTTGGGATATGCTCCAAAGAAGAGCTCTGTTGAGAATTGATGCTGTAGAAACCTCACAACAACTTTTTAACTTGTTAGAAAGCACGTGGGCGGCCATTCCTCAAAGTGATTTTGATGAATAGCATGCCAAATCGCTGCGAATGTGTGATTCGTGTTAGTGGTGAAAAAACAGATTATTAATTTTATTACATTTACAATAAAAAATACAAAATTTTCATGTTTCGTTATTTTTTGCCATTTAAATGACGCCGTTACCTTGGGTTAGTTTCCCACAATTTGCAAAAATTGATTTTTTTCTTTATTTTTACAAAATATACGGGTACGATGTTAACATTAACATAGGAATTAAAGTAAAAAGCCGATCTGAAAGACTAGATTTCGGAAAAATAAAGTCGATATTTTTTATTGCAAAAAATTTACTTGATCCGTAGACACTTTTGAGTAGTGTACATGACAATCAAATAGCTCTATTTGTGAGTAAATAGCAAATTTCAATTGTATTAGTAGGAGAACCATACAAACGCGATTTTCTCAGACCAATGGGTATTACTATGTGAAGATCGCGGGAAGCCGATGGATGCGGACAGCGCAGGACCGGTCGTCGTGGAAATCCATGGGGGAGGCCACTGTCCAGCAGTGGACTATTTTCGGATGATATGATGATGATGAGACAAACATAAGCAACTAAGACGTGCAGAGTTACATCAAAATCGCTACAGCCGTTTTTGAGAAAAAAATCTGTTTTTTGTTGTATGACAGCTGCTCTTGGGTTTGACGGTACGAAGAAATATTTGATAATTCCTTGATAAATAATTTAAAACTTTCAAGTTCTAAAATTGGTCCTAATCGGACTAAGGATTTAGCCTCCAGAGCCAAGCGTGACAGACGGACGCACGGACGGACGGAATTGAGATATTCGGTTTTTTGGTATGTATTAATGATTAGAATACATTTTGTAAAAACTCTTTTTTGCGATAACAATACTTCCTCTACCCTACGTACGTAACGTACTACGGGGACCCCATACAAGAAACGTGTTTTTTATACCATGGTACATATTCCTTCATGTGATTGTCCCACTCGCACTTAGCATAATCTCCATAAAATAATGGCATGCAAAAATTTTAAAACAACAGCCACTTACAAAGGAACCGTGTTCTCACCCGACGACCTTTCCCAGTATGACCTTGCCCTCATTGTCGCCCTCCGGGCATGCAAATAACTTAAAACAACAAAAAGTTAGGTACTCACAAAGGCACCGTGTTCTCACTGTGTATGGACCCGACGACCTTTCCCAGTATGACCTTGCCCTCATTGCGGCCTCCGGGCATGCAAATAACTTAAAACAACAAAAAGTTAGGTACTCACAAAGGCACCGTGTTCTCACTGTGTATGGACCCGACGACCTTTCCCAAAATGACTTTGCCCTCATTGTTGCCCTCCTGCAGGTTTTCTATAGTGACGAGCTCCAGAGTGACGTCACGCCGGGCACCAAACGTGTGTTTCGTTCCGGGGCCATATATGCCCAGCATTTTTGGATCTATTGACTGGAAATAGAAAAAATATGTTGTAATTACAGTGACCATAAAATATAGAATGACAATGTAGAAAAATTTGAAGACAAACTATTTAAGCGCCACTTAAAAAACTTCCTGTTAGATAAACTGTTTTAACCTTTCGACGGATTTTTAAAATTGAAGATAGTATAAAATTGATCATAACTTATGTTTAACAAAGTATTTGAATTGTCTGGTAGAAATCGCTCTCAGCAATAAGACCGCCTAAATTGTAAGACTCTTAGTTTTTAATTTAAATTTAGTATTTATTATGTATTTATTTTGATGTACAATAAAGAGTTATTTGAGTTTGAGCTTGAGTTTTATTAGGTCATGATTTTAATACTGTATATGAAAGAGTATATACACATTCGCCTGGATAAATATTGTGGCCTATTACGATGTTATTAAGCGGAAAAAAAAACAAATATAGGAAAAAATATCATATTTGGCTTTTCCCCTAATAGTTGAGTGCCACAAATTTGTGTCATGATCTTTTAATATGGGGACATTTATTACGACTAAGAATAACGGCAACAAATATTTTCATTTTTTTTTATTATTTTTTTTCACTTTATATGTTCCGGATATATGTAAAGTTTGGTAATTTACAACTCGTATCGAAGCCGGGTTTGGATTATAGTGCTTAAAATTATGTAAACTAACAGTTTTTCAAATAAAAACTACATGCAACCAAAAAGGGTTTCATAACACACTGTGAGTCGCTCGAAGTAAAAATTACTTAAATATTACAACTACTTTGAAATTAAAGTATATAAAAAACAAAAACTAATAATTATGAATGTAAAGATGGTACAATTAAATTGGAATCGTTATCAAATGCTTATGGGACCTTCAGAAATCGATTTTGAAAGCAATCGGTCCAGTTACTAAAAATATCAAAATGGCGGCCACTTTTTTCAATTCTATATGCTATGGATTATAGAATATATGTCATGTTCGTAAAAAAACACCCCAATAATACCTTTAAAATGATCCATATCAAGATCTTCAAGGCGAGAGTGAATAAGCATTATTTGAGTTTGCGTGTACCATCCCGACTACATCGTCACTAACCATCAGGTGAGATGTCAAACGCACTAAAATTTTTAATTTTAAAAAGTATCGACATTGCTTCAATATAATATTTAATATATTAATATTGATACTTAAAATATTCAAACATATTGTTACAATTATTGCATGTCCGTCATTTTTTTAAATTATGAACCAAAATAAATCAAAAGAAGAAAATGAGCCGTGCATGAATGATTGATAATAAAAATGCGACGTGACGACCCTTAGTGAACGGGCCCACCGCACCATACAAACGGTGACAATGGTCTAGTGGGTCGTACCCGCCCCGCAGCCACCGCACGATTGCCCTGTCTAGACGTCTCCGTTGGACGAATGTATGGAGTCTTAGACCGTGTTTCAGGTCAGTTAACCAGCGTGATCGACCCAACCACGCAAGTTGCACTGAGCTACGAACCCTTCATCTATGTCTATGACAACTGCACTGCCATCATCATTAGATTAGCCAAACTATGCCCACTGCTGGACCAAGGATTACAACACCCGTCACTAGGCCATTGGCCCATCGCACCGAGTTGGAGGCTTTCTTACGCTACGTCTTCCGGTGCGCAGGTACCACTCGAGAACTTTTTACAAATCCAAAATCAACAAACCTGCACCATCTGCGCCAGCTTCTTCCCCTTGATCTTGCCCCGGCTGCGGGCGAGGTCGTGTGCGCTGGCCAGATAGTGCACGAGCCTCTTCAGCTCGCCCCGCGGTGGTTCCCACGGCGGGTCAAGCCGGCATGCGTAGTCAAAGTTGTCTAGCGCCTCTGAATAGGATTCCTCGTACTTTAGCGCCTGTAAATGAGGAAATAGACAATGAGGTTCTATAATTACAACAGAGAAGCAATTGTCTTTTCACGGATCAACGAAAAATTGTAGCTGAGAAGAATGAATTGTAAATAATTACATTATATTAGTCTTACTCTGACTACAAGCAACAGGAGTATGCCGTGTCCGAATAAAAGTCGTGGAGATGTACTTTTCCGCCAGTCTCATGACGAAGTGTAAGCTTTAAGATGTGCAAAAACTACGACAACAAAAAGAGACGGAATATCAGGGCTTACCAATTGTGGAAAAAAAATTCAAAGATCCGGCCTTTTAAGTTTCAAACATTGAAATAACCGCCTTCGTGTCGCTGTGCTTAGTTTACTCGCTTCACATCAGGAAGTCGCAGGTTCGAATCCCGACGCGGTCTAACTTTGTAAGACTAGCTTTGATTTTGATGTGGTTTTCACAGTTCGGAACCTTGGGGTCCAACTTAAAATCTAAGCCACGAATCATCTAATTTCAGTAGGCTGAACCAGATACAGCTAGACTTTAAAAAAATTAAATAACCGCCTCCGGGGCTTAGTGCATAGTTCACTCGCTTCACACCAGGAGATCGCAAGTTGGATCCCCAATGAGGTCTAACTTTGTAAGACTGTTTGATTTTGATGTATTTTCCACAGTTTGGAACCTTGGGGTCCAAGTTAAAATCTAAGCTACGTTTTATCGAATAGTGGGATGAACTAGATATACAGCTTGACCGCTCCGTAGTACTAGTTACCCTACATTAAGGTCATTTAAAATGGTCACTTTTTGTAGTACACGCGGGCGAAGCTTCGGGCAAAAGCTAGATTTAAGAATCAAGAAACACAAAAAAATCTTGCATATACGATAGCCAGCTTTTGACCGCCACTTCGCTTGCATGGGCATCGTTTTATTGGCTGTATTTGAGGGTGAGTGGTACCGAGCGTAGATGTAGCCTATGTCACTAAAGAATAATGTAGCTTTCCACTGGTGAAAAAAAATTCAAAATCGGTTCAGTAGTTCCTTTTTCTACAAACAAACTCACAAAGTTTACCTCTTTGTATTATTAATGTCGGTCGTCGGTGGCGTAACGGCTAGGGCCGCTGCCTCCTGTCCGGGAGGTGGTCGTACGAATCCTGCCACGTACCAATGTGATTTCAAATTTAGATTTCATATGTACGTATATCCGACGCTGTTAGGGTGAAGGAAACATCGTGAGGAAACCTGCACACACCTGCGGAGAAACTCGCAGGTTGTGTGTGAAGTCGAACAACCCGCACTGGGCCCGCTTGGTCGACTAAGGCCCGATCGCCCTAATTCAGGGTAGGCTCAAGCCCTCGGTGGGGACGTACATGAGCTGATATGATGATTATTAATGTAAAAAAAACTAATCTTGAAAGATACACTTACCATGCCCCTATTATAATACAAATCTGGTTGGCCTTTGGCTATAGGATCTAAATAAGCCTGCTTGTACGCACTTAAACACAGCTTCAATGTAGCTGGGTCCTGAGCAATTGTAAAGAATTGGCACAGATATGCGTTTCCTAGGACAGTCCATGACACCCCATCTTTAATGTCTTGGGCAACGGCTTCCTTTGCTAGCTCCACACTCTGGAGTATGGTAGCTTTGGGGTCACCGCGTTCCTGTGTGCCACTATCTTGCCTCAGTATTATGGATAGACATCGAAGAGATAGACTGTTGCGCTCCTGAAAAAATGAAAAAAAATAACTTTTAGACTGCTTTATGTTTTTTTGGAGTCAAGAACCGTCAAATCACCCGAAGATGGTTTTTAGGGTTCAGTACACCCAAAGGGTGACCAAGGAGACCCTATTACCAAATATCCATATATACTTTGCTTTTACTAAGCCTCCGCTGTGTGTCAGCGGGCTGTATTTCATGATAGGCAGATATCCTTCACTGTAATTGAGACAGGTGTATTTGAGACATGTCACAGCACATTTCGGCATGTTGACGGTATGTTTGCCATCGCGTGACTGTAAGCAAAACTCTGCACCGTCGTGATTGGAGCAGAGTTGTTTATACCCCGTTTTCAAAGCGCTAACACATCTAGTTTTTATTTTTGATCTGAGTGTGAAAGTGTGTTCGATTGTTTGTCCTTCGTTCACCTCGTTACAGAGCAAAGAATCAACGTGATTTTCTTTTACCTCGTTACAGAGCAAAAGAATTAACGTGATTTTTTGCATAGAGATAGTGACATACTCTTTTTTTGGTAGATTTCTTACAAGTTGCAACGGAGCAACGGATGGACATGATTTTCTCAACGAGATAGTTTAAGGTGGTGGGAAGTGACACAGACTACTACATAGTTAGCTTAGCCGGTGATCTAGAGAAAACACATTTACACGATCAGGGTGTCGTAACGGAGCAACAGATTGACATGATTTTTTTGCACATAGATATTTGAGGGGTAGGGAAGTGACAGTCTTTAATGAGCAAGGCCCGACATAGTTCCCGAGAGATCTGGAGAAAACTAATTTTCACGCTCGCGCACGCCTTAACAGAGCAACGGATTAAGGTGATTTTTTGCACTGAAATAATTGAGGGGGTGGGAAGTGACATCCTCACTAATATTGTAAATATAAAAGCGTGTTTTCCTTACTTCACATTGCAACAGAGCAACAGATCAACATACTTTTTTTCACAGATAGTTGACGAGGTGGGAACTGACATAGGCTACTTTTTATCCCGTGAAAACAGCATAGAACGACGTAGTTTCTAGGGACCTGCCTGTAGTATTTTTTTTTAATAATTATTTCAACTCGCAATGGGGAAACGGGTTGACGT
Organism: Coleophora flavipennella; assembly: GCA_947284805.1. Taxonomy (NCBI): domain Eukaryota; kingdom Metazoa; phylum Arthropoda; class Insecta; order Lepidoptera; family Coleophoridae; genus Coleophora; species Coleophora flavipennella. Next base: position 4,023,628 of record OX369255.1, read on the forward strand.
GATAATTTGCATTGAGACGGTTGAGTGGGTAGAAAGTGACAGACTACTTATCACATAGCCCCGACACAGTTCCCGAGGATCCGGAGAAAGCACAATACTACGCTCGCGCGGGCGAAACAAAATTTACGTTAATTTTTGCACAGTGATAGTTACTACTTCGCATAGCCCAAAATCTGGAGAAAACACTTTTCCACGCTCGCGAGTCGCTGCGGCTGCGGCTCGCACACCCCACACCGTCAAGGATAGTCATAAAAACGATGTACACGCGGGTGAAAGCTTTATAATATTAGTAAGCAAGTAAATAATAAATAAATAAATAATTTATTCACTTTAAGAAGACTTATCATATAAGTTTCTTAAATTATTTAGGAACATCTGGGTGTGCAGACCCTAGTATACGTACTAGGCAGCACCTGTGTTACAGAAACTAGTCCCTTCCAAGCAAAATAACTTATTTATTACACTTGATGTGGACAATAAGACTTGGTGCGTTATCAGCATAATATAATAATACATTTGAAAAGAGAACAGGAGAAAGTAAGGAAGTAAGTATGGTCTAAAAAAGCTATAATTTTACGTTCATTCAAACTCACATGCTTTAAAGCACCTTCAAAGCTTGCTCTGGCCTCTTTTATATTCTTGTTCTTCCAATAGCACTGTCCAAGCTCATTCCACGCAGCCACCAGTCTGGGGTTCAACTTCACTGCCTTGCTGAGGCATTGAGTTGCTCTGGCGTCGTATGTGGAGCTGATATTGAAGCAGCGACCCTTCAAGTATAGGAACTGGGCACGAAGGGCTACAGGGATCTGTCTGTCAGCTGGAAAACAAGCATTGAACTATACCACACAAGTTTACCTACTTTGCGTGCCACTTTTTAGGGGGTACATGTGCGGCGTGCGCTTTGCGCCCACGTTCTTGTAATTGCTAAGTTAACATCTTTAGTGAAAATGTGTCGTGGAATGTTACGAGTAAGAATATAGCACTAATGAACCTAAAGAATTTCTTTTACTTATTTGTTACTAAAGAATCAAAGAAATATTTTAATTAAAACAAAGAAGAGAAGATGTTAATAAATTTAAAAAACCCGCCAAATGCGGCCACGCACAATGTAGGGTTCCGTAGCCATTATCGCATCCATATCTAATTTTCAAATTTCCAAATACAGCAGTTTAGTTATTAGGGGGTGGCACATTTAGCACTTTCAAGCCTATTTTTAAATTATAAAATGGTCTTAGAAGACTCACAACTATTTTCTAAGCTCTAACCAACGATACCCCACAGGACTGGGTTTGACGAGAAAAAAATCATACTCACTTGACTTGTACTTTGGGGAGGTACCCTTAAAGTTTTTTTTTTCCAATTTTTTTTTTACAGTTCTCTCCGCATTGTTATTATATATATACACGCATCAGCTCTTAGAGCTGCTAGTGTATTAATCAAATAATAATAATAATAATAATAATATATCTTTGCCAAATATAACTCTTAATTACTAACGGTCTAGCCGCGGACAGACAGACATGACGAAACTATAAGGGTTCCTTGTTGTACTACGGAACCCTAAAAATAAGGCCAACTGAGAGCCGGGCTCGTCACGCACCGAGGGTTTCGTGCCACCATACTACATATTTGTGTTGACTGTATTGTGTATTTACAAAAAATAAGTCGGATTTTACAAAAAATAAACTTAATTAAGTAGTTTTTTTTTTATATTAAGAATTTGAGTGTATTCAACTGCAACTCACCTGATGGGAAGTGATGATATAGTCGAGGATGGTACAATAATTGAAATAATGTTCTCCCATGCATTAATATATGGCATGGTAAATTTTGTTCAACTGCAAATGTAATTTTGTAAGCTAATCACAAAAATACATTTTTAATAGGAAACATTTTTTTTTCTTTACTAGTGCTGTAAGGCTTCGCTTCTTGTAGTAAATAGTCTTTATTCTTTGTTTCTTGCCAGATTACATGATTCTAGTGGACTCATTTTTATTTTTTTATTTTTTTTTATTTATTTATTTACCAATTTTAAAACTAAATACAAATTTTTTTATCATCTAGCACCATTAAACCTGAATGGTTTGTCTAGGTGCTCAACAGTCGTCTACGAGCTATATACTTATAAAAACAAAAGAAAAAATATACATATATACATTACACCTGTTAAGAAAATCCTTTGTGGTTTGGGAGAGGCCTCTGTTAAGCAGTGGCAATCTTTCGCCTTATATGATGATCAAAGTCCTGCTTTGGATAGTTTTATAACAAACACTCACCATCAATATTCTCAAACTTCTCAACAAGCTCTTTCTTCTTCTCCTCCACAAATTTGTTCTTTTCCTGTGCAAGCTCAATGGGATGGTTTTCAAAGAACATGTCTCTGAACTCATACAGTTTTTGCAAGTCTTTCTATAAAGAAAAATACAATTAAGTCGAGTCACATTTTAATATTACTAAGAGAGCTTATTAAATAAAGTAGATCCTTTGAGTATATGTGAAGTATATTATAAGTTATCTGGGATTTACACTCGGTCACTGCCACTGCTGGAAATATTACGCTAAATACTTCCTATGAATTCCTCACGAAAGCCGACAATCGTGGCAATGGCAGCGGCAGCGGCATGAGCAGTGGCAGCGCAAGTGACCTATTTAGATTCTCGCACTGCCCACTTCCCTGCCCAACAGGGCTGAGTGAAAATGCGCCCTAAGGAATGTATATTCAGCTCAAACGTGAATGTGAAATCAACGTAAGGTTATTTTTATAACCTAGATCTTCTCTCTTCCCTTGTTCTAAGAATGCATTTCAAAGTTGTGGTTGCCCGGTTGTACCTAGATAATCTGAGTAAAAAAAAACTACATAATCAAGGTTTCAACCCAAAGTTGTTGATGATTTGTTTGTATGTACACAGATGTAGAACTAAGCAAAGCATACCGAAAGTCCATCTATTACATCGGTTACGTTTTGCAGGACATCCACTTCATGGTCCGAATCTCGAGACATTTTTTCGCATCTGATAATAAACCAGAACGACCTCCTCTCCACTCTTTCGAGATCAATTCAAAACAAAAACAACACTAAAGAGGAGAAAGGAATGACAGAACAGAAAGAATATGTCAATTGTCACGAAGTAGCTATTCCTACGGGGCACAGATAATTTTTACCCATAAAAATTTAATTTTTTTGTTGCTCTGGGTACAAAATATATCAATTTTTTCACCAATTTCGGTGGTTTCTTTGTGAATCGGTAACTTCCAACTCTACAATATTTTTTCCTGAATGTTGGCTGTTTTGTCAATTTTAGACAACTAAGAAACAAACCAAAGTCAACCCTAATGACGTTTGTTGTGGCTATTCTCACGGGTTGCTATGGGTTACCAGACAGAGTATCGTGACGTCATCACACCGGCCAGCTAGCCAGACGGAGTTGATTTTAAGCTTCACAAAACATAAAGATGAAAGGGAGCCAAGTTCGATATCAACAAATTACGACTGAATGGGTAGGTTAGGTACCAAGTTCTATAGTGGTTCTTAAATCATCTTTAAATAGAAATAATAATTTTAGACTTCTCCAAATAATAAGGAATGTACAGCGGTTTTCAGTTGCTTAAAAAAAATGTGTCCTGTGCTACTACATGGTGTAACTTGGCAAGTTTTCACTATCCAATTTTATTTTACACACAGAACATAACACATTTTTCTAACCAACTGAAAACATTGTACATTCTCTATTATTTGGAGAAGTCTAAAATTAATATCCATAGCCATTATTCAGGAGCCACTATAAAACTTGGTACCTAGTCATTATGAACGCTGTATTTTTTTATATCAAACTTGGCTCCATTTCACATTTATATTTTGTTGGTAGGTATATCATTAATTTTTGTAAAATATTAATACAAATTTCCTATCGTTATTCAAGTAATACACATACATATAAGATATTACCGATCCCTCGGTGCGCAAGCCCAGAGTTTTTTGAACAATTGGAACAGGCGTATACAAAGAAAAAAGAGAAACCAGCCAAGTGCGAGTCGGAATCACGAAATTAGTTTTCCGTACAGTGGTGGTGCAGAACACATGGGAATAATGATATAGACCACTTCCAGGTGACTTTTTAATTTGAGGTTTGGAATTGAAATAGGTTAATTGGGCGCATTGAGTAAAAATTCAAAAAATCAAAATGCCAAACTAGTATCTAAGTCACCTGGAAATGGTCTATAATGTGGTCGGTAATGGAAGGAACCCTAATTACGCTTTTTTTTTTTGTATACGCCTAATGTAATAACTTACCTCGATGCCAAATTTCAAGTTTCTAAGTTACGTGGAACTCGTGGAAGTGGTCTATAATTTTGATACGTCAGTCAGTCAGTGAGTGAGTTATAAAAATAGTGATTTTCGGACGTCATTATCTCAAAAATGGTAAAAGATGTATCTATGAAAATTGGGATTTTAGGTGATAGCGTGGGTCTTACTAGACACGCGAAATCGCAAGTGTGTAATTCAAACAGATTTTAAGTTACTGGTATGTAGGTCAAAAGTTGCCCGAAATGGTTCGTGTAATAAAACTCACGGCCGGTGTCGCCTTGTTCTTTTCGAACTTGGCGGACACACTGCCGTGTGTCTCGATATTATTAGTTTTAATTAAACTTAGTGATTTCTATACTCTTTGGTTTCTTTAGTCGCCCTGACGCTAAGATAATAAAATAAAAACAGAATACAACTGTTTTACTTTACTACAACTAATTACTAATAATTTCACAACTTAGCGGACCTACCAGACACGCCTATCTGTCTGTGCTGTCGTGGCAATAGCAAACAAACAGCTTTAGGCGCATCAAATTAATAAATTAAGGTAATTAATTATCAGATTGCTGCAAGCAAGTGTAAGTAGTAAATTTCTCTTAAACTTTGCTGCTTGCAGTAAAGTACTTACTGTAAGCAGCAATTTTCTCATTTGTCTGTGTTTAAGTTTCAACTACATGGTCCTAATGGGCCAGTGATAACTCGAGCCTAAACCATCCTTCATGTATGACAGACGGCTTGATAAATTAGTAGTTTAGAATGCTCTGTCATGTAAAATCTTAACTGAGAAAACAGTTAAGATTTTACATGAAATTTCTCTTCCATTTCAGGTATACTGTCGATAGGATTAAGGAAGAGGAACTATGCAACCTGGAAATCAGTCGCATAACGGAGTACTGTAGAAGGAGTTCAAGGTTTGAGGGTGGGATGCCACTGGGGTCACAGTAACCATCGTACCACCATGGGAATAGGATGTAATGATTCCACTTAGACATGAACACTCGCCTGTACCCCGCAGGCGTCCCACCCAACAACAATAATATTTATAGTGTGACTGCAAGTTGGACCTGGAATTGGTGTTGGTAAGTAACGGCAGAATGAAATGATTGTGAGTGGACAAGAACAAGCAACAATATTGTACATTAGAGTGGAACTGTTATTTTCAGAACAGAATTCTAACCAAACGAGGAACTGGAAGTCAATGTGAGCCACTTCATCTGCCCACAGAGTACTAGGACCTAATAGGTTTTGCCGAACCAGTACCTAAAAATCCATCATTTTCTGTTAAATTTAAAAGCTCAAACTGATGGTGCCTTAATTTCAAACTGCATGAAGATCTGTAACATGTATTTCCAACCAATGAAAGGAGATGCTCCTCTTTTAGGGGCGTAGATCCAAGTATTGTATCCTTGTATTCTTTTACCATTATCAACTAGCCATCTTTGTGAATACTACTTGGAGATGTAGCATAGGCAGGCCTCCCACTCAGTTGACCGACGACCTGGTGAAGGCCACTGGAAGCCTCTGGATGGGGGCAGCGCAGGACCGGTCATTGTGGAAATCCTTGGGGGAGGCCTTTGTCCAGCAGTGGACATCTTTCGGCTGATACAATCTTTGTGAATTCCAAGTATATATTCCTTGTATTCTTTTACCATTATCAACTACCTACCTATCTTTGTGAGTGGTATTACAATGCTGTTGGGAATAAAAACGAAACAAAGAAAGGGACTACAAATGTTGAAAATGATCTCCGTTGTGCACTGAGAAGCCAAGGAATCACTTATGTACTGTATGTTTTACTTTTGTTAATTGATTACTTACGAGTGCTTGTCATTTGAATAAAAATGCCCATTTTTATTTTTTCATTTGTTTATTACTTATTTTGACACCCCATTTCGGCTCCTCTTGCAAAGTAAATTATTGAGGGCATATGGGCATAGTATTTTAGCAGAGAGGTGGGTGAGCCGCATAGGGTATAAGGTTGATCCCTGTATCCCTGATCTTGAAGAAGAAAATTATTAACCTATGTGTAAGTATAAAGTTGTGTGCATACAATTTTACCACAACCACCACCGTGGCGTATTGGTTAAACATATAGAAGATAAATGCGAAAATGTGTTTGTTTGTTACCTTTTCACGCTTCAACACCTAAACCAACCGCCCCCGTGGCGTAATGGTTAGTCCATTCGCTTTAAACCAGGAGGTCGCGGGTTCGATTCCCGGTGGAGTCATCTTGTAACTCGGTTTGGTTGGTGGTAGGGCATTTTCTAAGCCCGCCTGGCTAGCTACCACCATCTTATCTAAGTCTTGCCGCCAAACATCAGTGTTAACAACATTGATGTGTTCCGGCTTGAAGAAATGATATCCAGTTCTCCATTGGGCATTGCGTTGGGCCAGTATAATAAAGAGTACTGCGTTGGGGAATCTAGGTAAGCCTGCTTCCATCTTCGGCATCATCGTCACTTACCATCAGGTGAGATTGGGTGAGATGATGCCAAGTGAAGTCAGTGATTAGTTCTCCATTGCGTTGGGCCAGTATAATAAAGAGTACTGCGTTGGGGAATCTAGGTAAGCCTGCTTCCATCTTCGGCATCATCGTCACTTACCATCAGGTGAGATGATGCCAAGGGCTTACCAATTGTGAATAAAAAAAAGTGAAGTCAGTGATTCAACACGGACCTACTTTTGTCCCTTTGTTCCTATTGGAATTGTAAAAGTAAGTGCTAAGTATTAAACTTTTAAGGACATGTCAAGTTTTCCGCCCTTAAGTCAGCCCCGCATGCTTTCCCCGCCTTGATACTCCCACATTCCTATCGGATCCCGGAGGATTGTTGATCAAAATTGTTGGCGGGGGCTACGCTTATTATAAATCTTTCGGAACGAAGTTGGAGGGTTCGGTCATCTTTAGTCTCATATAATACACTCCAAAGATGACATACACTGCATTGTTTCCAGATAATTTTATTTAAAGGAAGTAAGGGGTCTCGTAGGGACCTCCTCCCCAGCCTCCCCCTAAACTCAATACTTTTTAAAAACAAACAATTTAGTGTATGTTATCTTTGGTGGTGTGTATTATATGAAACTAAAGATGACCTAACCCACTAACTTCGGTCCGAATTTTTAAATTCTGTAATGTCTATGCTTTTTTCTTTTCTGCTCGTTATTAAAATGGACAAGCGTTTCCTTGTCGATTGGCACAATAAATTAGTTAAAAAGGAAAAAGAGTCTTTTAACTTTCTCTATCATTATTAAGTTTTCTCATTTTTAACTCGAAATATCTCGGTACATATAACCATCGAAGTATTATGCACCACAACACAGTAGCAAAGTATATATATTAGTACTGACGTAACAGTAGGTAGGGCAATAGATTAATGCCCGCCGATTAAGGGTGGAGTGCGGATAAACACTAGGAAACGTAGAGAGGTGCACGCGCAACAGGGGGGGGGGGGGGGGGAAGGGAGCGAGCCTCACTTCGCGGGGCTCTTGACAGTATAATCAATCAAACCTAACTGAAACTAATATCGCACTCAAGTCGGACCTGCATGCTTTTCCCGCCGTGATACTCCTACATCCCCTTCGGATCCCGAAGGTTTTTTGGGGAACGTAACCTCGACCCTGATCTTGGTATTGAAATTACCTTGACAGATTATCTGCCAATATTTCAATTTTTTACCCCCACGTTTTCCTGTAGCGGACCCTTAATTAAAAATCTTTCGGAACGAAGTTGGTGAGTTAGGTCATCTTTAGTCTCATATAATACACTACCAAAGATGACGTATACACTACATTGTTTCCAGATTTTGAAAAAATATTTTTAAAAAAGTATTGGGTTTCGGGGGGAGGACGTTGAGAGGGGTTAGGGGGAGAGTAAACCAGATGTAAACTAAGAAGGGGAAGTACGCTATTTCCCTCCCTTAGTTAAATTGAATTTTGAAAATATTCTATATGGTCATCTTTGACAAGAAATCTGGTACGGCTATAGATTAATGCCCTGGAAAATTTATGGGGTAGGATCCGGGAGAGTGGGATAAACCTATCCAATGGGAGAAGGGTGAGAGCGTGAATGATCTACATTTAGAGAAAATGAATTTTCAAAATTTAAACTATAAGGTAATCTTTGACCAGAACTTCGTTATTACCTACCGAAATTGCCTTGCCTTCGTGATCCGAGGGGGACGTGGAAGTACTAGAGTTGGGAACATGTGGGGGGTTCCTTTGCTCAGGATGGATTGCGGAAACACAGTTTACGCAGGTTTCGACATACTGATCTTTCTAAATTTATAGGTTATGCTACTTTTCATCTACTTTTAAGCGATTTAGGAATGCGACTGCTCCGGTACTGCGGGAATGGCAGCTCCTTTGCCCTTGCGTAATAAAACGCAGGTACCCAGGCGAACCGTAGCGGCTGAGGCTGGTCGCCGAAGGTGGGCTGCCCTTCCTCCGCGCCCCCAATTGAAAAAAAAAACTATCTTAAGGAGGTGGACTTGTCCTACCTAACCAGCCAGAGTCCTACATTTTGACTTGTAGGTCAACAATGGAGAGGGGGGGAGGCTCTTGATAGTATCATCAATCAAATCCGACCGAATCTAATATCGCTCGCTTCGCACGCTCAAGTTTTTTTCCACTTTCAAGTCGAACTCTCAAGCTTTCCCCGCCCTAATACTCCCATATCCCCCTTGGATCCCGAAGGTTTGTTGGAGATCGAAACGGTTAGCTGGGGCTTCGACTTCGGAATGAGTCATTTAATCCTAACTGAAATCTGAATCTAACCTAACCTTGACCCTGACCTTGACCATGAAATGACCTTGACGCAGTTTGCACACTGTTTGTGATATTGATTTTTGAAAATATATAGGATACTAGCTTTTGCCCGCGGCTTCGCCCGCGTGGACATCGTTTTTGAGACTGACTTAGAGGGTGCGCGGTGCGCGAGCCGCAAGCGGCTCGCGAGCGTGGACATGGATTTTCTCCAGATCCCTCGGGAACTGTCAGGATTTGCTTATTAGTAAATCGTGTCAATTCCCACCCCCTCAACTATCTCGGTGCAAAAAATCACACAATCCATTATTCCGTTGTGATGTTAAATAACCAAAAAAGAGTATATTTTCAGTTCCCTCGGGAATTTTATCGGGCTTTGCTGTTTTCACGGGATAAAAAGTAGCCTATGTCCTTCCTTGTGACACAGGCTACCTGCATGCCAAATTTCATTAAGATTGGCCAAGGCGTTGAAGCGTGAAAAGGTAACAAACAAACAAACTAACTAACAAACAACCACATTTTCACATTTATAATATCAGTAAGGATGCTACTTTTCAACCAATTAGCGATTTAGGAATGCGACTGCTCCGGCGCTGCGGGAATGGCAGCCCCTTCGCCCATGCGTAATAAAGCTCAGGTACCCGGTCGAATCGTAGCAGCTGAGGCTGGTCGTCGAAGGCGGGGACTGCCCTCTTTCCGCGCCAACTGCTTTAAAAAAAAGACTAGGGATCGTAGGGAGGTGAAAGCGTGCTAAGCAGCGAGAGCTATAAATTTATACTTTCGTAACTGGTAGATCTGCCACAGGAGGGGTATATTCAATCAAACCTGACCGAACCCACCGGCGGGGGCTACACATTACGTATACGTATTATAAATCTTTCAATAGTTAGTGGGTAAGGTCATCTTTAATACTATATGTATAATATACTACCAAAGATGACCTATACTCTATATTGTTACCAGATTTTGCAAATTTACTTTTCAAAAGTATTGTTTAGGGGGAGTGCGGTAAGGTTACCTCGCTCCCATAATAGATAACATTAATTTACATTTTTTATTTTAAATCTGGTACGGCATTAACTTAATGCCCTTAAATGTAAGGGAGGGGGGGGGGGGGGGGAATCCGGGAGAATGGGATAAATCCATCTCTAGAAGGGGGGAGTGTGAATCCTCCCTTTTAGAGAAAATGAATTTTCAAAATTTAAACTATAAGGTCATCTTTGATTAGAAATTTTCTTTACCTACCAAAATCTAATCATACTGTCTAGATTCGAGGGGGATGTGGAAGTACTAGAGTTGGGGGACTCCTTCGTTTAGGGTGGATTGCGAAAACGCAGTTTACGTAGTTTTAGTGATTGGTTTTTAAAAAATTATATGTTACTAGCTTTTTCCCGCGGCTCCGCCCTCGTGGACATCGTTTTTATGACTGTCTTTAAGGGTGATTAGTAAATTATGTCGTTTCCCACCTACTCCACCATCTCTGTGCAAAAAATCACAACAATCGAGTATTTTTTTAGTTCCCTCAGGAACTGCATGAGATTATGCTATTTTCCCGATTATTATAATTTCTATATTTATTTATTTTTTTATTTTTTTTTCTATTTTGCCTATGTCCTTCCCCGTGATACAGGCTACCTGCATGCCAAATTTCATAAAGATTGGTCAAGGCGTTGAAGCGTGAAAAGGTAACAAACAAACAAACACATTTTCACATTTATAATATTATAAGGATCCTACTTTTTAGAATGCAAATGCGGCAATGGTAGCTCCTTTGCCCTTGCATAACAAAGCGCAGGTACCCGGGCGAACCGTAGATGAATATCCATAAAGTTCCGGTTTTTCCAGCTCTAGTGACAAGTATACCAACATTAAAACAAATGTTTCTAGAGTGTTTATATTCTTTTTGCAAGAGTGTTTACATTCGCTTTGTTAGAGTGTTTACATTGATTTTGCGCCGTACGAATAGGCCCCGCCCAATTGTCACTACAATTTTTTTTTCGCCCTTTTTAGGGCAGGCTAAGGCTTTGACCATATCGCCTTGTCTTTAGTGTAAAATTGAGAAATTATTATTAAAATAAAATAGCGCCCGTGTGTGACAGATGCGATATGTGTACTTTATACCTACATAATGTATACTCAAAGACGTAAACTAATACTATTGAAAAGATATCTAGATATAAACTGAAGACAAGGCAGTATGGCCAATGAACCTTAGCCTGCCCTGAAAAGGAGCAAACAAAAAAAAAATCTAGTTGAATTAGTAGATCTGTGCTAGTCCATCTACCTGTAGACTTTTTGGCGGGAATTTGTAGCGTTCAGTTTGTTATTTTTCTTTTATTATCCGAAAAATTACATTTAGTGGTTTTTGATGTATAATATTGATAGTGTATTTATCAGCGAAGGATCATATAAGTGTTTCTTGTGTAGGATAATGAAATAAAAGTGTGTATACTGTGTTTCGAGTTCCCACAAGAAGTCCGAGCAAGCTTTAGTAAAAGTGCTATCATTTTGCTAGAGTATGTAGGTTAGGTTAGTTTATAGACAATAATATGATGTGAACGTGAAGAAACTACTGAAAATTACTGAAGACGTGAATTCTACAAGTGAATACTACTGAAAAACATATACTGAAGACTAGGCGGTATGGCCAATGAGCCTTAGCCTGCCCTAAAAGGGCGAAGAAAAAAAAATCATCTACCTGTACCCACCTGTACCACAGATCTAACCTGTACTGTATGGCTTTCATTTCAAACATCATCAATCATCATACAAAACAAAAGTAAATCACTCAAAAAAAGCCACCACTCACCAGTTCGCGAGTCCTACAATCACGAAATTCCAAGTACGTAGGTTTTAAACATAACTTTTGTAATAAGTATTTGCTATAAGAACTATGAAAGCAAGCATAATGTACGGGATTGTTGTCGACACCAGCTCGAAGACACGGGTCCGCTGCGTTTTCTGCGGAGTTTTCATACCGAAAGCCAACAAATGTATCGAGCAACACACGAACGGTGTAAGGCACAAAGAAAATATTGATCTGATGTCAGAAAACGGCATACTTTTTAAAGATGACGTCTTATATTGCAAACCTTGCAAATGTACGCTTATGGAGGAGGAGTCTGTGACGTCACATATCGAGAGTGACGACCACGCGAACTGGATGATCACCATAGACGACTTAGTGGAAGATGAGTTCATAAACATTGATGATTACCTCTCCACTGACAAAGAGGAGATTCTCTGTGAGGCTTGTGACTGTAGCTTGGAATGTTCCCTCGCCAGTGTCGAGGAGCATGTAAACACTTTCAACCACCGATGCAATATCTGCGAGAAACTTAAACCTTTAAACGGAATATTTTCTGCTGAAAATGATGATCAGGTCTGGTGTAAACTATGCAATATTCACATCGAAAATACTGTGCAAGCTATACTGAGCCACATAGATGACTATGAAAAACATGGGGAGTGGTTTGCGGAGATTGAAGACCTGTTAGAAGACCAAGATATAAGTTTAGAAAATTACCTCAAGGATAAAGATGAAACCAATGCATACTGCAAAAAATGTAATATTGAAATATCGTGCAGCGTGGATAGTATTGTAAACCACATTTTTAATGAAGTTCACATATATCAGGAAAGTTAGTGTTTTCAGCATGTGTTCGAAAATTGTTTATTACAGCTTATTTAATTTAAATTTTATTTTTAGTTTTAGCAATTTTCATTTGCATGTAACTATGTATGGGAAATAATTTCACCATTATGAATAGTTAAAACCATAGCACTGTATTACAGTATAGCGGCTTACAGCAGTGCAACAAATGTATTTACACAGAGCAACAGAAGGGTACTTGCAGGGCAGCGGGCGGCGGGAAACAGCCTGTCAAACTCCATGAGTTTGCCTGGCTGGCTACAGTTTAGTACTGCTAGTACCTATGCCGTGGTGGCATCATGCACTACTGTAAGCCATATCGTAATACTGTGACCATAGTCGGTTACACATCAATGGCTGTTATTGTGGTCACTCACCCTCTTGTTAAGTGAGGGATTGTGGAGTAATTTCTTATTGTAAAAATATTGCTTATGAAAGATACCTTAATTTTTTTTTAGTTTCTGGGAAAGTTACTTATTTTTAAATAGATTCTGTTTGCATACATAAAAAATGTTGATAAAACCTATAACAATTATCATACATTCCTAAAAAACCCTAACTACAAACTTTTTATGAAGTTTATAATCAATAAAAGTTTGATTTACTGTGAATTTTAGATTTTTTATTTCAATAATTCATTTTAAGTTCCTTTTAAATACCATAAAGTTCAAATTTTGAATTCACAAGAAGATAAACATTATTCTAAAATATGGTTGGTACAAACAGAGGTAAAAAAATCTTTGGTTACTTATTTATTATAAGCAGTTGTATGTATTTACCCATTGTTTTTATAATTATGTTATTAGCATTCATCTGTTAATTATTATATTTTTAAACCTGATTTAGGTTGGGCCTTGATATATAGAGACCCGAGCGTGAAAATACAACGTATTTATGCATGGTGCGGGGTGAGTGAAGGTGTGCGATTGTAACAATTCATTACACCGACCATGCACCGAAAGACACATAGCATAGGCAGGCCTCCCAATCAATCGGTGGACTGACCACCTGGTGAAGGTGTGGGAAACCGCTGAATGCGGGCAGTACAGGAAATCCTTGGAGGAGGCCTTTGTCCAGCTGTGAATATCTTTCAACTTATGATATGATATGTTACATATCCCTCACGTCACGTAAGAGCATTGGGTGCAGTACAGTTGCTCTAAAGTTAATTGAGGTTACTAGGAACTCTCGTTTATACGTGCCTCAGGTGCGCTTACCGGTCGCCTTTTATATCAAGGCCCTAGCAGTACTATTTTCTAACACCCATAGAATATCTACCCTAGTATTCAAAGTCATGTCTCTTATAACCACTTAAAATCGGTCATCAAATGGATAGTCATCATCCTCATCAACTTCTTCATTATTATCCTGACCATGCTCTTCATCTTCTTGTATCGTTTCTAGCGGAGTGTTTGCCCTTCCTCTCGCAATAATAACGGACTCTTGCAACATTGTGGGCGGTCTACCTGGCTGAACCGACGAAGATTGCGTGGAGCCCCGTGATGAAACAAATGTGGTTGGAGCACCGTCAGAAGGATCCTCACTCCCTGTCCTACTCATGATTCTTTCTTCATCCAATCTGATTACATGGTACACATCTTCGAAACAGTTATCAATGCTGGCCATGGTATCTGATAACTTGCATTGCAAAGACCTGGAGGGTGGAAAGACATGGTTTATTGATTATCTTTAGTCACAATATTAGGAAACTACATAACTGGGTGGTAGGTAGAATAGAGCATAATATGTTTGAGAAGGCTGAAACTGACTAACTTATTGACTTTGCTGATATACAAAATTGACTTCCTTTATACAAACTTGGCTTATCAGCTGATCGAAACTTTTGGCGATGTTAGCAAAGTTTTAGAAAAAAATGGTCCGTTTCATAAGAAGAAGCGTCTTCAAAAGAATGTACTCTATTTTACCCGACTGCGCCACAAGGAGGGGATATTTTTTTCGAAAGTATGTATATGTCGCAGGATAATAGCAAAATCCGTCGTTTCGCGAAAATCCTATATAGGAATATTGCACACTATGGAGTAGAAAACTCCGAATAAAACCAAGTCGGACGGAGCACCGCTACGCCGGGCTCCTTTTTACGGTAGAAAAAGACTTGCTAACCAAACCTAACCTACCTAATATTCCCAGGATTTTCGCGAAACAACGGATATTTCAATTATCCTGCGACATATATATGTCACAGCCGTTATGTAGAATCCGCCGGTTTGCAAAACAGCGCACTGCTTTACAAAACGGCGGATTTAGCGCCGCTTTGTAAACTAGGTACTGAGTAAAAAAAAAGTCTAAATAAAACCGATGATTTCATCTTCTGCGAAGCTTTCTGCTACCCTGGAAGGGTTAATGAATGACAAAGGATACTTTTTTACCCGACCGTACAAAATAGAGGGTTTAAGTATTTGTGCAGTCGGGTTTTGAATTTTATCTATTTTATCTAAGTTAAGCAATAGACTTTAAGAGGGGAGGCGGGCACTGCTTTTTCCATACAAACGTTCTCGACAGTTTTCTCATTGATTTTCAATACTAAAGAAATTATTTTAATTCATAAAATAAATGTTAATTTCTTCTATGCTCCTATGTCTTCCTTTTTTCAATAACAATTTTTTTTTGAGCAACTGGAACCCTTCAAAAATGCTAGAAAAATACCTAATTTTTATCACCACTAAAGACGTCTAGAGTGGAGATTCAAAAATTATTTACAAAAAAAGCTAAACATAGGGGCCTAGCACAACTAATTATTATTCTATGTGAACAATTTCTTTAACATACTTTAGGTCTAATTTTGGAGGAGAAAATCGTCGAGAGCCAAACCTCGAATTTTGCAATTTTTAATCGAAGTATTCACCGGGAGCTGCAGTTGTCTTTATCGCACGGTATTTAGAGGCGGTTTAGTCAAAGCGCAACAGCAACAGTTGTTTTAAATACCTTTTTTCCAAATGTCTCTCAGCTAGCGTCCGGTCTTAACATTATGATGCTAAAATGACTCTTGATGGGATAGGATTAATAATAGGCGGGTTGGGACATGATGCGAATCGAAAATTTCCGTCTTTATGTCCCAAACATCCGATACCTACATAATCCGCTCCACGTTGCTTCTCAACTCCTTAGTATACCGCTTCAGTCTGACTAGTTCCTCTTTCATTTTCCTATCCACAGCATCTTTCGTGAACTCCCCCGGAGGTCTATGGGTGCGGTCTTCCAGTCTCGCTTCTACTAGACTTTCCTTCTCCAAATTCTCGATGAGTCTCTTGTCAGCTATCGTTAGTTCTTCTTCCAGGGCTTTGTAATCTCGTGAGGCCTGTAGAAAATCAAATTAGTGATCATTATCATTGTATCAACCGAAAGACGTCTACTGCTGGACAAAGTCCTCCTCCAAGGATTACTTTGGTTCTCCTACGGATCTCCTCGTTTCTGATTAGATCAGACAGAGAAAGAAACTCCAAGCATAGCAAGCTCCATTGCCCTTTGAGTGACCTTGAGCCTTCTTATGAGGCCGATGGTAAGCGACCATCTCTCTGTTGCTGATCCCCTTCGATGATGGTACAGGAAATGCAGGGCGACGCGGAGGTTGTAGAGACAAGGAAAACAGCCGTGATATCTTCAGTCTTGAACAATTTCAGTGGTTGATTTGCTTATGGGAGCTCGAGGGAGGTCTCGTTGTTACTCGGTGGCTTGTCGAAAATGTTGGATTTGAATGAATACGCTCTATGACGCCTACGCTATATTTATATTAAATTTCCAGAGCGGGATGGCGCCATAGGAGGAAGCGAGACGGAAGATGGTGCACTTACCCACCCCTTTGGAGCAATACCGTACAGAGAGCCGCCTACGACCAATTTCCGCGCCGCGCCGTTTTGAAATAACGGTCGCGGAGGCAGCTCGCTGCTTACCAAAAACCTTTTACCTCTCCTCAGGGGTTCTACCAGGCTTCCATCTCGCCACCTTTACCAAACTAATTACCTAGACCTCCCTCTAAGCCTCCCCAAGCAAAACACAGTTACAAAACACATTTATTTAGAAAACATACAAAAGGCTTATAAAACAAGATAACTTAAAACTACAACTTAACTATCTATATCTATGTACATATAACAATTCAAAAATATAACGTATCGCAACTTTAATACATTACACAAATTTACACACAAAATTTATCAACAAAGAAACTTTACGTTTTTAAGTGTCCATCGTGCACATTCTCCCGCCGTCACCTTTGTGATCCAGCACTGGTAGCACGATGATCTTCTTGGTGGGCCGCCTCAGCACGCGTCCTCGGCTCGTGGTCACCTCCACCACGCGCACTTCGCCGTCCTCGCCCGGGAACGTCCGGGTGATGCGTCCTCTGGGCCAGCAGTTGCGTGGCAGGTTGCTGTCGGCGATGACCACCAGGTCACCGATTTTGGGGGCCTCTCCGGAGGCCCTGGGCTCCCGCCGGTGTTGGAGTGTGGGGAGGTACTCTCTCACCCACCGCCGCCAGAAGTTGTCGGCTAGCAGCTGTGCGCGCCTCCAGTGCGTGCGCGCGTTGATGTCTTCGGGAGTGAACGTGCCCGGGGGTGGCACATGACAGTTGGGCCCGACTAGGATGTGATTCGGGGTCAGCGCCTCGGGCTCCGCTGAGTCGACGCTCACGTGGGTCAGCGGTCTCGAGTTCACCACATTCTCGCACTCCACCAGCAGGGTATGGAGTGTTTCCTCGCTCGGCCGCTGCTCCTGCAGCGTGGCTCGCAGCGCCTCCTTGACTGTGCGCACCATGCGCTCCCAGGCGCCTGCCATGAAGGGGGCTGAGGGTGGCATGAACCGCCACACGATGTGCTGCGCGCTGGCTTCCGCTCCCATGGTCTCGACTGCTGCAGCTAGCTCTCGATCCGCCGCCTTGAAGTTGGTCGCGTTGTCACTCCAGACTTCTTTGGGCGGTCCCCGCCGCGCGATGAAACGCCGGAGCGCTGATATGGCTGAGTCGGCGCTCAGCGACGCGGCAATCTCCAGGTGCACGGCGCGCGACGTCAGACACGTGAATAGGGCCACGTATCGCTTCTCGGTGCGGCGCCCCACAGTCACAGTCACCGGACCGAAGTAGTCTAGGCCGGTAAACGTGAAGGGGCGCGCGTGATGCGCCAGGCGGCCCGCCGGCAGGTTGCCAGTCGACGGGCTGGCGGGTTTCGCCTTCCTCAGGCGACAGGCAGGGCAGCTTCGCAGGACTTCTTTGACTGTAGGCCGGATGCGCGTGACCCATAGTCGCTGGCGCGCCTCGTTCACCACCAGCTCCACTCCGCCGTGGCTCAGCCGCTCGTGCAGGTGTTGCAGGTACAGGCGGGTGAAGGGGTGCCTGCCGTCCAGCACTGCGGGGCTTGCAGCTTCTTCTGATATGTCGACGGCCTTCTCCACTCGTCCTTTGAGTCGCAGGATTCCGTCGGTGCCCACCGTAATACTTAGGGCGGCTAGCTTATCGTCGCCGGTAGGTAGGGCTCCTCTCTCGATTCTCCGTCTCTCTCTCGCATACGAGTCTTCCTGCGCTGCTCGCACCCATAGCTTTTCTGCGCGTATGAGTAGGTGCGCTTCGATTCCCATGAAGCGGTCCGGCGTGTCGACTGAAAGGCTTTTTTTCAGTTTCTTTTTCTTTTTAGCCTCTCCCCACGTAGGATCTCTGTTTTCATTTTTGGCAGTTCGCTTCCTCTTCGCGGCTGCAATGTGTTGTGTGCGGCCTCGGCATTGCTCGACGAACTGTAGAACACGCGCTGTTGCTCGGATGAGGCGTGTCCAGCGTGAAAATCTCGCTACGTCGGGCAGGTGGGCGTGGCTTCGTAGCGTCGTAGTCGTCGTAGTCGCGTAGCAAGCTTCTCGTTCTTCCCCGGTGACTGAGGCCGCGGCGCGTCGGTTTTCTTGCGGCCAGCATTCCTCAGGTTGATATAGAAACTCGGGGCCGTGAAACCATCTGTGTGCGGCGCCGAAGTCCGCCGGGGTGGCTCGCGTAGCATCATCAGCGACGTTATGGGCTGTTGGGACCCATCTCCACTCGTTTTTCTTCGTCGTTTCTTCGATTTCTGCCAGCCGGTGTGCCACAAAGCACTTGAATGCTCGCGGCTCGGCTCGTATCCATGCGAGAGCCGTGCGAGAATCGGACCAGTAGTGTCGCGCCTCTGCTTCCCAGTCGTGTTCGCGCGCGACAGTGTGGGCTAGTCGCGCTCCCAGCAGCGCCGCCTGCAGCTCGAGCCTCGGGATCGACACGGGTTTGAGTGGTGTCACCCGGCTCTTAGCGGCAGCCAGCACGACGCTCACGCTTCCATCGGACCTCTCGTTCCGCCAGTACACAGCGGCGGCGTAGGCTTCCTCGCTCGCGTCGACAAAGGTGTGGAGCGCCCGCTTGGTCACGGCGCCCGTGTCGTAACAGCGTGGGATGCGTAGCCGCTCCGTAGCGCGTAGCGTGCGTAGCCACTCGTACCATTTTTCGTGTAGCTCGTCTGGCAGATCGGCGTCCCAGTTAGTGTGGTAGCGCCAGGTGTCTTGCATGATGCGCTTGGCCGGCGTAGTTACAGGTGCTATTAGCCCCAGCGGATCGTATAGGGACATGATCACGCTGAGGGCCTCTCGTTTCGTCGGCGCGCGCAGCCCGTCGATGACTTCCAGTGGCGCCCTCTTGCGGTTGAGTCTGAAGCCTAGGTTGTCCGGCCCTACTTCCCAGAGCAGGCCCAGTGTTCGCTCTGTCTCGCTCCCGCCGATAGGGATGGTAGCCTCCGCCTCGTTCGTAGCGTAGTGACGGAGCACGGAGGGCGAGTTGGATGCCCACCCGCGCAACTCAAAGCCGGCCTGCCGATGGATGTGTTCGACCGCCGTGGCTGTCTCGAGGGCCTCTCCGTCTGTCCCGTAGCTGGCGATGTAGTCATCCATATAGTGACTTTTCACTATAGCCTGCGCCGCCTCCGGGAACTGTTCTGCATAGTCAGCTGCGTTTTTGTTTTTGACGAAGAGAGCTGTGCACGGCGATGAGGTCGCACCGAACACCACGCTCGTCATTCGGTATTCTGACGGCGGCACATCTCCTCTCTCGCTCCCTCTCCACAGGAAGCGCAGGGCGTCTCTGTCTTCTGGTTTTATGCGTATTTGCATAAACATCTCGCGAATGTCCGCAGTCACAGCGTACGGGCTCTGCCGGAAGCGCATAACTACGCCGGGCAGAGATTGTAGTAGGTCGGGCCCGGGCAGCAGCGCGTCGTTCAGGCTTCTCCCCTCAGTTCTGGCAGCTGCGTCGTGCACAAGACGTATCTTCGGCTTGTCTGGGTTGACCACAGCAAAGTGAGGTAGGTACCACACCTTTCCAGGTGTAGACTGCGTCGTGGCGGGCTCGGCGTACCCCTTGGTAAAGAGGTTCTGCATCCTTTCTTCATACTTTGTTTTCAGATCAGGATCTCGATCTAGGCGCTTCTCGATGTTGAGCAGCCTCTTCTTTGCATTGCCATAGTTGTCGGGCATTCTTGTGTTGTCTTCTTTCCATAGAAGGCCAGTTTGGAAGCGACCATCTGGGAGGCGTGTGGTTGTCTCCTCTAGCAAGCGTAGCGCTCGCTGCTCCGGGTCATCGCGCGTCTTCCTTGGCTCAACGCCCAGCGACTCCAGGGCGAAGTATCTCCGCATAGCATTTTCCATTTCGTCGCTGGATTCCTCCTTGGTAGACAGATACCCGCAAAACGAAACGGGCTCTGTGTGCGACGAGCGGCACCCGTGTAGCACCCACCCGAGTTGTGTGAGTGAGGCTACGGGTCGGTCTCTCCGTCCTGCTCGCACATCGCGCGACACGATGAGTTCCCAGTTATCTTGCCCGATGAGAACTTTCGGCTTGGCATTTTGGTACATCAGTTCATGTCTGAGGTCCTCCAGGTGTGGGCAGTCCTCCAGGTCTTCTTCGCCGAGCGACTGAGTAGTGAAATCGAGTCGCTCGACCGTGCGTGCCCCTTGCAGTTCGTAAGAATCGAGTGAGTATTTCCCTCTCACTCGCACGTCGACTGTTTTGCTGTTTTCGTGCTTGCGCCGCGTGCCGTTGACTCCTATGACCCACAGGTTGTTAGTGGGCCCTTCCAGGCCGAGGGACTCGACGATGTCTTCGTCAATGATGGTGATAGTACTGCCCTCGTCCAGCAGCGCGTACGTCTCGACAGTGTTTCGCGGACCGGTGAGAACGATCGGCGCGATTTTCAAGTAGGCCCGGCGTGAGCCCGCCCGAGTGGAGTGGGCGAACTCGAGGGCCGACGCGACTTCTTCCGCCTTCTTGGGTTCTTCTCTTGGCCGCTCTGAATGCAGCAGCGAGTGATGGGGAGCGCGACAGCCGTTTGTTCCACACGGCTTCGCTCGGCAACTGAAGCGTCTGTGGTTGCTCCTCACACACCGGAAGCATTGGCGGTGCCGGCGTACCAGGTCCCAGCGTCCGTTGACATCAGCCTCGACGAACTGTCGGCACTCCAACAGTTTGTGACTGCCGCTGCACTGTGGGCATGTCGTGGTTGTAGGCGTAGTTGCCGTTGCAGCAAAGTTTTTCTCTACGATCTTCTTTCTCGCTCTCTCTCGTGGCGTCTCGGCTGGTGTTGTTTCAGCCGGAGCGTAGGGGCCGCATTTGTCCGCCTCTTCGTTGAGAAAAGATGCCAGTTTTTTGAGGTCTGGCGTGTTGTCTTCTCGCGCTGCGAAGTCATACCACTTGTTTCGGAGTATCGGTGAAATCTTCTCAAGAATTGTGCGTACCAGCTCGGGATTGCATAGGTACGCGTCTCTCCGCAGCGCCTCGATGGTGGCCACAACATTTGCTACTTTGTTCGCAAAAACACACACTTCTCGTGGGCTGTCTCCTATGCGGGATAGCGCGCGGGTTTTCTCAATCTCGCGCAGGACTAGCGCTTCTGCTCGTCCGAACCGCCGCTCCAGAGCCTCGATGATTTTTCTGGGTTCCGTGCTGCTGATTAGTAAGCAGCTGGCAGCTTCCTTTGCTGCTCCGGTGAGGCTCTTTCGAATTCTTGCGACGTTTTCTGTTCTTGTGAAATTTGTTTCTGTTTCGACGAATGCTGTCTTAAATGCAAGCCAGCTATCACTTCTCCCGTCGAAACCAGGCAGCTCCTGGAGATATCTGGGCGCCCCTCTCGCCGATGTGCGAATGACGCTCTGTAGGGCCGCTGCGAGGGCCGCAATGTCGGTTTGCGGCGCAGCCGGCTCGGTTTTCTGAGGGGTGCTCTCCGGTTTCGCGGACTCCTCCCCACCCTGCCCCACGGGTTCTCGTGAGGCCGCAGGCCGCAGTCGTTCGGTCACCGCAGGCCCCGGTTGGGTGTGAGCGTGTCCTTTCGCTCCTGTGTGCTTTTCCATCCATTCAGCCACTCGCTCTGAGCCCTGCCTGACTTCTTCGTCAGCCGATTCATCTGCAGGGTCCAGCTCCTGGTCAGAGTCCTCCATAATTCTCCGCAAATGTGCCTCCTCTAAGGCCCGTTCCGCCGCGATTGCTTTGACCGCCAGCTCAGCCAGCCTCTCCTTGGCTTCCAGTTCCGCGAGGAACCTCTTGCGAGAAGCCTTGGAGCGGTCTGACCTAACTGATTTAGGTCGGGTCTCCACAACCGTGACGTCAGCCTCGGTGTTCGTAGTTTCCGTTACGGTTTCCCCAGTTTGCGTAGTGCCGTGGCTCCAGGTCGCTGTTTCTCCCGAAGTCGTGTTTCCCGTACCTTCAGTTGTGGTATTTTCAGAATCCGTCGTCTCTTGGGCAGCCTGCTTGGACGCGGTCTTGGAACGCGTGGATCTCGTCATGGCGGCGTGGCTCGACGACGTAGTTCTTCAGGTTTTTTCTCTTCAGTCCAGGGATCCGGCTTCACGAAGGACCATAAAATGTTGTCCAGGGATCCGGCTTCACGAAGGACCATAAAATGTTGCTGATCCCCTTCGATGATGGTACAGGAAATGCAGGGCGACGCGGAGGTTGTAGAGACAAGGAAAACAGCCGTGATATCTTCAGTCTTGAACAATTTCAGTGGTTGATTTGCTTATGGGAGCTCGAGGGAGGTCTCGTTGTTACTCGGTGGCTTGTCGAAAATGTTGGATTTGAATGAATACGCTCTATGACGCCTACGCTATATTTATATTAAATTTCCAGAGCGGGATGGCGCCATAGGAGGAAGCGAGACGGAAGATGGTGCACTTACCCACCCCTTTGGAGCAATACCGTACAGAGAGCCGCCTACGACCAATTTCCGCGCCGCGCCGTTTTGAAATAACGGTCGCGGAGGCAGCTCGCTGCTTACCAAAAACCTTTTACCTCTCCTCAGGGGTTCTACCAGGCTTCCATCTCGCCACCTTTACCAAACTAATTACCTAGACCTCCCTCTAAGCCTCCCCAAGCAAAACACAGTTACAAAACACATTTATTTAGAAAACATACAAAAGGCTTATAAAACAAGATAACTTAAAACTACAACTTAACTATCTATATCTATGTACATATAACAATTCAAAAATATAACGTATCGCAACTTTAATACATTACACAAATTTACACACAAAATTTATCAACAAAGAAACTTTACGTTTTTAAGTGTCCATCGTGCACACTCTCAGTTCCGTATGTCATCACTGGCAACACACACTGGTCGAAGATCTTGGTCTTAAGACACTGCGGTATTTGAGACGTGAAGATATTGCGAAGCTTCCCGAACGCTGCCCAGCCGAGTTGGATTCGACGATTGATCTCTTTCTTGAAGTTGGACCTGCCTAGCTGGACTGTTTGTCCCAGATACACATATTCGACAACAACTTCGAGTGTGGAGCTTCAACCTTCAGAGGAGTAGGTGCGACACGGACGTTTGACATAATTTTCGTCTTGCCCATGTTCATGCTAAGACCTACTTACTTGTAGAGATGCTAACTCTAATGTACTAAAATACCCAAATTAAAATAAAGACTTACCTCCTCTATCTGCCACGCAAGTTCCTGAGCTGTCGTCCTGTTGGCGTGGAGACGTCTCCTCAGACCAGCATCCACTCTTGATGCATAAGCTTGGGCCGCTACAGAAAGTTGTATTCTTGTTCCTCTTACCTAGAAATGGTGCTCTTTTAACTTAGTGCAAAAAAATTAACAGTAAAGGATGTAAACTATACATGTTCTCCATTATCTACGGTTCATACCTGTTGCCTTGTAACAATGGCATTACTGAGTGCTTGCAGACCGTCCTTCTTTAGAGAAGCACATCTATTTTGCCAATGCGGAATGGTTGTGTATCTAAAAATTAAAGCCGATCTTGATTTCACTATAATATCTTTTTAGGGTTGCGTACTTCAAAAGGAGAAACAGAACTATTATAGGATGATCACTCGCTTCAAGTGTGACGGTTTGACCGACCGTCTGTCACGGCAAATTTTCTCCGAAACTACTTGACCGATTGAGTAGAAATTTGGTACATATACGAGTATGTAAGTCGGTGATTCAAAGACGGAAGTGTAACGTAAATAAATGAATTTTACACATGGAGCCATTTTTGGGAAATATAATAGAAATTTAAAAAACTGTATCAAATGAAAGGGCTTGTGAGATCGCAAATTGTATATTTTTTTCATAATCTTAAGATAAATAGTTATAAGGTTATATAAAAAATAGGTGAAATTGACCATTCCTCCTTATCTCCAAAACTACTGGACCTAAAGTCTTGAAAATGCATTAACGACAAATTCAATAACTTTAAAGTATTACTTCTTGTGTCATATTGTTTTCATGTCCAAATGACATTATTTTACACTCATTTTTTACGTTAATAACTGATAATTGTTTTTCTTTTTTTACAAGCTGACATTAAGTAACTATAGTGCTAGCGCGGTACAACGCAAAATTCATTAAATAGCTACAAATGGTGTTTAAAGCATGAAAATCGTAACGATGGATCTTTAGGCCCTAGGAATCAATTTGACCCGTAGCACCAAAAAAAAGGAGATAAGTTATGACGTAATCTTTTTCTGTACGGGTTTTTCTTTCGTTCTGAAACCTACCGTGTGCGGTATCAAATGAAAGGGCTATGCCAATTCTAAAAATTTATCCGATCATGACATTTCAGTCACTAGTTTTAAATAAAAATATATATTTTTTTAAAATCCTTAATTGATAAGCCTTTTGGCATTATCTCACCTGATCGTAAGTGACGATGATGCCGAAGATGGAAGCGGGCTTATCAAGATTCCCCAATGCAATGGGGATCTGGCTATCTTATCTTTAAGCCGGTACACATCAATGACGTTACCACTGATGTTTGGCGGCAAGGCTTAGATAAAATGGTGGTAGCTAGCCAGGTGGGCTATGAAAATGCCCTACCACCAACCAAACCGAGTCTTACAAAGTTGACCCCACCGGGAATCGAACCCGTGACCTCCTGGTTTGAAGCGAATGGAATAATCATTACGCCACGGAGGCGGTTAATAACATACCAAGTTTGGGCTCCTCCAGATACGATATACGGTTGAATATTTTTTTGTAAAACATACCTCAAATGATACGTTATGTCCTCTTAAATAACTCCAAGAAAGCAATTTTGAAAATATTTACGAGTATATCTAGTATTTTATTTTTATTTTCCATTACTTTATTCTTTAAACTGCATTTTTGTATGGGAGGTCCATTTTGTTTGTAATAAAATTGTTGTAGGAGCCGTTAACTGGGGCTACTACTCATCTCAATGAACAACTTTGCCCAAAGAACTCAACAAATTTTGGATTTTCCATACAAAAATGCAGTTTAAAGAATGATTAACAAAAAATAAAATAAAAATACTTTATTTAAATAACATAATGAATCTTTAATTTTGAAAAGATTACAGGACCTATAAGAAAATCTAAAGTTCTTCCGTTCCCACAGGAAAAATAAAATTTCCAAAGTCCAGAATAAGTAGACCCCTATTTACCAAGAGCAAAGTATGTACTGACAGGTATGTTTGTGTTGGTAGTTGAAGTTTTGGTGCCGAACCCTGTTTTTGTGACCCCAGTCGCACTTGGCCGTTTTTTTTTCAGACAGATAAATGCAGACTATTTAGGTTACTTACTTTTTCTTAACTTTTTTCTTCTCTTTGTTTGTACTAGCTGATTTCCGATCATGTTTTGTTATATTCTCATCTACTGCAATGGCTTCTTCTTTCATTTGTATATCACGTTCTATCCGATCCTTGATTTTCTCAATTTTTTTGATCTTGTCTTCTAGTTCTGGTATCAGAGTTTCAAACATTTTCTTTTGGTCTTTGAGGAATTCTAATTCCTATAAAAGTATTTTATGTTACAAAACATTGTAATAGCTTACAAAACTACCCTTTAACGAGTTAAAGGTAATTCCTTAGCACTCATGGACGCCGGGAGCACACCCTGGACACTTCATACAACGGACCAGAAATGATATTTCAAAAAACTAATGACTGAACAAACAAAATGGCGTCGAAATCCTATACGTTAGACAACCAAACTGTAACCAATCTGTATTCATTTGGGTGAGGTCGCAATCTAGAGAGCGGCAGGGTAGTGTCCATACTGTATGTTAGTAGGTACTATTATTTATACTTTGCCGGCAGGCAGGTGCAAGGGGGTGCACATGCACCACCCTGACTTGGAATAAAATACACTCACAGAAAAACTTGATGAAACATTACATGACATTAAGAGATCGTGATAGTGTTGGACAAATGGTTATTGATAGCAATACGGAGGAGTAATCAAGTCAAAGAAGGATTAAAAAACTTGTTCCGCTTCAGCTATTGTTTCCCGAATCCTAAAATTTGAAGAATTAATTTACATACGTGCATTTTAAAACTCGGAATTTAAGTATTTTAACGCTTTCCGGGTTGTACTGCATTTCAAAGTGCAAAGAAATAGATGCTCCCCCCTGTAAATGATTCTGCCGGCGTCCATGCTAGCAAACTATATTCCACAACAATCGTGCGTTTGGCCGGCTGTTCTTAAGAGCCCGCTGGAGTTCATAAATCTCATACAAACGTAGTAATTGATTCATTGGTTAACCAAACAACCGATTTTGAAATAATTTTATATCGATAATCGGATGACGTATATTTGTGTCGGTATGGTAGTATTACTTTTTTGAAAAACGAAACAGGAACCCATTATTAACCAATAAACTTGTTTTCAACGAAAAAACTCCCTTTTTAACGGAAAACAAGTTTATTGGTTAATAATGGGTTCCTGTTTCGTTTTTCAAAAAAGTAATACGATACGTCATCCGATTATCGATATAAAATTATTTCAAAATCGGTTGTTTGGTTAACAATGAATCAATTACTACGTTTGTATGGGATCTATGAACTCCAGCGGGCTCTTAATAGACTCTCCGCACACCATTCTCGTTTCTATAACTTCGCTAAAACTCTTTATTAGTCGTTTGATTGAATCTTATTCACCTAAGCTGGCCGAATCAGCAATCAGCATCCTCCGCGGCACGAGCCGCGCCAGGAAGTGCCAGCCACATCCAGCCAGACACTTGCTTATCTCCTGCTTTTCGTCTCTCAACTACCGCAAATCTTTGTGGTGATTTTCTATCGATACCCATTGATTTTAAAGACATAATTATAAGTACCTGTGATGTTTTCAAAAGCTTTCTAAGCACGAACCACACCAAGCCACTCAAGCTTTTGAGTCTTTAAAATCTCTACATATAACACCTAAAGTCCTTAAGGCTTGACTTTGTCTTTTACCTGACAAATAGCGTCCTCCACACAGTCAGCCAAAGGACACAGCGCCCCAGGCCGGCTGCCCTCCGTGGATACTCCGTTGATCTCCGCCCTCAGCCGTTCCACCACTACCCTGAGCGCCTTGTGCTCGTATCGGAGCGTCTCCATTGCTTCTTTCAGGCGCTTTGCCAGGTCTGATAGCACCCAGTGCCAGGACGCTATTTCTGTTATTCTGCAGTGCAGAAAAAACAAATTTAGCAGCGAGTGAGCGCGATTGCTAGGTATGAATAAACTGGAGCTCCGAGCGTTTCTGCGGCTGCCGTGTTTAAGGGTACCTCGCTTGGTTTTCATACATTGAGGTGCCCCGATTCTACCGCAGGCACCGCAGAGCCGACAACCACCGCGTAACCCAATAGTTAGTGTAACAAGGAGACAAAGTAATGTTTTGTACCTAAGGGCGTTGGTTTGCATTCTGAGCTAAGCAAAGGCTTTTAAAGTAGAATCCAGAGCTTAGCAAGGAATTCAATATACATCGCCCGAGAATGAAATATTTTGGCCCCGAGTGACACACACAGCTTTTCATCACGATCTATGAAAAAACAGAAGCATAAACACGGACCAATCAGAAGTGGGATAGTTTAAACTTCAGAAACCAAAACTTCCTAGAGAATAAAGTTAATTTTGTTCGCACTTATTGAGGACCAATCGTCGTTTTTAGAATAGGTGTGATGAAATAGTACATTTTATCCTCTGTTTTAGAAGAGATGACTGGGGTCGATGGTGTTCTGAACCGAAATGGTCGACTTTATACTTATTTATAAATGAATGGTTATCAAGTACGTTCAGAATCATATATTTTTTTAAATCCACAATTGATAAGCCCTTGGCATCATCTCACCTGATGATAGTGACGATGATGCCGAAGATGAAAGCGGGCTTACCAAGATTACCCAACGCAATGGGGATCTGGTTATCTTATCTTCAAACCGGAATATAAGAAGATGGTGGTAGCTAGCCAGGCGGGCTATGAAAATGCCCTACCACCAACCAAACCGAGTCTTACAAACCCCGCCGGGAATCGAACCAGAGACGTGTGAAGCGAATGGACTAACCATTACGTCACGGAGGCCGAAGGACGTCCACTGCTGGACATGGGCCTCCCATAAGGATTTTCACTGCGACCGGTCCTGCGCTGCCCGCATCCAGCGGCTTCCTGCGACCCTCACCAGTTATCGGTCCACCGAGGGGAAGTCTGTCTACGCTACATTTTCCGGTGCGCGGTCGCCAATGGAGAACTTTACACCCAAAGGGCCATCTAATATTCTACGAGCATGTGCCTCGCCTACTGCCACTAAAGTTGAGGAATTCTGAGAGCTATATCGACTACTTTGGTTCTCCTACGGATCTCCTCGTACGGATTCGATCACGCAGAGAAACACGCTCAATTGCCCTTTGGGTAACCTTGAGCTTTCTTATGAGGCTCATAGGAAGCGACCATGTCTCAGTTGCGTTTGTCATCACTGGCGATTTAACACACACTGGTCGAAGACCTTGGTCTTAAGACACTGATGCGGTATTTGGTACGTGAAGATATTGCCAAGCTTCCCGAACGCTGCCCAGCCGAGTTGGATTCGACGATTGATCGCGTTCTCAAAGTTGGACCTACCTAACAAAAACATCTTCCAAGGCGGCGGTAAACAGTTTCGGAGAGATGATGTCTCCCTTGCTCACCCTTTCGCTGCAGCCGGATAGGTTCCAAGTTTTGGTCCTGGAGGCGAACCAACATGGTACCATTTTCATACAAACACTTCAGTACCTCGATATATCGATAGCCAATTTAGCACCGCTGGAGAGACTGTAACACAGCCCAACTTTCGACCGAATCAAAGGCTTTCCTATTGTCCACGAACGCATAGCAAGCATGGTGGCTGATTATACCTTCGGTCTTCTGTATAATCTGCCGCAGCGTATGTATGTGGTCTATGGTACTAAAGCATTTTCGGAAACCGCCTGGTTCGGGAGCCTCTGGATGCGGGCAGCGTAGGACCGGTCGTTGTGGAAATAAATTCTTGGGGGAGGCCTTTGTCGAGAAGTGGACGTTTTTCGGTTGATGCGATGATTATGATACTGAATCTTAGCGACCTTTCTTGCAAGCTCTTCTTAACGCAGTACTCATCCGACTCGAAGGTGAAATTGCTGAGCGTCACAAGCTCCTGGCTGTCGCTGACCTGCTCTAACACTTTAGCATTCAGCCTCTCGTTCAACTGGAGGAGGTCTTCCAACCCGTATGGGCTCCCCAAGTATTTCCTCTCTGCGTACATGATTATTTTGAATTTGCTTTTAATAATAAATAAATAATTTACGAAATAAATAAATGACCATGTGTAAATAATAGTGGTTGACAATTACTCTAGCCACAGACTACTAAGAAGATACGAGCTCTAGCCAAAGATAAACTTTTGAGCGCAGTAAAAACTGATTACGTAATTCTTGAGGAGGTTGGCATCGAAGCTATAAACAGCGTGTAAAATAATTGTTGTAGGACCCGTTAAATGAGGTTTCTACTCATCATACTGAACATCTTCCTCCAAGGAACCTATAGTCAATTCTTTAAAAAAAAATTGGACCCTCCATACTAAAATTCACAAAATTGGTCGATCAGCTGATCGATTTGTATGAAGAATAAAATATATTTTTTTGCGATTTCAGCAAAGTCGTAGAACAAAAGTTGTTCAGTATGATGAGTAGAAGTCCCAGTTAACGGGACCTACACCAATTTTGTTACACCCTGTATACTTCTTTCGATGTAACGTAAGTACACGTACATGCATCGAAAATATATAAACGTATTTCGTTGTAACGTAGGTACACATATATTTATCGAAGATATATAAACTTCTTTCCTTTCGATGTAACGTAGCTACACTTACATACATCGAAGATATATAAACGTATTTCGTTGTAACGTAGGTACACATACATTTATCGAAGATATATAAACTTCTTTCCTTTCGATGTAACGTAGGTACACTTATATACATCGAAGATATATAAACTTCTTTCGATGTAGTGTAGGTACACTTACATACATCGAAGATATATAAACTTCTTTCGATGTAGTGTAGGTACACTTACATACATCGAAGATATATAAACTTCTTTCAATGTAACGTAGGTACACTTACATACATCGAAGATATATAAACTTCTTTCGATGTAGTGTAGGTACACTTACATACATCGATGATATATAAACTTCTTTCAATGTAACGTAGGTACACTTACATACATCGAAGATATGTAAACTTCTTTCGATGTAGTGTAGGTACACTTACATACACGAAGATATATAAACTTCTTTCAATGTAACGTAGGTACACTTACATACATCGAAGATATATAAACTTCTTTCGATGTAGTGTAGGTACACTTACATACATCGAAGATATATAAACTTCTTTCGATGTAGTGTAGGTACACTTACATACATCGAAGATATATAAACTTCTTTCGATGTAGTGTAGGTACACTTACATACATCGAAGATATATAAACTTTTTTCGATGTAGTGTAGGTACACTTACATATAAACGAAGACAAATCTTTTTAACTTTGAGCATACAAAATACAAACTCATGGATTTTTCAGCGTTCCACCAGGTAACGGGAACCAATTACCATATATTACTAAGTGATTACTAACACAGATCTACCTAACCCTACTCTGTTCGTCTGTCTGTCTGTCCGACTCTGTCTATCTGTCCGACTTTTAAAAGGCTGTGTATTTTGAACCATGTTATGTAGCCAGCTGAATTTTTCACAGAATATGGGGGGCAAAAGGGTCAGGAAGGGAGGAGGTGGTGGTGGGAGGAGGGTTCATCAATTATCATTTATGATCGTTACTACACTTAGATAACACCAATAAACAAAAACAGAACAGTGCCAAAGTAGTATATACAGTACAGAACAGTTCTATAAGTCTCGTAAAAACTGAAGTTTTTTTTAATAACGTAAACTTTTTACAAAATTGCTTTCATGAGGTTAGATATTAGAACATTGCCTATGATTTGAGGTATTTTTACTAAAAGTAATTCAACCGTATCGTATGTTATGACAATGTTTTATTATTTTATTTAAGACAAGAGATGCGATATGCTTTAGAATCTGCTCAGAAAGCCATTTCATTTGATACTCCACACGATAGGCTTTAGAAAAAAAACAAAAAAAGGATGACACTAATACCTAGTACTAATATATATACTGTGCTAATACTCATCTCCCCTCCTAAGGGAAATATTTTTAGGAACTGCTGGTCAAAATTATTGTTTTGAACTCAAGTAGTGTGAAAATTTGGCACGTCCTCTAATGAATTGAATGAATGAATTGTCCCGAACGGCGACTACAACAGTTAGGGCTCAACGTCCCCTCTCTCGGCTCTCAACCCCCGCACGATTGCCCAGTCTAGATGTCTCCATTGCACGATTGTATCGATTCTTTAGACTGTGTTTATACCGTAAACCAGGGGTCACCAATTAGTTTCGGTCGTGGTCCGTTTTAAGAAATGAAATGAGCATCGCGGTCCGCACAACATTTTATAGAAAAAAATATTGATTAAACAAATGTGATTACGGAAATAACAAAGGTATTTTTTGCTTATCAATGACATTTTTCGTTGCGGACTATCTGTCTGAAGTTTGGAGTTAAAATGCTGAAGAATCTTTCTTAAACGCAGCCTTTGCTTAACCATCTCACTTTATTATGCAACAGTAGATCGTCTTATGTGCATCAACTTCTTGAAAAAAATATTTCAATTCACGATGTCGCAGTGATTATTTCGCACGAAGAAAATTTACTATTTTCATCACTTCTTGCTTATTACGCTCAAAATTATGATTGAGTTTGCAGTAAAGCACAGTTTGGTGAATAATGCAGAGGCAGGAAATCAAATTTTCATTACATCTTGTATTGATATTAAACAGGTGAACTAGTCTTATTTTACTCCCAACCATTGCTGGCGCACCGTCAGTAGTTTCCTATAAAAAGTTCCTGTGTTCTTGCGGTCCGCACAAAATGGGTAGGCGGTCCGCGCGGACCGCGATCTGCCAATTGGCGACCCCTGCCTTAAACCATTGAGCTTAGGCAATTTAGGTTTCTGAAGATGGTATCAAAAGTTTGATCATGACGTCAACTGTAGCTCCTCCTACACAGTAAGTTAAGCTGAAAGAGCTACTTTAGTAAGGACGTAACGATAAGTTAGTAAGGACAGGCCCACCGGCTTTGATTATTGAGTCTCTCGTTATGAGCGTCACCCTGTAATGACTGCGCTAAAACGGGCCAGCTTTTTATGCTTGTGTGCGTGACAGTGACTGTCTTACACCTGCGCCTGTCACACAATTTGTCTCGGTGTGCGTGGATTACCGGACAACAGTTGCCCTGTATTTTTTTTGACGTACGAGTATTTCGTATCTGTGCCGCCGCGCTATATCTAGAGAGTAAGTAAATCAAAGCCCACCGGCTTTGAAAGTGGGGCTATAGTTTGGTGTAGTCCCAGTGGCGCCCATAGTAGTTAGTAGAATTGTCAATCTGGTAGGCCGTGACCAAAGATATAGAAACTTCCTTTAAATTCGAAAGAAACAGTTTGGACATGTTTGGCTGTACCGTGTGAAATCGCAACCATAAGAACTTAAAGAGAATTTCTACGTAAGGCGAGTTCCTACTTATAACGATTCAATCCGAGTAGGTCGATCCGTGATAATAACATCGAACGTAGGTAAATTTATTTTAAGTTCAAATCAATGCGGGCTTCAACGCGGCTGTTACGTTGAAACCGAACGCCCAATTCTCGATTTTTATATGTTTTTATTATATTTCTTCACTTTCAAATAAGTTTTTAAAAAAATATGTTCAATAAAATGAATGGTGTTAAAGTCACCGATTTTTGTGTGTTGGTTTCATTCAACATAAACAATTTGTTTTCGAGATATTTTGCAATGAATGCGAAAATCAGGTTCTACAGGATATTTTTTTACATCAAAAGTGGTAATATTTTTAAAATTGTATTCAATTTAATCGTTTTTTATTACTGTATATTATATTTTTTTCCATAGTGATAGCTTTGCGCAGTCTTTCAATAATTTGAATTGAATATTGTGATTTGACCCATCTTAGGACCTTAAGAAACTGAACAACTTTGCTGAAATCGTAAAATAATTGTTGTATTTACTAAGTTAGGTAATCAGCTGATCGATTTGTATGAGAACTTGATTATTCTAACGATTTCAGCAGAGTTGTTCAGTTTCATTAACAGAAGTTCCCCTTAAAAACCAGGTGGGGCTGGGTGGGTCTGGGCGGGCACACTGCGTTAGTTTAACGTGAAAAGTCTAGTTTTGACGTCCCTGACACTCCAGCCTCGCAGGGAGCACTCCGGGCTTCGCTCTACGCGGAGCTCGGTCTTCAGCCTCGCAGTTTAGGCTGTATGTCCATAAAGCCTTAGACCACACCCTGGACACTTCATACAACGGGCCAGAAATGACATTTCAAAAAAGGAATGACTGAACACTCAAAATGGCGGCGAAATCCTATACGTTCAACAACTAAACTGTAACCAATCTGTATCAATATGTATGGGTGACGAGGGCGTGAGGTCGCAATCTAGAGAGTGGCAGGGAGTGTCCATACTGTATATTAGTACTAATATACACTGAACCGCTGAACTGATCGATTTCAAAATTTGGGGGGACCTTTGTGGTACATTAGACTGTAAAATTTTCTTATAACCTAAGCTTTTCTCCCAATATTGTCTAAGATACAGTCAATTAACCAAAAAAAGGGAAAATGTCATTTTTTTGCTCTTTTTTCACGTTAACGTTGCAGGTGAATTTTTTTTTTCCAATCAACCGTGACAGATTCTTGTAGGAAATTTTCTGCAGACAACGAAACCCCCTGTCCGCTTGCTGGGTGACCAGTAGTTTCAGAGATATCGGCAGTTAGATGAAAAAGGATTCTTTTGCATTCAAAATTCGATATCTCGAAGACAAATGGTCGTATCTGACTCCCGCAAAAAGAAAATTGAAGCTGAATAAACAGGCTATGTTACCTATATATTGGTTTAGTTCAAAAAAAAAATCCATGCCCGTAGAGCAAAAAAAAATGTTAATATTTAAAAAAAAAATTCTTCGTGCTTTATCCGAGAATTGTCCTCCAAAAAATTTTCAACCAAAAATTACAAAACTAGAGTCTTCAAGCTTCAAAAGCTATGCTTTTTTTTTCCTGTACGACCATTTTTCACTTAAAAAATACAGCCTGTTGAAAATTGTCAAAAATATTCGTAAATTTTTTTGTTACTTTAATTTTTGCGATCAGCTTAAATACTTTGCTTAGACTTTCTGATGTATAATTTTAAACAAAAAAAAAACGACTTCAAACGCACTAGTCACCTCGCCACTACGATTTTTGAAGGTTATTCTCGATTTCTCGGGATGCCATCATCAGATCCTGGTTTACTTATCATGGTACCACCCTTGGGATATCACCTTTCCAACAAAGAAAGAATCATCGAAATCGGTTCATAAATATATTATATATATTATGTTTGTTCGCGGATATCTTCGTCGTTTATGAACCGATTTCGATGATTCTTTCTTTGTTGGAAAGGTATATATATATATATATATATATATATACGGTCGAATTGAGAAACCTCCTGGAGCCGCGGTCTGTTACTTGGTTTCTATGGAGGAAACACATTCTTTCGCCACTTGTATTACACTCTCGCGTCACTTCCGTTTCAGTCCAGGTTTTTTACTTGGTACCCCGGAAGTACCCCGTATGTGACTCTAAAGACATTACACGTCAAAATGTGTTCTATATTACATAACACCCTGTATAGCCTACACTAAATTTTAAAGAGAATTTTAAAGAATTTTAGTGAGAGGACTTTAGACAGCAATATGTTTGGAAGGGCAGGTCTAGCTAGATGAACATATCAATGGTTGAGCCACTGTTTTTCTTGCTTATTACCGAAGTTGGTATGGAATCACAGCGACTGCCCCCGGCGACACCAGAAACTTGCCACTTCTCGCCAACTTTACACATATTTCGATGAATAAGTAAGTGATAGTATCAGCGATCGCTCCCACATTCGTAACGAAACTTTATAGTATACTCATATAAATAGACACACGGCAGTGTGTCAGCCAAGTACGAAAAGAAAAAGGCGACATCAGCCGTTGGTTTTTTTTAAATTAAAAATTTGATTGCGTTTGTATATCTCACCTGATGGTAAGTGACGATGTAGTCGAGGATGGTACACGCACACTCAAATAATGCCTATTCTCTCTTGCCTTGAAGATCCCCAAATTGTAGGAGTCGGGAAACACAGACGTAGGCAAGGAGTTCCACTCCATCGCTGTTCGCATAATAAACACATTTCATTACACTAGCCATTTCGGGAGACATTTGACCTACCTGTTACTCAAAATCTGTTTGATTTACCCACTTGCGATTTTGTGAGTCTAGTAAGACCCCCCTCGATAACGTGGAATCCCAATTTTCATAAATATATCTTATACCTTTTCTGAGATATTGATGTCCGAAAAATCACTATTTTTAGGACTGACTCATCAAAATTATAGACCACTTCCAGGTGACTTAGAAACTTGAAATTTGGCACCGAGGTAGGTTATTGGACGTATACAAAGGAAAAATAAAAAAAAAACGGCCAAGTGCGAGTCATACACGCGCATCATAGGGTTCCGTATCACCACTACTCATCAGAATATGTAGGCCACTTCCAGGTACAGTGTAAACTCTATATAGCGACACTCAAGGGACCGGGCATTTTGTGACGTTATTGAGAGTTGTCGTTAGCATCAAAATAAACCAACGCTCAGTAAGCCAGCCAGAAAATTTTCACGTTTCAAAGAGTGAAACGTTATATCGAGTGACGTTTTACAGAGTTTACACTCTAATTAATAAACTTGAAATTGGCCATCGAGATAACTTAAACAAAAAAAAAATAATTGAAAAACTGGCCAAGTGCGAAAAGGACCTTACCACTAATATTTTTAAAAATTATAGACTATTTCCAAGTGACTTTGAAACTGGTTTGGCATACAAAGGAAAAATAAAAACCGGCCAAGTACGAGTCGGACTCACGAAGTTTGGGTTCCGGACTATCACTACTCATTGGAATAATTATATAAACCACTTACAGGTGAATTTTTAGTTTGAGATTTGGAATCGAAATAGGTTTATTGGGAGTATTGAGTTAAAATAAAAAAAAACTGGGCTTGCACACCGAGGGTTCGATTACACCAAAAATATCTTATATGTGTGTCTATTACTTCAATAAAGATAGGAAATTAGTATTAATCATCATCATCATCATCATAATATCAGCCGACGGACGTCCACTGCTGGACATAGGCCTCCCCCAAGGATTTCCACGACGACTCCACTCGGTGGACCGATGACCTGGTGAAGGTCGCGGGAAGCCGCTGGATGCGGGCAGCGCAGAACCGGTCGTCGTGGAAGTATTAATACTTTACAAAAAATAATGATGTCCCAACGAAACATAAATGTGTAATGGGGCCAAGTTCGATATAAAAAAAATGACAGCGATCTAAATGGGTAGGCACCGAGTTCTATAGTGGTTCCTAAATCATAGCTACGGAACTTCAATTAAAAATATTTATTTTGGACTTCTCCAAATAATAGAGAATGCACAACGGTTTTCAGTTGCTTAAAAAAATTGTTATGTTCTGTGCTACTAAATGGTGTAAATTGACAACTTTAAATACTCGTAGTCAAGGCGCCAAGCAAGCAAAGCTTATTTTTTTTAAATAAATATCATTATAGAATAAAATTGGAGACTGAAAACTTGCCAAGTTACACCATGCAGTAGCACAGAACATAACACATTTTTTTAAGCAACTGAAGACCGTTGTACAATACATTCTGTATTATTTGGAGAAATTTTAAATAAATATTTGTATTTGAAGTTCCGTAGCTATGATTTAGAAACCACTATAGAACTTGGTACCTACATGTTAATGATGGAGCTTCTGGAAATGCTTGAGGATATTTAAAATGCAGGAATTTACATTTACATTCTTTCGTCTCAGGGGATGCGCGGAAAAAACAGCTGGAACTTAAAGCTGTTGAGGACAGAGCGGGTTTACTCATAGCCGCTGATGAGGCATAGATGATGGCCAAGCTTAAGGAAGCTCAAATTAAAGAAGCACAAATGCACGTGGAAGAAGTGAAAATGCAAGCTCAAATGGACCTAGTTGAAAAAAGACTAAATGCAAGCCTAGCAGAATTAGAGGAGAGACGTTCTCGTATAGGATCAAGTATGTCATCAGTTTCTGCAGAATGGAACAGTTGATTGGGTAGCGCAGCAAAATATTTCTTTACGTCGCACCACCGCGGTGAAGGATACCATCAGTTGAAGGATACGTGCTTCCCAAATCCGTCTCCTGCATGTCCACCTCCTGCTACTCAAAATGTATTGCATCCCGACCAAGCTCATTGCACATCAGCCCTTGATTCTCAAGATCAAGCAATTATGAAGTTAACTGATGCAGTGCACGAACTTGCTATAGGATGCACTCGTAACCAAGTTACCGAAGCAGATAAATTATTGAGTCGTATCGCGACACCTAAAGAGCTGCCTACCTTCAGAGGAGACACTAAGGAGTGTACACATTTTCGTAATTTCTATGAGGAGTCGACTAAAAAGTGCCAATTTTCCAACGCGGAGAACGTGTGTCGCCTACGAAAATGTAGCAACTCCAACAAGGACCAGCTAGTGACACCGTTTCACAAGCTGAAAAAATCGGAACAGTCCGTATACATCGGTGGCCCCGTCGTTTATAACAAATTACCGGATAATATTAGAGATGCAGCATCCACCGCGGTGTTTAAGTCCAAGCTCAGGAAATGGCTATCTCATAACCAATTTTATAGCCTTAATGATTTTTTAAATTTAAAGATTTAATGTATTTTATTATTAATAATTGTAAAATTGACATTCGCTATTGCGACATTGTTATGATTGATTATATTTAGATATATTTTTGTGAACTTTTCTCAACCTGACCTGGCAACACGAAAGTTGTCAATAAAATTATTGTATTGTATTGTAAATGTCTAGCAGGTGAAGCTAAGGAATTCGTTTCTTCACTTCTGATGGAATATATCGGCAGACAACATCATGAAAACGTTGGAATTACAGTCCTGAAATAATTGTAAACAAAATAGTAAGTCAATTGAAAAAATTCCCGTCATTGTCGCTGTCATACCATAATGACAGTTTCCTTTTCGATAAAAATAAAAAACTGCGTTGTAGCCACGAAAGCCATAGAGCAAGATGATTATCTAAGGAGTCTGGAACTCACTACTGTTATTTTATCGAAATTACCAAGCAGTTTGATAACCCGATGGGCGGACTTATCTAGTATGTATAAGTTACTTTATGGGCGGACTATGCCTATAAGCGTCGGTGGCTCAACCGGTAACGACTCGGTCGTCCTAACCAGAGGTGCCGGGTTCAAATCCGGACGGCCAATGTACCAATGAGTTTTTCGTACATATACTCTCCGATTGCTTTAACGGTGAAGGAAAACATCGTGAGGAAACCTGCACAACACACCTGCGAAGAAGTCGACCAACCCGCACTGTCTTTTCCCTAAATGTTTAGTAAGCAACCGTGATAAGAAGACATGCAAAGCGCCTTTGTGTGGAGTTGACGGCTGTGAGCTACCACACCAAATACTTCATTGGCCTAATAAGTCAAATTAGAAGCAAGTGAGTGCTAATGTAAATAATTTGGAGAGCCCCGAAGTTACGGCAAACCCCGATGATTCTGATAGCCATGATGGCTGCACAGCAAATATTACAGCTACCTCAAATACTCCCACAACCTCTCACGTGTTACTTAAGTATGTTCGCGTACAAGTCCATGATTCTAATGGTAATATCGTTACTGATGCTCGTTTAGACGACGGTTCTCTACCATCACAATGATTGATGATCAGATTGCCAGCCAAATTGGTTTGAAGGGACGAAAAGTACAAGTAGTTGCGGCGTTGAAGTCTTTTGTTTTACCTGTATAAACCTCCCCTACACCCGCGCGACACAAACAAAGGGATGTCATAAGTTGAACGTGTGTATCTGTCGATCTGTGTGTCTGTCTGCGTCATCTTAGTTCCTAATCGAATGGATCGATTTTGATGCAGATTTTTTTGCTTGAAAACTGACTTGATCGAGGTGGTTCTTAGATATAATTTATAAAGATCTGTTTAACCGTTTGAAGATCATCAGCTTTTTTCTAGGTGATGAAGGGCTGTGGGCAACTTCACCGGTCTGATCGATTCGAAATTTGGTGTGCTGTTATTTTAATGATATTGCAAAAACATTGTAACTTTAACCTGATGCTGCAAAAGCTCCTGGAACCTGCGGGATACACAACTCCTCAGCCTCACCAACTTACAATAGAGGTATCGTGTTTGGGCTAATTGTAATTGTCTCAATGAATAGGTGTTACATAAAACATGGTGGCCTTGATCTGATGCTGCAGCATCTCCTGCAATCTTCAGGATACCCAACTCCTCACAAACTTACAGCAGTGGTATAGTGTTTGGGCTCATTGGAATAGCCTCAATGAATAGGTGATATGGTACCTTGACCTGATGCTGCAGCATCTTCTAGAATCTGCACGATACCTAACTTCTAACCGACTTACAGTGGAGGTATAGGCATTGGAGGTATAGGAGAGAAGTAATATCGTCAACTCTTTTTCTAGCTCGTTAAGAGGTCTCAGAAACTTCCTCAGGTCCAATTGATTTGAATTTACAGATATAAGATACGTTTAATTGTAGCTTCAATCAAGGGAGGCGAGCACCTTCCACAGGTTTGATCAAATCAAAATAAGATTTTGTATTGCAATTTCGTGTTTCGTCCCGGAAAGTATTTGTGTGAATGTGAGGAAGAGTTTCAATTTAAGCGTGTCTACTAGTAATATGCAAAGATTAAAAAGAATAAATAAATACACAGAAATAAAACTAAAAAAAAATAATTAAAAAACGCCCCACAAAAACCCTCTAAAAACTAAAAAATAATATGAATTGGCCCTTTGAGTTTAACATATTCTGTTTCAAGAGTCGTCGCGTAGATGGACCGCTAAGCAGATTAAATAAAAACAGAATACAACTGATTTACTTTACTTCAAGTAATTACTACTAATTTCATAACTTAGCGGTCCCCCTAAGAATAGAAAGTGTTTTATTTTAAGGCAAAAGTAAAAAAAAAATGATTCTAACAATTACACACACGGAAAAAGGCATTTTTTGACATGAGTCTTGAATTTGTTCTGTAGCAAATCACATTTTCCGGAATTTATTTGTAATTTTTTTATTATTGGAAACTCAAATCTTTTATTTTATTTTTCTTCCCTAGTTGTTTATTGATTTTTGAATTGATGTTTTAAGCTAATGATTATTTTTAACCGACTGCAAAGGAAGGGTTTTGTTTTTCGCGCGTGTCTTGTATGTATGTAATATTGTTTATTACCTCATATCTCCAGATCCGCTGAACGGATTTACATAATTGAGGTATCGTTAGATTTGTCTTAGCAGCCCAAGTGTTCTTAGATAGGTGATGTTAAAAAAAACAAACATGGCGGCTGTGCGAAGCCATTGCACTTAGTAAAAACATTTTTTTTTTCGAATTTTCACATGATTACGGAGGATTTACCAATAAATAATAAAAAAATAAAATAGTGATAAATAAAGGGGGTTTCAAGAAACGTGATTTCACCCGACTGCGCCAGAAAAAGGATAATGTTTTCGAGTGTATGTATGTATGTATGTATATTTATTTCTTTGGCACGCCCTGTAGCCTAAACGGCTTGATGGATTTTGGAGTGCGCGTTAAATTCGTATTGATTCTGCGAGTGACATAGGATATTATGTTTTATCGAACTAACTAAAAAAGAGGGGTTCAGTTTTATGCAATCGGGTTTTTAATTTTTAATTAATTTGTGTAGTTATTTTAAGAAAATTTCAGTACCTAAATAATTATTTTGTTATTTTCTAGTCTAGAGGTAAACTTGAATCATTACACTTACGGGCAGTCCGATCTATCTTCTCTTATTGTGTGGCACAACTAACCGTGCTATCCAAGGGATAGACGGCGGTTGCCTGGTGGCGGCAGCGGAAGTCCGACAAAAATAATGACATGTAAATAGCATAGTTTCGTAAAAAGCTTGGTTTAATATATATGTCAAAGGTCTATGACAGTGACAGATAGATAAGTTCGTTAACCAACTGTTTAATAATAATATTGCCTATTAATGTAAACAACACTCGGGTCGTGTTATCTCCTATGTTTATCACGCCTAGTGGGACTAATATTGTTTACACTTTAACCCAAATTGTTACTAATTGGTGACCATTATTATAGTAGGTATACTCGCAAGTGCGAAAAAATCTCAGGCATAAAATATTATTATGTATGTATTATATAATTCTATTTTATCAAGCTCCACTCCACACTGCTTGAACCAAAAGTATAAATATTAATAGTACTAACATACAGTATGGACACTCTGCCGCTCTCTAGATTGCGACCTCACCCCCTCGTCATTCAGCTTAATACAGATTGGTTACAGTTTGGTTACATTTTGTTTGTTACGTTATTCCTTCTTTAAATGTCATTTCTGGCCCGTTGTATGAAGTGTCCAGGGTGTGACTGAAGTTAAATCAGGACCATCGCAACCCGAGACGTCGAGTTTCCTGGCCTACTACTTCACCTTCGTGCAGCAGCATGTTGTCGGCAGCCAAGTGCTAAGTCTGCGCGCATCACCTGCTTGCCTTGCCATGACGCCTGATGCCAGCCTTCATTCCGACTCACCGTGGAAATCGACATCGACCCGACTTAACGAGGTCGTTAGGACCCGCGACCTTAAACTACCTGCTCTCCGGTCTCTGAGGGAGGGTGATGTGCGGCAACTGCAGTAACCGCCACTGTACCACAGGTTACTAAATAGTAACTTGCCACAGATAACTAAATAGTAACTTACTGTACCCAAACACAAGCGACATCTAGAACATGCTATTAGAATTTCTTCAGCGCCGAGTATATACAGATACCAATCATAAACGATTGGTAAAATCTAACTGAAATGTGCGAACTTTTGTTCTACACTTTCTTTAAATTCTACTTCTCTCTTCTCTTCTTTAGCCCTCTCCTATGCAAAGGTTGGCAAAGGGCTGCGTTTTTGATCCCGGTCAGGATACACAACTCCAACCAACTAACTCACCTACTAACAACAGAGGCAGCATATTTGGGCTCATTGGAATAGTCTCAATGAAAAGGTGTTAGATAGAACATGGTAACCTTGACCTGATGCTGCAGCATCTCCTGGAATCTGCAGGATACCCAACTCATCGCCAACTTACAGCATAGGCAGCGCATTTGGGCTCATTCGAATAGTCTCAATGAATATGTATTAGAAAGAACATGGTAACCTTGACCTGATGCTGCAGCATCTCCTGGAATCTGCAGGATACCCAACTCTTCGCCAACTTATAGCAGAGGTATCGTGTTCGAGCTCATTGGAATTGTCTCAATAAATAGGTTTTAGATAGAACAAAGCAACTTTGACCTGATGATGTAGCATCTTCTGGAATTTGCAGGATACCCAACTCCTCAACAAATAACAGCAGATGAATCGTGTTTGGGTTCATTGGAATAGTCTCAATGATTATGTGTTAGAAAAACATGGTAACCTTGACCTGATGCTGCAGCATCTCCTGGTATCTGCAGGATACCTAACACCTTACCAACTTACAGCAAAGGTATCGCGTTTGGGATACTTAAAGTTTAAAAAGCATGAAATAAAACTAAAATTTAAGAAACCCTCGACAAAAAACCGCTAAAAAGTAGAAAATGATATGTCTTGGCCCTTTAAGTTTAATTTAAGTAGTTATATTTTGATCTCAGAGTCGTCGCGTAGCGGTACCGCTAAGTTAATAAAATAAAAACAGAATACAACTGTTTTACTTTACTACAACTAATAACTAATAATTTCACAATTTAGCGGTCCTCCTACGGACGACTCTTAGATCAAAATATAACTACTTATATTAAACTTAAAGGGCCAAGACATATTATTTTGTATTTTTTAACGGTTTTTACCCGA
Organism: Coleophora flavipennella; assembly: GCA_947284805.1. NCBI lineage: Eukaryota > Metazoa > Arthropoda > Insecta > Lepidoptera > Coleophoridae > Coleophora > Coleophora flavipennella. Next base: position 4,067,227 of record OX369255.1, read on the forward strand.
CTGCGCCAGAAGGAGGGTTATGTTTTTCGAGAGTATGTATGTATGTATGTTTGTATGTATGTATAATTGTTTGGCACGCTCTGCAGCCTGAACGGCTGGATAGATTTTGGCTTGAGAGGTGTCGTTAGATTCCTATTTACTGTGAGAGTGACACTGGGTATATCAAAATAAAAAAAATACAAAATGGCGGGTTTTTCGCGCCAAATTCAAATTTTTGACACGCTCTGCAGCCAGAAAGAAAGAAGAAAGAAAGAAAGAAATAAAGTTTATTCGGCAAAAAATAAATAGAAAAATAATTACAATATTAGGTACTTAATTGAAATAAACTATAGCTAAAGGTTAAAACTAAAAACTAAAATTAAATTTTATGCCGAATAGGTCCAAGACTCAGCATGGTGCTGTGGTTTTATTATCTAAAACCACAGCGCTGATATTCTGTCCGGACCCAAAGGAGGGGAGAAAAAGGAAAAGGGGTGGGCCTACGTACAGAGCGGACTCACTAATCACATTGTAGGATTTAATTGGTGTGAAGGTGATCAATTGGTAAATACAATATTATTATGCTTATAATTACAGTAAAAGGTTATAATCATTAGGTATAGGTTGTAATAAAAATAATTATAATAAGTTAGGTTGGTTTACGATAAATAAATAAAAAAAAATGAATAAATATATACTAGAAGGACGACGGACAACAGCTGGAGTAGTTTCATACGTCACACGAGATGGGCGGTACGATATAGAACGGCTGCAGAATATAATAATATTATTATATCAACTGATAAGTTGATAATCTGCGTAATCTAAATGTGTGTCATGTGTATATAGGTTACTACACAAACTCATTCAATAATAAAACTAAAAAATGAATAAAATAAAACACGGTAATTTAAAAAACTAAAAAACCCGACTGCGTTTCTGTGTAATATGTAAATGAAAAACCCTAAAACAAGAAAGTCGTCATACCCGATTGCACTTAACTTAAGAAAAATTTTAGCAGTCGGGACCCATTATAGAAAGTCAGCCATGTAGTCAGTATATTGGAGTAATCTGCAATGTAATATAGGTATGTGCTCTCAATTCACTAAGCCTCCATTTCTAGAATGGGTCCCGACTGCTACAATTTTTCTTAAGTTAAGTGCAATCGGGTATGACGACTTTCTTGTTTTAGGGTTTTTCATTTACATATTACACAGAAACGCAGTCGGGTTTTTTAGTTTTTTAAATTACCGTGTTTTATTTGTCAGGGGCATTTTAATTTTTTAATACTATCGTGCAAATATCGTTAATGAAAACCTCCACGCGGACGAAGTCGCGGGCACAGCTAGTTCATAAATAAAAATTACGAACGATTTAATACAAAAAAAATATTCTAATTTGTTTCTAAAAATAATGTAAATTTTCTGAGAAAAATAGCTTTTTTTTATGTGTTATAAATATTAAGCTAAATATTTAAGATGATTAAGATGTACATTTTGTTATTGCTATGTAAATGAACCAAATAAACTTATTTTTTTTTGCACTCTCCATACAAATCGATGAGCTGAATATTAATCACTTTTATGTCGGAAGTCCAATTTCGACGTTGTTTACTTAAAAAGTGTTACAACAAATACTTTTTTATCTTTAATTGATAAGCCCTTTGCCGAAGATGGAACCGGGCTTACCAAGATGGACACAGCGGGGAACTGGCTACCTTATCTCCAAGCCGGAACACATCATTTTTTTTCATATTGTTTTTATTCACAATTGGTAAACCCTTGACAACATCTCACCCGGTGGTAAGTGAAGATGCTGCCGAAGATAGAAGCGGACTTACCAAGATTGTTAACATTGATGTTTGGCGTCAGCACTTACATGAGATGGTGGCAGCTAGCCATGTGGGCTTAGGAAATGCCCTACCACCAACCAAATGAGTCTGACAAATTTAGAACCCGTCGGGAATCGAACCCGTGAAACCCTCGTGTGTAGTGAATGGACTAACCATTACGCCACGGAAAATGCTGTTGTCACATTTAACCCAGATTATAACGTAGCGTAGGCAGGCCTCCCACGCGGTGTACCGACGACCTGGTGAAGATCGCGGGAAGCCGATGGATGCGGACCGGTCGTCGTGGAAATCCTTGGGGGAGGCCTTTGTTTAGCAGTGGACGATTTTCGGCTGCTATGATGATGATGATAACGTGGATATACAGAGTGTAACAAAATTGGTGTAGACGGGACCTACTTAGTTTCCTAGTTAGTTAAGTTCAGTATGATGAGTAGAACCCCTGTTCTACTCATCATGCTGAACTAAATTCCTCAAGGAACCCATAGTATTTTTTTATATTTGTACCCTTCAAACATTATGCGCAAAACAGGTTCACCAGCTGATCGATTTTAATGAAGAGTTATTTTCTTGCGATTTCAGCAGTCTTAGAAAAAAAGTTTTTCAGTATGATGAGTAGAAGCCCCAATTCAGGGAACCTACATCAAGTTTGGTACACCCTGTATATCCTTAAACGTCATTAAAAACTTACGTACCTTATTTGATGTACGAGGTCACAATGTAAGGAGCCGGCTGTCCGTAGGCCCAAAAGCAAACAACTGGGAATTTTGCCTCGAGCAAGACTTGCCAACGTATTCAGACACATTAAAAATTTAAATTCAACTTTCATGGATGAACAAAGTATTATATCTTTTACGGTAGGTATACCGCGCTTTTAAACTGGTCTTGACTCACCTGAAGCTTACATTAATTCTAAGTTTATTTACATTGTTCGAATCCTGCCACGTACCAATGTGATTTCGAATCTTGATTTCATATGTACGTTTATCCGACGCTCTTGCGGTGAAAAAAAACATCGTGAAGAAACCTGCACATGCCTGCGGAGAAAGTCGCAGGTTGTGTGTGAAATCGACCAACCCGCACTGGGCCCGCGTGGTCGACTAAGGCCCGATCGCCCTAATTCAGGGTAGGCTCGAGCCCCTCGGTAAGGACGTATATGAGCTAATATAATAATTAAAAAAATGCATGTTAAAGAAATAACAATAATTTATTTTTTAGAACCGGTCGACGTGGAGATCCTTGGGGGAAGCCTATGTCCAGCAGTGGACGTCCTTCGGCTGATATGATGATTAATTAGATAATTGAATTTAGTAGTTTTTTTATTGTAGCTCTGACACCTTTTAAACGTTATTATAGTCTGCTCCCCGCACACATCTGCTGTGCCCTTACAGGTGCGCATATTTTTAGGGTTCCGTTCACCCAACGGGACCCTATTACTAAGTCTCCGCTGTCTGTCCATCTGTCCGTCTGTCCGTCCATCAGCGGGCTGTATTTCATGAATCGTATTAGGTATACAGTTAAAATTTTCACAGAATGTGTATTTCTATTGCCGCTATAACAAAAAAATACTAAAAATTTGAAAAAGTGAAAAAAATAGGGGGGTGTCCTTAAAATAACGTGTTTTTCTTAAAGGTCTTTAGAAGTATTTTTGATTTAGCTCTATCGTTAAAACGGTAATATACATACAAGAGTGAAAAACTTAGTGAGATTATATAACTAGTACTGAAGTAAAACAAAAAATTATAAAAATCGGCCAAGTGTGAGTGGTACTCGCGCTAAGGAGTCCGATCTGAATGACAAAAAAGCATATTTTTGTCACTCGCTTTGATGTCTTTTGTTTGTAATGTGAAAAGTTGTCATTATACTATGTAGTTGTGTGGGGAGGTGTGGTGGTACGGAACCCTCGGGAGTGCTAGTCCGACTCGCACTTGGCCGGTTTTTGTGTATGTACATGTCTATAGAATTGAAGATTAAAATTGTTAGACACATATGAAGGAATCGTCGGAGGCGTAACGGCTCGGACAGCTTCTTTCAGTCTGGGAGGTCGTGGTTCGAATCCTGCCAAGTACCAATGTGTTTTTGAATTTAAATTTTGTATGTACGTGTGCTCTTACGGTGAAGGAAAGTATCGTGAAGAAAACTAGCACACGTCTGCGAAAAAACTCGAAGGTAGTGTGTGAAGTCAATCAATTGGGCCCGATCGCCCTAATTCAGGGTAGGCTTGAGCCCCTCGGTGGGGACGTATATGAGCTGATATAATGGGGCAGAAATAAATAAAAAATAGGCAGCTTATATACCCGTATACAGGTTGTTTGGCATAATTGACTACGCTGAACACGTTAAAAACAACCTACGGCAATCGCAGCAATAACGATGTGGCTATATTTATGTTTTCTTAGAAAAAAAAACCAAACCGATTTTAATAAAATATATATGGGAACAACTTCAAAGCCAACCAGCCCTAAATTAAACAAAAAAAGAATTATCGAAATCGGACTACTCTGTTGAAAGTTATGCGTTTAAAGAAATGTATTGGACTTGAGAATATCCTCATTTTTAAAGTCCGTTGGAAATAGAACACATTTTAAGAGGGACACAACTTTCTTATAAATAGAAAGAAATTCGACTTCCTTACAAATCGATCAGCTGATTCGCTTCCTATATATGGAAAGCCTATTTTTTTTACAAATTCAGCAAACTTGTAAGTAGATATTATAAAAGTGGTTCAGTTTCATAAATAGAAGCCCCTTAATTTTTTTTTGTTTTTTTCACTTAAATTAATCTTAATAAGAATTATTACATTTAATAATCATGATTATAGAAAAAAAAACCACTCTACTCGCATTTACATATCCAATCTACTCATAAACCGGTCCAATCTATTATGTAATAGGTACCGGTATATGTTACTACCAACCCGCACTGGGCCCGCGTGGTCGACTAAGGCCTAATCGCCCTGATTCAGGGTAGGCTCGAGCCCCTCGGTGGGGATGTATATGAGCTGATATAATATATGGCTTACTTACTTACTTAATAATAATTAATACCTACAAGGGCTTACCAATTGTGAATAATAAAAAAAAGTATATACCTATAGCCACCTTTAATCTGTAACACACGCCAGGAAAACTATAACGCACCAACACTGTTCGGGTGGACTATGCAACAAATTGTACAGCCACGCCCACGCTGTGCATGCGTGCATACTTTCACGCGAAACCTTCGCCGTGTATCATAGGTAATGTCGAGGTCAGCGTAAGAGAAACTAAGAGCTTTGGTTTTAGAATTGATTAAAGATCGATACAAATAAAATGGCAAAACTGAAGGGAAAACAGAAAACAGACGGGCATACACAAATCAATAATTAGGTACTTAGTAGCAAACTTAGGTATATCAGACTTCATGAAAAACTTACAAATAATTTTTGTTTTTCTTACTAAAAGAAAAAGAGAAGAAAAAAAAAAGAATTAACTACCCAGTCATTAAGTTCTAGTTATTCTCAAAGTTTTATAAAAATGTTTAGAGCCATTTTTGAGAAAAACTAATAAACCAGGATTTGTATGGGAGGTACCTTATTCAGATTTTTTCTGGAATAACTAAGTACCCCGTGCTGCGGGCCATGTAAAGTAATATTAACGTGCTGAGTTCATTATTATATCAAAATCATTATTAGAGCCTACGTTAAATAAAAAAAATTTGAAGTGATTTTATACTATGGTTGCAACCCTAAAAAAACATGATAACGTTAGAAGGTAACCTATTTAGAAATAAGTTGACAGAATGGCTCTTAAATCACAGTTTTTATAGTGTTAAAGAATTTTTAGAATTTAATATTTAATTGTAAGTTCCTGCTGAAATATTTGAATGCTTTCTTGACGGCTGAATACAGTACTACCTATTAATTATGTTAAGACCTAATTGTAAAGTATTCTTGCAAATAAACAATTATCTTATCTTATCTTATCTAAAAAAAAACGTCGGCAGATGTAAAACTTATATTGCCACAACCCAAATTTTACCTAAATCCGTCTAGCAGTTTGGGAACTAGAGCAACGGACGGATATTATTTTATGTTTTTGTTTTTAGACCCTTTTAGCGTAAGACAATGGATCCCCATCGAAATCTACACTTCCACAGTAACTTCTTCGCTCCTTCGTCGCTCGCTAACGGTCGCTCTAAAGCAAAAACATCGTATGACTGCGGCATTATGGCTACTAGCAACGCACTAGTTTGCAAAGTGTATATATTTTTATACATTGAACGTGGGTTCCTTGGGGAATACGATTAGTAGAAGCCCCTCAGAAAATGCATCCGCCATGGATTTTGTTGCACCCTGTATAACACGTTACTAGAGCGTATAGTTACTAGAGAACACGATAAAGTTACTCAGTACAAGCATATCGCATGTGTGGAGTGGTTGCTTTAGTAAACTTTGGTCATTATTCTTCAGTTCGTTAATTAAAGCTTAGCTAGTGTATGTATTATTTCGTTAAAGTGATTCAATTGAAGTACATTTTGGTGTTTACAAATTGCTTTATGAAATTCTCACAAATCTAAATGTAAGTACGTCATGCCATAGATAAAGTAGGACCTCGATAAACCGGACGGGGAAATCCAGGCTCTGGCCAATAGGGATGACGACAGCATTAGAATTAAATTAGGAACTATTGATCACTACATTGCCCTCCTACTTAAACTTCGGAAAACCTTACTCGTTTTGTTTTCCATCAAGTCTTCGATTTTTAATTCACCAAAATCATAAAATGAGTACATATAAGACGCTGCTAAACTATGACGTCATGTCTAGTTATTTCTTACATTTTTAGAACAAGATGTCATTTTTGACACATGATAAAAAGTAAATCAGATGACTATAGCATTCGTCATCCCTATTATTGAGGCGTTCGGATTATATTCTGCAAAGGCAATTTCAGTTGCTAATATAATAGACACTTTTTATGGTTCCGTATCTCAAAAGGAATAAAACGAAACCCTTATAGGATCACTCGTGTGTCTGTCTATCCGTCCGTCTTCCACAGCCGATTTGCTCAGAAACTGCTGAACCGATTGAGTTGAAATTTGGTACACATATGTAAATCGGTGACCCAAAGACGGACATGTAACGTAAATATTAATTTTGAACATGAGTTTAAACACGTTTTAAACACGTTTAAATTAGAAAATATTGAAAAAATCTTGTGACATATCAAATGAGATAGATAGATAGATAGATAGATGAGGGCTTTATGTGATAATTTATTTTTTTATTTTATTTTAAGATAAATAATTTTGAAGTTATTTAAGTAAATAGGGGAAAATTGACTATTCCCCCTTTATCTCCGAAACTACAAGGCCTAAAGCTTTGAATAAATCCCAGTATATGAGGTTAAATGCATAGATTACAGAAAAATCTATGAGAAAATCTAAAATCCTTCCGTTCTTACAGGAAAAATGAACAGAGGTCTTGCTGTGTCGGTAGTTAAAGTTTGTGTAACTCCGAGTCGCATCTGGCCTGTTTTTTATACATAATCTTAGATATGTTAATGACAGTTGACTTATAATATGTGCACTTCAAACAAAGTGCTTGTATTATTACTTATAAAAGGTGTAACAAAATTAGCTGAAACTATTTTAACTGGTGCTTCTTCCCATGAAACTGAACAACTTTCCCCATGGAATACATAGTCTAATCGCAAAAAAATATTGGCTCCCTCATACTAACTCGATCAGCTGATCAGCCAACTATGGGAGGTTCAATTTTTTTTTGAGATTTGACTATGGGTTTCATGGGGAAAGTTGTTTAGTTTCATGGGTAGAAGCACCAGTCAAAATAGTTTCAGCAAATTTTGTTACACCTTATATAAATTCGTAATATGCAGCTCGATTCTATCCGGAATTGGCGCGGGCAGTACGCAACACTGCGCCCTCACGCCCCATCTGTAGCTCCCGCGGCCATCGCGATCACCGGATTACAGCGTGTCCGGATTATCGAGGCCTCTCTTTGCTAAGAGCGTCGGTGGCGTAATGGCTAGAGCTGCTACCTCTCCGGTCGTGGTTCAAATCCTGCCCATACCAATTTATTTTCGATTTTTTAAGTACTTTAATTTATATCCGACGCTCTTAAGGTGAAGGAAAACATCGTGAGGAAACCTGCACACGCCTGCGAAGAAACTCGAAGGTTGTGTGTGAAGTCGACCAACCTGTACTGGGTACTAATTAAGGGTATGCTCGAGCCCCTCAGTGGGGACGTATATGAGCTGAAACGACTGTACTAATAACTTGTAATGATGATGTTAAGTTTAACTGGAAATAAAACCTTTTAGGGCATCTAAAAATATTTTTCGTGAGTAGAAAAATAAGTACCTACCTATCTAAGTTTACAATTGTGCCCACACAAAACTCAGGCACAGAATTACTTAGGTCTACATTGAAGATACCTACCATCAAAATAATACAAGACACTAATCAATCTTACTTTCTTGTGCCGGAAAATGTAGAAAGCGTTAAGCATAAAGCGTTAGGCGTGACTGAATGCTTAAAAACTCCTTTATAACAAATTTAGTTGTACATTTCATTTATTTTTTCCACAAAAACTGCGGGCTTTTTGTGGGTGAACCAAGTATCGATTGAAAGCCGTATTATTACACTTTTAAAAATATTTTGTAAGGCACCTGATTGAAAAATTAAGGTTTCAAATAGAAGTTGCAAATATTAGTAGTTTTAGAACAAACGGTTGGATGTATTTGGAAGTGCGAGGTATTGTTAGATAGATTTGTTTTAATTGTAGCAGTCGGACTTTTGCTTTCTAATAAAATTAATTTTATAGAGTGTTGCAAAAACTGACATAACGTCAGTTTAATATAACAACATCATCATTATAACTCAAAAGCCGTGCTCATGTCGGTGTAGCTCTTTCCAGGTCTCTATCTCCAACACTATCTCCTTCATAAAGGAAAAAAAATGTCACCTCCCTTCGGAACTGTTCCTCTATAACCTGCAAGACGTGTTTACTATATAATTAAAATTTAACTAATTAATCTAGTCCATTTCTATACATACACTAGCTGTCCCGGCGAACTACGTTCCGCCTTACACTACACTACCCTATTCTACCCTACACTACACTAAACTACCCTACCATGCCCTACCCTACACTACACTATCCTACACTAAACTACCCTACCCTACCTTACATAAGAACCTTCTCCTGACAATAACGAACTCGACAAAAAAGAATTGGCGAAATCGGTCTAGCTGTTCTTGAATTATAAAATGAAAACGAAAAGTGGCATTGATTTTTATATATTTAGATAGAAGACATTTAAGACATGTATTTTGTCATTTTTTTTCATATAACAACAGGTTGATGAATAACATTACTCTTAGTTTGACCATGCCCTCTCGTATATCAGATACGCTAAAACTACCAAGTTTATGATATAGCATCCCCACTGACCGACCCTTAGGGTATACAGTGAGGGCTGCCATTCCTGCCAGCACCGTAAGGTGAAGGCAAGGACCAGTTGCGGTAGGTCTTGCCGCCAAGACGCTTGTCCCGGTACTCTGCAAGGCGAGTGCCTCGTGGAAGAGAACCACTACCTACTGTCCAGGTAGGTCTCGGAGCTGTAGGCACGCTCACCTCCTTTGAACAGTCGGGTAACACAGCCCTTGGCATCACCTCACCTGATGGTAAGTGACGATGATGCCGAAGATAGAAGCGGGCTTACCAAGAGTCCCTAACGCAATGGAGAACTGGCTATCTTATTTTCAAGCCGGAACACATCAATGTTGTTAACACTTATGTTTGGCGGCAAGACTTAGATAATTACATTAAAAAGAGTTGTAGTTTTTAGAAAAAATTTAAAAATAGATTTTTAATTATTTTATCAGTTTTTGTACGTTAATTTTTCATCATCATCATATCAGCAGAAGGACGTCCACTGCTGGACATAGGCCTCCCCCAATGATTTCCACTACGACTGGTTCGGCGCTTGCCGCATCAAGCGGCTTCCCGCGACCTTCACCAGGTCATCGCTCCACCGAGTGGGAGGCCTACGATTACCGGTGCGTGGTCGCCACTCGAGAACTTTACTGTTTTACGACCATCTGACTACTGGCTATCTGTTCTACGAGCTGTGTGCCCCGCCCATTGCCACTTAAGTTTAGCAATTCTGAGAGATAAATCGGTTACTTTGGTTCTCCTACGGACCTCCTCGTTTCTGATTCGATCACGCAGAGAAACTCTAAGCATAGCACGCTCCATTGCTCTTTGGGTGACCTTGAGCCTTCTTATGAGGCCCATAGTAAGCGACCATTACGTTAATTAGATGACTGTTATGTCAATGTAAAAGCGTCGGATAAACGTACATATGTCAATGTAAAAGCGTCGGATAAACGTACATATGTCAATGTAAAAGCGTCGGATAAACGTACATATGTCAATGTAAAAGCGTCGGATAAACGTACATATGTCAATGTAAAAGCGTCGTAAAAACGTACATATGTCAATGTAAAAGCGTCGGATAAACGTACATATGTCAATGTAAAAGCGTCGGATAAACGTACATATGTCAATGTAAAAGCGTCGGATAAACGTACATATGTCAATGTAAAAGCGTCGGATAAACGTACATATGTCAATGTAAAAGCGTCGGATAAACGTACATATGTCAATGTAAAAGCGTCGGATAAACGTACATATGTCAATGTAAAAGCGTCGGAAAAACGTACATATGTCAATGTAAAAGCGTCGGATAAACGTACATATGTCAATGTAAAAGCGTCGGATAAACGTGCATATGTCAATGTAAAAGCGTCAGATAAACGTGCATATGTCAATGTAAAAGCGTCGGATAAACGTACATATGTCAATGTAAAAGCGTCGGATAAACGTACATATGTCAATGTAAAAGCGTCGGATAAACGTACATATGTCAATGTAAAAGCGTCGGATAAACGTACATATGTCAATGTAAAAGCTTCGGATAAACGTACATATGTCAATGTAAAAGCGTCGGATAAACGTACATATGTCAATGTAAAAGCGTCGGAAAAACATACATATGTCAATGTAAAAGCGTCGGATAAACGTACATATGTCAATGTAAAAGCGTCGGATAAACGTACATATGAAATCGAAATTCGAAAACACATTGGTACGTGGTAGGATTCTAACCACGACTTTTTGTTTAGGAAAACATCGTGAGAAAAGTTGCACACGCCTGCGAAGAAATTCGAAGGTTGTATGTGAAGTCGACCAACCCACACTGGGCCCGCGTGGTCGGCTTAGGCCCGATCGACCTATTTTAGGGTAGGCTCGAGCCCCCCGGTGGGGACGCATATTAGCTAATATGATGATGTCATTGTACAAACACTATGGTTATGTAAAGGTGTACTGTGACAAAACAGTTCATTAAAATAGTATATTTCCTTCAGGGTTAATATTTGGTACATTGTATTTTTATATATTTCTCTCATTCCAGATCAATCAAAATGAATTCCAGTTTAAGAGCTATCGTGTGTTCATTTCTTCTGATTTCGTTTGTATATGAATGTAAGTATAAGCTTATCTATTGGGTAGAATAGGAATGACGACAGCATCAGAAATAAATTATGAACTCTTGATAAAAAAATTGACTGACTCGGTGGCTCAGTGGTTAGTGCTCTTGACTACTGATCCGAGAGTTGTGGGTTCGATCCCCACCCAGGGCAAACATTTTGTGTGATGAGCAGATTTGTTTGCTCTGTGTCTGGGTGTTAAATATCTGTATCCTAAAACTCTGGTAGTTCCCCGCTCCAATACCAAATTCTTCTCCAATTCCTTCACTGTTGAAGCTGCGAACCTATGGAACAAGTTACCCGCAAATATTCGCGACTGCCCCTCTGTTAACACTTTCAAAACTAAACTAAAAGAGCATCTTCTTTCCCTACATGTAAGTTTATGTATATATAGTATTTATTTTAGTAGGAACAATTATTATTACAATTTTAGTTATGTATTATATATGCTATTAATTTATTTATTATAAGTATGTGTTATTTATGTACGTAGATTAGGTTAGTTTATATTTAATTGTATTTTATTTAGTTTATATGAATATCAAGTACACACAGGTTTGCCTCCCATACTTTTAAAGTATCCTAACACCCGGTAAGGTTGGCTGGAAGAGATCTCTTATAGAGATAAGTCCACCTTTGTACACGTCCTCTCTAAGTTCTTGTCATTTAAATGTTTGTGTACAATAAAGGATATATATCCCTTTCGCACCCAACCTTGACAGGAATGTAGTTTTTAACTGAATCCCAGTGTTGCGTGATAGTTACGTAGAAGTATTATATACGTCACAAAAAATAAAATAAAATAAATCTAAAGTAAAACAAAAGGATTTGTTTATATAAAATTAATTAAAAACTTTGAAAAACTAATTTTAATGCAAAAATTAAATAATAATAGCATTTTTTTTCTAGATTTCAGTGAAATACATTGAGTGTATAATAAAATAAGGTCCAAAATTGTTTGTAGTTTGAACGCACGATCATAGTATTTAGGTTCCAAAGGGATATATGTATGTATTTTAAACGTATTTAAGTATGTATATCAGTCTCTGGTTCCCATAACACAGGGAATCCTACTTTGGGGCCAGATGACCATGTGTGATTTGTCCCAGAATATTTATTATTATTATTTATTTATTATTTAAATTGCCCTCCTACTTAAACTTCGGAAAACCTTACTCGTTTTGTTTTCCATCGAGTCTTCGATTTTTAATTCACCAAAATCACAAAATGAGTACATAAATGACGCTGCAAAACTATGACGTCACGCCTAGGTATTTCAAACATTTTTAGAACAAAATGTCGTTTTAAAGTGAAACTTTTATTACATCGTCTCAATTTTTTTCGCCTGTGTGTCGCATGATGGTCGGTATGATCGTTTCGTTCTCTGTACCGTAGCTCCAAGACGCGAGCTCAGCCATGATCGTTTCGTCCTCTGTAAATGTCTATAATGTGAAAAAAAGTTTCACTTTTACCGTGGTTTCATAAAAACACACACTACTTTTTTTTGACATATGAAATCAGATGACTAGCATTCGTCATCCATATTGTGTCACGTGAAGAAAAACAATTTATTATGTAACATGCATTCGATAGCTGACTGTAGTTTATCAGAGACTAGCTGTAGCCCGCGGCTTCGCACCCGTGGATATCGAGAGTAAGCGGGTTTTTTAGCCTATGTCCAACCTGAACATCTATTCTAACTATTGGTTTACTTTCGAGCGACGAAGGAGTAAAGAAAGTGTTGTAATGGAAAAAAAAATCGAAGTTGTGATTTTAATAGGGATTTTCTTACACTAATAGTAAAAAAAAATATGTGTTTGTGTGTGTGTGTGTGCGTGTGCATGTGTATGTGTGTGTGTGTTTATGTGTCATTTGATGTGTGATTTAGATGAAATTTGGGTTAGTAGAATAGTATTTTTATATCACCAGGTACGTACTAGCACAGTATTACAATATAGCGACTTACAGTAGTGCAACGAACATACTTACGCAGAGCAACGGAAGGCTACTTGCGGGGCAGCAGGCGGCGGGGCACAGCCTGGCCAGGCTGACTACAGGCTAGTACTGCTAGTACCTACGCCGTGGCGGCATCGTGCGACATTAAAGGCGTTGCGCTACTGTAAACCATATCGTAATACTGTGGTACTAGGTACATAGGTAGTTAACAAGCAAAGACTTTGTCTCTCCTTTTTGAATTTGGAAACATGCATTTTGGCGTTCCGATAATGACCGACCCGATAATGCATGACCTATGAATGACAGCCCGATAACAACCGATAACACTTGTGTCATAGATTGGAATTACTAGTAGGTACTCTGAAATAAACGCTTGTATACCTAAAAAAAAGATTCTTAGAGAGTAATTATTATTTATTAGCACTAAGTGAAGGTGGAGCAGGAATCTAACATCCTTATAAAACATAAATGTAAAAGGGAGCCAAGTTCCAAAAGTCAAAAGTCAAACAATTTAAATACCTTGGCTCGGTGATTGCTGAGAATGGAGACATAGATGCTGATGTAGCACACAGAGTTAAAGTAGGCTGGCAAAAGTGGCGATCTCTGACGGGAGTGTTGTGTGACCCTCATATGAATGTCCGTACTAAAGGCAAAATATTTAAGATGGCCGTGACACCTGCGCTAATATATGGAGCTGAATGCTGGCCAATGAAAGAGACGCATGTGCAAAAACTTCACACGACAGAGATGAAGATGCTCAGATGGTCGGGAGGGGTTGCCAGGCTTGATAAAGTTAGGAATGACTATATCCGAGGCAGTTTCAAAGTAGCCCCTATATCCGAAAAACTTACAGAAAGTCGCTTGAGGTGGTATGGCCATGTGATGCGAAGGGATGACGAGCACGTGATTAAAAAAGCCCTAAGCTTACCTGAAAAAAAAAGAGGTAGAGGACGCCCTCCTTCCACCTGGTGGACCAGCATGTCCAGATTAATCAAAAAGCAAAATTTACCCGACCCGACAACCCTAGACAGAATGTCTTGGCGCCGCAAGATTAGGAGAGCCGACCCCACCTAAAGTGGGAATGTGCAAGGAAGAAGAAGAAGAAAGGGAGCCAAGTTCGACAAAAAAAAACAGAGATCAAAAGTTCTTTCTTTTCTTTTTTTTTCTTTTCTTTCGTTGTTTAGATGTAATTTAATATAACTTTGTAAATGATCTTTAAACTCGTTGGTTAGTAAATGTATTTTTGGCGTGACCACCACGATACGGGCTCTGCCTAGTGTGGGGTCACAAGGCATACTTTATACTGTATGGTACATTGTTCTTTGAAAATGAATATATTTGTTTTTGAAAATGGGGAGGTACCAAGTTCTATAGTGGTTTCTTAAATCATAGCTACGGGACGTCAAATTGAAATATTTATTTCAGACTTCGCTAAAAAATATAACTAATTTTAAAAATAGAACGTTTGCGCATGCCGAAAATAAAAAAAACGACGGGTTGCACTCCGGGATTGCCGGCAGAAGTGAAAACTTGAATATTAACGTTGTGCATTTTTGATATTTTGGAATGGTTAGGGAATAATTTTGCACGAATTGCTTTGATTATCAGTATAAAAGTACTATCATTTATGTGGTAGAATACAATATTTATTTATTGCGCTATCGTACACAAACATGACAATTTATATTACATAGCTGTTTCCCGCGGCTTCACCCGCGTGGAACACGTTTCTATGACTTTTCGAGGGTGCGCAGTGTGCGAGCCGCAAGCGGCTCGCGAGCGTGGTAAAAAGTAGCCTATGTCTTAATCCAGGTCCTAATCTGTCTACCTACCAAATTTCAGCCAAATCGGTTCAGTAGTTTTTGCGGGAAATCGTAACAGACAGACAGACAGAGTTACTTTTGCATTTATTATATTAGTAGGGATTAAAAAGTTTATATCTCAGAAAAATCAACAAAAAATCAACTCCATCCGTCTTACGAATTTTCGATCAGGTCACGTGTCCTGACGCGAGTTTTACATTTTTTACCCATTACAAAAAAAGTGCACAACGCCGCTAAAGAAGTTTTCACTTCAAAAAGACATTCATTTTCAAATATGGAGTGGTCTAAAAAAGAAGATAGAGTAGCGGTTATAGCGTTGCACCGCTGTGGTTACGCGCCAAAAGAGATTTTCAATATTCTACAAAAATTTAAAATAACCCTACGATTTATTTATCGCACTAACAAACGTTTCACTGAATATTCAAGCTTCGAAGATCGTAAGAGGACCGGTCGACCTCTTACAGTTAGGACACCCGCGATCATGAAAGCAATGAAGGCGCGAATTCAACGAAATCCTGTTCGTAAACAAAAAATCTTAGCTCTTCAGATAGGCCTAAGCAGAACCACGGTCAAAAGAGTGATAAATGAATGAGCTTATGGTAAGGACCGGACATTTTTAGAACGAGAGTTTGAAAAAAAATAGGCTGGATAGATCCCGATCTTTGTTACGCGACGACGGTACGCGGGAAAAAAAGTACAACGAAATTTTGTTTTCGCGGAAAAAAAATTTTTACATCGAAGAAAGTTATAATAAAGAAAATGATAAGGTGTATGCCCACAGCAGTGAAGAAGCCAGCACGCGTATTCTTAACGGTTCAATGAGGACATTATCCTTCGTCACTCATGGTTTGGCTTGGAGTCTCATATTCAGGCTTTCTGTGAAAAAGGTGTAAAAACCAGTGCCGAGGTGTACCAAAATACAGTCCTAACAAACATAGTGGAACCTTTTTCTCAAACAATGTTCTAAAACAGACATTGGATATTCCAACAGGACTCGGCAGCAGCTCATAGGGCACGAAGCACATAAAACTGGTTGACCGCCCGTGGAATTGACTTTATCGGACATAAAGGCTGGTCCTCTTCTAGTCCAGATTTAAACCCACTGGATTACAAGATATGGCAACATTTGGAGCAGAAAGTTTGCGCTAAAAATCATCAGAATTTGGAATCTCTCCGAGCATTTTTTGCTAAAGCAGCGGCTGAAATTGATATGAATGTGATGCGTGCTGCGATTGATGATTGACCGCGTCGATTAAGGGCATGTATTCAAAATAGGGGAGGGCATTTTGAATAATATAAATAAAATTGTATTGTAAATTAAATTACCTTCCATTTCATATATAATTTCTATATAATTATCAAAAAGTGTATCATTAATTTTGTAAAAAGTTAAATTGGTGTATGTCCCGTTAATTGGGAGTTCTACTCATCATGCTGAACAACTTTCCTCAAGGAAACCATAGTCAAGTCTCAAAAAAAAACTTTGGACCCTCCATACATAAATTCACAAAATTTGACGATCAATATTGTCATTTGACCCATGTTTAGGCCTTAACGAACAGAAGCCTTTTAACGTAATCCAGGTTTAATTTTTGAAATTCGACAATGGCAGAATCCTCTGGCTACGAAGCATTAAATCATTGATCAAAAGTGCAAATGCGTTTGTTATTGTCGTCTGAGGGAGCCAACTACTTCTCGAATATGGTACATGGTCGGTGGTTCAACCGGTAATTCAGGGTAGGCTCGATGCCCTCGGTGGGGGCGTATATGAGCTGATATGATAATAGTAAATGGATCGGAAGATGATCCAGCTTCGTCATATATATTTCAGATATGTAAAAGTGTAATGCGACAACAACTTCCTCTCTTCTCTTTCTCCTCCTCCTTTGTTGCTGTGCCCAAATGGGTCCATGATACTTACTATTAACAACATAAGCAAATAAACATATTACAAATCATGTTGCAGCTTTTTTGCCTCCCAGGTGCTGGTATCAACTGCTACTACTGCAACAGCGCGAACAACTCGGCGTGCATCGACCTGGACCTGATGGATGACAGTCTGCGCGCACGCATCATTCCCGTCGTCAACTGCGAGACCGCCATACCCAGCGCTGTGGCCGTCAACTTCTTCTGTCGGAAGATCGTGCAGACCAGTAAGCTTGTCTTTTAAACTGCTTACACTAATCACTACAATTTTAAAACTAGAAATGATAGAAAGATAGATAAATGCTTTTATTCTATATACAGCAATATGAAAGGATAAACTAAAAATAAGCTAAAACAATGACGAACTGACAGTTGTTGCTGTGCATTGCAATGACACCGGTTCAGCTTTATTGCTGCAACTACAAACTTGCAACGCTGATATTCTACCGGAACCTAAAGTGGATGTGCGCATTCCAACGCAGACATAAAAAGAACAACAGTGTAAAAACAAAATAGTTTGGTCTTCAATGACTTAAAAGCAAGTTTAGTAGCAAATATTAAAAAAAATATGTACAATTATTAACTAACATTACATTATGAAGTAGGTTACCAGTTGACCACTATCAAAATCAAAAATAATTTATTTTAAATAGGTGTTTACATACACTTTTAAAAAGTAAAAAAAACTTTTTATGTATTACAGTCTCAGACACTCTCGGTTAATGGAATTTGTTACAGAATCAACATATACATCTTTGTCATTTACATAATCTATTGTTTTATAATATCCTCTAGAGCACAAGCATTTTTTGATATGAGTCTTGAATTTATTCTCTGACAAACTAGTAACATTTTCTGGAATTTTATTGCAGAATCTTATACACTGCCCCACTTGACTTGTTAACCTTGCTCAGTCTCGAAAAGGCTATATCTATTTTATTAACATTTCTTAAATTCAAATTATGCCTGTGACTGTTTTTAGGTAATAAATGCAAATTCCTACGAACGTAAGTACATGATGTTTTCATATATAAATTGACTAGCAACAGTTAAAATATTGATTTCTTTGAACTTATTTTGTCCATATCCAAAACAAACAAACAAAATGTGCTCTAGAGGATATTATAAAATAATAGATTATGTAAATGACAAATGTACATATGTTGATTCTATAACAAATACCATTACCTGAGACTGTAATCTGAATCATGACATTATTTGTAACTAGCTGTCCCGGCGAACTTCGTACCGCCTTACATTACATTACATTGCCCTGCCCTACCCTACACTACCCTACACTACCCTACACTACCCTACACTACCCTACACTACACTACACTACCCTACCCTACACTACCCTACCCTACCCTACATACACTACACTACCCTACCCTACACTACTCTACACTACCCTACACTACACTACCCTACCCTACCCTACACTACCCTACCCTACACTACCCTACCCTACCCTACCCTATCTCTCAAGTTGGATCGAACTGCACATGGTGTGCGAATTTTATTATAATCGGTTAAGTGGTTTAGGAGTCCATTGAGGACAAACATTGTGACACGAGATTTATATATATTAAGATATTCAATAAGTTTTTTTGACTATTCAAAAGTGTGTGTAAACACCTATTTAAAATAAATTATTTTTGATTTGATTTTGAACAAAAGCAGTGCAACAGGTATAGAACGGGCATAAAATCGAGCAAAGTTCCCCTAAATGGAGGGAAAGGGAGAAAACAGTGAAGGGGAGAGGACAAAGATCATTATAAGTAAGTTACAGTTGAAGAAGGTAAGATCGATACAGTGTTTTCAAATTACCCAGCGAGTCGGCGCTACGAATAGGTGGAGGCCAATGTCGGCCAATGCGAGTCGGACTCGTTCACCGGGGGTTCTATATCACTACACCACACCGCTTAGAGCTACCCGGCTAGGTGGAGTTCGCAGCTGAAACTAATGGTCCGGCTGTTTAGATCAGGGTACTACGGCGTCGGGGGTAGCCCACCGCCACAACCTGGACACTTCATACAAATGGCCAGAAATGACATTACAAAAAAGGAATGACGGAACAAACAAAATGGCGGCGAAATCCTATACGTTCGAGAACCAAACTGGAACCAATCTGTATCAATCTGGGTGACGAGGGGGTGAGGTCGCAATCTACAGAGCGGCATGGAGTGTCCATACTGTATGTTAGTACTAATATATATACTTTGACTACACCTCTCCACCAGGATAGGTACCTGCAAAAATGATACCTATTCCTTTCAAACAAATGATATTGATCAACAGATTTTTACAAGCTGTGCATTAAATTGCCGTATAAGTTAGTCAGTTTGTCAGTTGTTAGTTTGGGACAAATCTTAGAAAGCTAAATTAAAACCACTTCCTGGTTCCCGATTGAGCTGAAATTTTGCATACACAGTTAGCTAAGTGATTAGACTTCCAAAGATGGCGGACAAGTTGTGTTTTATGCACCCCCATGATATCAAATGAAAGGATTTGCTGAGAAAAACACGAAATAATTAAAATTATTTTCAAATAAAAGCTTGTACCTTTTTTTATCCACAATTGGTTAAGCCAGGTTAAAAAATTATTAGGTTTTTAGAAAAATATTTTAATTCAGTTCGGGATCCTAAGCGCGAGTATGACTCGCACTTGGCCAGTTTTTATTGTAGACTAGGAGGTCATGACACATTTGGTAACGATAACGGAAATGGATGAACTTAGGTTGAGAGGATAAATGGCAACAAGATGATGTTAGAATCCGCCATTTCCAACTTTGGTGCTCTGGCAGGGGGGTGGGATCCTGGTCCAGAACTCTCGCTATTCCTATTACTAACAGGCGTTGCTCCATAACGCAACCGAATATTTGGTCAGTTTTTGCATCAATGTCATGAGTACAACCAGTACTTCCATTTTCTATCTTACTTAGCCATTTACATTTTCGTTTTTTGTTTGGTCACGATAACATGTATTTAACATCAGAGGGGCAACCTCTTAACATTTCCGTTATCGTTACTTTTTGTCGTTACCTCCTAGTTTTATGTGTTGTGTTACTTTAGGATTAGTACTATAATCAAACTATAAGTTTCACGCTTGTATGTATTATAACCGTTTATAAGATATAAAATAAAAAAAAACCTATATTTAATCCTGAATTAAGTTCAATAACCTAATCATTCTCGCAATCTGTATTAACACAACAAAATTGAAAGTATGATCCTTTCCCTGATGGAGATAAATCCGACTTTATTTTCCGTAATGTTCATGAGGGTTTTTAAGTAATTTGCTTATAAATTCATTTACCGACCGACGACCTGGTGAAGATCGCGGGAAGCTGCTAGATGCGGGCAGCGCAGGACTGGTCGTCGTGGAAATCCTTTGTACAGCAGTGGACATTTTTCGGCTGATATAAAGATGATGATGACATTCATATCCTAGTCTTCCACTTGCACAAATTATAATTCTGCTGCTTCCAAAATTATTCACCCCTAAACCCTATTTACAACAGGAAAGTTTTTTATTTCATTTTTTTATTCACCATTGGTAAACCCTTGACAACATCTCACCTGGTGGTAAGTGACGATGTTGCCGAAGATGGAAGCGGACTTACCAAGTTTCCCCAACGCAATGGGGAACAGGCTATCAGTTACAGTTTTGATATGTGTTAAAATCCACCAACGTCCTTTTCCAGTTTTCCATTCGCGCGGTGACTCGGAGCTCCGCATCACTCGTGGCTGCGGCTGGATGCGCCACCACAAGGAATGCTACCGAGCCGACAACGCCGACCACTTGGAGACCGTCTGCCAGTGCTTCACAGACCACTGCAACAGTGCCGAGTTGGTCGATCCCACGACCAACACTATTCTGTTCTTGTGTTTAGCTGCAGTCTTGTATTTCGTACGCTAGATTAGTTATTATGTCTCCTAATTAAGTGATTAACTGCCGATAACAGTGATCACCTAGAAAAAGTCAACTAGAGTTTTACGGACCACTAAAACAACAGTGTCGAGATAGTCGATCCCACGACCAACACTGTTCTATTGTTGTGTTTAGCTGCATTGTGTACGCTAGATTAGTTATTGTTATGTCTCCTAATTAAGTGATTAACTGCCGATAACAGTGATCACCTAGAAAAAGTCAACTAGAGTTTTACGGACCACTAAAACAGTGTCGAGATAGTCGATCTCACGACCAACACTGTTCTGTTGTTGTGTTTAGCTGCATTTTGTGCGCTAGATTAGTTATTGTTATGTCTCCTACTTAAGTGGTTAACTGACGATAACAGTGAACACCTAGAAAAAGTCAACTAGAGTTTTACGAACCACTAAAACAGTGTCGAGACAGTCGATCTCACGACCAACACTGTTCTGTTGTTGTGTTTAGCTGCATTTTGTACGCTAGATTAGGTACGTCTTATTGGTATGTGTCCTAATGAAGTTATAAACTGACAACAACAGTGACCGATCACCTAGAAAAAGTCAGCTAGAGTTTTACGGACCACTAAAACAGTGTCGAGATAGTCGATCTCACGACCAACACTGTTCTGTTGTTGTGTTTAGCTGCATTTTGTACCCTAGATTACGTCTTATTGGTATGTGTCCTAATGAAGTAATAAACAGACAACGACAGTGATCACCTAGAAAAAGTCAGCTAGAGTTTTACGAACCATTTCAACAGTGCCGAATGGTCGAACCCCATCCAACATTGTAATATTTTTGTGTTTAGTTGCAGTCTTGTATTTCGTATGCTAGATTAGTTATTATAATGTGCCCTAATGAATGAACTGAAGACAACAAGTGACTACCTAGAAAACGTCAGCTAGAGTTTCACAGACCATTGCAACAGTGCCGAATGGTCGATCCCACGACCAATACTTTAATATTTTTGTATTTAGATGCAGTCTTGTATTTTTTACGTTAGATTAGTTATTAATATGTTTCCTAATGAAGTGATGAACTGACAATAACAGCGAATATCTATTGATCTTTGCCAGAGCTTCACAGACAACTGCTACGGTGCCGAGTTCGTCTATCCCGTGACCAACACTGTACTATTCTTGTGATTAGCTGCAGTCTTGTATTTTGTACGTTAAATTAGTTATTAATATGTTTCCTAATGAAGTGATGAACTGACGATAACAGCGAATATCTGTTGATTATCTGCCAGAGCTTCTCAGACCACTGCAACAGTGCCGAGATGGTGGATCCCGTGACCAACACTGTAATATTATTGTGTTTACCTGCATTCTTGTATATTAGATTAGTTATTAATATGTTTACTAATGAAGTGATGAACGCTGGTTTTCAAACAAAAGTGTGACTGTTGCCAATCCAACCTTATTTATCTTATCGGTGACTGCAACAGTGCCGAGATGGTCGATCCCGCAACCAACACTGTAATGTTTTTGTGTTTAGATGCAGTCTTGTATTTTGTCAATGAATTATACGTAGTAGTAGTAATTCAATGTATTTTGTACTTTAAATTAGTTATTAATATGGCTCCTAATGAAGTGATGAACTGACGATAACAGCAAATATCTGTTGATCTCTGCCAGAGCTTCACAGACCACTGCAACAGTGCCGAGTTGGTCGATCATACGACCAACTTTGTTCTGTTTTGTGGAGGGGCATTTTTTTTTCTTATCCGTGGTTTTGTGCAATAGATTACTAAGGATTCAGGATTTGAGTTTGTTTTTTTGTAAAACAGATTGATAAATTGTTTTTCACCTCACACGCTCGGAAAGGTTTTGTTTGTCATTCCATTTTAGCGCATAATTGCGTTTTATTCGCTAGCGTGGAAACAGTTTTTAAATTAGAACCAAATAACTATTAAGCTGTTTTTCGTCTAAAAGTTATCCTTGCTGTAGTGAGGTGAAAAATTGTGTGTTTCACTTGGCAGCAAAGTTATTTTGCGTGTCATCCCTAATGAAATCCTCGCTACGTTCATATAGAGCTAACTCACTCCAAATAACTACTGTGTAGTCTTGCTAACAAATAACTGTTTTACAAATATTTTTGTAAATTTGAGCAATATTTTTACAACCTTCTTTGAGTAAAATCTAAATTGCTGTACTGGCCAAATACACGCGAGCTGCGGCCGGCATAAGTTGTATGGAAATCCATATCAATCGTGTTTAGGGGCCAAGTAAATTACTATGTAAACGCATATCAGTCGTGTTATTTAAAAATGGAACTATATTTTACTCCGAATCATGGCAACCAAGGAGGTAACTTATCAAAGGTTTTATTTAAATTTCGAACTGACCTTCAAATATAACGCCGTTTAGTGAAAAAAAAACAAAAGAACACTTTGGCGCGTGAAATATAATTGTTGTTCGTCTTTGATTTTGAAAAGTAATCATTGAAGTTTTAATTTCCGAGCATTATGAGGAAACGCGGGCGCCATTTTTTCCATAGAAACGTAGTCCCCTGTTTCCTCCCAGGTTAATGACAATATAGCAAAAATATTGTTTCTATCAAACCTATATCCACCATGGCCATGCCCCTATGTTTTGTTTTTTCCCATATTCTAATTATAATGGAAGTAGAAGCCTTCAAAAACTGAGAAATTTGCCCATTTGTAACGTCATTTTCGCCCACCAAAAAACAATGCGTATATTAACAATTAAGAGCGTCGGTGGCGTAACTGCTAAAGCCGCCGCCTCCTTTCCGGGAGGTCGTGGTTCAAATCCTGCCACGTACCAATGTGATTTCTAATTCAGATTTCATATATACGTTTATACGTCACTCTTACGGTAAAGGAAAACATCGTGAGGAAACCTGCACGCGCCTGCGATAAAACTCGCATGTTGAGTGAGAAGTCGACCAACCCGCACTGGGCCCGCGTGGTCGACTAAGGCCCGATCGCCCTAATTCAGGGTAGGCTCGAGCCCCTCGGTGGGGACGTATATGAGCTGATATGATGATATTAACAATAAAAAGAAAACATAGAACCATAGGTAAAGCGTTTTTTTTAATTATTTTTGAAAAAAATATTATTATTCCTCAAGTTAGGGAGGAAATAGGGGACTACAGAATGCTGTTTTAGTCAATTTTAGTGCCTATTATCGGCCTGCGCTGCAGTTTTCCCTTTCTGGCTGTATACGGAGAGATTTGGGGAAGGGAGACAGCAATATTTTATTCAAATACCTATTCTTTAGAACGCGTTTTCTCTTAATGAGAAAAGTACTATACAAGCCTTGGCCACAATGGACTTACGTATGTGTGCCTCGGTTTCGCCTCGGCCCACATTCACTTGTTCGTCCATCAAAGCCTCTTTTGCTGGCCGCTGCAGTAATGTACTATTATTCAATACACATCAATGAAAATAATTAGAGAAGTATTGAAGTAAACTAAAGCTAAATACATACCAAAGTTACTTATTTAATAGTAAGTGTATTGTTAAGTAAAGCTTAAATATCAAACTAACTAACCCCGAACATACCATCATTATCATATCAGCTGATATAGGTCCCCACTAATGGGCTCGAGCCTACCCTGAATTAGGGCAATCGGGCCTTAGTCGACCACGCGGGCCCAGTGCGTGTCGGTCGATTTCACACACAACCTTTGAGTTTCTTCGCAGGCGTGTGCAGGTCCCGAACATATACTTTTATTTAATTTATAAACATTTAATGGTAGGTAGGTATAACATATTCCAAGCAGATGCAATGGAGTGTTTAACTAAAATAGCAAGGCGGTAAAACTCCTAAACGATAGAAAACCCAAAGTAAAAAAAAAACTCTTATTGTTGATGAAGTTCCTTTGAGCAGTTTTGGCTCGATAGAAAAAAATCCCAAAGATATGTCTACACCGTTACATTTAACTCATGTTATGTCTAATATTTTGAAGTTTAAATAAAAAAAATATACAACAATGTTTGGTATGGTAATACAAAGTGAGTTATGTTATTATTTTTTATACTTCCATTGTACTTTTTGATTGAAACGAAAAAAACGTTGAAAAAGTGCAAAAGTGTGGTTATTTCCTTTACTCTTTACGCGTAAAGGAAGAGACAGAGACAGCTGTTCCAATTAATACCTCGACTTAAGTACTCAAATCTAAGCAGGATTCATTAGAACCTAGTAATATTAGTTGAGTAAGAATAATAATGTTTGTTCGTTTTCGCTTGTTATGATAGAAGTTCCATAGAAAGCAATTACGAATGTGGCTTCTCAGTATCTGTCCTTGACCTTAGGCTCTCCGCAGACGTCCTACTTTTTGTAGGACGATTAGTGTGGGAAGTGCACGTCATAGGTATCGATTCTTTTATAAATCCTTTGCATAATCGAAATATCGATACCTATGTTGTACACTTCCACACTAGTCGTCCTACAAAAAGTAGGACGTCTGCCTGGAGCCTTAGCCTGATTCGTGGAATGTAGCAGTTCAGGAGTGAATTATAAGTTTGAAGTTTTTCAAATTGTTCTATAGGAGGTAACGAAATGCGAGTATAAGTGGATAACTTATTCAACATATCTTATTTTGTGATACCTATATGCACTTATGCCTCACGCAATACAGGCACAGATGAGATACTAGTTACTTCGTAAATACAGGGCGATAAGTCATCATCATGTCAGCCGAAAGACCTTCACTGCTGGACAAAGGCCTCCCCCAAGGATTTCCACGACGACCGGTCCTGAGCTGCCCGCATCCAGTGGCCTCATACCATCTTCACCAGGTCTTTGGTCCACCGTGTGGGAGGCCTTCTTACGCTACGTTTTCCGGTGCGCGGTCACCACTCGAGAACTTTACTACTCCAACGGCCATCTGTTCTACGAGCTATGTGCCCACTGCCACTTCAGTTTAGTGATTCTGTGAGTTATGTCGGTTACTTTGGTTCTCTTGCGGATCTCCTCATTTCTGATTCGATCGCGGAGGGAAATTCCAAACATAGCTCGTTTCATTGCCCTTTAAATGACCTTGAGCCTTCTTATGAGGCCCAAGGTAAGCGACCATGTCTCAGTTCCATATGTTATCACTGGCAACACACACAAAGTAAAATAGAACAACACTACGCCACACGATACGCAGTCCCTTTTATTACACGTTTTCCGCGTTTACATTATTTGCACAGGTCCGCCCGCAGGGAGCAGTAAGCCCCCCGTGTTGCAGGGCTTGCAAGTGTGTAAGCCCCTGCGGCGAACAGCGCGCACGCCATGTTTGTACTGCACATATTATGACATATTAAGCAGCCAGGTACGTATTTAGTAACAAGTGTCAAAATTTTTGAGCTTCATTGGCAATTCGAAAATTAAAACTGTATTACCTAGGTGAGATGTTGTCAAGGGTTTACCAATTGTGAATAAAAAAAAAAAAAAGGAATCATCAGATAATACGATATTGAAATATATGACTAAGTATATAAAATATTTTATTTCCCGTGGCACTACTAGAAGGGTCTAAGGTATTTTGATCTCTCGTGACATTCATCATATCGGCTCATATACGTCCCCACCGAGGGGCTCGAGCCTACCCGGAATTAGGGCGATCGGGCCTTAGTCAACCACGTGGGCCCAGTTTAGAGTTTCTTCGTTGGCGTGTGCAGGTTTCGTCACGTAGTTTTTCTTCACCGTAAGAGCGTCGGATAAACGTATACTATTGAAATCAAAATTCGAAAACACATTAGTACGTGGCAGGATTCGAACCAAAACCTCCCGGACAGGAGGTAGCGGCCCTAGCCTTTACGCCACTGACTCTCGTGATATTTCCTTTACGATAACAGGTTAGTTAGGTTTGATGATAATATTGTCAAAGAGCCTTGCAAAGCGAGGATCCCCCCTCCTGTCGCCCTTGATAGTGGATCTGACAGTTCTTTTGACTGACTCGGTGACTCAGTGGTTAGTGGTCTTGACTGCTGATCCGAGAGTTGTGGGTTCGATCCCCACCCAGGGCAAACATTTGTGTGATGAGCAGATTTGTTTGCTCTGTGTCTGGGTGTTAAATATCTATATATGTAAGTATTTAAACGTATATAAGTATGTATATCAGTCTCTGGTTCCCATAACACAGGGAATCCTACTTTGGAGCCAGATGACCATGTGTGATTTGTCCTAGAATATTTATTTATTTATTTAATAAAGTAAGACCATCGTACCGGTAGTGTCACGAGATATAAACAAACGAATAAAATTTTATTGTAAAGTTATGTAGCAGTACATCATCATCATCATCATCATCATATCAGCCGAAGGACGTCCACTGCTGGACATAGGCCTCCCCCAAGGATTTCCACGTGACGGTTCTGCGATACCCGCATCCAGCGGCTTCACGCGACCTTCACCATGTCATCGGTCCGCTACGTTTTCCGGTGCGCGGTCGCCACTAGAGAACTTTACTGCCACAACGGCCATCCGTTTTAGTAGTACTCTAGTAGTAGTACATACAGAAACTGAATAGAAGTGTTCTTAGGTACCTACTGTAATAAAAACAGCCACCATAATCGTGTAATTATAGAGGTTGTTAAATGATTTTTTGGTTACGAAAATATAACTATTTGAAAACCTGTGAGTGGGTTGACGTCATCCGTATGAATGGTTCGAATTAACGTGTGTGCTTTGGCGTTTTGCGTTTCTGGCACCTTGCGTTGAAACCTATCACTGTGCCAACGGATGTAGTTTTCTATCGAATGGCTATACTGCTAGCACTCATCATATCAGCTCATATACGTCCCCACCGAGGGGCTTGAGCCTACCCTGAATTAGGGCGATCGGGCCTTAGTCGACCACGCGGGCCCCGTGCGGGTTGGTCGACTTCACACACAACCTGCGAATTTCTCCGCAGGCGTTTACAGGTTTCCTCACGATATTTTCCTTCCCTGTAAGAGCTTCGGATAAACGTACACATGAAATCTAAATTCGAAATCACATTGGTACGTGGCAGGATTTGAACCACGACCTCCCGGACAGGAGGCGGTGGCCCTATCCGTTACGCCACCGATGCTCTTTACGCCTGCTAGCACTAAAAAGAAAAATTAGTCGTCGTCGTGAACTTTTTTCTAATTGTATCCAAAAGTAGCTCTTGCCCGCGTTTTCGCCCCCGTAGATATCGAGAGTGAGCGAGGGTTTTTTAGCCTATGTCCATCCTCGAATTCCATTCTAACTATTGGTGAAAGATTTTTTAAAATCGGGTGCGTAGTTTCGAAGATTACCTCCTACATACAAACATACAAACTTTACCTGTATAAAATAAATATCATCATCATCCTATCAGCCGAAGGACGTCAACTGCTGGACATAGGCCTCCCCCAAGGATCTCCACGACGACCGGTTCTGCGCTGCCCGCATCCAGCGGCTTCCCGCGACCTTCACCAGGTCATCGGTCCACCGAGTGGGCAGCCTGCCTAAACTACGTTTTCCGGTGCGTGGTCGCCACTTGAAAACTTTACTGCCCCAACGTCTATCCGTTCTACGAGCAATGTGCCCCGCCCACTGCCACTTAAGTTTAGCAATTCTGAGAGCTATGTCGATTACTTTGGTTCTCCTACGCTTACTATGGGCCTCATAAGAAGGCTCAAGGTCACCCAAAGGGCAATGGTGCATGCTATGCTCGGAGTTTCTCTGCGTTATCGAATCAAAAATGAGGAGATCCGTAGGAGAACCAAAGTATAATGAATCTAGTATATTACAATAGAAAGTGTACAATGTGCGCGCCGCTAAAACTCAGAAACGATTCCCGGTACGATCAAGGAAGTTATATGGTGTGGTAGGCCTCTATTCCCCGGGTAAGCTGCCACTACAACAAAAATTATATAATTAAAAAAAAACCGACTTCAAACAGGAAACTAAGGTTCCCCTTGATTTCTCTGGGATGCCATTATAAGATCCTGGTTTCCTTACTATGGTACCACCCTTCGGATATCACCTTTTCAATATATATATAAAATATATACATATACGGTCGAGTTGAGAAACCTTCTCCTTTTTTTGAAGTCTGTTAAAACTTCTAAATTATCAAAAATGACTGTAATGATTTTGATGCAACTTTATAATTAGTAACTGTATCCACAATTGATAAGCCCTTATTGACATCATTTCACCTGGTAAGTGCCAATGATGCTTACCAAGATTCCCCATCGCAATGGGGAACTGCCTATCTTATCCTCAAACTGGAACACATCAATGCCGTTAACATTGATGTTAGGCGGCAAGACTTAGATGGTGGTAGCTAGGCAGGCGGGCGTAAAAAATGCCCTTCCACCAACCAAACCGAGTTTTATATAGTTAGACTCCGCCGGGAATTGAACCCGCGACCTGGCGATGTGAAGCTTATGGAATTAAAAGTTTCTCTTCGGAGGCCGTTATACGCCACGGAGGCTTTTTGTAAATTAGTATTTTTTCCTAGTTTAAACAAGGGCCGTAGGAGTCGGTGTTTAATTTGCGAATCTCGCCGCTGGCGGGATGATCCGCCATGTTGGAATTATAAATACGAGATTTAATCTTGTCTCATTACTACTATACTACGATACATTTCATCTGTTTTATTATATTGAATGAATGAAAACTATTCGTACTCGTAATACACAACAAAGCCATTCAGAATGTTTTGATGTCGAAGTATTTCCAAAAAAACAAACGAAATGGACAAAATATGTACAATTTTATAACAATATTAGACCTAAAAAAAAATTGGACCTATCTACTCGTACTATAATATTATAAACGCGAAAGTTTGTAAGAATATGGATGTATGTTTGTTACTCTTTCATGCAAAAACTACTAAACAGATCTAGCTGAAATTTGGTAGGTAGACAAATTAGGATCTGGATTAACACATAGGCTATTTAACTCGTGCGCGAGCCGCTTGCGTCTCGCGCACTGCGCACCCTCGAAAAGTCATAGAAACGTTGTCCACGCGGGTGAACTAGATACCCTACATTATGTTACTTAGTATGCCTACATGTTTCTTGTCTACTCCTGTGATATTGTTTTGTGTTGAGTTATAGTGTTGTGCCTGATAAGTGTTTGATACTGAATCTAAAATTGATCAGATTATTTACCAAACACCTAGATTATTTAACAATACTAAAAACGTATCAAACGTATAAACGATTATTTTTTTTGAAGATAGGCGCGTTGGCCATTTTTTGAGATGAGAAAAAACCATCGAACTCGTGAAACCGTCACCGTTACCGTAACCGACACGAATGTTACCGTTACCACCAGGAACACTCGGAGGGTCAAAACTTATAAAACCGCGTTGAGCATTTTTCGAGATGGGCAAAAGACATCAAACTCGCGAAACAGTTACCATTACCATAACGGACACCGATGTAACTGTTAATACTTTCAGGAACACTCGGAGGGTCCAAAAGTTATAAAACCGCGTTGAGCATTTTTTGAGATGGGTAAAAACCATTGAAGTCAAAACGTATAAAACTGTAAAAAGTGCACAGTTTTTGGTCACCCAAAGGGCAATGGAGCGTGCTTTGCTTGGAGTTTCTCTGCGTGATCGAATCAAAAACGAGGAAATCCGCAGGATAACCAAAGTAATCGACATAGCTCACTCAATACTAAAAACGTATCGAACGTATAAACGATATTTTGGAAACAGTTAGTATTAGATATTGGTTTCGAGTCGATGTATCATGATTTAACTTATTTGTCAGAACTTAACTAAATTAACGCAGTCTGTCTTTTTTTTCTGTATCGAAAATACAAGGACATACATAATGCATAAATTTAGTTTAGTAGTGTCAATTTTTTTTTTATTAAAAATTTGAGTGCGTTTGGCTGCACCTCACTAAATGTTAATGTCATTATCAAATGTCAATGTCAAATGTCCGTGTCGCACCCACCCCTCTAAAGCTTGGAGACTCTACACTGGAAGTTCTTGACGAATATGTATACCTGGGACTTGGGTATAGCGTCCCCACTCACCGACAGCTAGGTCATATAGTGATGGAAAATTCCCTCTCTTGTATATCTACCAGATAGGCTAAACTACCAGGTTTATGATATAGCGTCCCCACTCACCGACAGCTAGGTCATATAGTGATGGAACATTCCCTCTCTTGTATATCTACCAGATACGCTAAACTACCAGGTTTATGATATAGCGTCCCCACTCACCGACAGCTAGGCGTATAGTGATGGAAAATTCCCTCTCTTGTATATCTACCAGATACGCTAAACTACCAGGTTTATGATATAGCGTCCCCACTCACCGACAGCTAGGCGTATAGTGATGGAAAATTCCCTCTCTTGTATATCTACCAGATACGCTAAACTACCAAGTTTATGATATAGCGTCCCCACTCACCGACAGCTAGGTCATATAGTGATGGAAAATTCCCTCTCTTGTATATCTACCAGATACGCTAAACTACCAGGTTTATGATATAGCTTCCCCACTCACCGACAGCTAGGTCATATAGTGAGGGCCGCTATTCCTGCCAATGCCGTGAGCGGAGGGCAACTACGGTAGGTAGGTCTTGCCGCCAAGACGCTCACTCTGCTTAGAGCTACCCGGCTAGGTGGAGTTCGCAGCTGGAACTACTGATCCGGCTGTTTAGATCAGGGTACTACGGCGTCGGGGGTAGCCCACCGCCACAACCTGGACACTTCATACTACGGCCAGAAATGACATTCCAAAAAAGAAATGACGGAACAAACAAAATGGAGGCGAAATCCTATACATTCGACAACCAAACTGTAACCAATCTGTATCAATCTGGGTGACGAGGGGGTGAGATCGCAATCTAGAGAGCGGCAGGGAGTGTCCATACTGTATGTTAGTACTAATATATATACTTTGCCACCGCTTGCCGGCTGCCGGATCTATCGCCTTCGGCAGGCTTGTCGGTCCCCCGATTGGGTCAAGCACTCGTAGTTGCCACGTGGGCTCTGGGCGAAAACAACGCGGGGCACGTGAATTGTCTAATAAGCGGAACTGTTGTTTTGTTTACTGGCGGGGCAACATCTCCGGCACTTGACTGGATAGCGAGTAGAGCTACGCTAGTACTGCTCCGGCCGATCCAGCCGCGTAGGAGTAAGTCTGGACAGGTGCGATAAGCGCCCGCCGGGAAGTGAGCGCGCCAACAGCTCCGGTACCACACTGGAGATGTGGGAGCCAGCTTCTCTGGCGTCCTGAGCGGGGATCGATGAGCCAGCAGCGATAGCCGCGGGACGTGAGCGTGCCTACAGCTCCGGGACCTACCTGGAGAGTAGGTAGTTGTTCTCTTCCACGAGGCACTCGCCTTGCAGAGTAGGTACCAGGATGGTGACGGAAAAATGGATTGTTGTAATTTTTTGCACAAATATGGTTGAGGGGGTGGGAGATGACATCATTTACTAATAAGCATATCCTGACATAGTTTCCGAGGAATCTGGGGAAAACTCATTTTCACGCTTGCGCACGTCAGCGTTTGACGGATTGACGTGACTTTTTACTATAGAAATAGTTATTTACACCCCTTCGTTGTTGATGTTCCACCTTACGCTTCTTCATTTATTAAGCGTACAGCGCAGGAGTGGAACTCCTTGCCTGCGTCAGTGTTTCCCGATTCCTATAATTTGGGGATCTTCAAGGCAAGAGTGAATAGGCATTATTTGAGTTTGCGTGTACCATCCTCGACTGCATCATCACTTACCATCAGATGAGTTGTAGTCATACGCACTCAAATTTTTAAGTAAAAAAAAATTGTGGTAAGTTACAATATCTAATCAAAATAGCCTGAAATATCTTTAGAAAACTCATGTTGTGCTCCACTCACTCTCAAAGCAGTCATAACATCGATGTCCATGCGGCCAAAGCCGCGGGCAAAAGCTAGTAGATAAATAAATAAACAAATCGTATTTTATTAATTTCAATCCTAAACTTCTTGAAAAGCACGTTATTTTGAGTTATATCATCATCATATCAGCCGAAAGACATCCTGACAGCCGCGGGTACCAACAGAATACCAGCGCTTCGCCTCCGAACCTAGCATATGCTGAGTTGGGGCCCTGTGGTTGCAGTGGCACCTCATGAATATATGTAATTATTATTATTTTATATTTACCTCAACTTTTGTTACGTATTATATATTTTGGTGTGGTGTTACTGAAACCAATAAACGTATTTCTTATTCTTATTCTTATTTATTTATCCACTGCTGAACAAAGGCCTCCGCCAAAGATTTCCACGACGACCGGTCCTGCGCTGCCCGCATCAAGCGGCTTCCCGCGACCTTCACCAGGTCGTCGGTCCACCGTGTGGGAGGCCCCGCCCACTGCCACTTCAGTTTAGCGATTCTGTAAGCTTTGTCGGTTACTTGGTTATCATACTGATCTCCTCGTATTTAAATCGATCGCACAGGGAAATTCCGAGCATATATGTGTTTATTTTTAATTTGTATATTTGACTTATTATAAGCGTCGGTGGCTCAACCGGTAACGACTCGTTCCTTCTAACCAAAGGTGCCGGGTTCAAATCCGGACTGCCAATATACCAATGAGTTCCAATATTCGATACTTACGTACATATACTCACCGATTGCTTTAACGGTGAAGGAAAACATCGTGAGGAAACCTGCACACACCTGCGAAGAAACTCGAAGGTTGTGTGTGAAGTCGACCAACCCGCACTGGGCCCGCGTGGTCGACTAAGGCCTGATCGCCCTTATTCAGGGTAGGCTCGAACTACGTACATATATGAGCTGATATGATATGTGTATGTATTATAATAACCCACTGCTATTTATTATTCTGTCGTCCAAGAGCAATTTCGAAGGGTATCGTAATGTAGGTAAGTGTTGAAAACCTCAATTAACTCTACAAAGAGAATGTACTACTACGTTTATTAAGACTTTTTACCGTAGATATATCCCGTGTGTAACGCATAGTAACGCATAGTAAAGGCGGAAACCTTGTGCCGAAAATAGGTGAGTTTATGAGCTCTAACATGACCGGGCATCGTCATTTGGTCGCAAGTCTATATTACTTATGGCATAGGCATAGTTACCTTAACCGCCTCCGTAGCCCAGAGGCAAAGTTCACTGGCTTAACACAGGAGGTCACGGGTTCGATTCGCGGCGGGGTCAATTGTAAGACTCGGTTTGGTTGGTGGTAGGGCATTCTATAAGCCCGCCTGGCTAGCTACCACCATCTTATCTAAGTCTCGCCGCCAAACATCAGTGTTAACAACATATCAATGTTGATATCATTGGTGTGTTCCAGCATGGAGATAAGATAGCAAGTTCCCCATTGCGTTGAGGAATCTTGGTAAGCCCGCTTCCATCTTCGGCAACATCGTCACTTACCTCCAGGTGAGATGTTGTCAAGGGTTTACCAATTGTGAATTAAAAAAAACCTTATACTAGGCTATTATACGCTTTTTAGGGTTCCAAAGAAGCGTCGGTGGCTCAACCGGTAACGACTCGGTCCATCTAACCAGAAGTACCGGGTTCAAATCTGGACGGCCAATGTACCAATGAGTTTTTCAAAGACTTACGTACATACTTACCGATTGCTTTAACGGTGAAGGAAAAACATCGTGAGGAAACCTGCACACGCCTGCGAAGAAATTCGAAGGTTGTGTGTGAAGTCGACCAACCCGCACTGGGCCCGCGTGGTCGACTAAGGCCTAATCGCCCTGATTCAGGGTAGGCTCGAGCCCCTCGGTGGGGACGTATATGAGCTGTAATGATGATGATGAGGGTTCCATACCATACACCCAACGGACCCTATTACTAAGCCTCCGCTGTCTCTCCGTCTGTCCGTCTGTCCGTCTGTTAGCGGGCTGTATTTCATGAACCGTAATAAGTAGACAATTGAAATTTTCACAGAATATGTATTTTTGCTGCCGCTTTAACAACAAACACAAAAAATTACAAAAAGTGAAAACATAACGGGGGGTCTCTATACAAAAATGTGTTTTTATATGTCTTTAGAAGTATTTTTAAATTAGCTCTATCGTAAAAATGGTAATATACAAATGCACAAGCGTGAAACTTGGTATAAATCTAGTACTAATACAAAAGTAAAACAACAAATAATAAAAATCGTCCAAGTGTAAGTTGTACTCGCGCTGAATTACATAAAAAGCATACTTTTGTAGCTCGCGTTGATATCTTTCGTTTGTAAGGTATCATTGTCATTAAACTATGTAGTTGTGTGGAGAGGTGTGGTGGTACGGAACCCTCGGAGTGCTAGTCCGACTCGCACTTGGCCGGTTTTTTATTATTAGCCTCACCTGTAACAAAACCTTTGAACATGATTTTCACCCACTTCAAGACGTCGCCGGATTAAATCGAAAATTTTCACACGTATTAGAACCGATTACAATACAAAACAAATTGTACAGCCATGCTGTGCATACTTCCCCTTGAAGCATTCACCTTTTGTCTTAGTCGGGCATGCACAAATCAACAACAAACATAATAATTACATTTTTTTATTTTTTTTCACAATTGGTAAACCCTTGACAACATCTCACCTGGTGGTAAGTGACGATGTTGCCGAAGATGGAAGCGGGCTTACCAATATTTCCCAACGCAATGGGGAACTGGCTATCTTATCTTCAAGCCGGAACACATCAATGTTGTTAACATTGATATTTGGCGGCAAGACTTAGATAAGATGGTGGTAGCTAGCCAGACGGGCTTAGAAAATGCCCTACCACCAACCAAACCGAGTCTTACAATTGACCCCGCCGGGAATCGAACCCGCAACCTCCTGTGTAAAGCCAGTGAACTTTGCCTCTGAGCTACGGAGGCAGTTAAATCAGACTTGTAGAAAAAATTAAGTTTTCATGTCTATCTGTAACGGCTTGTGGAGGAACGTGTGTGGCTTGTAAAATAATATTCTGTAAAACATTGTCACCTTCTTTTTTATTTCAGTAATATGTCACAATATAAACCTCACTTAATTACCTTCTAGAGTCAAAGTTATCTCATGGATTTCATTAAAAGTAACAGCAAATAAAATTTTAACTGAAATCCACCCAGCCTTAGAAATAATTTTGACTGTAGTTGACTATAATTTTAGGCATTAACTTTAATATAATATTATATAGTGTTTTATAATTTGTAATAAGATCCATTTCATAACCTTAAAGTTAATTTAGTACAATAAATTCGAAATCGCGTCCTTTATAGAACGACAATTTAAAATTTTTACAGAAACGGACACTGAATTTTTGGGGCGGTGTAACTTTACATATCATATTCGCCCTTTTATTATTAATAATATATTATTTATCATAATCATTAGCCATAGTGGAGCGACAACGAATTCGTTGATCTGTGGGACACAGCATCTTGTCTGTCACTACAAAATCGCTATTTTAGTCTAGCTATAGTTTGGCTACTCTGTCTTACAATTTTGGGAGAAGCTTGCTT
Source organism: Coleophora flavipennella (assembly GCA_947284805.1). Classification (NCBI taxonomy): domain Eukaryota; kingdom Metazoa; phylum Arthropoda; class Insecta; order Lepidoptera; family Coleophoridae; genus Coleophora; species Coleophora flavipennella. The sequence continues at coordinate 4,103,653 of OX369255.1, forward strand.
TAAAATTGTAGGTAAGTACTAAATATGGTTATTTTTATGGCTTTAAATAGAGTCTAGATTTTTTGTTGCAAGTGCGTGAAGTCCAGTCTGCCGAGTGTCCCTCTCGTTGGGCTCAACCTCTACTTGCTCGGGGTCACTTCTCTCGCTGTTTTCACTGTGATCTGTTACATCTGTATACAAAATATAAAATGTAAGGAATTGCTTAAGGAGTTCATCGAAAATTATAAAAGAAACAGGTTTAAGACGGTTTGAATTTGTTTATTATACTTTTTTTTGTTTGCCTATTTTACGTACGTTTTCTATTCTGTGGTCTGATTTGTATTTTTGGTATTAATTAAAAGGGATGACGAATGCTAGTCGTCTGATTTACTTTTTATCATCTGTCAAAAACGACATTTTTTTTCTAAAAATGTTTGAAATACCTAGGCGTGACGTCATAGTTTTGCAGCGTCATTTATGTAATCATTTTGTGATTTTGGTGAATTAAAAATCGAAGAATTGATGGAAAAGTTTAAGTAGGAGGGCAATTTAGTGATCAAGTGTTCATAATTTATTTCTGATGCTGTCGTCATTCCTATTATCGTATTGTAGCATATTTGTTTTACTTTACAACCAAACGAATTTGTGTGGGTTATTTTATCTCTTTTAAAACCGGCCAAAAATATTTGAGATTCTCACAACAAGTCCTATCATTTCATATGTAACACAATAAAATATATTATAATTAAAAAAAAACTAATTTACTCCCAAAAAGTGACCACCATGTTAAAAAATTATTTACACTGCCGTCTTTAGGTCAGCGGTGTACCAAATTTTAACTCAATTGATCCTGTAGTTTCTGACTAAATTGGCTGTGACAGACGGACGAACAGACAGACACACGAGTGATCCCATACTGACTCCGTTTTTACCTTTTGATGTACGGAATCCTAAAAACATCAGAGAGCCGGGATACCAAGTAGATCGCAACCGGATATTTAAAAAGAATGCGATTAATATGTTTGATAAAATTTTAGCTGTGGCATCTTCTGAAGAAACTTGTTCATAATAGTTTCTTGAGAAGAGACCACAGTTAAAATGTCCCCAAAAACCCATCATCGTCAACATATCAGCCGAAGGACGTCCACTGCTGGACAAAGGTCATCCCCAAGGATTTCCACTACGACCGGTTTCTGCGCTGCCCGCATCTAGCGGCTTCCCACGCCCTTCACTAGAACATCGGTCCACCGAGTGGGAGGCCACTCGAGAACTTTACTGCCCCAAAGGCCATAGTATCCTATGGATCTCCTTGTTTCTGATTCGATCACGCAGAGAAACTTCGAACGTAGCACGCTAAATTGCCGTTTGGGTGACTTTGAGTCTTCTTATGAGACCAATAGTAAGCGACCATGTCTCAGTTCCGTATGTCATCACTGGCAACACACACTGCTCGAAGACCTTGTTCTTAAGACACTGCGGTATTTGGGACGTGAAGATATTGCGAAGCTTCCCGAACGCTGCCCAGCCGAGTTGGATTCGACGATTGATCTCACCGAAAACCCATAGGTACAAAAAACTTTTAGACTTCCCACACAAAAGTCAGCTGGTCGATTTATATGAAGTCCGAAAACTTTTTTCAATTTGACACGAGTATCTTTGAAAAAATTGTTAAGTTTCACGAGAAGAAGCTATACAATACAGTTCACATTTTCGCCGATATTTTTATCACCTAACTATATAAAGTCATCGGAACATACCTTCGTCTTCACTCCTGAAGGAGCGCCCCAGCCTGGGCCCGAACCACATTCCGGGACCATCGTTGCGGCGGTGTGGCATCCCCAGCAGCTGGGCCCCGCGCTGAGGCGCCTGCAGCAAGGACTCGTCCCCGCGCCCCACTCGTGGGAACGCGTAGAGCTGCCGTTTTTCGATGGGCTCGTATTGGATCTCGTTGGCTGGGGAAGATGGTGTGGTTTAGCATTGATGAGCTATTGCATCCGGTGGAATAAGCGAGACTTAATTTAACCACCTTCGTGGCGTCATGGCCTTTAGCTTCACATCAGGAGTTCGCGGGTTCGATTCCCAGACAAAGACAGTCTATGAACTACTATGTATTCACGCTGGCAAAGCCGCGAGCAAATGCTAGTCTTAAATAATTAGTGAAATTAAAAACGCCCGACCAAATTTCAGCCAAATCAGAGAAACTTCAATTTTGGTAGCCATTTTGTTTTCTGCCATTTTGATTTTTTATAGCACCTATGGTTTTTGTTAAAGCCGCCTCCGTGGCGAAATGGTTACCATTCGCTTCACACCAGGAGGTCGCGGGTTAGATTCCCAGCGCAGTCTAATTTTGTGAGACTCGGTTTGGTTGGTAGTGGGGCATTTTCTGAGCCCGCCTGGCTAGCTACCACCATTTTATCCAAGTCATGCCGCCAAACATGAGTGTTAACAACATTGATGTGTTCCGGCTTGAAGATAAGATACCCAGTTCTCCATTGCGATGGGGAATCTTGGTAAGCCCACTTGCATCTTCGACATCATCGTCACTTACCATCAGGTGAGATGATCCCAAGGGCTTACCGAGTGTGAATAAAAAAAGCTCGTTGCGCCCTTGCTATATTATGTACATGTATACAGGATGTAACAAAATTGGTGTAGGTCCCATTAACTCAGCATACTGAACAACTTTTGTTTTACGACTTTGCTGAAATCGCAGTTTTTTTTATACAAATCGATAAGCCGATCGACCAATTTTGTGCATTTTAGTATGGAGGGTCCAAATTTTTTAAGGATTCCTTGGGGAAAGTTGTTCAGTATGATGAGTAAAAGTATTCCCAAAGGAACCCATTGTCAATTCTCAAACATATTGGACCCTCCATACAAAAATTCACAAAATTGTTCGATCAGCTGATCGATTTGTATGAAAAGGTCTTTTTTGCAATAACAGCTAAGTCACAGAACACAAGTTGTTCAGTATGATGAGTAGAAGCCCCAGTTAACGTATATATAAAATTGAATTACTGTTCGATAGTCTCGTAAAACTCGTAAACGACTCGACCGATTACGATGAAACTTTGGTGAATTGTTGTATGCGCGCCAGCATCAGCTTGTATTCTAAAGAACTAACAAAGTAAAATAAAAAAAATGCTTATTACAAAGTTTCGCTATAAGAAAAATAGGTTAAAAGCAGTAACGACTTAAGAGAACAAAACGTAAAAAAAATACAATCCTTTTCATAAAATAAACATTTATTCTAAAAAGAATTCCTGTGCCACTAGTCGCTCTAATGCAGTAGTATTTGTACAAAATAGGTCGACATCAGCGCTCACTAACTAATTTATTAAAACTATTACAGCTATGCAATAAAAATGTGTTCTGTCTGTAATTAGTGCTCGCATAAATGACATGTACGTGTAATTAGGTCGCAATCTGAAGTTGCAATTTATAGAGAAGTTCAGCGCTGTATATGCCATTACTAGCCATTTTTAGGTAGACACATAAGTCATTAATAGTTCGTTAGTCGTCTGGTGGAAAGTGGTAAATAGTGGTAGCATTTGCAAAGGTGAAGATAATCGTCTGATCTTTGATGTGATTTACAGTATAAGTATAAAACATCGTGAGGATACCTGCACACATCTGATGAATGATACCTGAAGGATACAAGCTCAACCTGAGTTCAGGTCGCTAGGTAGCAACTGTGCCACTCGTGGGATGAGATGAAGCTGACCCGGGGAAACGGATGGAGGTTAAGCACACGCAGCTTCACGCCTCTATCAGCTTAGGCAGTGCCAGGCTCAAGTGAGGCCGTCACGATACAGCTTCACGTCTCTATCAGCTTAGGCAGTGCCAGGCTCAAGTGATGATGATAATGATACCAGCTCACCTAAGTACAGGTCGCTGGGTGGCAGCTGCCACGAGCGGTGCGAGGCGCGGCCGACACGCGGGAACGGGTTCAGGTTCAGTACGCCGTCACGACACAGCTTCACGCCTCTATCAGCTCAGGCAGTGCTAGGCTCAATTGATGATGATAGTGATACCAGCTCACCTAAGTACAGGTCGCTGGGTGGCAGCTGTCACGAGCGGTGCGAGGCGTGACCGACACGCGGAAACGGGTACAGGTTGAGTACGCCGTCACGACACAGCTTCACGCCTCTATCAGCTGAGGCAGTGCCAGGCTCGAGTGATGATGATAATGATACTAGCTCACCTAAGTACATGTCGCTGGGGTGGCAGCTGCCACGAGCGGTGCGAGTCGCGGCCGACACGCAGAAACGGTAACAGGTTAAGTACGGCGTCACGACGCAGCTTTACGCCTCTATCAGCTCAGGCAGTGCCAGGGTCAAGTGATGATGATAATGATACCAGCTCACTTAAGTTCAGGTCGCTGGGTGGCAGCTGCCACGAGCAGTGCGAGGCGCCGACACGAGGAAACGGGTACAGGTTGAGTACGCCATCACGACGCAGCTTCACGCCTCTATCAGCTTAGGCAGTGGTAGACCCGAGTAATGATGATAATGATACCAGCTCACCTAAGTACAGGTCGCTGGGTGGCAGCTGCCACGAGCGGTGCGAGGCGCGGCCGACACGTGGAAACGGGAACAGGTTGAGTACGCCGTCACGACGCAGCTTCACGCCTCTATCAGCTTAGGCAGTGCTAGGCCCGAGTGCTGATGATAATGATACCAGCTCACCTAAGTACAGGTCGCTGGGTGGCAGCTGCCACGAGCGGTGCGAGGCGCGGCCGACACGCGGAAACGGGTACAGTTTGAGTACGCCGTCACGACGCAGCTTCACGCCTCTATCAGCTTAGGCAGTGCTAGGCCCGAGTGCTGATGATAATGATACCAGCTCACCTAAGTACAGGTCGCTGGGTGGCAGCTGCCACGAGCGGTGCGAGGCGCGGCCGACACGCGGAAACGGGTACAGGTTGAGTACGCCGTCACGACGCAGCTTCACGCCTCTATCAGCTTAGGCAGTGCTAGGCTCGAGTCATGATGACAATGATACCAGCTCACCTAAGTACAGGTCGCTGGGTGGCAGCTGCCACGAGCGGTGCGAGGCGCGGCCGACACGTGGAAATGGGAACAGGTTGAGTACGCCGTCACGACGCAGCTTCACGCCTCTATCAGCTTAGGCAGTGCTAGGCTCGAGTCATGATGACAATGATACCAGCTCACCTAAGTACAGGTCGCTGGGTGGCAGCTGCCACGAGCGGTGCGAGGCGCGGCCGACACGTGGAAACGGGTACAGGTTCAGTACGCCGTCACGACGCAGCTTCACGCCTCTATCAGCTTAGGCAGTGCTAGGCTCGAGTCATGATGACAATGATACCAGCTCACCTTAGTACAGGTCGCTGGGTGGCAGCTGCCACGAGCGGTGCGAGGCGCGGCCGACACGCGGAAACGGGTACAGGTTGAGTACGCCGTCACGACGCAGCTTCACGCCTCTATCAGCTTAGGCAGTGCTAGGCTCGAGTTATGATGACAATGATACCAGCTCACCTAAGTACAGGTCGCTGGGTGGCAGCTGCCACGAGCGGTGCGAGGCGCGGCCGACACGCGGAAACGGGTACAGGTTGAGTACGCCGTCACGACGCAGCTTCACGCCTCTATCAGCTTAGGCAGTGCTAGGCTCGAGTCATGATGACAATGATACCAGCTCACCTAAGTACAGGCCGCTGGGTGGCAGCTGCCACGAGCGGTGCGAGGCGCGGCCGACACGCGGAAACGGGTACAGGTTGAGTACGCCATCACGACGCAGCTTCACGCCTCTATCAGATTAGGCAGTGCCAGGCTCGAATGATGATCATAATGATACCAGCTCACCTAAGTACAGGTCGCTGGGTGGCAGCTGCCACGAGCGGTGCGAGGCGCGGCCGATACGTGGAAACGGGTACAGGTTGAGTACGCCGTCACGACGCAGCTTCACGCCTCTATCAGATTAGGCAGTGCCAGGCTCGAATGATGATCATAATGATACCAGCTCACCTAAGTACAGGTCGCTGGGTGGCAGCTGCCACGAGCGGTGCGAGGCGCGGCCGACACGCGGAAATGGGTACAGGTTGAGTACGCCGTCACGACGAAGCTTTGCGCCGTTGTCTGCGGGCCAAAGGATAGTGTGACTCGTGCGTTTTTATACAGGATGTAACAAAGTTGGTGTCAGACCCATTAACTTAGGAGTCCTCAGAAGGCTCGAGTTTCCAAACAAACGTAGTTCCGCTTTAATACAAAAACTCTATGCCGGATCGAATCCAAACTTTGTAAATATATTTGAGTAGACACATATCGATGTTTGTAATTAGTTTTTATCGTAGTAAATTTTAACGTAGCTAAACGAAGGCTTAAATTAGTATTGTACTGAAAGTTTGAAACTGCTCTTATTTTTTTCCGTTTTATATCAGTATATTGAAAACTTATTACAAACATCGAAGTCTCTCCTCAATATATTAGCAAAGTTTGCATTCAATCCGGCAAGTAGTTTTTGTATTAAAGCGGAACTATGTTTGTATGGAAACTCGTGCCTCCTGGTGGCCCTTAACTGGGGCTTCCACCTTTTCTAAAGTAACCCATAGTCAATTCTTTAAAATAAATTCAACCCTAACGCATGAAATCAGCTGATCGATTTTATGAAAAGTTATTTTCTTTTGTGAATTGATTGTGGGTATCGTGGGAAGAGTTGCTTAGTATGATGAGAAGAAGCCCCGTGGCTCCTACATCATAATGTTACAACTGTATATTTTAGTAAACTATATTCAGAAAACTGTTTAAATAAGCTCTAGATGGAATCTTGTTATCTTAAAGTTTGGACGCAATAAAAGGTATCTCTTTCTTTTTCCGAGACATCGTGCTGTTTCTGTAACTATTTCAAAAGTTATTAATCCTAATTCCGGTAGATTGTTGGTAAGACAATTTTAAAGAATATTGTACTCTTTTCGCTCGCTGCCTGTACCACCACATCCCTGCACACAACTATAACAATGATACCCTATTCATTTCAAACAATAGAGCTCAACGCGAGCGACAGAAAATGCACTTTTTTTTCAATCACTTTGGACTCTTTAGCGCGAGTACGATTCATACTTGGCTGGTTTTTTTTATATTTTATTATAATTTTTAGAATTATAACTATAATTACACCAAGTTTCATGCTTTTATGTTTTACCGTTTTTACGATAGAGCAAAAAGAAAAACGTTAAAAAAACCGTTTCTTTTTTATTGTTTTTAAGGAAAATCCTCTATAACACTTTGTGAAAATTTCGGCAGCTATCTATCATGGTTTAATCTTTTGAACACAGCCTTTTAAAGGTTGGACATAGAGATAGACTGACGGACGAACAGATGGACCGACAGACTGACAGCGTAGGCTTAGTAATAAGGTCCCGTTACCTGATCCAAAAAACATCAAATCCTAGGTATAAATAATAAATAAATATTAAATAAATATTCTGGGACAAATCACACATGGTCATCTGGCCCCATAGTAGGATTTTCCTGTGTAATGGGAACCAGAGACTGATATACATTCTTCTTAATATATATAAATCTCGTGTCACAATGTTTGTCCTCAATGGACTCCTAAACCACTTAACCGATTATAATAAAATTCGCACACCATGTGCAGTTCGATCCAACTTGAGAGATAGGATAGGGTAGGGTAGGGTAGTGTAGGGTAGGGTAGTGTAGGGTAGGGTAGGGTAGTGTAGTGTAGGGTAGTGTAGAGTAGTGTAGGGTAGGGTAGTGTAGTAGTGTATGTAGGGTAGGGTAGGGTAGGGTAGGGTAGGGTAGTGTAGTGTAGTGTAGGGTAGTGTAGGGTAGGGCAGGGCAGTGTAATGTAATGTAAGGCGGTACGAAGTTCGCCGGGACAGCTAGTACTTATATACGTTTAAATACATACATATATAGATATTTAACACCCAGACACAGAGCAAAAAAATCTGCTCATCACACAAATGTTTGCCCTGGGTAGGGATCGAACCCACAACTCTCGGATCAGTAGTCAAGAGCACTAACCACTGAGCCACCGAGTCAGTCAAATATATAAAGTCAGGTATATAAACGTATTTATGTTCCTACAATTTATTTACAATCCCCATTGCATTGGGGAATTTTGGTAACTCCGCTTTCATCTTCGGCATCATCGTCACTTACCATCAGGTGAGATGATGTTAAGGGCTTACCAATTGTGGATAAAAATGAAAAAAAATACAAGGGTATTTTTTACTTTGTTTGTAAACTCTTTTTTGAACAAAATATATACTTCAAAAAATATTTAAAAAAAAATTACGTACAAAGGCGGACTTATCCCTTAGAGGGATATCTTCCAGTCAACCTTTACAATAATAAACAGAGGACTTAACTAGGACAAAGAAACATCTAATATATTTACAAGACTAATCAAACCCAAATAATGATACAGCAAAAATCTATCTTCGATGGAATTACTACGTCAAGTTTAACTTGAGATACAGCTACTTGTTATGCCGTTATCGTAGTGAAGTTAACATTTGTTTGAGAAGTAATGGAGATGTTTTCGTACAGTCGTCAGATTTTTGCGTCAGCAAACATACAATATATCCACTATACATGTATACCGGAGACACTGATGTTGAAGCTAAAGCTACTAAATACATATTACATACAGTACATTCCTACTTTAAAATTTTGATTTTTGATGTGTAACATCTTTGCTCTCGCTTTCCTGCAATTTGTGGGAGTGATTTCGTGAAATGGGACGGAAATGTGTAACATGGGACGGAAATGTGTAACAGGACATAGGTACATTCTATTTATAAAAAACCCGGCCAAGTGCGGGTCGGACTCTCGCACAGCAATTTGTGGGAGTGATTTCGTGAAATGGGACGGAAATGTGTAACATGGGACGGAAATGTGTAACAGGACATAGGTACATTCTGTTTATAAAAAACCCGGCCAAGTGCGGGTAGGACTCGCGCACAGCAATTTGTGGGAGTGATTTCGTGAAATGGGACGGAAATGTGTAACAGGAAATGCGAACGATTTTTAATTCTCGAAAACTAAGGTTGTCATAGCCATGCCGCCTAGTGTGATGGCAAAGGCAAAGATGATATACTACTATTCGAAGGGTCGGCCCGTGAATGTACGACCCGATAATTAATTAATTTCATAAGTATTTTGTCACATGTTACACATCATATGCGAGTACTGTAGGTCTCGTTTTTTTTAACTATCTTTTTTCTTTTTTCCAAAAAATCTATCTGTATTTTACTAAAATCGTATTATAAAAATGCACTTTCCTAACAAAGTTTCAGGGCTACGTCGATCACCTTCGCGGATAACTACAAACCGAAAACATAACAGGACATTTCGGCATAAAGCCTCACGTTGCTGAGATATTTGATGATAAAGGTTGTCAAGCAATAATTTTTCCCTCTTTCTCCCAAAATATCTTTGCAACGTGACGATTTAGGTCAAAATGTTCTCATATTTTCGGTTTGTATTTGTATTCCCTATCGAAAAATATAGGTTCAATCGTGCGCCAAAAGATTTCCAAAAATAAAATGTATGTACATACATATATTATCACTAAGCCAAAAAGGATATTGCCCTTTCAAAAAAGGGAGTTGCAGTAAATATGTACTGGAATATGGTTTGTCTATTAACCGCATGAAAATAGAATTTTAAGTATTGAAACACTTTCCTTCACCGATTTTAAAATATTTTTCAGTAAATTAATTCAAAGGTCTTTTAACTAATTACCTAAGAATCGATCGGCAGATTCACCAAATCTAGGAGTACTAACTTTTGTGAACAAAGTTTTCAATACAAGTTTTTTTTTTGGAAAAGTTGTAGAGCATGAGGAGAAGCCTCAGTTTGATCCAAATTATGCAACATTCTTTGAACACACGGTATAATAAGGACTGCCTAAATGTTGTTTTTTTTTCTCAATTTCTTGAAAACTATAGATGTCTGGATTTTTGCATCATTTTTACTGCAAAATAGACATAATATATCTCCAGCCGTTTTTAGGGTTCCGTAGTACAACAAGAAACCCTTATAGTTTCGTCATGTCTGTTTGTACGCAATAATAATAAAGCGGAGAGAACTGTAAGAAAATTTTGGTAAACAAATCTTTTTAAGGGTACCTACCTCCCTTACAAGTAAAGTGGGGATGATTTTTTTTTCTCGTCAAACCCAGTCGTGTGGGGTATCGTTGGTTAGAGCTTAAAAAATAGTTGTGAGTCTTGTAAGACCATTTTAGAATTTAGGGTTCCGTTTTCGAAAAAATAGGCTTGAAAATGATAAATTTTGTTGGAGTCGAGTGTTCCCACCCCATGACAACTAAACCGCTGTATTCGGAAATTTGAAAATTAGTTATTATCAGAAACGAGGAGATCCGCAGGAGAACTAAAGTAACCGACATAGCTCACAGAATCGCTAGACTGAAGTGGCAGTGGGCAGGGCACATAGCTCGTAGAACAGATGGCCGATGGGGCAGTAAAGTTCTCGAGTGGCGACCGCGCACCGGAAAACGTAGCGTAGGCAGGCCTCCCACGCGGTGGACCGATGACCTGGTGAAGGTCGCGGGAAGCCGATGGATGCGGGCAGCGCAGGACCGGTCGTCGTGGAAATCCTTGGGGGAGGCCTTTGTTCAGCAGTGGACGATTTGTGGCTGATATGATGAGTTATGGACGCGATAATGGCAACTTCGAAACCCTACATTGCGCGTGACCCGACACGCATTTGGCCGGTTTTTTTTAAATTTCCCCTATCTTGATTTTTTAGGGTTACTACCATTGTAAAAATCACTTGTTATTTTTTTACTCAAAAATGGCTGTAAAAATTTGGCTGAGCTCGGTACGTTACTATAGCTTAACATGACCTACATCATGCGGCAGTTCTTAATTACATGAAAAATCTGAATGGGCTACCTCACCCATTAACACCCTAATTATTCATAACATTTTTTTCAAATAAGTCATCAATATACAATTCTGGTGAAATACCAAACTGTATTCTTTGCTAGTAAGTAAGCGTTATGTTGATTGTTGATTTGTGTGTGTGACTACAATAGATGGTGAAGGCTTCGCGAAAAAGTATGCACAGCACGGCTGTACAATTTATTTAACAAACCGCAGAGAAGAGCGAACGCGCTAATTTGTTGACTAGACATAAGTTTTATTCATAATAACTATGTCACATTTAAAGGTCCTACTATTTTATAGGAGATCTAGTGGAATTAGTGAGAAACAATATTTTTACAAGCTTAATAACTTTCATATTCGTTCATATCAGCTCATATACCTCCCCACCGAGGGGATCAAGTCTACCCTGAATTAGGGCGATCGGGCCTTAGTCGACCACGCGGGCCCAGTGCGGGTTGGTTGACTTCACACACAACCTGCGAATTTCTTCGCAGGCGTTTGCAGGTTTCCTCACGATGTTTTCCTTCACCGTAAGAGCGTCGGATAAACGTACATATGAAATCTGAATTCGAAATCACATTGGTACGTGGCAGGTTCGAACCACAACCTCCCGGACAGGAGGTGGCGGCCCTAACCATTACGCCATCGACGCTCTCATTTTACAACTTTTTATATTAAGAGGATTATAAAGCTGCGACTTTATTTCATACAAACGGCGTTAACGATTTTCACCTATTTCTGATAAGTTTTCAGTCAGAAAAAAAACTAGAGTTATACGTTTTTGTTTTTTCGATAAAGTTAATAAGTTCAATTTTATTGTCGTTCATTTTTCATACAAAACTAATGTCGGCCATTTTTTGTTTATTTATAATCAGTAATTTAATAATTGAAAACGCTAAACACGTTAAAAAACCGACTTCCATCGCAACAAATTAGTACATTTTTTGGCATTATTATTTTTGGTTTTTGTTAGTTTTCTACTAAAGTACTACACCGATTTTGATAAAATTTATATGGGACCACACGAAAAGCACTAGCTTTCAAATAAAAAAGAATCATAAAAATCGGTTCACGGAAAACACTAGCTTTCAAATAAAAAAAGAATCATAAAAACCGGTTCACCCAGTCAAAAGTTCTGAGGTAACAAACATAAAAAAAACATACAGACGAATTGAGAACCTCCTCCTTTTTGGAAGTCGCTTGAAAAATGAAACGAGGTTTAAGAGGTGAAAATCGTTATCGCCGTTTGTATGAGAAGTCGCAGTTTCGCAATCCTCTTAACTTGCCGTGTTAGTTAGTTAGTTTGGAACAAATCTGGGAAGCTAAATTATGACTACTGCCTGGTTTCCGATTAAGCTGAAATTTTTCATAAACGTTAAGTTGGGAGCACAGTGCATGGTCAGTTAAGTCACGCCATTTTAAATCCAATATGTCGGACTCTCAAAGATGGCGGACCAGCTATTTTTCATGCATCCCCATGATATGGGTAGGTATCAAATGAAAGGGTGTTCTGAGAAGAATAAGAAATAATTAAAATTCTTTTTAAAAAAAACCTTGTATATATACCTAAAATATTTTTTTTTAGGTTTCGAAAATTATTATACTGTTTTTTTTTTCATTATTTATAATTGGTAAGCCCATAGCATCATCCCACCTGATGGTAAGTGACGATATTGCCGAAGATGGAAGCGGGCTTACCAAGATTCTCCAACGCAAGGAGAACTGGCTATCTTATTTCAAGCCGGAACACGTCAATTTTGTTAACACTGATGTTGGCGGCAAGACTAAGATTAATACCCCTACCACCAACCAAACTGAGTTTAGACTTGACCTCACCGGGAATTGAACCCGAGACCTCTTGGTGTGAAGCGAATAGACTAACCATTACGCCACGGAGGCCGTTGAAAATACTTTAGTTTGTACTGTGCCAATGTAATAGCGAAGTAACTAGCATCTCATCTGTGGTAATACTTTTGTTTTTATCATATCAGCTCATATACGTCCCCACCGAGGGGCTCGAGCCTACCCTGAATTAGGGCGATCAGGCCTTAGTCGACCACGCGGGCCCAGTGCGGGTTGGTCAACTTCACACACAACCTTCGAGTTTCATCGCAGGCGTGTGCAGGTTTCCTCACGATGTTTTCCTTCACCGTTAAAGCAATCGGTAAGTATGTACGTAAGTTTTTTTGAAAAACTCATTGGTACATTGGCCATCCAGATTTGAACCCGGTACCTCTGGTTAGAAGAACCGAGTCGTTACCGGCTGAGCCACCGACGCTTTTTTTTAAGGTAAAATAATTTTCCTGTCCTTTTAAACAAATAAGTAAGTAAGTATTCAGAATAGAAATCTGAGCGACGGAGGTCGCAATAGCGACAAATTGGGAGACGAATGTTTTCCTCTTTATTCGCCACGTTTTATACAGGGTGTGAAAAAAATGGTCTAGGACGCGTTAAGTGGGGGTTGTACCCATCATACTGAACAACTTTCCCCAAGGAACCCATAGTCAGTTCCCAAAAAAAATAATTAAACCCTCCATACAAAAATGCACAAAATTGGTCGATTAGCTGATCAATTTATATGAAGAGTTATTTTTTTGCGACATCAACAAAGTCGTATAACAAAAGTTGTTCAGTATGATGAGTAGAAGCCCCAGTTAACGGGAGCTACACCAATTTTATTACACCCTGTATACGTACCTACCAAAGCCGACCATAGATTTCAATAAGCGCTTTTCGCCTTTCCCCTACATTTCCTAAATCTGTAAAGCACTGGCGACTGAGACGTCTTGATACAGAGAGTATGTTTAAACCTTATTACTGAGACAAAAAATAAATATAATTACAGAAAACATTATCCATATCCACTAAACGCGGTAAAAAAAAGTATATTATGCAACTAGTGAATAAAGGACGGATTTAAAGCGAGGGCCATAGATGAATCATGAGCAAGTGAAGGGTTCTTATGACTGAATCACGACTGTAGGGGAGTATTAGAACGAGGATTCAAGTATTAGAACCCTGAGCAACGCGAGTGTTTCATGGCCCTCGATATAAATCCGTTTTATTCAAGAGTTGCATACTATACTTTATACCATCATTCCGATACAAAGAAATTAGAGATTTAGGAAGAAAAAAGGAATGTTAATTAATTAAAATGTTCATTACAATTGAAACAATTACTAAAATAAAGACTAGTTTTCTTTGTGTTCTTACAACAGTATTCAAAATAGCGCCAATAAAATGACAGCAAAAAAAACACAAAACAGTTTTTATTCTAATGCTAAACTCCTTTTCTAAAATATCGAACAATCAAATCACGAGGAGTTATTTGCACAAGGAGTTTGTATGCCAAATATTCTTTGGATTAGGAGTTTGTATGAAGTATTTTTTGCGCAAGGAGGTTGTATAGCTGAGATGGAGGTCGAATATTATAATGGTGTGTTCTAAATTCAAACACCAAAATAGTGATTAAAAGAGCTTTTTATTCAATGTTTTCACTGAATAAAATAAGCTTTTTAGAGGAGCAATGGTATAAACTGATTTTTTTAAACTATTCATTGTTTTAGGTACGTGAATCGACTGTTTTATTGATACATGTTTTTTTTAACTTGCCGTGTTAGGAACTCGTAGTTTGGGTCCAATCTGGAAGCTGGATTAGAACCACTTCCCGGTTTGCGACTAAATTGAAATTTTGCATACACATTTAGTTTGGATGATAATGCATGGTTATCTAAGTGACGTCAATCTATATCCAATATGGCGGTCTTCAAAAGATAGCGGACCAGTTATTTCTTATGCACCCCCATGATATGGGTATCAAATAAAAGGGTTTGCTGAGAAAAATATGAAATAATCAGGCTCAGTACAGGCAAACGACAGCCGCTAGTCCGACTCTTTTGTTTTCTTGAATCCTACCTACCTATTTTAACAAGGAGCGCTTTCTAATTTAAAATGTTAATTAGGAAACATGACAATGAGCGAGCCTTCAATATTTACTATTCCAATAGATTTTTTTAATTCGTCATAAGAAAAAATATCTTTCGGGAAAGGTACTAGGCCGGTCCGAAAAAAGATAGTCAACGGCATATTATTGATTTAATTTTATTGTAGCTTATAGGTTTACAAACTCTTTTGAGGAATGTCACTGGCGAAAGACATTCAGTTAAGAAAATAAGATAGTTAAGGGATGTGGGTACTGCGAGACTAGTGTATTTTGGTTACTTCCATAGTATAATGTCTTATGGCATATTACTGTGGGGGCATGCGGCTGATATAGAAACTATTTTCATCCTGCAGAAAAGAGCTATCCGCACAATCTATCAGATGCGATCACGTGAGTCGTTACAGAATAAGTTTAAAGAAATCAATATTTTAACTGTTGCTAGTCAATTTATATATGAAAACATCATGTACGTTCGTAAGAATTTGCATTTATTTCCTAAAAACAGTGACAGGCATAATTTGAATTTAAGAAATGTAAATAAAATAGATATAGCCTTTTCGAGACTGAGTAAGGTTAAAAAGTCATTTGTGGGGCAGTGTATAAGATACAATAAAATTACAGAAAATGTAACTAGTTTGTCAGAGAATAAATTCAAGACTCATGTCAAAAAATGTTTGGGCTCTAGAGGATATTATAAAATAATAGATTATGTAATTGACAAAGATATATATGTTGATTCTATAACAAATACCATTACCTGAGACTGTTATCTGAATCATGACATTATTTGTAATATACATTTTTTTTTTGTTTTGACTATTTAAAAGTGTGTGTGAACACCTATTTGAAATAAATTGTTTTGAATTTGAATTGAATTCAAGTTATTTTTAAATGAAATTAAAAAAAAAACATGTCTGTCACTTTTTATTCGCAACAATGGAGTAACGCGGGAAGCATTTTGTGCTATGATATATTACGACTATAAACGAGTGCTAACTTCCAAGGATTTTCATGAAAATTTAACCAGTGCTATTGGGGAATTATCCCCATCTCTTGCCACTGTCAGTTACTGGTTCCGTGAACTTAAGCGTGGGCGGAGCGACGTCAAAGATGATCCTAGAACGTTATCAGGGTGGAGTGGCTAATCAAGGATTATCGGAACATTATCAAGCGAGAGATTTAGAACGAACTGAAGGTTGAATCCAAGGCAGTTTCTACCATTTTGCAGTTTGGAAGGTTCCTCACGATCCATACCACATTATCTCACACAGGAGCAAGAAGATAGACGTGTCGTTTGGTGCAAATTTATGCTAAATATATTCTAAGAAGGCAATTCACAACAAGTGACCTACATTGTGACATCCGACGAATCTTGGATATACAGCTACGACCCATTTACAAAACAGCAATCGACAGAATGTGTCTTTGAAGAATATGTTTTTCTCATTAAAGTAGTTGGAAGCCGAAGCGTTAACAAAAAAATGGTTGCTGTTGTTTTTTTTGACGTAGTGGGCCTGTAGTCGTGATTCCACTAGAAGATCGGAAAACGGTTTCCAGTCAATGGTATCGTGACGTTTGTTTGCCATATGCCTTCGAGGAGCTGAACATCAATCGTCCAAGTAGTGGAACCCGGGGCACACCCCGGACACTGCATACAAATGGTCGTGAAATGACATTTCTAAAAACAAATGACGGAGCAAACAAAATCACGGGGAATCCCAAACTGTCGAGAAGCAAACTGTAACCAATCTGTATCAATATGGGTGACGAGGGGGGGTGAGGTCGCAATCTAGAGAGCAGCAGGGAGTGTCCATACTGCATGTAAGTTCTAATATTATATGCTTTGGTATAGTGAAGTTTGTTTGCCACAAGCCTTCCAGGAGCTGAGCATCAATCGTCCAAGTAGTGGAACCCAGGGCATCGTTTTACATCAAGATAACGCTCCTGTTCACACGGCTGCCAGCGCCATGGATTGCTTGAACAAATCAGGAGTGCAACTGCTACCGCACCCTCGCTTTAGCCCTGACCTGGCTCCGTGTGATTTTTTACTATTCCTCACGGTAAAACATAACATTACGTGAACGACGATTTTCGACGGCGGATGAAGCAGTGAATACCTTCCACAAGAACCGTTTTTCCTGTTTTGAAAGTTGGTTCAGACGAATGCATAAGTGCCTGCCTAGATATAGCTGGGGAATACTTCGAAAACTTGTTTATAAAGTTTTATTATATTCCTTTTCTTTTTTGTTAAACTAAAAATTTTCGAACCGGTCCACGTATGCTCTTAATTCTGTTATTTAGCGAAGTGGAGAATTACTTGTAATTATAAACTAACTTAACTATTAATCATAAACTTAAAAGTTATTTAATGTAGGAAAGAATTTAAATACAGTTTTCTTCAAACTTCATCATATCAGCTCATATACGTCCCCACCGAGGGGCTCGAGTCTACCCTGAATTAGGGCGATTGGGCCTTAGTCGACCACTCGGGTTGGTCGACTTCACACACAACCTTCGAGTTTCCTCGCAGACGTGTGCGGGTTTCCTCACGATGTTTTTCCTTCACCGTAAGAGCTTCAGATAAACGTACACATGAAATCGAAATAAGAAAACACATTGGTTCGTAGCAGGATTCGAACCACGAATCCGGCCCTTGCCATTACGCCACCGACGCTCTTTCTTCAAACTTATAACAAAAATATTAGCATCATTTTGACTCAATCTTATATGAGTATAGCAACAAAATTAATATAAGGTTGATATTGATTGAATTCGAAATAATTCATAGAGTGGTTTAGAATGCTTGAGTTCATTAACTTGAGTGTTTGAAACTACCTAACAATTAATTTACTTGTGAAGTTTAAACTATTTATGAAATGATTATCTCATTTTAGAGTACGCCTACGTATATAAGTTAGGTTTAAGGCCCATAATCCACCAAAGCGGAGAAAAGCGATGCCGAGAAAGAACGTATCGTAAACAACCAATACGATTTTGTTATTCACACATCTTCTCTTCTCTCAGTTTCAGTGGAGACGGTTCAAGCGAAGGAGAGAAGAATTATGGCGTGATCAAAGTGGAGATGTGAGCTGTCTCTTACTAGTCCGCGGCGCGCACCGGAGGTCACCCCGGATACTTCGAACAAGGGGGGAGACTTAACATTTTCTAAAAACAAATGACAGAAGAAACGAAATGACGGCAAAGTTCTTTACGTTTGAGAACCAAACTAACACCGATCTATATCAATCTGGGCGGCGGAGGGTTGAGGTCGGCATCTAGAGAGCGGCAGGGAGTGTCCATACTGTATGTTAGTCATCATAACAGCTCATATACGTCAAGTCTACCCTGAATAAGGGCGATCGGGCCTTAGTCGACCACAGTGCGGGTTGGTCGACTTCACACACAACCTTCGAGTTTTTTCCCAGTTTTTCGCAAGTTTCCTCACGTTGTTTTCCTTTACTATAAGAGCATCGGATTATAAGTTTCATTTATTTCTGCATCTCATACCAGCTCATATAGGCACTTCCCCACTGAGGGGCTCGAGCCTGAATTAGAGCGATCAGGACTTAGTCGACCACGCGGGTCCAGTGCGGTTTGGTCGATTTCACACACAACCTTCGAGTCTCTTCGCAAGCGTGTGCAGGTTTCCTCACGATACTTTCCTTCATTATAAGAGCGTCGAATAAACGTACATATGAAATCGAAATTTGAAATCAATGTACGTGGCAGGATTCGAACCACGACCTCCCGAACAGAAGGTAGCGGCCCTAGTCGTTACGCCACCGACGCGCTCCTGTATGTTAGTACAATAAATATAGCGAGCAGCGAGTCCCATACTAGCGAATGAACCTGCACATCTCCGTTCTAGCCAGCACAAATCTCCGTTCTAACCAACACACATCTCCGTTCTAACCAGCACACATCTCCGTTCTAGCCAGCACACATCTCTTCTCTAGCCAGCACAAATATCCGTTCTAGCCAGCACAAATATCCGTTCTAGCCAACACACATCTCCGTTCTAGCCAGCACAAATCTCCGTTCTAACCAGCAAACATCTCCGTTCTAACCAGCACACATCTCCGTTCTAGCCAGCACACATCTCCGCTCTAGCCAGCACAAATCTCCGTTCTAGCCAGCACACATCTCCGTTCTAGCCAGCACACATCTCCGTTCTGCTCTAGCTAGCACACATCTCTATTTAGCTTCGGTAGATACACCCTAGCCGCTACGCCACTCTTCTCCACCCGTCTCCGCTTAGGTGAATACTGGGCCTTAGCTTAACTTTAAATCCACCTCTCAAGTGCTGAATTGCTTCGAGCGCCGAACTACTGCATTCTTTCGACTATCGAGCTGTTTTGGATTTGGACTTATCGAAGGATTCATTACAATTAATTAGTTCTTTAATATGCTTCAAATGTGTCTTACAAATCTTAGGTTACAGTAAGGCTGATAACATTTTATTGGAAATAAATTAGATAAATGATGACCTGGTGAAGGTCGCGGGAAGCCGCTGGATGCGGGCAGCGCAAAACCGTTCGTCGTGGAGATCCTTGGGGAAGGCATATGTCCAGCAGTTGACGTCCTTCGGCTGATATGATGATTATGATGAAATTAGATAAATGAGGGCTTTGGGGCCAATAATCGATCTGGCTTGGACACATCTCTGGAAAAAACTCGAATTTTGGTAAGCCTGCTTCGATCTTCAGCATCATCGTCACTACTATCAGATGAGACGATGCCAAGGGCTTACCAATTGTGGATAACAAAAAATAACGAGTTTTTCCGAGTTTTCACGCACATCATCGTATTTAGCGCGCAATAAAATTAATATTTTCACGTGCTCCACGTAGATCAGGGTTTCAATTTCCGGTCCGTCCAATTTTTTTTTGAATTGTTTGACATGTTCTTGAATATTTTGACCTGTTTTTGTTTTTTCCGCTATTTTTTTTGTATAGTATTGTTATTAAATTGTAAATTAGTATTGGTCTTATATGTAGACAATAAATTTTGCAAACACCGAGAACAGCTGTAAGTCGCCCGGTGCTGTCACGTTACTTCCATCAAACAACACAATATTGTGGTATGAAATTGAACTTACATGAAAATGGGGCTTTAACACCTTCAAATCATCAAAAACCAGGAGACTCGAGTTTTCATACAAACGTAGTTCCGCTTTAATACAAAAACTACATGCTGAATTGAATCCAAACTTTGCGAATATATTAAGTAGATACATATCGATGTTTGTAATTAGTTTTCGATGTACTAATTATAAAAAAAAGACAAAAATAAGAGACGCTTCAAACTTTAAGTACAAAAGTAATTTAAGCTTCCGTTTAGTTATGTTTCAATTTACTACGATGAAAACTAATTACAAACATCGATATGTGTCTACTAAATATTACCGCAAAGTTTGGATTCAATCCGGCATGTAGTTTTTGTATTAAAGCGAACTACGTTTGTATGGAAACTCGAGCCTCCTGGGGGGTTTCTTTCTTTCTTAAAGTTTGGCACAATTAACCGTGCTATCCCAGGGATAAACGGCGGTTGCCTGGTGTTGGACTTAGCATCTTAATTTACAAAAAAAGTGAAATCAAAATTAACTCCTTAACTAAAGTTGTCACATAGTATGTACTCGTAAATATGTCCGCGCAGATTTAGATAAAGCTTTGTATGTTCTAAATTGATCATGAGTTTGCGCCGTTTATGTCTAATAGTGGCAACAAAACTGTATTTTTCTTTACTGAGTTTGTGTTAAGTCGGTCAAGCCATTAAGACCAACAAGTAAGAGGTGTAAGAAGTCGGTCCAACTATTAAGGCCAAAAATGAAGGGATGTAAAGACTCGGTCAAACTATTAAGGCCAAAAAGTAAGAGATGTAAGAAGTCGGTCAAACCAATAAGGCAAAAAGTAAGAGATGTAAGAAATACGTCAAACCATTAAGACCAAAGAGTAAGAGATGTAAAAAGTCGGTCAAACAAATAAAGCCAAAAAGTAAGGATGTAAAAAGTCGGTCAAACCATTAAGGCCAAAAAGTAAGAGATGTAAGACGAAATACAATACTCACGGTAAGCGCTGGCCAGTGCTGACGTTAGCACGCACACGGAGAGCACGAGCCTCGCCGCTACCTGCATGGTGCCTGCCAAATAAAAATAGTATGCTGTAGTGCTGTTCCGGTGGGGTTTAACACATAATACGATCTTACTATGGAGGATGTACTTAGAATATTATACTATACATACTAGCTGTCCCGGCGAACTTCGTTCTACCATTCCCTACCCTACCCTACCCCTACACTACACTACCCTACCCTCCCCTACCCTACCCTACCCCTACACTACACTACCCTACCCTACCCTACACTATACTACCCTACACTACACTACCCTACCATACCCTACACTGCACTAAAGTACCCTACCCTACCCTACCCTACCCTACCCTATTCTACCTTACATAAGAAAGAACCTTCTCCTGACAATAACGAACTCGACAAAAAAATAATTAACGAAATCGGTCCAGCAGTTCTTGAGTTATAAAATTACAACGAAAAGTGGCATTGATTTTTATATATATAGATTATTCTAGAGGCATCGGTGGCTCAACCGGTAACGACTCGGTCCATCTAACCAGAGGTACCGGGTTCAAATCTGGACGGCCAATGTACCAATGAGTTTTTCAAAAACTTACGTACATACTTACCGATTGCTTTAACGGTGAAGGAAAACATCGTGAGGAAACCTGCACACGCCTGCGAAGAAACTCGAGGGTTGTGTGTGGAGTCGACCAACCCGCACTGGGCCCGCGTGGTCGACTAAGGCCTAATCGCCCTGATTCAGGGTAGGCTCGAGCCCCTCGGTGGGGACGTATATGAGCTGTTATAATAATAATAATAATTCTAGTGGCAAATGTTTTAACTCCGAATCGGAGCCTGACGCACTCATCCCACGATTTTATCTTTTTTTTTTATCTACAATTGGTACGCCAGTTATATATTAGTCATTGACAATTGGTAAGCCCTAGGCATCATTTCACCTGATGGGTAAGTGACGATGATGCCGAATATGGAAGCGGACTTATCAAGAGTCCCCAACGCAATGGGGAACTGTGTTAACATTGATGTTTGGTGGCAAGACTTAGATAAGTATGGTGGTAGCTAGCCCGGTGGGCTTAGAAAATACCCTTCCACCGACCAAACCGAGTCTTACAAAGTTAGATTCCACCGGGAATCGAACCCGCGACCTCCTTATGTGAAGCTAACGAACTTAAACTTTACACAACGGAGGTGGTTAAAATCCGAATGTAGTTTATCGAACGATGTCAAAGACAGTCTAGGAACTACTATGTATTCACGCTGGCCAAGCCGCGAGCAAGTGCTAGTCCTAAATAATTAGCGAAAATAAAAACCCCCGACCAAATTTCAGCCAAATCAGAGAAACTTCACTCTTTTTTTATATTTTTTTTTATACACAATTGGTAAACCCTTGACAACATCTCACGTGGTGGTAAGTGACGATGTTGCCGAAGATGGAAGCGGGCTTACCAAGATTCCCCAACGCAATGGGGAACTGGCTATCTTATCTTCATGCCGGAACACACCAATGATAACAACATTGATATTTGGCGGCAAGACTTAGATTAGATGGTGGTAGCTAGCCAGGCGGGCTAAGAAAATGCCCTACCACCAACCAAACGGAGTCTTACAATTGACCCCGCCGGGAATCGAACCCGCGACCTCCTGTGTAAAGCCAGTGAACTTTGCCTCTGAGCTACGGAGGCTGTTAGCTTTCGGTAGCCATTTTGTTTTCTGCCATTTAGATTTTTTATTGCACCAATTGTTTTTGTTAAAGCCGCCTCCGTGGCGTAATGGTTGCTATTCGCTTCACACCAGGAGGTTGCGGGTTCGATTCCCGGTGGGGTCAAGTTGTAATATTCGGTTTGTTTGGTGGTAGGGCATTTTCTAAGCCCGCCTAGCTAGGCTACCACCATCTTATCTAAGTCTTGCCGCCAAAACATCAGTGTTAACAGCATTGATGTGTTCCGGCTTGAAGATAAGATATCCAGTTCCTTATTGCGTTGGGGAATCTAGATAAGTCCTCTTCCAACTTCGGCATCATCGTCACTTACCATCAGGTGAGATGATGTCAAGGGCTTATCAATGTGGATAAAAAAAGCAATACCCCTTATTCTAACTGTTTTGGTGGGTCATTGACTATCTCCAGCGGCCTGAACGGCTGAATGGATTTCCTTAAAACACGGATGAAAACCATCTCTGATAATTTAGCTTTCAAATATAAAACAAGGGTGAGTCGGACTCACTCACCGAGGATTCCGTACCACCACATCTCTGGATAAATCATAAAAAACTATACATCATAATCATCATTACAGCTCATATACGTCCCCACCGAGGGGCTCGAGCCTACCCTGAATCAGGGCGATTAGGCCTTAGTTCGACCACGCGGGCCCAGTGCGGGTTGGTCGACTTCACACACAACCTTCGAGTTTCTTCGCAGGCGTGTGCAGGTTTCCTCACGATGTTTTCCTTCACCGTTAAAGCAATCGGTAAGTATGTACGTAAGTTTTTGAAAAACTCATTGGTACATTGGCCGTCCAGATTTGAACCCAGTACCTCTGGTTAGATGGACCGAGTCGTTACCGATTGAGCCACCGACGCTTTACCATCATAATAATATTTAACATCATAATAATATTTTAAAATCTGTCAATGACTTGTGCCAATGAAGCCCTTTCATACGATACCCCATGACACGTATAACTCAACTCAAAATTTGGACCGCCGTTCCTTCCATAATTTATTACGTACTTAAATGAAGACTATATTCGTATTACGCTTTTATTAGCTTCACCTGTATGTATGTATGTATGTATGTAACCGACTCCTTTGCACTCGATTTTGACCCACTTGAAACGGACAGATTTATATTCAAACTTTGTACATTTATCAAGAATCAGTGACAATTTCATAAGTTTATCTCATTATCCTGATCAGAATCGTCAGGATTAAATGCACATCAAACTAAAAAATATAAAAAAACTGGGTAGCTCTATATAAGAAAAATATGGTACAAAGCGCCCTACCCTTTTTTACAATAATACTAGTATTTTTCGTTCAATAATGTTTTCAGCTTATGTTAAGAATTATTGATGTGCTTTAAAAGCGTGATTTTTTAATATTTTTTTTTACTTTATTTATTTGTGATTTAATTACAAATGCAGGGTTTTCAGATTTTTCCTTATACTTGTAGTATTAGACGATATTACTTGCCGAATTTCATAGTTCTAGGTTAAAGAAAAATACCCTACAAATTTTGATTCCCTTGACAGTGTCGAAAGGTAAGTTTTTTGCCGCATAAACGGTCATATCTTTTTTTACGTTAACTTGGAAGTTTGATTTTTTCACAGTTTTAATGGACTGTAGACCGACGTATATGGTTTTAATTTCAACTCAATACCTCCACGCGTTCCCGAGATAAAGGGTCTTGACAGACAGACAGACGGACAACAAAGTGATCCTAGAAGGGTTCGGTTTTTTCCTTTTGAGGTACGGAGCCCTAACAACTGCATTGAAATCGGTTCATATCTTTGGAAGCTACGATACCACAAACAGACACACAGATAAGTACATACACACGTTAAACTGACAACACCCATCTTTTTGCGTCAGAGTTTAATGAAACAGTGACACAATATCACACCCCGGACACTTCATACAATGGGCAAGAAATGACATTTCTAAAAACAAATGACGGAGCAAACAAAATCACGGCGAAATTATAACCAATCTGTATTAATCTGGGTGATGAGGGGGTGAGGTTGGAGTGTAGAGAGTGGCGGGGATTGTCCATACTGAATGTTAGTACTAATTTAGAAACTTTGACAATATCATTAACCTTATGCGATTTCGTGCAAGTCTTATCTTCAGACAATTTAACTTCTCGTTTTGTTCGAAATCTTACTTCCCTTACGAGATACGGAAAGAGATCCGCGCTGCTTGGGACGCTACTGTTTGTTAACGCATTGGTAATCCCACCAAAACCATAAACGTGTAAGGTAAAAAAACGTCTTCCAAGAGATGAGACCTATCTAGAGCGATTTTTCTCCCTCATAACCCCCCGTATACCAATTTTTAAACAAATCTCTTAAGCGGTTTATCCGAGAAACCAATATAACAAAATGTGTTTAGGTCCCATCCCATTAATTTCTACTCATCATACTAAACAACTTTTGTTCTATGACTTTGCTGAAATTGCAGAAAAAAAACAACTCTTCATACAAATTGATCAGCTGATCAACCAATTTTTCGCATTTTTGTATGGGGGTTTAATCTTTTTTGAGAATTAACTATGGGTTCCTTGGGGAAAGTTGTTCAGTATGATAAGAAGAACCCCCACTTACCGGAGCCTACACCAATTTTGTTACACCCTGTGTAGAAGAATTGCTCGTTTAACGTGATAAGATGTATATTTAGAAAAAAACTGTTTATTTTAGAATAAGATGGTTCCATTACACATATAAAAGGTCATGAGTGTCATCATCATCATCATATCAGCCGAAAAACGTCCACTGCTGGACTTAGGCCTCCCCCAAGGATTTCCACGACGACTGGTCCTGCGCTGCCCGCATCCATCGGCTTCTCACGATCTTTACCAGGTCGTCGGTCCACCGCGTGGGAGGCCTGCCTACACTCGAGAACTTTACTTCCGCAACGGCCATCTGTTCTACGAGCTATGTGCCCTGCCCACTGCCACTTCAGTTTAGCGATTTTGTGAGCTATGTCGATTACTTTGGTTCTCCTGCGGATATCCTCGTTTTTGATTCGATCACGCAGAGAAACTTCGAGCAAAGCACGCTCCATTGCCCTTTGGGTGAACAAAAACTGTGCACTTTTTACAGTTTTATACGTTTTGACTTCAATGGTTTTTACCCATTTCAAAAAATGCTCAACGCGGTTTTATAACTTTTGAACCCTCCGAGTGTTCCTAAAAGTAACAGTTACATCGGTGTCCGTTATGGTAATGGTAACTGTTTCGCGAGTTTGATGTCTTTTACTCATCTTGAAAATGCTCAACGCGGTTTTATAAGTTTTGACCCTCCGAGTGTTCCTAGTGGTAACGGTAACATTAGTGTCGGTTACGGTAATGGTAACTGTTTCGCAAGTTTGATATCTTTTACCCATCTTGAAAATGCTCAACGCGGTTTTATAAGTTTTGACCCTCCGAGTGTTCCTAGTGGTAACGGTAACATTATGGTCGGTTACGGTAACGGTAACGGTTTCGCGAGTTCGATGGTTTTTTCTCATCTCAAAAATTGGCCAACGCGCCTAACTTAAAAAAAATATCGTTTATTTATACGTTTGATATGTTTTTAGTATTGTTATACCTAGGTGTTTGGTAAATCATCTGATCAATTTTAAATTCAGATTAAAATACTTATCAGGCACAACACTACAACTCAACACAAAACAATATCACAGGAGTAGACAAGAAACATGTAGGCATACTAAGTAAAATAATGTAGGGTATCTAGTCCATTTTTATTTGCAACTAGCTTTTTCCCGCGGCTTCACCCGCTTGGACAAGGTTTCTATGACTTTTCGAGAGTGTCCAGTGCGCGAGCCGCGATCGGCTATGTGTTAATCCAGGACCTAATCTGTTTACATACCGAATTTCAGTCAGATCCGTTCAGTAGTTTTTGCGTGAAAGAGTAGCAAACATGCATCCATACATTTTTACAAACTTTCGCGTTTATAATATTACTAGCTGTTTCCCGCGGCTACATGCGTGGACAACGTTTCTATGACTTTTCAAGGCTATCCAGATCCTAATCTGATTACCTACCAAATTTCAGTCAAATCAGTTCAGTAGTTTTTGCGTTAATAAGTAACAAACATACACACTCACAAACTTTCGCCTTTTTAATATTAGTGTGATAGTAGGAAATAACCGCCTCTGTAGCGCAATGGTTAAGTCTGAATGCTTCACACATGAGGAGGTCGCGGGTTCGATTCCCAAGTGAGTCTAAATTTGTATGACTTGGTTTGGTCGGTGGAAGGGCATTTTCTATGCCCGCCTAGCTAACTACCACCATCTTATCTAAGTCTTGCCGCCAAGCATCAATGTTAACAAAGCATTGATGTGTTTCGGCTTGAATATAAGATAGCCAGTTCCGCATTTCGTTGAGAAACCTTGGTAAGCCCGTTTCAGAGATGATGTCAAGGGCTTACCATCATCATCATCATCATATCAGCCGACGGACGTCCACTGCTGGACATAGACCTCCCCCAAGGATTTCCATGACGACCGGTTCCCGCGACCTTCACCAGGTCATCGGGCCACCGAGTGGGAGGCCTACCTACGCTACGTTTTCTGGTGCGCGGTCGCCACTCGAGAACTTTACTGGACCAACGGCCATCTGTTCTACGAGCTATGTGCCCCACCCACTGCCACTTAAGTTTAGCAATTCTGAGAGCTATGTCGGTTACTTTGGTTCTCCTACGGATCTTATTATTAATTGGCTCACCAATTGTTTTTTTTTTATTATTCACAATTGGTGACCTTTTGGCATCATCTCACCTGATGGTGAGTGACGATGATGCCGAAGATAGAAGCGGGCTTACCTAGATTCCCCAATTCAATGGAGAACTGGCTATCTTATTTCCAAGCCGGAATACATCAATGTTGTTAACACTGATGTTTGGCGGCAAGACTTAGATAAGATGGTGGTAGCTAGCCAGGCGGGCTTAGAAAATGTCCTACCACCAACCAAACCGAGTCTTACAAGATGACCCCACCGGGAATCAAACCCGCGACCTCCTGATATGAAGCGAATGGACTAGCCATTACGCCACGGAGGCGGTTAAAATGTGATTAAATAAATAAAAAATATTAAGAAAGCTGGCTGTTTAGTTTTAAAAAACATGCTGTATAAAGCTGTGTGTAGCACCGGTAATGATATTCATTGCTTGTTGTTAAATATTTCCTGTTTGGTGAATTTTAATTTTCTCGTTTTACTTGTATAATATAAAACGCTGAAAATACAAAGAAATTAAGTTGGAATGACTGTTTTGTTTTGAGTAAAAATCTTTTGTAGGCATTAATTAAAATAATTTAAGTACTTAGATATGGTACAAAACACCCCTCGCTTTTTAAAAGCTTTTGTTTAATTTGCGATGTTTGTATGTTATTATGTTTTTTACGACAAATCTTGCAATTGATTTCAGAGTGACTTCTAGGGCTTCGATTGAGCTGAAATTTGGTATGAAGCCGTATTCTCGGCGACAATAGATCCTTTTGGTGTTTTGAAGTTGATCTGGTGATGAACTTTGTAGGTGGAATCAAGGGCCCAAAATAGTTTTTTTTAATTTTTGAATAGAATCGTAGGAAATACAATACTGTGCTCACCTTTTTTGAAATTGGAACTGTGTATTTTTAATATTCTTTTAAACATTTGGCTTTTTGAGTATTATTACTGTTTTCAAATAAAAGCTTGTACCAAAAAGCTTTTAAGTATTTCGAAAAATCTCGAACAAATATAGAGGTTCTCCTAAATCTGTTTATCTACTCAAATGCAAAATTAATTCCTTTTGAAATGGAGAAATCACTATTTCCGAGATTCCTTTTTCTCGCCGTGTGTTTCTGAAAGGAGACAAATTTTGTGATAAAAATTTAAAGCACTTTACTTCGAATTAGAATCAGTTTTTTAACAAAAAAAACCCAAGGGTACAAAACTTAGAAAACATGAGTAAGTACGTACCTAAGTCCATATTAACTTTTGTACGAACGGAAAAAGGTTTTTCGTGTATTCTTATAAAGTTTTCTTTGAGCCCTTGTTACTCGCACGCGGTGATCAAAATGTTATTTCCATTATGTCATGATAAAAATATTGACTAGTTTCCCATATCAAGAGATAGTTTTCCTTGTGAATTTTTAAGACGTTTGCAATAGTGTGTTGGATAATTCTAAATCGTTTTTGTGTATTTTGGTTTTAGTACTAGTAAAACTGGAGTATCATATCGTTATCAACTATCTACCTAGCTATCGTTACACTTTCTCGTCTCCTCCATTCACCAAAGGTTGGATGGAAAAAATCGCTTAAAGCGATAAGTCCGCCTTTGCATATCATTATGTATTTTGCTTGTTAATAGGTTTTTCATTTTTGTATATTTGGTGTGCAATAAAGTATATTTATAACCCGCACTGGGTCTGCGTGGTCGACTGAGGCCCGATCGCCCTAATTCAGGGTAGGCTCGAGCCCCTCGGTGAGGACTTATGTGAGCTGATATGAATGAATAAATCTTATCTTATCAACCCATAAATCTCCCCAATGTTGGGGCACGGGTCTTTTCCCAAACAGGCGAAGGTTAGGCCATGCCCCACACAGGGGGGCTAAGTCCGGGTTGGTGAAGGTTGTAGGCCTAGTGGCTTCTCCCACTGTCAGATTTTTTTTAAGCCGCCTCAAAGGCATCTGACACGACTTAACGACTGCCATCTAGTGATAGCAAACGGCACCAAAGGCTTAAAGTGCCTTGCGAAGCACGGAAACGGTCGAGAAAAATGCCACTAACGGTTAAACACATCTAGGTGATGACCGTGCTGCAGGTCAGTTAATCTGTGTGATCGACCCAACCATGCAAGTCACACTGAGCTACGATCGCTTCATCATCATATACAGGGTGTGACAAAATTGGTTGGTGGTAGACCATTTTCTAAGCCCGCCTGGCTAGCTACTACCATCTTATCTAAGTCTTGCCGCCAAACATCAATGTTGACTGCATTGATATGTTCCAGCATGAAGATAAGATTCCCCATTGCGTTGGGAATAACACATTGGTACGTGGCAGGATTCGAACCACGATCTCCCGGACAGGAGGTAGCGGCCCTAGCCGTTACGCCACCGACGCTCATCTCACAGCCTTTGAATGGGGCTTCTACTCATCAAACTGAACAACTTTTGTTCTACAAGTTTGCTGAAATCGCAAAAAAATTTGAACTCTTCATACAAAACTGATTAACCATTTTTGTTCATTTTTGTATGGAGCATCAATTTTTTTTTGCGCATT
Organism: Coleophora flavipennella; assembly: GCA_947284805.1. Classification (NCBI taxonomy): domain Eukaryota; kingdom Metazoa; phylum Arthropoda; class Insecta; order Lepidoptera; family Coleophoridae; genus Coleophora; species Coleophora flavipennella. Next base: position 4,133,553 of record OX369255.1, read on the forward strand.
GACTAGTAGTTCCTTAGGGAAAGTTGTTCAGTATGATGAGAAGAAGCCCCAGTTAACGGATCCTACAATGTTTTTTTTACACCCTGTATATACATCATATTCTATATTTTATTTTTTTTATTATATCAGCTAGCGTTTGTCCGTACTAGCGTCGGTGGCTCAACCGGTAACGACTCGGTCCATCTAACCAGAGGTACCGGGTTCAAATCTGGACGGCCAATGTACCAATGAGTTTTTAAAAAAAAAAACTTACGTACATATACTTACCGATTGCTTTAACGGTGAAGGAAAACATCGTGAGGAAACCTGCACACGCCTGCGAAGAAACTCGAAGGTTGTGTGTGAAGTCGACCAACCCGCACTGGGCCCGCGTGGTCGACTAAGGCCTAATCGCCCTGATTCAGGGTAGGCTCGAGCCCCTCGGTGGGGACGTATATGAGCTGATATAATAAAATAATATCAGCTCATATACGTCCCCACCGAGGGACTCGAGCCTACCCTGAATCAGGGCGATATGGTATGGTCCATCTAACCATATTCTATAATGAACATAAAATTTAAAGTTAAAATCAAATTTGATTAAACCGCTATATAAATAAACCTTATATTTATCTTAATTTTGATCGCTTAACATAAGAGGGTGTGAGATGAGCGTCGGTGGCGTAACGGCTAGGGCCGCTACCTCCTGTCCGGGAGGTCGTGGTTCGAATCCTGCCACGTACCAATGTGTTATTCCCAACGCAATGGGGAATCTTATCTTCATGCTGGAACATATCAATGCAGTCAACATTGATGTTTGGCGGCAAGACTTAGATAAGATGGTGGTAGCTAGCCAGGCGGGCTTAGAAAATGGCCTACCACCAACCAAACCGAGTCTTACAAATTTAAACCCCGCGCGGTAATCGAACCCGCAACCTTCTTGTGTAAAGCGAATGGACTAACCATTATACGGCGGCGGCGGTTAAACGAAAAAAACACAGAAAAAGTGCAAAAGTGTGGTTATTTTCTTTACTCCTTATACGTAAAGAAAAAGACAGAGACAACTGTTCCACGCAATGCCTCGCCTTAATGCTAATTTATGATATAATTAAACAATGTAACAATAGTATAAGTATTTAAGTGATACTCACCTTAATTATCTAAGTTAACTATGTGACCTTATATGCATATTAATAACATTTGTCTTGTAATTTTCTTTACCAAAAATAAATTGAATTGAATTGAATGTCAGAGACGATGCCAAGGGCTTACCAATAGGGATGACGTCAGCATCAGAAATAAATTATGAACTCTTGATCACTAAATTGCCCTCCTACTTAAACTTTGGAAAACCTTGCTCGTTTTGTTTTCCATCAAGTCTTCGATTTTTAATTCACCAACATCACAAAATGAGTACATAAATGAAGCTGCTAAACTGTGACGTCACGCTTAAGTATTTCAAACATTTTTAGAACAAAGTGTCGTTTTTGACACATAATATAATAATTTTTAACAAAAAAACCGACTTTAAACAGGAAACTAAGGTTCCTCTTGATTTCTCTGGGATCCTGATTTTCTTATCGTGGTACCGCCCTTGAGATATCTCCTTTGCAACAAAAAAGTAATCATCAAAATCGGTTTATAAGCGACGGAGTTATCCGCGAACACACATAAAAAAAAATATACGGTCGAATTGAGAAACCTCCTCCTTTTTTGAAGTCGGTTTAAAAGTAACTCAGATGACTAGCATTCGTCATCCCTAATGTATATAAAAAAAGAGGAAGAAGGCTACGCGAGAAAGTATGAAATTACAAGTTTTCTTTGCTACGACGCACGAGGCTACGAGGCGTAGCATTTGCACGTAGCAAACTACAGCCACACCCTGGACACTTCATACAACGGGCCAGGAATGACTTTTCAAAAAAGGAATGACGGTACAAACAAAATGGTGGCGAAATCCTATACGTTTGATAACTAAACTGTAACCAATCTGTATCAATCTGGGTGACGAGGAGGTGAGGTCGCAATCTAGAGAGCGGCAGGGAGTGTCCACTGTATTTTAGTACTAATATATTTGGTTCAAATCTGGACGGCCAATGTATCAATGAGTTTTTCAAAAACTTACGTACATACTTACCGATTGCTTTAACGGTGAAGGAAAACATCGTGAGGAAACCTGCACACGCCTGCGAAGAAACTCGAAGGTTGTGTGTGAAGTCGACCAACCCGCACTGGGCCCGCGTGGTCGACTAAGGCCTAATCGCCCTGATTCAGGGTAGGCTCGAGCCCCTCGGTGGGGACGTATATGAGCTGTTATAATAATAATATATATATGTATATATACTTAGCTACAGCTTTATTTTTAGGGTTTCGGAGCCAAAATGACAAAAAACGGAAGCCTCATAACCCTCGTCGAGTCCATCTATCCATCTGTTCGTATGACACAGTTAATTTTCTCGACCACTATTATACCTACAATAGTGAAATTTAGTACACCGATGTATAATTATGACTCGAAATATAAAAACCGGCCAAGTGCGAGTCAGAACCGCACAAATAGGGTTCCGTACCATCATATTAGATGGCGCTAGTACACAGGGTTCCGTAACATTATACTAGATGAAGCTAGTTTGTTCACATTTTTTGTATGGAGTCCCCCCTTATTTTTTCACTTTTTTAAATTTTTAGTATTTGTTGTTATAGCGGCAACAGAAATACATCATCTGTGAAAATTTAAACTGTCTAGCTATCACGGTTCATAAAATACAGCTTGGTGACAGACGGACAGACAAACAAACAGACAGACAGACGGACAGCAAAGTCTTAGTAATAGGGTCCCGTTTTTAACCTTTGAGTATGGAACCCTAAAAAGGAAGTTATATGTTAAAAAAGCATATGATAGTTTTTCATGTAAATATATATTTTTATACGCCAGAGGGTTAAATGTTTCGAGTGTATGTATGTATGTATGGATGTATCTTTATTTATTTCTTTGGCACGCTCTGTAGCCTGAACAGATTGGTAGAATTTGGAGTGCGAGGTGACTCTAGATTCGTCTTAATCCCGTGAGTGACATAGGATACATTTTTACCCGACATGCCATAAAATAGGGTTAAGTTTTTATGCAGTCGGGTTTTTTAATAAATTTCTAAAGTTATTTTAGTATACCCCCTAGATTGGGGTATCGTTGAATCTCATAAAAGGAATAAATGTTTTTATTTTTTTAATTAAAGTATAATTAACAAAATGCTGAGCTCCAAAGTGACACTTTATTGTCCCCCGCTAGAATTTTTTTTTCAATTATCGGGCTTAAAATTCTGAAAAAATACAGATACTAGATATTACTAAAATAGGCAAACGAAAATTATTTTTGTGATGAAAAAAAATTTACCAAACCTTCCATACCAGTGAAAGTTGTTTTTGACTGTACCTCCTCATATTTAAGAACTAAAGTTAAAAAAATGTAAGAATATTTTAAATTGTAAAGTAAAATATATACTTGAGTCCTTTTGTCGAACAACAATTTTTTAGGCCGGCCTTCCGTAAAGCGACACGAAAGAAAACATTATTGTTCACCCCCTCGTGTGGGAATCGTTGAATTGGTCTTTTTAAATGAATTAATGCTTTTCAACAACATATTTTTGTGAGATGTGCCGTAAGGGTACCATACCATCCATACCATCCATACCATCATAAGTTTCTTCAGTTCCGTACTATCATACTAGATGGCACTAGTTCCTTCACGTTAAAAAAAACACGTTTTTTGTATGGGGACTTTCACTTTTTCTAATTTTTAGTATTTTTTGTTTAGCGGCAACAGAAATACGTCATCTGTAAAAATTTCAAAAGTCTAACTATCACAGTTCATGAAATACAGCCTGGTAACAGACGGACTGACGGACGGATAGCGACGTCTTAGTAATAGGGTCCCGTTTTTAACCTTTGGGTACGGAACCTTATTATATCAGCTCATATACGTCCCCACCGAGGGGCTCGAGCCTACCCTGTATCAGGGCGATTAGGCCTTAGTCGACCACGCGGGCCCAGTGCGGGTTGGTCCACTTCACACACAGCCTTCGAGTTTCTTCGCAGGCGTGTGCAGGTTTCCTCACGATGTTTTCCTTCACCGTTAAAGCAATCGGTAAGTATATGTATGTACGTTAGTTTTTGAAAAACTCATTGGTACATTGGCCGTCCAGATTTGAACCCGGTACCTCTGGTTAGATGGACCGAGTCGTTACCGGTTGAGCCACCGACGCTTTACCTCGGAACCTTAATAAAAAGCTTTTCAAAGTCGGTAAAAACGTGTCCGTGGTGTTTCTAAACTATCAGACCTAGGAAAATGATTAAGGGAGTCCCGAGACAAACAGTTTACAAGTAATGACTCCGAAACCCTATTTTTTTTATCCACCATTTGTAAGCCCTTGACATCATCTCACCTGATGGTAATTGACGTTGATGTCCAAGATTGAAGCGGGCTTACCAAGATTCCCCAACGCAATGAGCAACTGGATATCTAATGTTCAAGTTGAAACACAACAATACTGTAAACATTGATGCTGGGCAGCAAAAGTTAGATAAGATAGTGGTAGCTAGCCAGGCGGGCTTAGAAAGTGTCCTTCCACCAACCAAACCGAGTCATACAAAGTTAGCATCCACCGGGAATTGAATCCGCGACCTCTTGATGAGAATCCAATGGACTTAACCAATATGCCACGGAGGCGGCTTGGCCGTTTTTTATTATTTTCTGATATTTTTAGGGTTCCATAATCAAACTGGGTACCTCATACATATAGTTTCACTACGTCCATCTGTCTGTCGTTAATTTGAAGACTGATTTGGCATGGTAATATTAGTTAATGACGCCCATTACGGACTAAAACTTATAATTTAAAAAAAAGGGTTTTTCGGCATAAGTTCGGGTGATTATTTCATTTTATTTCGATGAATAACGGTGGCGTAATGGCAATGGCCGCTACCTTCTGTCCAGGAGGTCGTGGTTCGAATCCTGTCACGTACCAATGTGTTTTCGAATTTCGTTTTCATGTGTACGTTTATCCAATGCTCTTTCGGTGAAGAAAAACTTCGTGAGGAAACCTGCACACACTTTGATGAAACTCAAAGGTTGTGTGTGAAGTCGACCAAACTGCACTGGGCCCGCGTGGTTGATTAAGACCCGATCGCCCGAATTCAGGGTAGGTTCGAGCCCCTCGATGGGGAAATATATGAGCTGATATGATGAATAAGACTTTAAAAATTTTAAATATGAAAATAACATTTCGATAAAAAATTTGATTACTTTACGAAATATGAGACTTGCAGTCATTTTGGTTAGAGTTTATCGTAGATATCCCCCCGGAGCGCAGGAGCACTTTTTGTGGATATCCTTGGGGAAGGCCTTTGTCCAGGACGTCTTTCAGCTGATATGATGATGATGATCCCCCCGTAACAGCTAAACAGTCATTTAAAAAAATCTAACAGGTAATTTACAGTTATATATAACACACGTAAGTAATTAAATAAAACGTGAACTATCACTGCTTAGTAAGCTTTGTTAATTTACGAGTAAGATATAGTTTTATAAAAAGCTTCAACAAACGACAGCGAAAAAAAAAATATTTAAAAAATGTATCTATACATTTTATTATTCGAAATTAGCTACCTACTTTAAAATAATGTACCTACCTCCGGCGTGGGGCACAAATTATATTTTATTTTTTCAAAATTAAAATTAAAATGCGTTTGACTTCATCTCACATGATGGCAGGAGACGATGTAGTCGAGCTGTAGTCGAGGATGGTACCCGCCAACTTTACGACATATTTATTAAAATTTATTGATTCCTTGACTCCAAACACACATTTATTCTAACTAATAATAATACCTTTAAACGAGCGATTCTTTTATAATCTGAAACTGGGAAACGGCTCCAACGATTTGCTTAAAAATTGGTGTACGGCGGTTTTTGCAGGCGAAAAATCGATGTAGATAGGTCTCATCTCTGAGAAAACGCGTATATACGAGCAATATCCGTCGCCCAGGTATTACTATATATTATTGGACAACAAATTAAACAACAAGAAATACGCAATATAGAAAATAAAAAAAGACTATTAGCATTACAAGTGGCAAAAAGAAAAACAATTTTATGTGATGTGTGTTACTTTACTTCATCATATCAGCTCATATTCGTCCCTACCGAGGGGCTCGAGCCTACCCTGAATTAGGGCGATCGGGCCTTAGTCGACCACGCGGGCCCAGTGCGGGTTGGTCGACTTCACACTCAACCTGCGAGTTTCTCCGCAGGCGAGTGCAGGTTTCCTCACGATATTGTCCTTCACCGTAAGAGCGTCGGATAAACGTACATATGAAATCTAAATTCGAAATCACATTGGTACGTGGCCGGATTCGAACCACGATCCCCAGGACAGGAGCCGGCGGCCCTAGCCGTTATGCCACCGACGGTCTGACTTTACTTATTTAATCCTAAACATTTATAACTTCGAAAAAAACACACCGTGCGCTCGATATAATTAATGAAAAGACTCTGTACAGGCAAATCGGTAGGTAGGGTTGGCAGTTGGGATAATTGTAATGAAATTAAGCTAACGATGAGGCGATACGATGAATTCGATCCACGCAATTTTAATTACCTAATTCTATTACGGGAATCAATCGAACTCTTTTAGGGTCCGCTAATTCATTCATTTTTGCCAAAAACTGTTTACATAAGTCACATAAGTACATGTAGGTATCCATTTCGAACGAATTTCACTGACAAAGAAAATATTTTTAAATACGCACTCTCATAAATGTTACTGACTTTATCATCATCATCATATCAGCCAAAAGACGTCCACTGCTGGACATAAGCCTCCCCCAAGGATTTCCACGACGACCGGTTCTGCGCTGCCCGCATCCTGCGGCTTCCCGCGACCTTCACCATGACATCGGTCCACCGAGTGGGAGGCCTCATATCATATCAGCCGAAAAACGTCCACTGCTGCATAGACAAAGGCCTTCCAAGGATTTCAATAGTTAATAGTAACTGACTTTATAATTTTTCACATTTATTTAAATAGAACCTCGGAGACCGAGCGTTGATCGGAGTCTCCTAGGCATGTTAACTAAATATATTATTTTTTACAATATTTAACATTTATTTAAATAGAACCTCGGTAAACAAGCGTTGCACGGAATTGCCTAGGCGTGTAAACTAAAGTGAAAATAGATTTTTTCAGGAATGACACCTATCTAGATTGACTTGGAATGTAAAACATTACCTAAATATAAACTTACATACATATGGTTATAGCCTTTTAGAGCCTTTTATAAAAGTTTAATATAATATAGTATTTCCAACTTAGTCTTACTTTATCATCTGTAAAAAACCGGTAAAGTGCGAGTCAGAACCACGCGCAAAGGGTTCCTTACTATCATACTAGATGGCGCTAGGTTCTTCACGTTTAAAAAAAAACGTTTTTTGTATGGAGACTTCACTTTTTCTAATTTTTAGTATATGTTGTTATAGCGGCAACAGAAATACATCATCTGTAAAAATTTCATGTGTCTAGCAATCACGGTTCATGAAATACAGCCTGGTGACAGACGGACGAACAGACAGACGGACGGACAGCGGAGTCTTAATTATAGGGTCCCGTTTTTACCCTTTGGGTACGGAACCCTCAAACGCTTATTGTTCTTATTCGTTAGTGTAACACAAATATGACGTCACAAATACCTATGTAAAGTTATTGACGAATTATTTTATGATTTAATTAAATGTTAAATTGAAACTTAATGAAAGGGTCAAACAAGTAAAGTTTTTAGATATTTTAGTAGTTTTGCTATTTGCTGAATAATTTATGTAAATAAAAATAAATTGCCGCATGTATGAAAGATCAATACTTCACTTGAGAACAATTTTTTTCGTTATGGTTTTAATTGTCAGGACAAGGTTTATATACAGTTCCGTAAGCGGCTTGTACAAAGCACACCTCCGATATCCACGTGGGCGAAGCCAATGGCATCACCTATTATTTTAAAACTAGCTGTTTCCCGCGGCTTCACCCGCGTGAACTACGTTTCTATGACTTTTCGAGGGTGCGCAGTGCGCGAGCCGCAAACGGATCGCGAACGTGGAAAAAAGTAACCACTGTGTTAATCCAGGTCCTAATCTGTCTACCTACCAAATTTCAGCCAGATCCGTTTAGTAGTTTTTGATTGAAAGAGTAACAAATATACATCCACACATTCTTACAAACTTTCGCGTTTATAACATTAGTAGGATTTATTTTTGATAGAGCGTCGGTGGCGTAACGGTTACGGCCGCTACCTCCTGTCCGGAAGCCTGTGGTTCGAATCCTGCCACGTACCAATATGTTTTCGAATTTCGATTTCATATTGTACGTTTATCCGACGCTCTTACGGTGAATAAAAACATCTTGAGGAAACCTGCACACGCCTTCGAAGAAACTCAAAGGTTGTGTGTGAAGTCGACCAACCCGCACTGGGCCCACGTGGTCGACTAAGGCCCGATCGCCTTAATTCAGGGTAGGCTCAACCCCTCACTGGGGACGTATATGAGCTGATAAGATGAAGATTTTTGATAGATAAGTACTCGGTTTGGTTGGTAGTAGGGCATTTTCTAAGCCCGCCTGGCTAGCTACCACCATCTTATCTAAGTCTTGCCGCCAAATATCAATGTTGATATCATTGGTGTGTTCCGGCATGAAGATGAGATAGCCAGTTCCCCATTGCGTTGGGGAATTTTGGTAAGCCCGCTTCTATCTTCGGCAACATCGTCACTTACCACCAGGTGAGATGTTGTCAAGGGTTTACCAATTGTGAATAAAAAAAAATAAAAAAAAGAGTTTCTAGTATTTCGAGGTAAAAATAACACTCTCCAAAAACCCCTGAAATATGATAGCGTCACATGATATGTTTTAAGGAAGATCCTAAAACACTATCTTTAGCACATCTGTATCTTTATCTGTGTTTCACTTTTACATCAAGTTTTTACTATTTGCATGTAATGTGGTTACAAGGATGTCAAAAATAATGTCAGTTTCACAACTTGAATGTAACCAGCGCGCAAATGTCACAACAATATCATCTACCACATTATACCAGTATGAAAATTATTTATGTCTAGTGACGCTCGTGAGCGTTGGCAATGACCAACTTAGCTCACCTGTATCTTAATGTAATATTACTGCATAATAATTATGTTCCTATGTAGTCTTATAATTTAAATAGAATTTCTCTACACAAATATCGAAATCCTCTAAAATTCGTTCAAAATCCAGCATTATGACAACCAATTTTACTATGAGAACTTTCTTGTCTGTGGTAGTAGGTAAAATCTGTACCCTAATGTTATTACAGTATCGATTTTTGTAACGTTATGTGTGAGTATAAACTTGTAACAGCTATCAAAACTCTAGTGGGTCTCAACCAAGACCCTCCCACTACAATACAATACAACTATGACCATTAAATATATAACATTGTCAATTACAACTATTCAATAAATAATTTGTTTCTGTGTTTGTTCAATTTTTTTTAATGCATTGTTTTAATATCTATAGTCTATAGATATATTTTTTTTACAAGCGTCGGTGGCTCAACCGGTAACGACTCGGTCGTCCTAACCAGAGGTGCCGGGTTCAAATCCAGACGGCCAATGTACCAATGAGTTTTTCGTAACTTACGTACATATACTCTCCGATTGCTTTAACGGTGAAGGAAAACATCGTGAGGAAACCTGAACAACACACCTGCGAAGAAACTCGAAGGTTGTGTGTGAAGTCGACCAACCCGCACTGGGCCCGCGTGGTCGACTAAGGCCCGATCGCCCTAATTCAGGGTAGGCTTGAGCCCCTCGGTGGGGACGTATATGAGCTGACATGATGATGATGATAGATATTTTACATTTAGCACTAGTAGCAATGCAGGTCATTTCCCTACGGCTTCTGAACCCATCTTAGAGTACTTATAATATGTATGTAGATAAAATAATGTATGCAACTGTTGCAATTAGGTCTTAGAACACTCGTGTGATTCTATAAAAAACACACTCGTGTCTTAAGACCTGTCATTACATTACAGTTGCATAAACTATTAATAACAACTTATATTGTTTACCGATTTTGCAACAGGCTTCCGTTAGCCTAATTTTCAGATTAAGGCTGAATTTAATTTGTTTGGCTGTGTTTAATTTGTGATTTGAGGTAATTATAAAATCTTACAGACAATGCATAGGAGGAAAATTCTGGTTTGATAGGTGATGTACTCACATGTTTCACTATACAACGGCCTAAAATTTGTGCTACGTCTTAAGAAGATGGACAAAAACTGCTTTTGGGATATGAAGTTATAGGTAAGTAAAAATCTCCTTATAAGATACAATCTTCTCATTAAAATTTAACAATATTCTTCTAGGAACTATGATACTGAATCACCATAACAACTCATATATGTCCCCACCCCAGTCTACACTGGATTAGGGCGATCGGGGCTTAGTCGACCACGCGGGCCCAGTGCGGGTTGGTCGACTTCATACACAACCTTCGAGTTTCTTCGCAGGCGTGTGCAGGTTTCCTTACGATGTTTTCCTTCACCGTAAGAGCGTCGGATAAACGTACATATGAAATTGAAATTCGTAAACACATTGGTATGTGGCAGGATTCGAACTGCGACCTCCTGGACAGGAGGTAGCGGCCCCAGCCGTTAAGCCACCGAACACTCTGATACTGAATACAAAAAAAATAACTCTTCATACGAAGTTGAAAGATTGGATGAGCGACTTGTTTTAAAAGTAAAAAAAATGCTCATTTCAGAATGAGTTTCTAATGGAAAGTTGAACAATTTTATATGGAAAGTTGTACAGCTTCATAAGGAGATGTTCAGCTTCATAAGGAGATGTTCAGTTTCATTAGGAAAACCTACATTAAATTCCCTTTTATTTATTTATAAATGCTAGCTTCCATACCCTCGGCTTCATACGCTAAAAGAACTACTGTCGTGTATTGGCCCGGCTCCTATGACTACGACCTAAGACAGCCTCACAAAAAGTCGTCTTCAATACAAAATTATCAAGATACGAAATTGAAAATGAATATGCCGATTTAGATTAAACTTGAAACCCGTAAGAAAATTTATCACATTTTTTTAAAAAAGAGTGTTGTATAAAAATTGGAGTGATTTTAAGTTCTTCATAGAATTTAAAAATCTTATAGGCGATATTTTTCTGCAGGCGCTTTTAACTGTTGTCTTTATTATGGTTACTTTTGATGGTTACCGATTTTTTAATGTTTATCTAAACTCAAAGAGTGCCAAATCAGAAAAAAAATAAAAACAAAAAAAAATTAATATTTTTTTATGGTTTTGTACCTCAAAAGGTAAAAACGGAACCCTTATAGGATCACTTTGTTGTCCGTCTGTCTGTCAGTCCGTCTGTCTGTCAAGACCCTTTATCTCGGAAACGCGTGGAGATATCGATTTGAAATATACTCCGTATACTCCATATACTCCGGTCTACAGTTCCTTGAAGCTGCAAAAAATATCAAACTCCTAAATTAACGTAAAACAAAGATACGACCGTTTATGTCGCAAAAAACGTACATTTCGATACTCTAAAGGGAATCAAAATTTATAGGGTATTTTCCGTTGACCTAGAACTAAGAAATTTGGTAAGTAATACCGTCTTATACTACAAGTATACGAAAAAAATTTAAAACTATACATTTGTAGTAATTAAAAATATAGTCTCTATTTAAAGTACGTAATCAAATAAGCAAGGAACGGCGGTCCAAATTTTTACCGTGTCATGTGGGGTATCTTATGAAAGGGCTTTATTGGAACAAGCTTAAACAGATTTTTAATTATTTTTATGATGCATATTTTTCTATTTAGGACGAAGAGTAAAAATAAAAAAATACCCTTTTTTACATGTACAGGTAAGTACCTTATAAATTTGGTGTATATAGTACCTAACAGTTAGCAAGTTATGATTGATGATATGTACCTACAAATTTGTACGGGACCCTCGGTGGACGAGTCCGACTCGCACTTGTCTGGTTTTTTTTATCGATCCGATTTAAAAAAAAATGTGTTTAACAAGTAACCATTATGAAGAAACGAGTAAAATAATTAAAAAAAAGCTAAACACGTTAAAAAACCGACTTCCATCGCAACAACTTCGAACAATTTTGCATTATTATTTTTGGTTTTTGTTAATTTTCTCATAAAGTACTACACAGATTTTGATAAAATTTATATGGGACTACACGGAAAGCGCTAGCTTTTGAATAAAAAATAATTATCAAAATTGGCTTACCTAGTCAGAAGTTATGAGGTAACAAACATAAAAAAAACATACAGTCGAATTGAGAACCTCCTCGTTTTTGGAAGTCGCTTGATAAATAAAGTAAGAATGTGAACTGGAGTCAACAAAAATCACAGGGGGTACTCACCTCGCTCGCCACCTGTTGAGCGGCTGAATGCGGGCCCCAGCGCTTGCACCTACCCTTATATAGGACGAGACTCCACGCGCCTGACGATCCCAAACTTTGGATCAACTATCTTATCTAAAAGGCGTATTTTAACAAAAAATAACAAGAAATAATTACAGGATTGTGCTGTCAAGAGTGTAAGTAAAGAGGCTAGTTAATGATAGGAAAATTATTTCGTTATTCATCGTCTTACAGTTTTTAAAAATTGAAATCCTTACACAAAACCACACCCTGGACACTTCATGCAACGGGCCAGAAATGACATTTCAAAAAAGGAATGACGCAACAAACAGAATGGTGGCGAAATTATATACGTTTGACAACCAAACTGTAACCAATCTGTATCAATCTAGGTGACGAGGGGGTGCGGTTGCAATCTAGAGAGCGGCAGGGAGTGTCCATACTGTATGTTTGTACTAATATATACACTTTTGCAAAACCTTTTAAAAAATACTTTTGTCCAATGATATTAGTGGTATTATCAAGAAGTAGGCAGTACGTGGTGGACTTACGACCTAGTGAAGGTCGCGGAAAGTCGCTGGATGCGGGCAGCGCAGGACCGATCGTTGTGAATCCTTGGGGGAGGCCTTTGCCCAGCAGTGGACATATGGGTTGAAACATGTATTAAATACGCGGGTACATCGTGTAACTTTTCATTTTATCAAGTTTTTGTTCCTCGTACAGCCGGCTGTACTGGTTATGTGGGGGACTCACAGCCCTGCGCCTATATGCATACATACCCATTATATACATAAGGTATAAATAAATATGCACAGGCTCAAGACACTACCCACTAACAAGCCCCTGTAGCCTTGGCAGCTAAGCTACGCTAAAATATACGCTAAGGGCACAGCGCGGAGATCTCCTAACGGGAGAGGATGGGCTGCTTGGTGATTCACATTAGGTGTGCAAGTGAGAGGGGTTGTGTCATTCAAGAAGTGACACTATCGGTTTTTCAGGTACTTCTCAAATGGCATATATCTAAAGAATTTGATTATGAAAACAAAATAACAAAGCACCCTTGAGTGAAATAGTAGACTATTACATCTGTATCCATTTAATAGTTAAAATTTTAAATTGTGGGTCTTCATCATCTCATCACATCAGGTGAAAGACGTCCACTGTTGGAGAAAAGTTTCCACTGCGACCGGTTCTGCATCAAAGTAATGCAATCTACGTTTTCCGGTGCGCGGTCGCCACACGAGAACTTTACTGTCCCATCGGCCATCTGTTCTACGAGCTATGTGCCCTGCCCACTGCCACTTCAGCCCTTTTAATAATTAAATACTCGTAATTGCCTGCGGCTCAGGTTTCAAACGCATACTTCACCTGCAAAGCTTAATTTCTTCCCTCGGCAATGATGTACTACGGATTAAAAACCGCAGATCAATCACACTGAATAGGTTCGTTCGTTAACAACCCATAAAGATCCCCACTACAGGGGCAAACCTAACTTGGGTGATAAGGCCTTACTCTACACAGTGGGGGCCAAGTCCGGGTTGGTCAATGTTCCACCTTTTCGCACGAAACGTTTTGCCTCTTCGTTCATCATGCGAACGGCCAAGGAGTGGAACTTCCTTCCGGCGTCTGTATTCCCCGATTCGTATAATTTAGCAATCTTCAAGACGAGAGTGAATAGGCACTATTTGAGCTTGCGTGTTACATCATCGGCTGCATCGGCACTTACCAACAGGTGAGATTTTTAATTAAAAAAAATGAAAAAAAATGGTAGAGGTGACAGAATAGGTTGCATTTATTTTAAAAAAAATCTTTATAAAGCTACAGTAGAAAAACAGAAAATTTGGATCAGAAAGACATACGGATATATTGTACGTGATCAGTGATACCAAACAGTAAGACATTAGAACATTGGCCTGGCAGAATCATCAGCGCTGCGAATCTAAGGTTTCGTAACATTCAAGCTGAGCCTGGTCATTTTCCTAGCCCACCTTATGTTTAATAGTTATTAAGATTTTAAAATAAGTAGTTTTAATTATTATTATTATTTCTTGCATTACATTACCTGTTTTTTTTGCTTGTGTGGGCTCTGAATAAATGCTTATCTATCTATCTATCGAACCTCAATTCACATATCGTGAATTCATCTGCAACTGGGCCCAGTTTGGGCACCTCAGCCGCGTGCGGCGGGGAAGCACGTCCGCTCGCACTGTTTGGGGATAACTCATTTACATCCCCCGCCCATGCCTGGCCACAGTAACATGATATTTTCAGATCAAACGCCACTGACTCAGGATCAAAACCAGTATGCCTAGAAGATTTTTTTTTTGAGCGATACTACCATGAATAATTGAAAACGCTAAACACGTTAAAAAAACCGACTTCCATCGCAACAACTTAGTACATTTTTGCACTATTGTTTTTGGTTTTTGTTAATTTTCTAATAAAGTACTACACCGATTTTGATAAAATTTATATGGGACCCCACGGAAAGTACAAGCTTTCAAATAAAAAAGAATCATAATAATCGGTTCAGCGAGTCAAAAGTTGTGAGGTAACACACATAAAAAAAAACATACAGTCGAATTGAGAACCTCCTCCTTTTTGGAAGTCGCTTGAAAAAGTAGTGTGTGGTTTCATGAAACCACCGTAAAAGTGAAACTTTTTTTCACATTATAGACATTTACAGAGGACGAAACGATAATGGCTGAGCTCTCGTCTTGGAGCTACGGTACAGAGGACGAAACGATCATACCGACTAAAGCGATCGGACTCGCATTAGATTTTATCATTTTTTTCAAAATACATGAATTAAAATATATTTTTTGTTATAAATTATCTTTAGCTGCAAACTAAGCTGCTCTCACGTATAAGCATAATATTTCGTACTTATGTAAGTAACATATTTTATTAGCTTTTTCCTTCTTATGACGAAAACGGGTGCGTTAATAGCTTTATGAGAAACTAAATTTAAAACGAAAATGAGTTTTTCTAAATCCCTCGGGAACTATCCTATGTTGTTCTTTGCGCTTTACTTCAGTTGTGTACCAAATTTTAGCAAAATCCGTTCAGTAGTTTATTTTTGGGAGAGTAGCAAAGAGACAGACAGACAGACACACTTTAGAATTATATACATTCGCAAGCGTTAAAACTCGGCAGGGTAGTTTGGAAGGCCTAACTTTAGAGCTTAGACAGAAATTAAATAATTAATTTAATCATTCATCATATCGACCGAAAGACTGCTGGACAATTTCCACGACGACCGGTTCTGCGCTGCCAGCATCCAGCGGCTTCCTGCGACCGTCACGAGGTCGTCGGTAAACCGCGTTGGAGACCTGCTTACGCTACGTCTTCCGGTGCGCGGTCGCCACTCGAGAACTTAATAAATGATAAAAAAAAAGTTTTAATTCCACATTAATTGAATTATTTTATTTTTTTTATTTACAGTTATCAAATAAAAGCTATCCTTACTAATATTTTAAATGTGAAAATGTGTTTGTTTGTTAACTTTTCAGGATTCAACGCCTTGACCAAGCTAGTAATTAAATAAAAGCAGTGATTTGATTACAATAACAACTTGGAATACTGCAAAGACAGGAGGGGGGGGGGGAGTTTTAACGCTCGCGAGTGTATTAGTATGGGTGACGTAGACTTTCCTGACGTCAGCACGCACCGTCGTATGAAAGGCTGTTCCCATCCTCGTTGAAAACTGAGTTTAGTATAGAACGAGATTTTCCGATAAAGCACTATAGTGCACAAACTGAGGGCTCGTGCACGTTAACTGAGTTAGGGGTCAGTTAAGGCCTATATCCGCTTAACTGCTTTTAGGCTTCTATGGGTTCATTAAGGCAAAGTTAGGTGTACTATCACCTACTGTTACTTATAGACTAGGTATATTGGTTTTTCAGAAATGAGGAGATCCGCAGGAGAACCATAAATTAACCGACATAGCTCACAGAATCGCTAAACTGAAGTGGCAGTAGGCAGGGCACATAGCTCGTAGAACGATGGCAGTTGGGGTAGTAAAGTTCTCGAGTAGTGACCGAGCACCGGAAGACGTGGGCAGCCCTCCGAAGCGGTGGACCGACGACCTGGTGACGGTCGCGGGAAGCCGCCGGATGCGTCCAGCAGTGGACGTCTTTCAGCTTATACGTATGATGATGATAATTTGAATAAGTTTTCCGGTTTTCATAGTACAAGGGATCCTATCTTCTTTGTCCCTGAATATTTATTTATTTATAATACTTACATATTTGTTATCAGCACTTAGTTAACTGTAATTTTTACTAACCTAACTGCCCAAAAAAGAGGGTATTGTTTTTCGAGTATATGTAGGTATGTCTTTCTGTTTTTATGGCTAAGCCTTAACAGCATGATGGATTCTATAGTGCTTGGTGTCTGGTTTTTAGTTTTTAATGAAATTGGTTAGGACATTAAAATCCTTACTTAACCAACTGCCTGGGCGGACGAGCGATGCTCGGGGTCTTCTATGCATGTGAACTAAAACTATTATAACGGATTTTCTGAAATTAAATCAGCCGAGACACGACCACTGTTGGACAACTACCTCCCCCAAAAATTTCTACGTCGACCGGCCCTGTGCTGCCCGCATCCAGAGACTTCCTGCGACTATCACCAGGTCGTTGGTCCACCGAATTGGAGGCCTACCTACGCTACGTTTTCCTGTGTGCGTTCGCCATTCGAGAACTTTATTACCCCAACGGCCATCTGTTCTAAGAGCTCTGCGCCCACTGCCACTTGAGTTTTAGCGATTTTGAGGGCTATGTCGGTTACTTCGGTTCTCCTACGGATCTCTTCGTTTCTGATTCGAACACGCGGGGAACTCAGAGCATAGCACGCTCCATTGCCCTGGACCCTTTTAGGAGGCCTATAATAAGCGATCACGTCTCGAATGTCATCACTGGCAATACACACTGGTCTTAATACAATGCGGTATATGAGACGAAAAGATATTCAATAAATAAATAAATAATTCTTTATTAAGGCAACCACGGACCCACAAACAGAAAATTCAGTTCACAATAAAATAAAATAAATTACATTCAAATCAAGTCATAAAAAAAATAAAACGTTTTTTTTTATTATTATTAAAAATTTGAGTGCGTAAAGTCAGTCACAGATAACAATTAAAATAAACACAGTCAATATTTCAAATTGTCAAAATTTCAAATTGTCAATATTGTGAAGCTTCCCAAACGCTACCCAGCCGACGATTGATATATATTCCTCTAAGATTGACGTACCTAACTGGAGTAAAATTACGTTAATTATTATTACGTTTCTTCTTTAGTCACAATGATTGAGGCTCCATGACTATACCCCCGCTGAGGAGGCTGAGTTCCGCGCAGGGCGAAGACCGTAGCGCGACCCGTGAGGGCGGAGGCTGAGCTACGCTCAGGGTGAAGCCCGGACTGCTCCCTGACGCCGGCGACCAGAGGGCAAAAAAAAAGTTACATGATTGAAGTCCTGTACAGCGCGTCGGAGCTGACAAGCACTCTTTTTTAAAATTTTCTTGTCAATCTTTATTCTAAGACTCACTTGTTGAGAGGCTCTACTGAGGCCATCGAGCATCGTACCTTAGTCTTCCATGGTCTCAGCCATGACCACGATATAGTCAGCGAATCGAAGGTGGGTTATGTACTCGCCGTTGATATTAATGCCGAGTCCACCCCAGTCCAAAAGCATACAAACATCTTCTAGGGTGGCGGTGAACAGTTTCTGAGATGTGACGTCTCCCTGTCTCGCCCCTCGCTGCAGCCGGATAGGTTTCGAATTTTGGTCTGGAGGCGAACCGATTGAAGTCCATAAGAATGAGTAAATTAACTATTTCTATTGGCGGCGCTAGTGTGCTCATCGAATCACCTTTAAGTAATACCCGGGCGACCTAGCGATGTTAATAAATTTTTTTCTTGTGTAGAACCGGATTTTCAGAATGTACAACTTGAAATTAAACCCGTAATATAAAAAATAAGTTAAAATTAACAAAAAAAACACGCCTCTAGCACACCCTGGACACTTCATACAACGAGCCAGAAATACCATTTCAAACAACGAATGACAGAACAAACAAAATAGCGGCGAAATCCTCGACAACCAAACTGTAACCAATCTGTATCAATCTGGGTGACGAGGGGGTGAGGTCGCAATCTACAGAGCGGCAGTGAGTGTCCATACTGTATGTTATTACTAATACTCGTATATACTCTATTCGGTTTGTGAGCTAGACTCGTTAACTTGTTAGGCGCTCCTAGGATTGCAACGATATATCGGGAAACCGATAATATCGACACCAAAATATCGATATGTATAATCATCCATATCGATAATATCGATATCGGAAAACCCAAAATATCGATATTTCGTTAAACCATTGAAATTTTTATTTAAGCATATTTAATTTTTATTCATTTTACCTGCTATCACTATCCTATCTCGTCATCATCATATCAGGCGAAAAAACGTCTACTGCTGGACAAAGGCCTCCCCCAAGGATTTCCACGATGAATCCAAATCGATTTGGTAGCGTTCGGGAAGCTGCGCAATATCTTCACGTCCCAATTACCGCAGTGTCTCAAGACTACGGTCTTTGACCAGTGTGTGTTGCCAGTGATGACATACGGAACCGAGACATAGTCTCTTATTACTATCTAAATCTATTCAAATATAAATAACTATTGCATAAAACTGCAAGAGCCTAGAACCGTAAAAATCTATAAAAAAATGTCATCTTCCAATCGTGGCCACATCTGTGGCTGGTGAATGTCTTTTTTCCAAAGCAGGCGCTTCTGTGACGCATAACAGGAATCGCCTACATAGGAAAAGGCTGTCAAAGTTACTATTCTAAGGTTCTGTTGACAAAACATGTTCGGAAATTTGAGTCGCATCACATTTCCCAACATGAAGACATGAAAAATATTTATGTCTCATCCCCGCTGCGTGAAAACTTTTTTCATCTATCTATTTAACAAAATAAATAGTTTTCATTGTAAATTGCTTTTGATTTCCCTAATTTTTACAGAGCTACAAAAATAGTGAAAATATCGATAATATCGATAATTATCGCGTTGGCATGGTCGATATATCGGATATTGATATTAACCTGCCTTCGATAGAAATATCGATATTTATATCGATATTTCAAAAGACTTTGCATCCCTAGGCGCTGTTGAAATAATTTGTGAAATTACGGCACATACTGCGCGGCATATTTTGCGCCCGATATCTATCTAGAGCGATTTTTCGTCCTCATAAGCCCCCGTATACCAATTTTTAAACAAATCTTTAAAGTGGTTTCTCCGAGAAACCAATATGATACCAATATAACACAATATGTGTAGGTCCCATCCCATTAACTGGGGCTTCTACTCATCATAACTTTTGTTATGATTGATTGATTGATTGATTGATCTATCCGACCGATTTCGGTCATGGCGACCACTTCGACTCCTAGTCGGTTTGCCGCGCGTGCGCTCGAAGATGGTTTACGTAGCCAATCTTCGCAGCGAAACTCCTCGCGGACTGAGGGCATTCAAGTATGCCACCCTCGTAATTGTATGAAATGATCGCAGGTGGTCGGGCCTTTAACTGGTTGCGTTTGGTATCAAGGTCAGTTTTACGCTTTTATTCTATGACTTTGCTGAAATTAGAGAAAAAAATTAACTCCTCATACAAATTGATCAATTGATCGACCAATTTTGTGTATTGTTGTATGGGGGTTTAATTTTTTAAGAATTAACTATAGGTTCCCTGGGGAAAGTTGTTCAGTATGATGAGCAGAACCCCCAGCTAACGGGTCCTACACCAATTTTGTTACATCCTGTCTAGAAGAATTGCTCGTTTAACGAGATAAGATGTATATTTAGAAAGAAAACTGTTTATTTTAGAATAAGATGGTTCCATTACACATAAAAGGTCATGAGTGTCATCATCATCATCATATCAGCCGAAAAACGTCCATTGCTGGAAAAGGCTTCCCCCAAGGATTTCCACAACGACCAGTCCTGCGCTGCCCGCATCCATCGGCTTCCCGCTATCTTCACTAGGTCATCGGTCCACCGCGTGGGAGGCCCGCCTATGCTACGTTTTCCGGTGCGAGAACTTTACTACCCCAACGGCCATCTGTTCTACGAGCTACCTGCCCTGCCCACTGCCACATAAAAAGCCTCATAAGAAGGTTCAAGGTCACTCAAAGGGCAATGGAGCGTGCTATGCTCGGAGTTTCTCTGCGTGATCGAATCAGAAACTTGGAGAACCGTAGGAGAACCAAAGTAACCGACATAGCTCACAGAATCTTCATGAGTATAGCAAACAATAATCTAGAAGTACTTTTGCCGACCCTACTGGTGGGAGTAGCCACCGAGCCAATTTAAAATTATAAACTCGAAATAATTAACGTTTTACAATTAAATTAACGCTAAAAAGAACTAGTTAATACAATTTGCCACGTGGCTGGTCTAACTCGCTGAAGAGTGAAAGCCGGCCAAGTGCGAGTCGGTCTCGCCCACCGAAGGTTCCGTACCACCACTCTTTACACACGTATAACAAAAGACATCAACGCGAGCGATAAATGATTCTTTTTAGTTCGGACTCCTTAGCGCCTGTGCGACTGACACTTGGCCGGCTTATATTGTTTTACTTTAAGGGCCGCC
This sequence comes from Coleophora flavipennella, assembly GCA_947284805.1. Lineage (NCBI taxonomy): Eukaryota > Metazoa > Arthropoda > Insecta > Lepidoptera > Coleophoridae > Coleophora > Coleophora flavipennella. The sequence goes on from OX369255.1 coordinate 4,154,674, forward strand.
AGGAATCTCGAGCTTCCATACAAACGTAGTTCAGCTTTAATACAAACACTACACGCTGGATTGAATCCAAACTTTGCAAATATATTGAGTACACACATATCGATGTTTGTAATTAGTTTTCCATGTACTAATATAAAACGGAAAAAAATAAGAGAAGTTTCAAACTTTCAGTACAAAACTAATTTAAGGCTTTATTTAGTTACGTTAAAATTTACTACGGTGAAAACTAATTATAAACATCGATATGTGTCTACTCAATATATTTACAAAGTTTGGATTCAATCCGGCATGTAGTTTTTGTATTAAAGCTGAACTACGTTTGTATGGAAACTCGAGCCTCCTGGAGACTCTTAAGATTAGTACTATAATCACACCAGGTTTAATGCATGCAAAGGAGAAATACTCTTACTAACGCTTGAATGGGTTACCGCTTTTACGATAGAGCAAAAACAAAAAAAATATTAAATAACTTTGGGAATAAATTAAAAACCCGACTGCATAAAACTGAACCTCTCTTTTTTGTACACTCAAGGGATTTAGACGAATCTAACCACACCCGCACTCCAAAATTCATCAAGCCGTTTAGGCTACAGAGCGTATCAACTAAATAAATAACCTCTTTTTCTGAGTAGCCGGGTAAAATGTGTCTTATATCACTTACGCCATCAATACAAATCTAACGACACCCAGAACTCCAAAATCCATCAAGCCGTTTAGGCTCCAGGGCGTGCCAAAGAAATAAACATAAATACACACCCATACATATTTACATACATACATTCACTCGAAAAACATAAACGTCCTTCCGGCGCAGTCGGGTAAAAAACGTTTCTTGAATGGCCACCCCGTTAATATTCATGCTCAAAAGATACAACCTTTTAAATGTTTAACCGCCGCCGCAGCTCAGAGGCAAAGTTTACTGGCTTTACACAGGAGGTCGCGGGTTCGATTCCCGGCGGGGTCAATTGTAAGACTCTGTTTGGTTGGTGGTAGAGCATTTTCTAAGCCCGCCTGGCTAGCTACCATCATCTTATCTAAGTCTTGCCGCCAAACATCAATGTTGATATCATTGGTGTGTTCATGAAGATAAGATAGCCAGTTCCCCATTGCGTTGGGGAATCTTGGTAAGCCCGCTTCCATCTTCGGCAACATTGTTACTTACCACCAGGTGAGATGTTGTCAAGGGTTTACCAATTGTGAATATTAAAAAAAAAGACAGACGGACGGACAGCAGCGTAGGCTTAGTAGTAGCACACCCTGGACACTTCATACAACGGGCCAAAATGACATTTCTAAAAACACATGACGGAACCAGAGATATGCTATATATAAGGGGAGGTAGATAGGTTACATGCGTCTAAAAAGTGAAGCAAAAAAGAGATGCCAATTGGCATCTCTTTTCTTAGTAACATTCGGTGCAATCGAAGGGAACTACCTATAACATTGTGTGTGTAAATGGCTTCGATTTTCAAATGTTGTTTGTTAGTGCATAGATAGGTTACATGCGTCTAAAAAGTGAAGCAAAAAAGAGATGCCAATTGGCATCTCTTTTCTTAGTAACATTCGGTGCAATCAAAGGGAACTACCTATAACATTGTGTGTGTAAATGGCTTCGATTTTCAAATGTTGTTTGTTAGTGCATAACCCATCTATGGTAACAAATCTCTGGACGGAACAAACAAAATGGCGGCGAAATCCTATACGTTCGACAACCAAACTGTAACCAACCCGAATCAATCTGGGAGACGAGGGGGTGTGGTCGTAATCTAGAGAGCGGCAGGTAGTGTCCATACTGTATGTTAGTACTAATACTTTGGTAGTAGGGTCCCGTAACCTGCTAAGGAACCCTAAAAAGCGACAGTGGGTGTTTCTGTCTAATATCGACTTCTACTATGTATTAGAATTAATTCAGGGCATAGATTAAAATTAAATTAACTTAATTACAATAACTTTATTCCAATAGACATGCTTTTAAGGTCAGTCCAAGGACAAAGTTATTCTTATTAAGCTTTGTCACATTGTCAAACAAAGCTATTAATAGAACTGTGTTTATGATTGCTTCTGTTTTTTGATAGTTCATATACCAAATTTCCTTAAGAACAAAAATGTTTGCGGCGCCCTTGTTTAGTGCAAACAAATTTTTCCTGCTATATTTAGTTCAAATTATATTTAATGCGAGGTAATGATTGGAAGGTGCGTCGATTGCGTCGGTGGCGTAACGGCTAGGGCCGCCGCCTCCTGTCCGGGAGGTCGTGGTTCGAATCCCGCCACGTACCAATGTGATTTCGAATTTCGATTTCATAGGTAAGTTTATCCGACGGTCTTAAGGTGAAGGAAAACATCGTAAGGAAACATGCACACGCCTGTGAAGAAACTCGCAGGTTGTGTGTGAAGTCGACCAACCCGCACTGGGCCCGCGTGGTCGACTAAGGCCTGATCGCCCTAATTCAGGGTAGGCTTTAGCCCCTCGGTGGGGACCTATATGAGCTGATGTGATGAATGATTGGAACAGTTGTCTCTGTCTTTTTCTTTACGTCTAAAGAGTGAAGAAAATAACAACACTTTTTCACTTTTCAATGGTTTTTCGTTTCAATCAAAAACTACAATAAAAGTATAAAAAATAATAACATTATAATTTTTATACTTTTTAAAATTTGTACTTCAAAATAGTAGTCATAACTAGAGTTGAAAGTAACGGTGTAAGTATTTTTGGTTTTTTTTTCTATCGGGCCAAAACTGCTCAATCTTGTTTCCAATAGCTTTTGACTATACGGAACATCAACAATAAGGGTTTTTTTCAACCTTGGGTTTTCTATCGTTTAGGAGTAATTGACGTCAAAAATAACGAAAATCTGTAATACCCCCTAGGCACTGGTACCCACGTAACTTTTAAACCTAATTTATAACAGCGTGTTATGGGTCCTTTTGGACCGGAGACGCGTAGAGACGGGGATATTGACTGAAGCTCCTTTCTAGAGCTTTTGTCTTTTTTGTTAAGATTATGTTATACTTCTTGAAGTAAAACTTCTTTACGCACACTTGAATTGGGGAGTAAGCTGGTGGATGCATGACGAGAGCGTTACGGACGTGTGTTCGGGCGAGGCGAAAGAAAGTTTAAAGGGATATATGAATTAGTGAAGATAGAAAGAGAGATACTATTTATTTTTGTTTACGAACAAAATCGGTTGCCAAGGCAACAATATCGGTTGTTTAAACAATCAAAACAAACATATAAGATAAAAAAGATTTGATCATTTTCACAGGGTTAATAAAACTCTTTTAAAAAAACTGTCTATATCTTCATATGACAAAAAAGATTTGATTATTTTCTGAAAACTAAGTATTTACTTCAGTCGTGTTCGTGTGGTCTAAAGCACACTCGTATTTTTTTTAGATAGTTTTTTTATTAGTATTGTCTATTGTACATTCTTACCATTTGACTAATTAGACAATAAAAAATTATATTTATAATACGTACCTACCTACAGAGTACATGTACTTGATTTTTCCTTATTCTGATGCCATTACGTCATTAGGACTTGATTTGAAGTTAATTTATTTTAGGCACGTACTCACAAATTGAGAGGGAGTGCTTCTCATAAGCAAATGTGATGCGACCACATTACCACTTCCCTTGCATAGCGTGACCAGGACAACTTGGTCCACAGTGTGACTTTAAACAAGCTCATTTCATAAAACCTTGAAAATTTTTAGGTGCAAGCTTTTAAGCTCTGTGTCTGGGTTTTAACATCTATATATGTATGTATTTAAACGTATATAAGTATTTATATCAGCCTCTAGTTCCCATAACACAGGGAATCATACTTTGGGGTCAGATGACCATGTGTGATTTGTCCCAGAATATTTATTTATTTATTTTATTTGATTTATTATATTTTTTTTATTAAAAATTTGAGTGCGTTTGGCTGCACCTCACCTGATGCTAAGTGCCTATGCAGCCGAGGATGTAACCAGGTCTTATTCTTTTCACCGAAGCCCTTTATTTGATATCCACATCATGGGGGTGCAAAAAAAAATAACTGGTCCGCCATCTTTGGGAGTCCTCCATATTGGATTTAGAATGACGTCAACCATAACCATGCACCAGCTAACAATTTAATCGGAAACCGGGGAGTGGGTCAAATTTAACTTGCAAATTTTAACGGACGACTTACATACATACATACATACAAACATTGTTAAAAGCTTGTTTCAAATTACTTTTCAAAAACTTAAAATGATCCTAAAAACCAGTATTCACCTTTTGGTTCTGCAAATTCTTATTATTATTTTTTTATGAAATAAAAATTATATAATAAACTTTAGACGAATGTCTCTTCAACTAATTATAAAACAGATAGTAAAAATAGTAACAATAGAGGAAAGAGACACAAACAAAATAAAATGAAAATCTGGAAAATTAATGTAATTATTTTTAATCCTTATATAGGGTGACCTTAAATTAGTTCTTGATAGCAAAGGATATGAATGTACTCGTGATTACAAACAACTTTCCCAAAGAAACTATATGTCGAATTAGAAAAAAATTTTAGGTCCTCGGTACATAACAAGTTATCAAATCGACAAAAATGTATGAAGGACAAAATTTTTTTTTTCATATTTGACATATAGTTTCTTAGAGAAAGTTGTTTGTAATCACGAGTACGTTCATATCCTTTGCTATCAAGAACTAATTAAAAGTCATCCTATATATTCATCGCCCTGCGGGATAACCCACTGATATAAAATATCAAACCATGTTTGCCATACTATACTTCACTTGTATTGAAAAAAAAAAACGTCTGGTATTTGACAAAACTAAGATTCATTATTACTTGTCCTCCTACGTGGTAGGTCCTACGAGCTTAACTTCATTCAATTTAGTATGGATCTATTGTCTGTTTGCTACGTACCACAGATATGCTGTTGACTGCTAGTCATCTGACATAAACTACAATTTGTTCTAAAAATGTACGAAATAGGAACTTGTGACGTCATAGTTTTACAGCGTCATTGACATGCTTACTTATTTCGTGATTTATGTCAATAAATGAATTGTATACTACGCTACGGGGTAGAGAAAGTAAAAATTGAAGAATCAATGGAAAAAAAAACGAGTAAGGTTTTTTACAATTTTAGGAGCACGGCAATTTAGGAAATTATATTTCATAATTGCGACTTCTTAGCCTTAACTATGGTCCCATCCGGCAAAAAGCGTGAAATTTGGCATACGTGTAGCTTGTACATATATATGTGGCAAGCCCATTGTATGATGAGTCATTTTACCGGTCAGGCAAATTGTATAATTTGCCCGTAGGTAAACGGTCAGGCTGTACGTCAGGCAATTTGTAATAATAGGTTCGGTCAGGTTTGATTGATTTAACTGTCAAAGAGCCTCGCCTGACATTTGCCTGTCCGTATGTAAAATGACGAAATATACAGTACTAGCTGATTCCCGCGGCTTCACCCGCGTGGACCACATTTCTATGACTTTTCGAGGGTGCGTAGTGCGCGAGCCGCAAGCGGCTCGCGAGCGTGGTAAAAAGTAGCTTATGTCTTAACCCAGGTCCTAATCTGTCTACCTACCAAATTTCAGCCAAATCCGTTCAGTAGTTTTTGCGGGAAAGCGTAACAGACAGACAGAGTTACTTTCACATTTATAATATTATATTATATTATTATATTATATTATAGTAGGGATGCCTGTGACATTACACTACAATGTAAAAGTAGGAACACGATATAAAGTGATTATTTACCCCACCACGCCCATTTGTATCCAAAATTTTAGTTTTCTTTATTTTCTCGAAAACTAATAAAGCTACAATTTAACTATCTATCAGACATATATTCTTTATTAAATTCTCTACAACACTGTCTTTGGAAGTATTATGTTAGGACTTATGGTTTTTAAAATAAACTCACAATTATTGGTGCACGAAATGGATTCAAGCAAAATAAAACTGCCAGGTACAAATATTGAATATTTTGAGGTATATGGACCGATGACCTGGTGCCGCGGTGCCTGGTAGCAGGAAGCCGCTGGATGCGGGCATCGCAGGACCGGTTGTCGTGAAAATCCTTGGGGAGGCTTTTGTCCAGCAGTGGACGTCCTTCGGCCGATGTGATGATGATAAAGAAGTATTAAGGTTGTATCACGGACACATCCCGCTGCTTTTATTGGGCTTGTGGCTCATACATATTTGTGGTCGCGAGTCCTTAGCTCTCATGGTGCGCTTACTCAGATCAAAATTTCTATAATAATTTCTGATCTGAGGGTGCTTTACTCAGATCAGATGTTGTATGATAGATACACTTCCCATACAGAATTTTCAAATGACCTTAGTAAAAATTTCGATAGTAAATTTTTACGTTATACATATTAGTTATTGTTAACTAGCTGTCCCGGCGAACTTCGTTCAACCTCACACTACACTACACTTCCCTTACCCTACACTACACTTCCCTGCCCTGCTCTATCCTACCCTACCCTACACTACCCAACCCTACCCTACACTATAGTACCCTTCCCTACCCTACTCTACATAATAACCTTCTCCTGATAATAACAAACTTAACAAAAAAAGAATTAGCGAAATCGGTTCAGCCGTTCACGCGTGATGCAATGACCAGAAGAAATAAGGGTTTATTTTTTTTATTCATTCATTAAAATAGGGGTTAATTTTATACACCTAAATCTTCCTCATGAATCACTTCGTATAATGCAAACCGTATGAAAATCCGTATGAGTATATCGCGTTCAGAGAGACAAAGTACGCTCGGGTAAGTAGCTGCAATACACCCAAACGGAGTTCTGGAAATGTGTTGAAGGATAATATCATCATATCAGCTCATATACGTCCCCACCGAGGGGCTCGAGCCTACCCTGAATTAGGGCGATCAGGCCTTAGTCGACCACGCGGGCCCAGTGCGGGTTGGTCGACTTCACACACAACCTTCGAGTTTCTTCGCAGATGTGTGCAGGTTTCCTCACGATGTTTTCCTTCACCGTTAAAGCAATCGTTAAGTATAAGTACGTATGTTTTTTTTTTTAAAAACTCACTGGTTCATTGACTGTCCAGATTTGAACCCGGTACCTCTGGTTAGAAGGACCGAGTCGTCACCGCTTGAGCCACCGACGCTTTATGTATGGATGTATGAATGTATGTATGGATGTTTGTTACTCTTTCACGTAAAAACTACTTAACGTATCTGGCTGAAATTTGGTGGGTAGACAGATTAGGACCTGGATTAACACAGAAGCTACTTTTTTCCACGGTCTGCGCACTGCGCACCCTCGAAGACAGTCATATATAGTAACTACTAGCTGTTTCCCGCGGCTTCACCCGCGTGGACAATGTTTCTATTGTTCCTATGACTTTTCGAGGGAGCGCAGAGCGGGAGCCGCAAGCGGCTCCCGAGCGTGAAAAACATCTTGCGTATGTGTTAATCCAGGTCCTAATCTGTCTACCTACCAAATTTCAGCCAGATCCGTTCAGTAGTTTTTGCGTGAAGAAGTAACAAAAATACACACTTACAAACTTTCGCCTTTATAATATTATTAGTGGGATAGTGTGATGTTCACGCGAGCGAAGCCGCTGGTAAAATCTAGTACTCCATACACGGGGTAACCCATTCGCTTCACACTAGGAGGTCGCGGGTTCGATTCCCGGTGGGGTCAACTTGTAAGACTCGGTTTGGTTCGTGGTAGGGCATTTTCTAAGCCCGCCTGGCTAGCTACCACCATCTTATCTAAGTCTTGCCGCCAAACATCAGTGTTAACAACATTGATGTGTTCCGGCTTGAAGATAAGATAGCCAGTTCTCCATTGCGTTTGGGAATCTTGGTAAGCCCGCTTCCATCTTCGGCATCATCGTCACTTACCATCAGGTGAGATGATGCCAAGGGCTTACCAATTGTAAATAAAAAAAAGGCTCGAGCCCCTCAGTGGGGACGTATATGAGCTGAACTGATATGATATTCATTATTATTATTATTATATCAGCTCATATACGTCCCCACCTTGGAGCTCGAGCCTACCCTGAAATCAGGGCGATCATGCCTTAGTCGACCACGCAGGCCCAGTGCGGGTTGGTCGACTTCACACACAACCTTCGAGTTTCTTCGCAGGCGTGTGCAGGTTTCCTCACGATGTTTTCCTTCACCGTTAAAGCAATCGTTAAGTATAAGTACGTATGTTTTTTTTTGAAAAACTCACTGGTTCATTGACTGTCCAGATTTGAACCCGGTACCTCTGGTTAGAAGGACCGAGTCGTCACCGGTTGAGCCACCGACGCTTTCCGACATACAAACTTTCTCATTTATAATATTAGTAGGATGGCCTAACCTTCCCGAGCTTGGAAAGAAACCCGTGCCCCAGTGGTGGGGAAGTCTAAGGGTTGTTCACGAATTCATGAAAGTTAATCAGAATTGAGGAGATCCGCAGACATAGCTCACAGGATTGCTAAACTGAACTGGCAATGGGCGGGGCACATAGCTCGTAGAACAGATGGGCCGTTAGGTCAGTAAAGGTCTCGAGTGGCGCCTGTGCAACAGAGACGTAGCGTAGGCAGGCTTACCACTCGGTGGACCGACTACTTTGTGAGGGTCACGGGAATCCGCTGGATGAGGGCAGCGCAGAACCGGTCGTCGCTGGAATTCTTGGGGGAGGCCTTTTTCCAGCAGTGGACGTCTTTCGGCTGATATGATGATTATAATGATGATATCAAATTTAAGAAGCATAAATTCAATCATTCATTAACGCGTGGAACATACGGTTCGAGAAGGATGTACGCTCCGAGTAAAATAACGACTTATCGTATTTATTTAAATTTTTATCGTCATCATCATCATCATCATATCAGCTCATATACGTCCCCACCGAGGGGCTCGAGCCTACCCTGAATTAGAGCGATCGGTCCTTAGTCGACCACGCGGGCCCAGTGCGGGTTTGTCGACTTTACACACAACCTTCGAGTTTCTTTGCAGGTGTGTGCTGGTTTCCTCACGATGTTTTCCTTCACCGTTAAAGCAATCGGTGAGTATATGTACGTAGGTTACAAAAAACTCATTGGTACATTGGCCGTCCGGATTTGAACCCGGCACCTCTGGTTAGGAGGACCGAGTAGGTTATTTCTAACCGACTTAAAACTGGCCAAGTTCGAGTTGTATTTATTCAGCGAAAAAAGGAAGCTCCTTAACAGACTGCCCAAAAAGAAGAGTAATATTTTTAGGTGTATGTATGTATGTCTGTTTGTTTGGCCGAGACTGTAGCCTCAACGGTTTGATGAATTTTGAAGTACAATGTATCCTTAGATTCTACCTGATCCCCTGAGTGATATAGGATAAATTTTTACCAGACAGCCCAAAAAAGAGTGTTAATGTTTTTACGCAGAAGGACTTTTCATTTAAAAAAAGTTAGTTTATTATGTCTTTTCAACCGACTTCCAAAAAGGAGGAGTTTCTTAATTCGACTGTTTTTTTTATGTGTGTTACCTCAGAACTTTTGACTGGGTGAACGGATTTTGATGATTCTTTTTTTATTAAAAATCTTTGTGGTCCCATAAAAAACTATCAAAATCGGTGTATACTTTATTAGAAAATTATCAAAAACCAAAAATAATAATGCAAATTGCACTAAGTTGTTGCGATGGAAGTCGGTTTTATTATCGTGTTAAGCGTTTTTTTATACGTTTCGGGCCCACCTCGCTACGATGACGCACTGACGTAAAAAGTGGCGTAGGCAAGCAGTTTTTAGTGGCTACCTTGCATCTCCTTACAGCAACATCTATGCAAATCTTTTTCATTAGCTTCTTGCTTGTGTTACTTAATCTTTTGTTAGTGAGATACCTAACTTAATCAATTTAAACCCGGTAGGTTTCATTACGTATATTTTTCTTTTATAAATAAGGGGATTGCATATCTGAAGGCTCTGTACGGATGTCTGTTACTCTTTCACGCTTCAACTACTGGACGGATCGGGATGAAACTTTTCAAATATATAGGTTAGATCCTGGAATAGGACAAAGGCTACTTTTTACCCCGTGAAAACGTCTTATTTCCAAGGGAAAATCGAAAACAACGCAATTATTGTTATTAAACACTCCATCAAAATTAAATTAAAAACCCGTCGGCATAGTATCATTATGTACCCCTCTTTTATGGTCAGTTGGGTAATAAGACATAAGACATAAGACATTTATTGATTCCTTGTCACCAAACACACATACATAATATTGGGATTAAATTAAATAAACAGCTTAAAAAAAATAAAAATGAGAGGATAACAATAACAAAATAACAGTACCTAATATTACAAGTAGAGAAAAAACTATCAAAGTACGATATGTGTGTATGTGTTTGTGTGCGTGTGCGTGTGTGTGTGTGTGTGTGTGTGTGTGGTGCAAGAATCACGGACCGCGCTCAGCATATAATAACGTATCCTATGTTCACTTTTGGGATCAAGATAAATCTAAAGCACAACAAAATTCATCAAGTAATTTAGGCTACGGCTCAGCCAAATAGACATACAGACACATTCATAACCAATTAAAACATAACAATCTTTTTTAGGCAGTCGCGTACAAAACAATTTTTCTTTTACTTCTATGAAAATCACATATGTAACAGGGAGTCGTCTAAAAAAGCGTCGGTGGCTAAAAAAGCGTCGGTGGCTCAACCGGTAACGATTCGTGCTTCTAACCAGAGGTACCGGGTTTAAATCTGGACGGCCAATGTACCAATGAGTTTTTAAAAAACTTACGTACATACTTACCGATTGCTTTAACGGTGAAGGAAAAACATCGTGAGGAAACCTGCACACGCCTGCGGAGAAACTCGCAGGTTGTGTGTGAAGTCGACCAACCCGCACTGGGCCCGCGTGGTCGACTAAGGCCCGATCGCCCTAATTCAGGGTAGGCTCGAGCCCCTCGGTGGGGACGTATATGAGCTGATACATGTATATCTATATATGAGTCGTCTAGATTCAAAGCCCCCTAGAACAGCTTTTGTTTAGTTTCCACAAACAAGTAAAAACTTTTCATTGTATAATGAAATACAAATAGCTTTTCTTGAGGATATGCACAAATTTAGTAAGTACGTGCTTTACAGGGTTTTGATGCTAAATCTTGATTTTATATCTATTTTTTCAAGGTGTTATATGAGCGATTTGACACACAACTGTAGGCCATTTTTTTCCTTTTTGATACAGTAGATTTTGGACAAAAACCGTTGGCTCGTGCAATCGCACCATTGAATGTTTTGCTTGCTCAACAGCCAAACGTAGATGTGTTTTACACTAGTTTTTAAAATTTTGTAGAATGTTGTTAAGTTAATACAGGGTCTTAACAAAGGTACGCACTTTTTTTAAACTGGAGCATGTACTCATGAAACTGAACAACTTTTCCCAAGAAACCCATGGTCAATTCGCTTTTGTTTTTTTAATTAAAATTATTAAATTGCGCGAAATACGCCAGAATACGCCGCGGCGGCGTGGCGGGCCGGCGCGGTCATTGAACTTTGTCAATACGCGGATACCAGCTGGGAGTTGTATTCTGAGCAGTTGATAATTTAATTAAAAAATAATAAATGCGAATTGACCATGGGTTTCTTGGGGAAAGTTGTTCAGTTTCATGAGTACATGCTCCAGTTAAAAAAAAGTGCGTACCTTTGTTAAGACCCTATGTTTGATATTTTTAAGATAATTGTCATGCTGCACGCTTAGGTTCTCTGTAAGTGTGGCAAGTAATTGTTATAATAAAATAAATAAATGCAATAAAATATTGAGGGTTTTGAATCGACGAGGAGTTTTTTTTTTTATTATTTTTTTTATTTGTATAAGGCACACCAACGGCATAAATATTACACGTTTCCAAAACATAGTTAGGTCTTATTCTAATACAAATGCTTATTATAGGTGTACACAACATTGACATAAAATTATTATTAAAACAACATGGAAAATACTAACTAAGAAATTAATGAAACATTACTTTTAAATTTTGGCAAGGAGTTAGAAAATATATCAATTTGGGATAGTTTAGAGTTAATGGTGTTGTAATCCATACACATTCTACAGAAAGGAGAATTCTTACCTATATTGGTTCTAAAGAAGGGAATGTGAAAGACTCTTGACATGGGATATCTCGGATAATTGCTCGGAACAGACAAAGCTATATAGTCAAATACCTCCTCACACTTAATTATGCCCCTAATGCATTTATAAAGAAAGACAAGGCCAAGACGTTTACGACGCTCAGATAGAGTATCAAGCTTGAAGTGTTTTAAACGTAGGCTGTATGGAGTCCTGTGCGAAATGCCCTGTGATACAAAAGCTAGATGCCTGGTGAAAGCCCTCTGCAAAGATTCAAGTTGTTGTGATTTAACAGCATACAAAGGATTCCATGCAACACAGATGAGTTTTCTGTGCTTATTATTATATCTTCTATCTTCTTCTATCTATCTATCTAATTCTCGTGTCACAGTGTTTAGTGGTCATTCTCCTCCGAAACAGCTGGATTTATTTCCATAAAATTTTCTGTGTATGTTCGGTAGGTCTGAGAATAGGTATAGAAAATTCGTCACCGGGATCTGAGCGGGCGAAGCCGCGGGAAACAGCTAGTAACTATATAAAAATTCCTTGAGACGACATATCATCGCCATCTTGTGAGTTTTTGTGGAACTCAAACACAGACTCGCTTGAGAGCGAAGGAAGCGATGCTCTGCGAGGCACTCGATGTCAGCGCCCTCTAACGTCGAACTACTTAACTAACTTGCTATCTAGGCTGTTAGTAGTGCCATCTATGACAGGGTGGCGTAAAACAAATTTGCAAACGAATTCGATAGATGGTGTCAGCATCGAGAAAATTCACGATTTCAAAAAAGCTTTCCCTGTAAAAGACTTCAACGAGACAATAATAATACGCAAATTGAAGCCTCATGTAAAAGATTTTTAAGTGCAAGATGGGTCAAATCACAATATTTAATTCAAATTATTGAAAGATTGCGCAAAGCTATCACTTTGGAAAAAAAGTACATAATTAAAAAAATAAAAAAACGATTTAATTTAATATAATTTTAAAAATATTACCACTTTTGATATAAAAAAAATGTTCTATAGACCTCCCCTTATATATTATAGCATATATCTGCCTGTAGACCCTGTTTTTTGCATTAATTGCAAAATTCCCCAAAAACAAATTGTTTAAGATGAAAGAACACAAAACTCGGTGACGTTAACACCTTTCATTTTAATTGAACACTTTTTTTAAAACTTATTTGAAAGTGAAGAAAAGTAATAAAAACATGTAAAAATCGAGAATTGGACGTTTGGTTTCAACGTAACAGCCGTGTTATTTTTTTTTTATCATGATTGGTAAGCCCTTGGCGTAGAGGCGCGCATTGATTTGAACTTAATATGAATAGACATAGGTACGTTCGATATTATTTTATCACAGATCGACCTACTAGGATTGAGTCGTCTTAAAGCCTTAGCTTTCATACAAAAGACATCAACGAGACATACAAATCGCGATATACATTCTTTCATACAGAATACATAAATCAGTCATGCAAGTAGGTATCAATAACGTTACTGAGACGTACACGTATCGATACTAGTCAAACCATCCAATCACATGATTTTTAATAAGAAAATAAAGTATAATCTAGTCATCGTAAATTTTACCCAAAATGTGTTCTACTAGCTTTTGCCCGCGGCTTCAAACAAAAACAAATTAAAGGGAAGATAATACAGAAACAAAAAAAAAATACGGAACCAAGTGAGCCAAAAATTATGACTTCGTCACAGTACTTAGTAACTATTACTATTATTATTATTATTATTATTATTATTATGCATTCAAATGCTTATCTGTACAGAAATAAGGTCGTGGTGAAAAACCTAAAGATCCGGCGTCAAAATTTTGCAAATATAGTAAAAAACATATTAAATAACACGGAATCCTGATGAACCAAAAAGTATGTTTTCGTCACAGTACGTACTTAGTAACTATTATTGTTATGTATTCAAATATTCAAATGCTTTCATGTACAGAAATAAGGTCGTGGTGAAAAAACGAAATAACATGAAATTTTGAAAGCAAACAAAAACAAATTAACCCAAAAGTATGACTCCGACATAGTACTTAACCACTATTATTGTTAAATATGTATTTGAATACATAGAATGAACATGGCATTTGATGCTTTCATATACACTACAGAAATAAGGTTTATATCTAGGGTTAGTAACTTACGTACGTGTATTGCAAAGATCAGATTCAGAAGTTATTTAATTCCGTTATACTTATTCGAGGTAAAAACGTCTAAGGTATGGCACAGAAGTATGGTCGTACTTTTCTTAACTATACAATACCCTGCTGAAGAACTACAGACCCGTCTCACTTCTGAGTCATGTCTACAAGCTGTTTTCGAAAGTCATTACGAATCGTCTCGCACGCAGGTTTGACGATTTCCAGCCTCCCGAACAAGCCGGTTTCCGAAAAGGCTTTAGTACCATAGACCACATACATACGCTGCGGCAGAATATACCTACAAAAGATCGAAGAGTACATACAATCAGCCATTATGCTTGGCGTTCGTGGACTATTAGAAAGCCTTTGATTCGATCGAAACTTGGGCTGTGTTACATTCTCTCCAGCGGTGCCAAATTGACTATCAATATATCGAAGTGCTGAATGTTTGTATGAAAATGCCACCATGTCGGTTTACCTCCAGGCTCAAAATTCGGAACCTATCCGGCTGCAGCGAGGGGTAAGACAGGGAGACGTTATATCTCCGAAACTGTGCCGCCCTGGAAGATGTTTTTAAGCTTTTGGACCGGGGTGGACTCGGCATCAATATCAACGGCGAGTATCAGCCACCTTCGATTCGCTGACGATATCGTGGTCATGGCTGAGATTACGGACGACTTAGACTAAGACTTAGAATTCGATGGTCTCAGTAGAGTCTCTCAACAAGTAGGTCTTAGAATGAACATGGACAAGACTAAAATTATATGTCATCCGTACGTGTCATATCGTGAAAGTTGGTGGCTCTACACTCGAAGTTGTTGCCGAATATGCGCACCTGGGGGGACAAACAAAGAGTTCAGTTAGGTAGGTCCAACTTCGAGAAAGATATCAATCGTCGAATCCAACTCGGCTGGGTAGCGTTCGAGAAGCTTTGGAATATCTTCACATCCAGATACCGCAGTGTTTCAAGACCAAGGTCTTCGACCAGTGTGTGTTGCCAGTGATGACATACGGAACTAAGACATGGTTACTTACCTACTATTGGCCTCATAAGAAGGCTCAAGGTCACCCAAAGGGCAATGGATCGTGCTATGCTCGGAGTTTCCTACGTGATCGAATTAGAAACGAGGAGATCCGTAAGAGATCCAAAGTAACCGACACAGCCCTCAGAATTGCTAAACTTAAGTGGCAATGTGCGAGGCACATAGCTCGTAGAACAGATGGCCATTGGGGCAGTAAAGTTCTCGAGTGGCGACCGCGCACCGGATAACGTAGCGCAGGCAAGCCTCCCACTCAGTAGACCGATAACTTGGTGAAGGTCGCGGGAAGCTGCTGGATGCGGGCAGAGCAGAACCGGTCGTCGTAGAAATCCTTGAGGGAGGTCTGTGTCCAGCACTGGACTTCCTTCGGCTGATATGATGATGATGATTGCAAAGATAAGGAGAGGAACAGACCGAAAGGCTTAAAAACAAAATAATTCCCCCATACAAAAATAAACAACAAATTACAATTTTATATCAAACCTCATGCGAGATGGTAAGTGTGGGATGCTTATTATGCTGTTAAAATTCGTTAAAGGCAGACTCCCATACAATGGCAATTTTTGATTAATTTTTTTAAGATTTATATGCTTGACGTGAAATAAGTAGTTAAATTAAAGACATGTATATGCTTTTTATTTTCGAGCGACTGAGGAGCGACAAATGAGTGAATAAGGTAGATATTGTGATGGCAAAAAAACCTTTTTGGAGAGATTTTGATAGGGAGAGCCTAAAAATAAAAATAAAATGTGTGTGTGTGTTGTGTGTGTGCGCGCGTGCGCGTGTGTGTCCGTCCGGTGCTCTCGTTCATAAACTACTGGACGGCTTTGGGTAAAATTTGGGTTCGGGCAATATTGTTGTTATGTATCCTCTTTTCCATTCAAATATTTGCTATCTTGATGTTTAGTGTTGCTCGATACGTTACTATAACTTCACATATCCTACAGCACGCGATAGTTTTTTTTATTCCAAGGTTAATCGGAATAAGGTGTGATTTTCGGGGTGAGATAGCCAGCTCACACACACACAGTACACACAAGATATTTTTTTGAATCACCTTGCTTGCTGTAAATCAGTTCCTCAACGAACGGTACAATTTTACACAGAGACTGGCAGTTGTACTAATCCACAGGTGTCCGATAATAACCCCTTTTCGACCTTGAGGAGGAAGTCTGAAAACTCCTGAGCGTGAAATCTCCCGGGCATGTAGAGAGGCCAGCACATCAAGCTAGACTTGCTATTAACCACCTCCGTGGCGTAATGGTTAGTCCATTCGCTTTACACCAGGAGGTCGCGGGTTCGATTGCCGATGGAGTCGACTTGTAAGACTCAGTTTGGTTAGTGGTGTCATTTTCTAATCCAGATACCACCATCTTAAAGTCTTGCAGCCAAACATCAGTGTTAACAACACTGATGTGCTCCGGCTTGAAGATAAGATAGCCAGTTCTCCATTGCGCTGGGGGATCTTGGTAAGCCCGCTTCCATCTTTGGCATCATCGTCACTTACCATCAGATGAAATGATGCCAGGGGCTTACCAATTATGAATAATAAAAAAAAAACACTTGAAGTGCGATTCTAATCCATACGCATACAGCTTAAGAACGGTACAAAGTCCAAAGTGTCTATCTTGATGTGCTCACCTCTGTACAAAGCGCTCGAGGCAGGCGTTAACTTTACCGACAACATCTGGAGTAAATAATCGCTAAAGAGAACTGTGATATCACCCTTCGTACGATTCTGTCTCTGGATGACCTGGAGCATTCTGTTTCCAGCTTTTTTGTGGGCCCTTATGCACTAACCCCGAACTATTACTCAACAGTCCTTAGAAGACCGAACTTTGTCACTGTTACGTGACATCCCACACACAGGAGTTTTCGTGTTGTCTAAATTGATGGTAATCTTCAAAGTTATTTTTATTTACAATTGAGCTAATATGATGATAATGATGACAATTGATTACTTACCTGAAATGATAATGAAACGAAATGATAATTTATTTGCATCAAACATGGTAGTAGGATGTTAAATATAATTTTGTAGTGCAATCATGTTTCGCCTGTGCAAGGCATGCAAATGTTTAACATAGATTATAATTATTATGTCACGTAAATCTTAAAAAAAAAAAGAAAATCAAATATCAACAACAAAAAACCTTTGATTATCTCACTTGATGGCAAGTCAGCGTTAATGTACCTAAGTATAAGTTATATTTACATTAAAGTTAATGGTTAATGAACCTAAGTATTAGTTATACTTACATTAAAGTTAATGTACCTAAGTATTAGTTATACTTACATTAAAGTTAATGTACCTAAGTATTAGTTATACTTACATTAAAGTTAATGGTTAATGTAAGTACCTAAGTATAAGTTATATTTACATTAAAGTTAATGGTTAATGAACCTAAGTATTAGTTATACTTACATTAAAGTTAATGTACCTAAGTATTAGTTATACTTACATTAAAGTTAATGTACCTAAGTATTAGTTATACTTACTTTAAAGTTAATGGTTAATGAACCTAAGTATTAGTTATACTTACATTAAAGTTAATGGTTAATGAACCTAAGTATTAGTTATACTTACATTAAAGTTAATGGTTAATGTACCTAAGTATAAGTTATACTTACATTAAAGTTAATGGTTAATGTACCTTAGTATTAGTTATACTTACATTTAAGTTAATGGTTAATGTACCTAAGTATTAGTTATACTTACATTAAAGGTAATGGTTAATGTACCTAAGTATTAGTTATATTTACATTTAAGTTAATGGTTAATGTACCTAAGTATTAGTTATACTTACATTAAAGTTAATGGTTAATGAACCTAAGTATTGGTTATACTTACATTAAAGGTAATGGTTAATGTACCTAAGTATTAGTTATACTTACATTAAAGTTAATGGTTAATGAACCTAAGTATTAGTTATACTTACATTAAAGTTAATGGTTAATGAACCTAAGTATTAGTTATACTTACATTAAAGTTAATGGTTAATGTACCTAAGTATAAGTTATACTTACATTAAAGTTAATGGTTAATGTACCTTAGTATTAGTTATACTTACATTAAAGTTAATGGTTAATGTACTTAAGTATTCGTTATACTTACATTAAAGTTATGGTTAATGTACCTAAGTATTAGTAAAACTTACATTAAAGTTACTGGTTAATGGAACTCACGGCTAAGAGTAGGTACCACACCCATGATAAGAAGGGAGCCTGGACTACGGCACTGTCTGCAACTTGGAGTTTTCATACGTCCATTTGTTACTCGATCAGCTGATTACACAACTGTCACTGCAATAGCCGTTACGTGCGCAGTCATCATCAACAATCATCCGAAAAACGTCCACTGCTGGACAAAGACCTCCCCTTGGGAATTCCTCGACGACCGGTCATGCGTTACCTGCATCCAGCGGCTTCCCGCTACCACAGATGAGATACTAGTCACCGTACCTACACCATGTTGTCGGTCCCCCGAGTAGGACACCTGCATATGTTACGTCTTCTGGTATGCGGTCGCCACTCGAGAACTTTACTGCCCCAACGGCATCTGTTCTAAGAGCTGTGTGCCCCGCCCACTGCTACAATGCTCGGAGTTTCCCTACCCGGTCGAATCAGAAATAAAGAGATCCGTAAGAGAACCAAGTTACCCGACATAGCACCCAGAATCGCTAAACAGCATACTGTTGGCACCCAAAGGGTTACCTGATATGGACACGTACTGTCTCACCAACAAATGGGCCACACCCAATTTAATCAATGTCTAATGGTTTTTCATGGGTGACTCCAATGGCCCGACGACCTGGTACGTTAGTACTATTATATATACTGTGACCTGGTGAAGGTAGCAGGAAGCCGCTAGATGCGGGTAGTGCATGTCGTCGTGGAAACCCTCGGTAGACGCCATTGTCCGTCGTCTCTCGGTTGATATGATGATGAGGTACTTCTAAAACCTTTGCCAGCAAACAGTCATATGGTTATGTTGATGTGTAGATCGAAGAAAGATAAATAAAAAAGTAGCCAAGTGTGGGTCGGAGCACACGCAAAGTAGGGTTTCGCAGTCTTTAAAACATTTTTTTTTATTTTAAAAGAAAGTTATTTTTGCACTTGGTACCTATAGAATATATTTTTATGGAATAAATATATCTATGAACTTTTTACAAATCTTACTGCACGTGTAAAGTTGGTCGACAATTACTCCTTAACTAAAGAGGCCTACTTGAACGTAATATTTTTTTTTACTTGATTATACTCTACAATTTACTATACTTTCACATTTACCATCAGGTGAGATGATGCCAAGGGCTTACAAATTGTGAATTTTATTAATTATCTGAAATAGCGGATTTACTGGTGGGGGTTGGGGGACATTTAACTCTGGCAAAAAAAATAATTAAACGAACTGTATAATGGAAAAATGATTTTATCTAACTGTCAGTATTTTTGAAAACCTTTTTTAATGATATCTTACATGATATGGTTAGGTGACCAAAAACAAATTTATCGCCACTTAACACGTATGGGAGGAACCCTTAAAATATTTTTTTTTACATATTTTATTCCATATAACTTTATAGAGGGTCACAGATTTGTATAAGCATACAAAATGTCAAAATTTATAGTAGTAATATGTCTTTGGGAAAAACGGCTGTAACATAATGACGGGTAAACAGACAGACGGACGGACATGGCGAAACTATAAGGGTTCCTAGTTTGACTACGGAACCCTAAAAATAGTACCTAGAACAGTATTTGTTGCCTTGGACCAAAGTCTAAGTATTTTACGACGTAAGAAGAGGGGTGTCAGATACGAGTATGTGTGTCTGTATGTGGCATCGTAGTACCCAAACGGATGGACCGACTTTTATAAAGTTTATTTTTTTGAAAGGTGTCTTGATCAAGAGTAGTATATGATTCCAGATATTTTTCCAGCCGTTTGAAGATCATCACCTCTTATCTAGTTGATGAAGGGATGTGAGCAACTTCCATAGGTCTGATCGATTCTAAATTTGTTATCCTAGTACTTCAATGATATTTCAAAAAGATGGCAACCTTGACCTGATGCTGCAGCATACCTTGAATTTTCCGGATACCTAACTCACAGCAAAGGTATCATGCTTGAGCTCATTGGAATGATCTAAACGAATTAATTTTAATTAATTAATAATGAATTTATTAATTTAAAAACTCGACTGCATAATAACTTGACGACTCTTTTTTGGCTAGTCGGGAAAAAATGTATCCTATGTTACTAATGGGATTAAGACGAATCTAAAAATATCTCGCACTCCAAAATGCACCCAGCCGTTTAGGCTACAGAGCGGGTCAAATAAATATACAAACATACATACCTGCATAATTACACTCGAAAAACTATCTTCTGGCGCAGTTGGATAAAAATAACCCGTGATTTAAAAAAAAATCAAATCAGTTCCATAAAATAGTCTAAATTCGTATTAAAAAAACACCATAGAATCAAAAAAATGTGATATAGCATTACCTTACCAAAAGGTATACAAAATCATCGTAAACAAAATAGGTATCGATATCAAACATAGCAACACTGAACCCTTTGCGTCACGGATTTTTATTGGCAGTAATAATGACATAATTTGGTTTATATAATTTAACATCTAAACCTCAAAAAAAATAAAAAAATAAAAATAATTATATCCAGAAATACATATTAAATTAACTTTTTTGGACTTTTTCAAGTTAATTATTTCCTTCTATATGTGCCTTTTAAAATAAAACGTTAAAAATACGGTAAATTTTAGGTGGGAATTGCAAAATAGATTGTTATGGATGGTTATGGTTCTCACATATTTATTCTTTCCACGACGCTAATCAATGAACTATGAGAATGACCAAAAATAAACACCTCCGTGGCGTAATGGTTAAGGTCAATAGCTTCACATCAGGATGTCGCGGGTTCGATTACCGGCGAAGTCAAACTTTGCAAGAGTCGGTTAGTTTGGTGGAAGGGCTTTTACCTACCTACCACCATCTTATCTAAGTCTTGCCGCCAAACATTAATGCTAACAACGTTGATGTGCTCCGCCTTGAAGATAAGATAGCCAGTTCCCCATTGCGTTGGGGAAAAACCCGCTTCCATCTTCGGCATCATCGTCACTTACCATCAGGTGAAATGACAGGGGCTTTCCAATAGGGATGACGACAGCATCAGAAATAAATTATGAACTCTTGATCACTAAATTGCCCTCCTACTTAAACTTCGGAAAACCTTACTCGTTTTGTTTTCCATCAAGTCTTCGATTTTTAATTCACCAACATCACAAAATGAGTACATAAATGACGCTGCAAAACTGTGACGTCACGCCTAGGTATTGCAAACATTTTTAGAACAAAATGTCGTTTTAGACAGATGATAAAAAGTAAATCAGATGACTAGCATTCGTCATCCCTATTGTGGATTAAAAAAAATTAGTTGCTCTTTTGCGTATTTGGCACTATGGTACAGAACTCTCTATGCACCTCTATTTGTAAAAAAAAAGATACAGATATTAATGTTTGTGCGACTCACAAGACTAAAGAGAATTCGCTTATCTATGGTGGGACTTGCGGGGGAGTTAACTACCTATAGAATTATAGATAAACCAAAGCTCCACCGCAACTGTTTACAGAGGCCCTATCGACCATAACTTTACACGAAAATATGTTGTATTCGAATGTGCGATAAAGCGTATATTCGCTTCTCCGTCGTTATACATAGGGCTTACACAAATAAAAGGAATGAGATGGAAAATTAATCGTAAAAGCCTTTTTGTAAATGTGGAAAAGAGATGGTGCAGAATGCAGATATGTGTCATAGATTTGCATTTTTATTAATTGTGTATTAAACAGGATATTACCTACAGTATAATAGAGTACACATTTTTGTCATGAAACTGAACAACATTTTGCTAAAACCTTATTGAAATCGCTCTTTTTTATTTCAACTTCTAACATAAATCGATCAGCTGACTAGGTAACTTCGTCGGGGAAGACCATTTTTTTGCGATTTGAGCAAAGTAAAGTTGTGAAACACAAGTTGATGAGTTTCAGAAGCTCCTGTCGAAATATGTGTTAGATTTTCCCTTTTAAATATAGCACATCTCTGCCTATCACCCTGTATGTTGTATCCTATCAAACTGATAATATTGAGCCGTTTTCTACGTATTTACCTACCTAATTACTTTCATTACAATTCACAGGGCAATAACAAGTTCTTTTTAACATATTTGCTGTGTTAGTATCATTAAAGTACGATAATAATGAATAATACTGGAAACAAAACGAGTATAGTTTAACTTTTTGCACAAATGGCTACGTATTCCACACTATGCATGATATTTTTGCCGATGCTCTTATTATTGAAGACATCGGCATAAAATAAACTCATTACCAAAACCGAATCCTTATTTCGCTAAATAATTTTATTATAATAGATAATTTAAACTGCCCAAATTCACCCCACTACATGGGGGGGTTAAAATGTGAGATGGGCGGGGCGCAAATTAAAACAACAGATAAAAATCTATGTGTCTCTCTCGCACAAATGAGCAGTCACCAAATGCAGTAAGCTGCTTACAATGGGAGCTGAGAGTTGGGTTGTATCGCTGTCCCTTTTCGCGTTTGCTATAGTGGAATAGAGCTATCTCGACATCCCTTCATAGTTATAAAGGTTTATACAGGCAGTTCCACGTGAGATTGTGTTTTGTAATCAGTGAAGTGGCGCCTTTATTCAGAAGCGCAATGTTCGCGCGCTTGTCAATTTGACGTTTAGATTGGCGGGAAAATTGCGTGTTTCATGTAAAAAGCAAATCCATACTTAAAAAGCCAAAGTTAAATCTGTGAACTTTATTTATATGTACAAAGAAAAAATAGTAATATGCAATATTTGTTTTAGTGATGTTTAAAACAGCCAGTTGAAGCTTGTTGCGGTTATTGCCGAGGCAATAACTTGGATTTTTTGTGGCAGTAAACTAAAGGTATGTAATTGAAATAACTATAAACAAACATACCGTTTATTTATTTAAACGGGCTGTAACAAAATTGGTGTAGGACCCGTTAACAACTTTTGTTCTACAAGTTTGCTGAAATCGAAATTTGAACTCTTCATAAAAATCGATCTTTTTTTTTATGGAGCTTCGTTTTTTTTTTAAATTGACAATGGTTACTTTGGGAAAAGTTGTTCAGTATGATGAGTAGATGCCCCAGTTAACGGGTCCTACACCAATTTTGATACACCCTGTAAAGTCATTTTATAAAAGTATATCCATTCGACTCACAGATAAACTGTCGTTGTTTTGTTTACCTAACCTACTTTTCGAAGCTCTGCTAAAGTCTCTATCTCCTTGATGCCTCCTTCTTTTCGTTTTTTTTAAATATAAATATTAGTGTGAGGTATTTATATTTCATTAGTCCCAGGAACCTCCCATGAAAACGGCCGGCCTCTGCAAAAAAAAATAGGAACTTAATAAACTTCACACAACTTCTTAAAGAAAAGCGCATTTTTTTTGTAGAGAAAACAAAAAATATGAAGAATAAAATTATGAAATATTTTTACAACAATGAAAGCCGTACCAGTGTTATTGAAGAAGAGTAAGCAAAAATACTTAAAATTAATACTTTATCCTTATTTAGGACTGAATAAATTTTGACATGCAGCTAATATTTAATTTTAATTTTTTATTATTTTTTTTAATTGAAATGTGATAAATTAAAAATAAACAAAAGGAAAGTCGTAATAAAATTAATACTTTAAAAACTGGCCAAGTGCGAGTCGGTCTCTCGTACTGAAGGTTCCATACTGTCATACAAGTTTTTATTATTAAATTGAAATCAAATTTGAAGGTTTCAATTCTTCCATACATCGATTTACGTCACGGTTAAGAGACAGACAGACAACGAAGTGATCTTTTATCTGTTCTTTTTACTTTTGAGCAAAAAAGGTATTGTGATGACAAGAAACTTGAAGTTGAAATGGATTATTTTACACTAATATAGTTTAAAACATAAAAAATATAAATGTAATTTAAGTTTCGGTATGTTTTTTAAATTTCTAACCGTTTTGTTTTAAATTACCCCCTTTCTTGATTATTTTAGGTGAGAACCATTTTTTTTATGACAAACGATTTTAATAAAGCTTATGATCTACTTTAAGCCGTAGTTCATTGATCCAGGAAAAAATGGAATGAGGTACCTCTCATACAAACCCAGGTTGATTGTTACTTTTTCTCAGAAATGGCTCTAACGATTTTATTGAAACTTTGTGATTAACAACATCATATCAGCTCATACACGTCCCCACCGAGGGGCTCGAGCCTACCCTGAATTAGGGCGATCGGGCCTTAGTCGACCATGCGGGCCCAATGCGGGTTTGTCGACTTCACACACAACCTGCGAGTTCGTTCGTGAGCAGGTTTCCTCACGATGTTTCCCTTTGCCGTAAGAGTGTCAGATAAACGTACATATGAAATCTAAATTCGAAATCACATTGGTTCGTGGTGGGATTCGAACCACGACCTCCCGGACAGGAGGCAGTGGCCCTAGCCGTTACGCCACCGACGCTCCTTTTAAGACCTACAACGTACTTTATAAGACCTACTACTATTCCAAAAAAAAATGGATTTGTATATTTGTATGGGAGGTATGCACCTTATACCTCCCATACAAATATACAAATCCATTTTTTTTATCAAGTCTGGTAGGTACACCTTTAGTCTTTGCTATAAGAGCATAATGTTTATAGTTGATTTGTGATTGATTGATTGATTAAAAACACTTTATTGCACAACATAAGAGAAAATAAAAGATACGATGATTATGGAAGTTGTACCTACATATAGGCGGTCTTATTGCTAACAAGCGATCTCTTCCAGACAACCTTGTGTGTGCCCGACTATGCTAGACGATGAAGGTTTCGCGAGATAGTATGCACAGCGTGACTGTATAATTATTTTTTTCATTTTGACCTTTACCTACCCTACCCTAAAAAGATACCTATCTACTTTAAATTTGATTTGCTTTTTTTTCTTCTTATATAACTTAATGACTTTCCTGGCACCTCAATAGTGGCAGTAGTGGCACCTCATCAATGGAAGTAGTGGCACCCAGCTCAGGGTCATCCATCACTCATCATTCTATGTTGAATTTGCTTTATTTTGTTTAGCCCCAGCTCAGGGCCAAACTAAATTATAAGTTTAACTTGGGAAATTTAATGGGGCACGTGTTATGGAAAAGCCCTTGCATCTACAGCATTCTAGGAGTTTGCCTATAAAGTTTTTTTTTTATACACAATTGGTAAGCCCTTGGCATAAACTCACCTAATGGTAAGTGATGATGATGTCCAAGATGAAAGCGAACTTACCAAGATTCCTCAACGCAATGGGCAATTAACTATCATATCTTCAAGCCGGAACACATCAATTTTGTTAGGATTGATATTTGGCGGCAAGATTTAGATAAGATGGTGATTGGTGGTATAGCTAGCCAGGTGGGCTTACTTAATGCCCTTCCACCAACCAAACCGAGTCTTACCAAGTTAGACTCCCCCGGGAATGGAACCCCATGTGAAGCTGATAGACTTAACCACATGTGTTATCAAAAAGCCCTAGTATTCTAGGAGATCGCCTAGGATGTGCGTGCTTATTAACATGCCAGCAGTTCTTCATTGTTATTCTGATTATGTGGATTGTGATATTTATAAAACACTAGCTGTTTCAACCGACTCCGTGGCGTAATGGA
Source organism: Coleophora flavipennella (assembly GCA_947284805.1). Lineage (NCBI taxonomy): Eukaryota > Metazoa > Arthropoda > Insecta > Lepidoptera > Coleophoridae > Coleophora > Coleophora flavipennella. The sequence continues at coordinate 4,180,724 of OX369255.1, forward strand.
TAGTCCATTCGCTTTATACCAGGAGGTCGCGGGTTCGATTCCCGGTGGGGTCAACTTGTAAGACTCGGTTTGGTTGGTGGTAGGGCATTTTCTAAGCCCGCCTGGCTAGCTACCACCATCTTATCTAAGTCTTGCCGCCAAACATCAGTGTTAACAACATTGATGTGTTCCGGCTTGAAGATAAGATAGCCAGTTCTCCATTGCGTTGGGGAATCTTGGTAAGCCCGCTTCCATCTTCGGCATCATCATCACTTACCATCAGATGAGATGATGCCAAGGGCTTACCAATTGTGATAAAAAAAAAAAAAGTTGTCCCGGTGAACTTCATTCCACCTTACACTACACTGCACTGCACTACCCTACCCTACCCTACATTACACTACCCTACCCTACACTACACTACACTACCCTACCCTTCCCTAAAACCAATAATTTTTGACTCATAATATTTTTTTTTATTAATGAATATCATATTTTAATACTAAAGTATTATTCTATTCCCGACGAAGACAAATGCAAAAACACAAAAATCAAAAAATTGGTCCAGCCGTTCTTAAAATATAAATGGTGTAACTAACACGACTTTCTTTTATATATTTTTTTTTTCGAAAACCTAAAAGCCTTTAGGTACAAGCTTTTCTTTGAAAAGAGTTTTTATGTTCAAAAAGCCAAATGCTCAAATGTATATAAAAAAGACACAGTTCCAAATTCAAAAAAGGTGATTACAGTGTAGATTGTATTTCCTACGATTCTATTGAAAAATAAAAGACGATTCTGGGACCTTGATTCCATCTCCAAAGTTCATCATCAGATCAACTTTAAAATAACAAAGGATCTATTGTCACCAGGAATACGGCTTCATTCCGAATTTATCTGAATCGGATTCCTGGAAATTGTTCTAAAATCGATCGAGAGATTTGAACTAAACAAACATACATGCATGCAAACATTACAAGTTAAATAAAAGCATTTAAAAAACGGAGCGTCGGTGGCATAACGGCTAGGGCCGCCGCCTCCTGTCCGAAAGGTCGTGGTTCGAATCCCGCCACGATGATTTCGAATTTAGATCTCATATGTACGTTTATCCGAAGCTCTTACGGTGAAGGAAAACATCGTGAGGAAACCTGCACACGCCTGCGAAGAAACTCGCAGATTGTGTGTGAAGTCGACCAACCCGCACTGGGCCCGCGTGGTCGTCTAAGGCCCGATCGCCCTAATTCAGGGTAGGCTCGAGCCCTTCGGTGGGGACATATATGAGCTGACATGATGAATAAACAGACTCCACGTGGAGAACTAACTTATTGCAGGGGCATCTAACATTGTTCAATTTGTTTGGAAGGTATACCTTTTTAGGGTTTTCTTGGACATACTACTATGATAGACGCTATTGTAATGTATCTTGATTTCATAAAAGCTCCATTTTTGGAAAACGAAATTGAAACTTTTTTTTGTACGACATATGGTTATATTTTAGGTACTAAAAAGTGTTGTCGATGAAAAAAAATTGGAAAACATCCTGGTTGCCATTTTTGAAAAAAACTTTTTTTTGTGTATGTGGGTTTTGAAATAAAAAATGTGAAGACACTACCCCGAGCATATATTTTAAAAAATCTAGGTTCACAATTGCATCCAAATCGGTTCAGCAGTGTCTCCGCAAACCCGGGATATGGACACACGTACACATGTATATTTTTCTACCACTTTTTTTATCTATAAGTAATACATCGCTCGAAGGTAAAAAATGGAGTCTAAATATTGGGCATCAACTCATAAACTAGCACCTTATACAGAATGACTTATTCGCTGAAAAACACAACTTTCCTTGTGAATTTTAAAACAAATTGTGAATTTTAAAAAAAAACTTGGCCGTGATTATTTTCCTTTAAAATTAATTATATGCCTTACTACGTTCAATATTTTTAGATTCACTAAAATAGCGGTTTAGCTGGAAGAGGGTGGGGACATGTAACTTAATGTTAACTTAACTTAATGTTAAACGAATCATTAATTGGAACAATTATCGTTACAATCTCTCAGTAGTTTTGAAAGACCTATTCAACGATACCCCACGTGATAGGTTATGTGAACAAAAAAATCACCCCCACTTTACATATAGGGGAGGTACCCTAAAAAATATTAAAACATGTTTTTCCATAACTTTACAACAGGCCCACATTTGTATAACCATACCAATTTTTTTTCTAGCTGTAATAGTCTGTGAGCAAAACGACTGAGACATACCGACGATGGACATCAAAACTACCAAACATGAAAAGAAATGTTTGTACTTTTCTAAAACTGTGAGCCTCGAATTTTTGTCAACTAAAAACACTTGATCTAAATGTCGGCCATCCGTTTATAGACACTATTGAGACCAAAGTTGAAGATTCTGGAAAACTCAAGGAAACGTTACTCTTAATCCCAATAGACAAAATTGGCGATCCTGATCCGAGAAACCGATGGGGGTGACGACAGCATCAAAAATAAATTATGAACTCTTGATCACTAAATTGCCCTCCTACTTAAACTTCGGAAAACCTTACTCGTTTTGTTTTCCATCAAGTCTGCGTTTTTCAATTCACCAAAATCACAAAACGAGTGCTTGAATGACGCTGCAAAACTATGACGTCACGCCTAGGTATTTCAAACATTTTTAGAATAAAATGTCGTTTTTGACAGATGATAAAAAGTAAATCAGATGACTAGCATTCGTCATCCATATTCCCGGCAGACCGAACTCTATTATGACGGCTGCAATATCAGCAACCGGAACTGTTGGGCCATGCTTCTCTGAAGACGAAAGAGGACACGCGATTACGGAGGGATCCCTAAGCAGAATGCTAAGAGATGTCCTGGTCTCAGTTTCGCAGGAAGTTCATGGCAATATCAATACCTCCAATTAGATGGTGTCATGTACGCATAGAGTGTAGTTCCCAGGAAAAGTCATTCCGCAATGGAGAATATACAAGGCCACGCAGCCTTTTTCTTAATGCATGTGATTGTTTGTTAATTTAGAACTGTTAAAATACCTACAGTAACATTTGGACGAGTTTTCAAGAATCTGCAAATTCTATTTTGATAGTGCATAAAAACCGACGGGGGTAATATAGGAAATTAATTTACTATGTTAGATGAAAGTATTCCAGATTTACTATTTTCCAAAAGTTTGGTAGTTTTTAATTCTCAAACAGCAGTTAAGCCCCACCCTGGTTACGCCTTGGCGGAAATGGCAATTACATCTCGTATTCATCATATCAGCCGAAGGAAGTCCACTGCTGGACATAGGCCTCCCCCAAGGATCTCCACGACGACCGGTTCTGCGCTGCCCGCATCCAGCGGCTTCCCGCGACCTTCACCAGGTCATCGGTCCACCGAGTGGGAGGCCTGCCTACACTACGCTTTCCGGTGCGTGGTCGCCACTCGAGAACTTTACTGCCCCAACGGCCATCTGTTCTACGAGCAATGTGCCCCGCCCACTGCCACTTAAGTTTAGCGATTCTGAGAGCTATGTCGGTTACTTTGGTTCTCTTACGGATCTCCTCGTTTCTGATTCGATCACGCAGAGAAACTCCGAGCATAGCACGCTCCATTGCCCTTTGGGTGACCTTGAGCCTTCTTATGAGGCCCATAGTAAGCGACCATGTCTTAGTTCCGTACGTCATCACTGGCAACACACATTGGTCGAAGACCTTGGTCTTAAGACACTGCGGTATCTGGGACGTGAAGATATTGCAAAGCTTCCCGAACGCTGCCCAGCCGAGTTGGATTCGACGATTGATCTCTTTCTCGAAGTTGGACCTACCTTACTGGACTGTTTGTCCCAGGTATACATATTCGGTAACAACTTCGAGTGTAGAGCCTCCAACCTTCAGAGGAGTAGGTATGACACGGACGTTTGACATAATTTTCGTCTTGTCCATGTTCATTCTAAGACCCACTTGTTGAGAGGCTCTACTGAGGCCATCGAGCATTGTGCCTAAGTCGTCCATAGTCTCAGCCATGACCACGATATCGTCAGCGAATCGAAGGTGGGTGATGTACTCGCCGTTGATATTGATGCCGAGTCCACCCCAGTCCAAAAGCTTGAAAACATCTTCCAGGGCGGCGGTGAACAGTTTCGGAGATATAACGTCTCCCTGTCTCACCCCTCGCTGCAGCTGGATAGGTTCCGAGTTTTGATCCTGGAGGCGAACCGACATGGTGGCGTTTTCATACAAACACTTCAAGCACTTCGATATATCGATAGTCAATTTGGCACCTCTGGAGAGACTGTAACACAGCCCAGGTTTCGACCGAATCGAAGGCTTTCTCATAGTCCACGAACGCCAAGTATAGTGGCTGATTGTACTCTTCGGTCTTCTGTATAATCTGCCGTAACATCTCGTATTAATTAAAAGAAATCATACTCGATTAACAATTGCCTATTTCCTTGCCTCTGTAATAAAATCAGATATCTTAGTGGTATCATTAATTTAACCACAATTTCACTTTTTGGATCTTACTTTCAAAGTTCTCCTAGTCGATTTGGCTGTAGTGAGTTCTGTCTGTGTTGTATCTTCAGCTTTATTTGGTGTCTCATTAGCAGATGACTCCTCAGTTATAACTATTGTATCTTCAAACACCCTTTCAGTATTATCTGGTGCAACTGTTGTATCAACAGATATCACTGTCTTATCATCAGATGCAGCTGTCGTCATAACATCAGATGCTACCGTAGTATCACCAGATGCAAGAGCCGTATCAACAAGTAAAGCTGTTGTATCAACATACGTGACCTTAGTATCATCAGATGCAACGGTCGTATCACTAGGTTCAACTTCCGTATCATCTGATGCAACTGTCTTATCATCATATGTAACTGTCATATTAAATGCGGCTGTCATCAAAACAGATGTGACTGTCGTAACATCAGTTGCATCCGTGGTATCTACAGATGCAAAAGTCGTATCAACAGGTACAGCTTTCATATCAGCCCTCGTGGTATCATCAGATGCAATGGTCGTATCCTCAAATGCAACTGTTGCATCATCTGATTTAATTGTCAAATCAACAGTCGTATCGGCAGAGTCAGCTGTCGTTTCAATCCTCGTGGTATCATCAGATGCAATGGTCACATCCTTAGATGCAACTGTTGCATCATGTAATTTAATTGTTATATCAACAATAGTATCAACAGATACAGCTGTCGTATCAGCACTCGTGGTATCATCTGATGTAATGGTCATATCCTCAGATTCAAATGTTACATCATCTGATTTAATTGTTACATCAACAATCGTATCGTTAGATACGTCTGTCGTATCAGCACTCGTGGTATCATCTGATGTAATGGTCATATCCTCAGATGCAACTGTTGTATCATCTGATTTAATTGTCAAATCATCAGACGTAACTGCCATATAATGTACACCCCTTGTTTCATTAGATGCAACCATAGTATCATCTGACTCCACTGTCGTAGCTTTTTTTGCCTTAGTTATATCATCTAATGCCACATGAGTATCTGCTGTTTCGTCATTATCTGACGTAATTTTTGTTTCATCAGTAATATCTGATTGAACTCTTGCTATCTTTGTATCATTAAAAACTCTGAATAATGTATCTGGGCCCACTGTTCTTTCTTTAGTAGACACTTGATCATCGTTGATAGATTGTGACGTAGCTTTGTCTCTGTTTTCTATTTTCAAAGGTACTTTTACGCTTTTTTCAGCATAATTATTTGTTTTACCTGAAACAATTCTTTTATTTAACAGTTTAATAAAAACTTCCTTATGTTATTCTTACATTTATTTTATTTATTCGTATATAAACTTACCCATTCTGCCATCCGCTAAACTTTGCAGTGCCTCTTTTCTCCACTTACTTACAGGATTTTCCCCTATGTTAGTTGCAGAATCTTGTTCATTTATTAAGAAATCTGTAGAAACTTCTTTTAAAACATTTACATCGCCTTCATTAGCATCTTTTACTATTCTATAAGTATTGTTACCTTTTAACTTTTTATTATCTCTATTTGTGCTTTTAATTTCGTGAGAATTATCGGCGGTATTGCCGCTTAAAATAGAAATCTCATATCTCAAGAGCCCTTTGCGTTTCAATAGAATGTCATTACTCGTTACCAAGGTAGGGTTGTTGGTAGTAGTAGTCAAATTATTTCTTGCCCTTGAAAGAAATACTTTCCCTTTATTTATTTTTATACGTTTGGAATGACTTTTGATTCTTTTTTTATTTTTTCTGAGTTTAGTTTTTATGGATTTAGTCGACTTCTTTTTTTTTGGTTTGGTGTTTTTGACAGTTTTTATAGCACTTTTCAATGCACGCTTTCTTATGTTATTCTTAGTAGTTCTTGTTCTTAATTTCATATCTCTTAACGTTTTTGTTTTGCGCGTTTTGTTTTTTTGCAGCGATGGTGGTGTTTCATGATTTGTAGTATTTTTGATGACATCTTTTAAGTCCGTAGTGGCTTTATTTTCAGTTGGTTTAAATATTGTCACAGCGTGTTGTTCGTGAGTGGTAATATATTGGAAAACTGTATATTTCTCCTTTTTATTTCCGAGCTGTCTATTTTTTGAAGCTCTAAGTATTAAGGATTGCTTGAACTCTTTTAAAGTAAGGTAGGCATTAGGTAGCTTAGATTCTACTGGATTGTTGACATAAATTAAAGTGTTTCCTAGTTTATTTTTTTCTCCTATCCTAAGGTTATGTAATTTGTAACCGTTGACTTCTTTAAGCTTTTGAACATGTATTTCATATTCTTTATCATTTGTGAATAATCGTCTCTGTGAAACTTGTCCTTTTTCTGAAAGTTTATAAATTTACCTTAGTGAAATTGTCTAATTTTTTCACTGCCTGTTACTAAATTTTATAGTATAACAATAATAAAAAACATTTTATTAACAGCTATCTAGAGTAAAATCACTTAAACTATAGGAACCTGATACCGTCTTCCACAGCCTCTCGATATTTTTCATAGAGTTTTGGTATGATCTCCTCAGGCACGAGGCCAATACCCAAGGAGACTTCAGTCAAAGTCGTCATCTCCTGCGCACGTCCCGCCAGTGTCAAAAACATCACCACTAAATAGCAAAAGTAAAGTTTTAGCATTCTGTTAACTACATATTTTGGTGAACGAAACACTACAATCGAAACAATCACGCGGGTTTCTCGAATGAACGCACCGGTGAAATTTAATTCTTGTATATTTTCACGATAAACCGCAGTGTGTTCAACACGCTGGCATTCTCGCTTTTATGTAGCTACATCCAATCATATTATTCCATCATGTTTATATGCTTCTCATTAATATAATGATGAAAACATCAATAATAATTATGAACTCTTGATTACTAAATTGCTCTTCTAATGAAACATTGAAAAACCTTAGATACTCGGTTTTGTTTTCCATCAAGTCTTCAATATTTTTACAGGCTTCTATTTAACTTGCAATGTATGAATGTTTGTTCGGGTGGAATCTTGAAAGTTAAATTTGACTTACTTCCCGGTTTCTGATTGAGCTGAAATTTTGCATGCATATGTATATCGCGTGACAATGCCATATTAAAAGCTTGTACCTAAAAGTTTTAAGTTTTTCAAAAATTATTATTCACCAAAATCGCAAAATGAGTATATAAATGACGCTGGAAACGTATCACGTCACGCCTAGGCATTTTAAACACTTTTAGAGCAAAATGTCGTTGATGACAGATAATAAAAAGTAACTCAGATGACCAGCTAGCAGTCATCAACCTTATTATATGCAATTCAACACTGGCGGCCACATCGCTAGAGTTCAACGCCGGAGTATCGGCTGATATTTTTTTTCTTCACAGAGTAAATTTTCTTACTATTGGTCAAAGGTATGGTCTACACATTAAATTAATGTCATTCGTACTGAAAACTGTTTTAAACTGTTTTACAATTTTATCATTAGACACTAATTTATGCAAGATTAGTGTGTCTTTTTTATAAGTATTGTAACTTTACATGTCATTCATGGTTTTTCACTTTTTTTCAAACACCGGGAAGAGGTGAGGGGCGGCTGGAGGTAGAAAAAGTCGTAGTAAAAATTTTTTAGGGATCCGTTTGTATCACCGAAAAATTATAAAACTAGCCAAGTGCGAGTCGGACTAGCGGTAATAAGGGTGACGAGCCACTACGAACATGCAAACTGAAGGTTACGGTAAGTTGAAGTTTATCATGTGGCAGTACGGAACCCTTAGCGCGCAACTCCGACTCGAACTTGGCCGGTTTTTTGTCACTTAGAGGGGTGGTTATTTTTTGTGCCCGGGGCGCCGGATTCTTAAATTCGCCTCTGTCTGTCTGTCTCTCCAACCTTTAAAAGGCTGTACCTATCTTTGGAACCGTAACTAGTAGCTGGCAGAAATTTTCACAGAATATGTGTTAATTTGCCGTATGGCTCCCGGCTTAGAATAGGGCCATCCTATTTCATCCAATAGGTGTCGTAAGAGCCGACTAAGGGACTCAAACCGGAGGATGGGCAGCAGCGTCTTTCCGTGACTTGCAGCCAATCTGCAATAACACTGCGATCGCCAACCCGCCTGCCAAGCGTGGCGATTACGGCAACACCCCCCAAATGACCGACACAAATAAAAAACGGCCCCTAGTCCCCGGCGGCCCCGCTATTCCTAGCTCCGGTAGCGGTCAAGGTAACGGCGGGGCATGGGGTGCGAAGAATCCCCGGCAGATGCCAGGCTACCAAAACAAAAGACCTCTGGCCCTGGCAACCTACAACACGCGCACACTGCGAACCGACGTAAAGTTAACAGAACTCGAGGAAGCATTGAGCAGGTTACGATGGGACATCGTAGGATTGTGTGAAGTCCGAAGAGAGGGGGAGGACACCATAATCCTTAAATCCGGAAACCTGCTCTATTTCCGGGAGGGCGACCAACTGTCCGAGGGTGGTGTCGGGTTTCTAGTCCACAAGTCCCTCATTAACAATGTGGTCCGGATCGAGAGTGTTTCGACGAGGGTAGCGTACCTTATTCTCCGAATTACCAAACGGTATTCGCTGAAAGTTATTCAGGTTTATGCACCGACCGCGCAACACTCCGACGACGAAGTGGAGCTCCTATATGAGGATATCTCTAGAGCTCTACATAATAACTCCCGGACTCAATACACCATTGTTATGGGGGACTTTAACGCGAAACTGGGCAAACGAAGTGATGGTGAGCTGAGAGTGGGGCAATTTGGATATGGAGAGAGAAATGCACGTGGCCAGCTGCTGGCCGACTTTATGGAGAAGGAGGGCCTCTTTATGATGAACTCCTTCTTCAAAAAGCCTAAACAGCGAAAGTGGACATGGTTGCATCCCAATGGCGTAACGAAGAACGAGATCGACTTCATCTTGTCGACAAGAAGGCAAATATTCAATGATGTCTCTGTGATCAACTCAGTCAAAACAGGAAGCGATCACCGAATGGTAAGAGGCACATTGAATCTAAAGCCCAAGCTAGAGAGATGTCGACTGATGAAGTCCACACTCCGACCAGCGCCCATCCAGTTCCAAAACCCCGAAAACTTTCAGCTCGAGTTGCACAATCGCTTCGAATGCCTAGGAGACTGCGAGAATGTGGACGATTATAACGACAGGTTCGTGGAAATTGTCCAAACGGTCGGGTCTAAGATTTTCAAAACCCGCCGTTCAAACAGAACCAAAAAAATCTCTGACTTGACCAGCAACCTCATGGAAGAAAGACGAAGATTGGTTTTGCAGTCCTCTGATGACGCTACTCAGTATCGGCAACTAAACAGGCAGATCTCTAAGTCTCTAACTCGCGATTTGCGCCACTATAATACAAATTGTATTAAAGAGGCGATTGAGAACAACAAAGGCTCAAAAGTGTTCGCAAGAGATCTGTCTGTTGGTCAAAGTCAACTGACCAAGCTGAAGACTGAGGACGGCAGGATCATATCGTCTAAGACTGAGTTGCTGGAAGAAGTTGAGAAGTTCTACGGACAATTGTACACGACCACACGTCTGCCTGTCAGCGATCTGGCTAAAGACCCAAGAGCTAGACTTACCCGACACTATACCGAAGATATCCCGGACGTCAGCCTGTACGAGATTAGAATGGCTCTTAAACAGCTTAAAAACAATAAGGCACCGGGTGATGATGGAATTACGGCTGAACTTCTGAAAGCAGGTGGAACACCGGTACTTAAAGCTCTTCAGAAATTATTTAATTCCGTCATACTTGAAGGACAAACGCCTAAGGCATGGCACAGAAGTGTGGTCGTGCTTTTCTTCAAAAAGGGCGACAATACCCTGCTGAAGAACTACAGACCCATCTCACTTCTGAGCCATGTCTACAAACTGTTTTCGAGGGTCATTACGAATCGTCTCGCACGCAGGTTTGACGACTTCCAGCCTCCCGAACAAGCCGGTTTCCGAAAAGGATTTAGTACCATAGACCACATACATACGCTGCGGCAGATTATACAGAAGACCGAAGAGTACAATCAGCCACTATGCTTGGCGTTCGTGGACTATGAGAAAGCCTTCGATTCGGTCGAAACCTGGGCTGTGTTACAGTCTCTCCAGAGGTGCCAAATTGACTATCGATATATCGAAGTGCTAAAGTGTTTGTATGAAAACGCCACCATGTCGGTTCGCCTCCAGGATCAAAACTCGGAACCTATCCAGCTGCAGCGAGGGGTGAGACAGGGAGACGTTATATCTCCGAAACTGTTCACCGCCGCCCTGGAAGATGTTTTTAAGCTTTTGGACTGGGGTGGACTCGGCATCAATATCAACGGCGAGTACATCACCCACCTTCGATTCGCTGACGATATCGTGGTCATGGCTGAGACTATGGACGACTTAGGTACAATGCTCGATGGCCTCAGTAGAGCCTCTAAACAAGTGGGTCTTAGAATGAACATGGACAAGACGAAAATTATGTCAAACGTCCGTGTCATACCTACTCCTCTGAAGGTTGGAGGCTCTACACTCGAAGTTGTTACCGAATATGTATACCTGGGACAAACAGTCCAGTTAGGTAGGTCCAACTTCGAGAAAGAGATCAATCGTCGAATCCAACTCGGCTGGGCAGCGTTCGGGAAGCTTCGCAATATCTTTACGTCACAGATACCGCAGTGTCTTAAGACCAAGGTCTTCGACCAATGTGTGTTGCCAGTGATGACGTACGGAACTGAGACATGGTCGCTTACTATGGGCCTCATAAGAAGGCTCAAGGTCACCCAAAGGGCAATGGAGCGTGCTATGCTCGGAGTTTCTCTGCGTGATCGAATCAGAAACGAGGAGATCCGTAAGAGAACCAAAGTAACCGACATAGCTCTCAGAATTGCTAAACTTAAGTGGCAGTGGGCGGGGCACATTGCTCGTAGAACAGATGGCCGTTGGGGCAGCAAAGTTCTCGAGTGGCGACCACGCACCGGAAAGCGTAGTGTAGGCAGGCCTCCCACTCGGTGGACCGATGACCTGGTGAAGGTCGCGGGAAGCCGTTGGATGCGGGCAGCGCAGAACCGGTCGTCGTGGAGATCCTTGGGGGAGGCCTATGTCCAGCAGTGGACTTCCTTCGGCTGATATGATGATGTGTTAATTGCGCTCGTAAAAAAAATTAAGGGGATCGTCAAAAAATAAATGTGTTTGTTTTTAGGTTTAATAGTTTTTGCTCTATCGTAAAAACGGTAATACATACAAGCGTGAAACTTGTTATAGTTATCACCAATCCTAAAATATCAAATTTTGGTAAACCCTTGACAACATCTCACCTGGTGGTAAGTGACGATGTTGCCGAAGATGGAAGCGGGCTTACCAAGACTGGGAACTGGATATCTTATCTTCATACCGGAACACACCAATGATATTAACATTGATATTTGGCGGCAAGACTTAGATAAGATGGTGGTAGCTAGCCAGGCGGGCTCAGAAAATGCCCTACCACCAACCAAACCGAGTCTTACAAATTGACCCCGCCGGGAATCGAACCCACGACCTCCTGTGTAAAGCCAGTGAACTTTTCCTCTGAGCTACGGAGGCGGTTAAAAATAATAAAAATAAAAACTGACCAAGTGTAAGTCGTACTCGAGCTATGGGGTATCCAATGAAATGAAAAATATAGCATTATTTGTCACTCGCGTTAATGTATTTTGTTTGAAATAATTAGGTATCATTGTTATACTAACGTAGAGGGGTGTAGTTGTACGAAACCCTCGTTATGCGAGTCCGACTCACACTTGGCCTTTTTTTTTTTTAAATCATTGAAGAAAGTTAGTCAGTTTTAAAAACAGAACCACGTGCAAAAAATCGGTTTTTTAGTGTTCCGAAGTCAACAAGGAACCCTACAGTTTTGCCATGTCTGTCCGTCTGTCCGCGACTTAGCCCAGTGACTATTAGTACCAGAAAGCTGTAATTTGGCATGAGTATACATATTAATCACGCCGACAAAGTACAAAAAAAAAACAATAATTTCTTGAAAAAATCTTTTATAAATGTACCTCCCCTATGTAGAGTGGGTGATTTTTTTTGTTTAAATACCCAGGTACCTTTGAATAGGTCTTTTAAAACTACTGCGGGTTTGCTAAAACCATTTTGCGATTCAAGAATCGGTTTACGAAATATTAAGCTTCAATGTGCTCATCTTTGTTAGAGTCAAGTATCCCTCCTCCCCCCCCCCCCCCTGTTAACAACTGAAGCGGTATTTCAGGACATCTGAAAAAAATTTTTAGGTCAAATAATCAATCAAGAAAAACTATCACGGATATGTAGACTTTATTAGTTTAGAAGTAATAGTCGACCAAATTGAGATGTGCAGTTGGATCTGTAAAAATTTCATAGATTTTCCATACAAAATATTCTATTACCAAATTTTTTTTTTAAACTACGAAACCCTACTTTCCGCGAGTCCGACTCGCACTTGGCCGGTTTCATTTTAATTTGAGTGCATTTGACTATACATCTCACCTGATAGAAAGTAAAGATGTAGTCGAGGTAGAAGACGCAGACTAAAATAATGCCTATTCACTCTCGTCTTGAATATCTAATTGAGCACAATCACGATGATCGTACCGTCAGTATGCGTTGTGTGTGCGCAGGCGGCACCATAGAAGAGTACGGGGTGTACACGATGCTGCCGGCGCAGCAGCTGCCGCCGATCAGCCCGTGGCCGCCCGATGGCGCCCTGCTGGACCGCATGGACGACCTGGCGCACAAAGGTAAAGGTAATGGTGAATGACATCATCATGCTGTACATGTCAAGTGGAACCTGGACCACTGGACACGGTGCTTTGGGCTATGGAACAAAATTACTTTATGAAATTAAAAAAAAATTAAGGTGACTTCATTTTATTTTTAAAAATAACCTGACCAATTAAAAAAACCCAACTGCATTAAAAGATTACCCCCCTTTTTTGGGCAGCCGAGTAAAAATGTATCCTATGTCACTCATGCATGTCACTCACGGGATCAAGACGAATTTAATGACACCTCGCACTCAAAAAACTTTTAAGTTGTTTAGTGTTCAGGCTCAGACAAAGTAACAGACATACATACATACGTACATACACACATACGTACATACACACATACATACATATATTCACGTGAAAATCATTACCATTCTATTTTTGGCAGTCGGGTAATAAGTAGAACTGCATTCAACTCGTGTAATATCTTACTTTAGTCGGCAATTGAACCGTCATGTTATGATAAAATAGAAACTCAAAGAGGACTTAAAATATTTTAAATATAAAGATTAAATTCAAACAGGTAAAAACATGAGAAAATATCGGCCAGGTGTGTGTCGAACCACGCGTAGTGTGGGTTCCGTCGTCATTACTTGAAAACTGTTTGTGTCAGGATATATATCATTTTCATGTTTCCAATAGTTTAGAAACACCACAGACATGTTTTTTCAATGTGCTATATCTTGGGGAAGGCACATCTGATAAAAATATGTAGTTAGAAAGCACCACTTCATTTAAATAGATTAATTTAATGATCCTCACACGAGGGGGTCCAGATTTTTTTTTATGTGCCACTTTTACTTGCACCCCTAGAAAAATTTTATTTGACTAGGAATTCATTAAAAATTAAAAACCTGACTGCGTAAAAACTTAACACCTCTTTTTTGGCCAGTCGGGTAATATGTACCCTATGTCAATCACGGGGTCAAGACGAATCTAACGACACCTCATACGTTAAAATCCTTCAAGCCGTTCAGATTGTAGCAGGGAACATAGAAATCTACATACGTACATAATATGTACATACTTACATGTATACATACATACTTACATCCATACATACATCCATACATCCACACATACATACATACACTTGAAAAACATAACCCTCCTTCTGAGGCAGCCGGGTAAAAAAAAGACTCCATTTGTCATATTGCGTTATGATTTAAAATGTAACTACAAAACTTTATGACTGCAGATCTTATATCGTAGTATTTGACTGTATCTGTAAAGTGCAGTCTAAAACAACTTTCACTTACACGGGATACAAAAAAAAATATCACCAAAAAAATTTTGTTTATTCATCTAAGTAATATTCAAGATTCAAAATGTTTATTTAAAATAGGAGCAAATTACACTCTTTCTGATAGTCATAAATATTAAAAATTACATGTACACAATGTCATTTGTGAAAAAAAAAAAAAAAACAATCATTAGTCAAAATACATTCATCATATCAATCGAAAAAAGTCCACTTCTGGACTTAGGCCTCCCCCAAGAATTTCCACGACGACCGGGTCTGCGCTATCCGCATCCAGCGGCTTCCCGCGACCTTCACCAGGTCATCGGTCATCAAAATACATTCATTGGATATAAAACTAAATAAGTCATTAGAACACGCAGACAATATGACACGAGAAGTTATACATTAAAATCATTGAGTAAGACAGTTCACACAGACAGGACCCGGTCACGAGTATAACGTGAGAGTCAGCTATCGCTTACTTCAACCATATTAAAGGGAAAGGAAAGGATAGGTTCGGTATAATATCGGTATTTTTTTATTAAATTTTTAGTCCCATAATTCAAAAGTTAGAGGACACGATAAGCATTACTTTGGAGCTCAATATGTTGAAAATACTACTTTAAAGTGTTTAAGGAATGCTTTATGTAACTTTGTGAGACCTATTCAATGTGACCCCCACTGGAGGAAGTACACTCGAAAAATCATCCCCCTCTTGTCTACCCTAAAACATTTATATTTCTATTCCATTACTGTAGGTTTGAACCTACGGACAGACAGACAGAAATACGGACATGACAAAGTTATAAGCGCTCCGTTTTTGAAGTTTTGGCTAAGGAATTTTAAAAAATAATAACTTTTTTATGACAAAAAAATCAACATAACGACCAAACAATAAGCATCAATTTATCCATATCAACTTTCGTCATCAATAAAATACAGACTTAAGTTAATTAAATACCGAAATTTAAAGTTTGTTAAAATATACTTTACATTTTCACCAATACAAATTAGACAAGCTATTATCCGAATTTTTTTTAATGCATTCCTATTTATTTAAAAACAAACTGAAGTCACCTTTGAGTAAAATTTGCTATTTTATTAAAAAATGAACTTGACCCATAGCCTATAGCGCTGGGACCGCTAGGATTCCATATATAGGAATCCAACCAAAAAAATATTTCAGTTGTCCAAAATAAAAATCTCGTAAGACCCATTAACCTATGGTCCTTAATAATTGGAAACTCTAAACACAACAAAAAAAAATTAAAAAAAAAACCACTTCCATTGCAACAATTTAGTACAATTTTGCATTATTATCTTTTTGTTTTTGTTAAGTTTTTTTTTAAATCACCACCGATTTTATAAAAATTATAAAGAACCAACCCTTTTTTAACCGACTTCAAAACACGAAATTTTTTCTCAATTCGGTTATTTTTTTATTTTTTTTACCTCAGAACAACTATTATTTTTTATTAACAACAATTATTATTTTGGATTTTAATACAAAGTAGACAAATCAACATTTGTATGAGAACCCCCATTTTTTTTGCAAATTAAGTATGGGTGTATACGTTTCTTGAAGAAAGTTGATAAGTTTCATAAGCAGAAACCATAGTTCAAATATGGCGAAACATTTTTTTAACATTCTGTAAAGGATAAGTGCCAAAAGAAACATATTAGTTAAGCACAACAGCAAACGCACCCGCAACCGCACCCGTTTTGATTTCTCTCAACAATGCCCCTTTTTTAACCGACTTCAAAACACAAAAAGTTTTCTCCATTCGGTTGTTTTTTTTTTTGTTAACTCAGAACTCCATAATTAATACACCGACTTAATTTTTTTTTGTTAAATTGAAAAGATGACTTTACTTTCAGATTAGCCCCTTAATAAATTCATAAAAATCGGTTCAGTACTTTTCTAGGAAATTAACAAAAACAAAAAAAAAATCTGTAAAGTTGGTTTACGGACGATAATTTTAAGTGATAGTTTTACAAGCTGAACGCTTAGGCCGATCGTGCCTCTCTATCGCTTGTTTCGCGCTCTCGCTTGCACGCTCGGCTCAGGCGGGACGTGACAATGAGGACGTGACAAGGACGTGACACTTTTTCGTGAGTGCAGCCAGCGTTCATCGATTTATAAGACGTTATCACGTCAAAAAAAAATATCAAATTGAACTTGGTTGTGAAAGAAGCCGGTTCTTTTAACGTGTTTAGAGTTACCAGTTATATAAAGATGTGAAAGCGGTTAACATACTTTTGTACTTAGTTCAAGTATAAGCTGAAGGAAAACTCAATAAACTTTTATGCAAGTAAGCCACACATGGCGAAAAATTTTACCCCTCCCATGCGCAAAGTTGTAACTTAATCGACTGTGATTTATTAGGTGGGTCTACCTAAGTTTATTGAAATACTTTATGAACTTCATCATATCTGTTTTTCTATTAATATAAAAAAAACTTGCCGGATGAATGCTTTTTTTATTGAAGATTTGTGCTTGTTTTGACTCCAAAATAGCCTTTTTGAATACGTCTCAATTTTTTTTTAAATTTAAAAATCTACTTAATCAGACTGTAAATAGCTTCCACTCATTATTTGTTTTAATGTGAGGTTTTTAGTTACTTTGCATTTTAAATAAACAAGGAACTTAACTACTGGGATCACAGTCCTTTAGTATCGAAAAAGGGATTTTTTAAATAAAATAGCAGTCTTTCAAATTTTTTAAAAAAAACCTGAAATGTCTCATAAATATCTCATATCAGTAAAACTGACGTCACCGCAGTCTATAAAGGCTGATTTACACGCAGTTTAGTGAAGTAGCGAGTTAAGTTGGAACTTTATCGATTTAGATCGGTAAGCAACAAGTTGCGTCCACACGAACAGGCGAGTTAAGTTAGCTTTAAGTGTGACCGGTCGTATGAACTGTACTAAACTCTCCTGTCAACACGTGCGGAGAGCTTCGTTAAAAAAAAGAACATCATTCTATTCTCCGTACTTAATCTTAACCGCCTCCGTAGTGTAATGGTTAGTCCGGGTTCGATTCCCCGCGGGGTCAACTTTGTAAGATTTGGTTTGGTTGGTGGTGGAGCAATTTCATAGCCCGCCGGGGTAGCTACCACCTTCTTATCTATGTCTTGCTGCCAAACATCAGAGGTAACAGCATTGATGTGTTCCGGCTTGAATATAAGATAGCTAAATCCCCATTGCGTTGAGGAATCTTGGCAAGACCGCTTCCATCTTTGGCATCATCGTCACTCACCATCAGGTGAGATGATGCCAAGGGTATATCAATTGTAAATAAAAAAAAATAATCGTCAAGTTATTTAATTGTCCAATCCCCGTCCTAAAGACAATGAGAACTCGCTACTTAACTAAACTGCGTGTAAATCAGCCTTAATAATTATTATAAGTACAGCCCGCGCGACGGTTTAAGATTGCTCGACAAAAGTAGAGAGGGATGTTCAATTATATGCATCACTTTTATTTAAGGAGTGAGTGAGTCAAAAAAAGTTGACGCGAGTCTCCTTCTCCACTTTCGCCAAGCGATCTTAAACCACTTATCAGATAAATAAGGTTGGATTGGAAATGTGCGCTGGGCAGGCGCGCCACAAGTATGATTAGATAATCATTTTATTTTAACAGTTTATTTGCGTGTGGTTGTGTGTAACGTACAGACTCTCGAAATGGTGTGACACAATTACAGCCCTGTGTTCTAAGTGTGTTTTGTTTATTAGTGTGCGCAATTCGTTATATATTATTATTGCTTGTGTAGTGTAGTGTACGTTAAACATCGATAGTTAGGTAATCCGATAGTATTGATAGTCTATCGATAGTTTTAAAAATTGTAGGGTTAGCGTAACATCAATAAAATAACAAATGTTAACCGAAACGGAGAGTTTTATTTTGATATATATTCAAAATAAAATCATCATTAGCAAAAATCTGCATTCATCATAATTAAAATCACAATTAGCCACAAATCAATCTTTGACTGACTTTTTCTTGTAAATGAATGAATGATATACGCACGGTAATTCCCTACCATAGAGAACAATCCAATGCCTACACCTTTGTCACTATGGCCGGGGAATAACCTAAATACATGCATACCTTGACTCTAGGGATGCAATAGTAGTACTCGAGTACACAATCGATCGATTGTTTTAAAAACTATCGATAGTATCGATAGCCGTTTACTATCGATAGTCTATCTATGTTTAACGTACACTAGTGTAGTGGAGTTGATGGGTGGGAGACAGGCGGCGACGCTGGTTTTCAAACAAAAGTGTGACTATTGCCAATCCAACCTTATTTATCTTATCCGTGTCTTAAACCGTCGCGCGGGCTATGCCTACTAGTCGCCATATTTTAATCGCATCGCAAAAAGCCGTAGAGTAACGCACAACTTGTTGCATTACTGCGACGTGATTAATTGGAGTAAGCAGAGTTGTGTGGCGGCAGGTCACAGCGGTGTTAACCAGCTCGGCGGCGTGTTTGTAGGGGGCAGGCCGCTGCCGGACTCCACGCGGCAGAAGATTGTGGAGCTGGCGCACTCCGGCGCGCGGCCCTGCGACATCAGCCGCATCCTGCAGGTCTCCAACGGCTGCGTCTCCAAGATCCTCGGAAGGTGAGGCTACTGGAGCTTTTGTAGGGGCCAGACCGTTGCCAGACTTTACGTGACATTCTGGCACGCGGTTCTGCGACATCAGCCGCAGTCTGAAGATGTCGAACAGCTGCGTCTCCAAGATACACGGTAGGTGAGGACACTTTGTAGAGAGCAGGCTACTACCGGACTCCACGC